>CM076683.1:7211668-7854168 GCA_038501925.1 Xenopus petersii
TGACCCTCTAGTTGAAAGCTGGAAAGAGTCACATGATAAAGGCAAATAATCAAAAAACTATTAAAAATATTTAATGGAGACCAACTGAAAGTTGCTTAGAATTAGACATTCTAGAACACACAAAAATTTACTTAAAGGTGAACCACCCGGTAAAAAATAAAAAATTTGAAAAAACAATTGAAAAAAGTCTTTGTGTAGGTGGAACAATCTGAAACAACTTGACTGAAATACGTGTTTGGAAGGGAACTTGAATTAACGCAACCCGTTGGCAGGGGTCCCAGGCGATAGTTTTATTGTCTGATGTTTTCCCCAAGTCACAAAAATTTGTCTGGGGGGATTTAACATGTTTTAAATCATTTGATAAAGGTGTGGTTCATCTTTAAATTAACTTTTCTATGTTATAGAATGGCTAATTATAGCAACTTTTCAATTGGTCTTTTTCATAGTTTTTTAATGATTTGCCTTCTTTTTCTGACTCTTTCCAGCTTTCAGATGGGGGTCACTGACCCCATCTAAAAAACAAATGCTCTGTTAGGCTACAACTGTATTGTTATTACTACTTTTTATTACTCAACAGGCCTCTCCAATTCATATTACAGTCGCTTATTCAAATCAATGTGTGGTTGCTATAGTAATTTGGACCCTAGCAACCAGATGGCCAAAATTGCAAACTGGAGAGCTGCTGAATAAAAAGCCAAATAACTCAAAAAACACAAATAATAAAAAATTAAATCCAATTACAAACTGGCTCAGAATATCACTCTCTACGTCATACTAAAATCTCATTTAAAGGGATACTGTCATGGGAAAAAAATTTTTTTCAAAATGAATCAGTTAATAGTGCTGCTCCAGCAGACTTCTGCACTGAAATCCATTTCTCAAAAGAGCAACAGATTTTTTTATATTCAATTTTGAAATCTGACATGGAGCTAGACATATTGTCAATTTCCCAGCTGCCCCAAGTCATATGACTTGTGCTCTGATAAACTTCAGTCACTCTTTACTGCTGTACTGCAAGTTGGAGTGATATCACCCCCTCCCTTTCCTCCCAGCAGCCAAACAAAAGAACAATGGGAAGGTAACCAGATAACAGTTCCCTAACACAAGATAACAGCTGCCTGGTAGATCTAAGAACAACACTCAATAGTAAAAACCCATGTCCCACTGAGACACCTTCAGTTACATTGAGAAGACAAAACAGCAGCCTGCCAGAAAGCATTTCTCTCCTAAAGTGCAGGCACAAGTCACATGACCAGGGGCAGCTGGGAACTTGACAATATGTCTAGCCCCATGTCAGATTTCAAAATTGAATATAAAAAAATCTGTTTGCTCTTTTGAGAAATGGATTTCAGTGGAGAATTCTGCTGGAGTAGCACTATTATCTGATTCATTTTTAAAAAACTTTTTTTTCCCATGACAGAATCCCTTTAAGTTAATTGCCACTACAGAACAAACCGAGTAGTGTTTATAAATCTAGATCCTTTCAAGGAAAGTTTCAACTCCCTCTAATTATTCACACTCCACCCTGAAAATGAAAGTCAAATAATCTCATCTTCTTATTTCTCACACATGAAATTTCCCTGAACACAAAGATACTTACAGTATGTCACTGATTCCTACCCGTGAGTCAAAAGGCCATATTTTAAGTATTAACTCCAGCAAAACTAGAGAGAGTAAGAAAGAATAAGACGTTTGAGAAAAGAAAGCATTTGGAGCTAAATATTAAGGCAACATACAAGAAGATTGAAAAAAAAGGGTTAAAGCCAGGAGATAGACAAGAACATGAACCGTAGAGTAAGATATGTAGGTTCCCAAACATGAGAAGAAAACACAGGCGCAGGGCCAAGATGTGGCTCATTACCTGTTTCTTATTTTACAAATACATAAAACCTTAAAGAAAGATTTCCATATATGATCCTGCTGACGGTTCCACGGTTTAATGGATCTTTTTGCCAGGTCTCCATCAATCGAAAAAGATTCGTTTCATAACAATTAGGATCCATTATTACTAATTGGTAATTAAAAGGAAGATATATAACCTCTTTAATCCTTATACAAACATTCAGTATAACCTATTTAAAGGGATTCTGTTCAGATTTTTATGGTGTTGTTTTTATTTCTAAATGACACTGTTCACACTGCAAATAATTCACTGTACAATATAAAATTTCATTCCTGAACCAACAAGTGTATTTAGTTGTAATATTGGTGTGTAGGTGCATCTCAGGTCATTTTGCCTGGTCATGTGCTTTCAGAAAGAGCCAGCACTTTAGGATGGACCTGCTTTCTGGCAAGCTGTTGTTTCTCCTACTCAATGTAACTGAATGTGTCACAGTGGGACCTGGATTTTACTATTGAGTGCTGTTCTTATATCTACCAGACAACTGTTATCTTGTTACCTTCCCATTGTTCTGCTTATCAGCTGCTGGGGGGAAGGGAGGGGATGATATCACTCCAGAGCACAAGTCACATGACTGGAGGCACCTGGGAAACTAACAATATGCCTAGCCCCATGTCAGATTTCAAAATTAAATATAAAAAATTCTGTTTGCTCTTTTGAGAAACAGCTTTCAGTGCAGTTTCAATGTAACTGAATGTGTCTCAGTGGGACCTGGATTTTACTATTGAGAGCTGTGCTTAGATGTACCAGGCAGCTGTTATATTGTGTTAGGGAGCTGTTATCTGGTTACCATCACATTGTTCTGTTGTTTGGTTGCTAGGGGGAAAGGGAGGGGGTGATATCATTCCTACTTGCAGTGCAGCAGTCATGTGAGCACAGGTCACATGACTGGGGGCACCTGTGAAAACTGACAATATGTCTAGCCACATGTTAGATTTTAAAGTTAAATCTAAAAAAATGTCTTTGCTCTTTTGAAAAATGTATTTCAGTGCAGAAGTCTGCTGGAGCAGCTGTAACATACTTGTCAATCAGGAACCTTGAAGGCAGTTGGTATGCTCAGACGCACAAGGGAAACCCTTCGGATTCCGGTGTTCACCAACGCCTAATGATGGGCGAATTTGAGCCGTTTTGCTTTGCAGAAAAATTTGCAAAACGGCGCCGGCGTCTTGTTTTTGACGCTGGGGCCAATTTTTTTCGATACCGGCGAAAAAATTTTTTGACGCCGGCAAATTTTTTCGGGCGAATTTATACGCTGACGGTGAATTGCGAATTCACGCCTGGTGAATAAATTCGTCCATCACTACCAACGCCCTTTTGGGGCCCTGGGCTTTCTGCTGCGGAAACCAACATGCAATTGGTGCGTTTGGTAGTAATAAGTCCATAAAGAGGTACCGGCAAGGATTAAGCAAGGAGTAGTCACAAAACAGGCAAGAGGGTCGAGGCAGGCGGCAAGAATCGAAGTCAAAACAGGCAGAAGTCAAGAACCAGGAAACTCCCACAGTAAATAATGTTTCAGCAGGGTCTGTAAACTGAAGCCAGCTTGGCCACCGTTATAATGGAGGAAGGCCTTTTTAAAGGAGAATTGACACCAAAAATCATCGCATCTCGTGCTGAAAAATGTCGTAATGACGTTCGGCGTCAAAACTCGAGCATCACGATGCTCGTGATGAATGTGAATGAACCAACGCCATCGTCCCTTGCGTACGACCGGAACACGCGATGTTGCCGGGAAGCTACCCGTCTGTGCCCCAGAAGCCGGGGAGAGACACGACGGGAAGTAAAAGAACGGAGAAATCTCCCGGCGCATCTTACAGCAGCACTATTAACGGATGCATTTTGAAAAAAACATGTTTTCCCATGACAGTATCCCTTTAAGTATTCTATTTGGGTGGAAGCACAATGGTGGCAGCCATAGTACCTCTAATAGGGTATTTCAATCCAAAGACCACTGAAACAGTGACCTGCGATGACTGCAATGGAACGCTGATGAAATTGCAGTTGACGGGTAAAAAAACATGCAAATCCTCTACATTGGCCATATATACCAGCAACTTGAAGGTGTTGAAGGTAACTCCAGGGTTCCTCCACATCAATATGGGCACACTCACAACAAACAAAACTATACGGAAGTGCAAGGAGCAGCTTTGGATGAAAGTTCCTTTAGGGACCCCATCAATTTTCAGTTTACAAAATGATCCAATAATATGACCTCTAATAGCTTCTTTACAAACCATCTCTCACACAGGGAATTAGTTTTGTGTAATGCAGAAAGGAAAATCCCACAAAACATTTAAGGCAGATTTAGTATCAATATTTTTCAATCATAAATTTGAATAAAAATTAGATTTTTGTGCCACTTTTTTTCCCCAGTCAAGTGTTTTTGTGTTATCTAATTCCCTTGCAGATTTTGTCGCCTATACTGCTCACCTTCCCCCGAAGTGGCTTTAACAAATTGGCAAACCTCTGAGCAAGTTTTCAAGCACTCTACAAAAATATTTGAATCTAAATTGTAACCAAAATGTTGTTTATTATCTTGTGATGGAGGTCTCAATCTAAATTTATGTTCAGTTCTGCCCTAGAAATAACACTGAAGCCTTTAAAAGCAAATTGTAAGTTCTAAAACGCTGGAAAAGGTCAAGACTCAGAAAGGACATTTTTCTAGATATTAGAAAGTCTAACTTTATTGTTCTTTAATAGTGATGGGCGAATTTGCGCCGTTTCGCTTCGCCGAAAAATTCGCGAAATTCGCGAAACGGCGAAAAATTCGCGAAACTGCGCCGGCGTCTCGTTTTTGACGCTGGCGCCCGTTTTTAACGCCGGCGCCCGGTTTTTTCTACGCCGGCGCCCGTTTTTTTGACACCGGCGAATTTTTACCGCGAATTTTCGTGGGCGTTTCGCAAATTTATTCGCTGGGCGCGAATCGCGCAAATTCGCCGCGAATTTGCACCTGGCGAATAAATTCGCCCATCACTATTCTTTAATTCCACAGTTGGTCAGGATGATGTTCCCTTAAATATTCCAAGGTTTGCCTACACTTTTCCCCATGCCCTCCGTCCCTTATCTTAATTAAGACTGTGAACAATCTGTAGACCTTCATTACCTGGAGGTGCTTTGCCACATGGAATAATAACATTGTTCTGCTGTGATGTTTAACTCTCTTTTTATTGCTGTTCCTTTGGCAGAGGAAGATCTAATGAACTTTGCCTGAGTTATTATTTGAGGAATGTCTTTATAAAGGAGGAATGTTCTTCCCCCTTAGGACTTTCTATCTCTTGTGATTTTGGTTTATGACTATTAAGTCCAGTTTCCTTTGGAGCACACCCTTGGGTAGGCGTTTATGTCTCTAAAGGGATTTATTATTGATGTTTGCAGCCAAATTTTTAAAGTGCCATACTGCTTAAAGAACATTCTTATCAAACATGACTAACTACTGCCTCCAAACAACTACAGGTCTCTATTATTTAATTAGTCATCTGGTTTGAAGCAGTTGCATTTTTTTGTTCGTCACTTGTGGTCCTCCAATGGATTTTATGGCTACCAACCCACTCAAGTGTTCCATAGACATTTGTATGATTATTTTACTACAATCTGGACTTAAGACATACAGTACCATAGGATAATTATCAGTCCATTGCATGTTAAAAAAGGCTGGCTTTCATTTAGAATTTCTAAAAATGCTTTTTAATTTCAGTAGAAGAAACACATGATGGTGTTATTGGGTAACCTCACCAACAATCTTGAAAGATGAGTGCTTCCATGTCCCCTTCCCCTGCTCTTATCACCATCTTTTTAAATGTACCCCACCCTCTTATTGACCTACATCTCTGAGTCCTTTAAGGCCATAACAATTCTAAGGATAAATAAATCATTACTATGCTATGTTATAATTGAAAAGCTAGCAGAACAGCAAATAAACTGTTTTATAAAGAAACTTCGCCCATACTGAAGTTCAGTCTGGTCGCCTTCATCCATCTTGGGAAGTCAGCCACAGAGTTTCAGAACCAAATATATAATTATTTGGTAGAAAGGAAATCTGCTAGTTTAGAGCAGTGATCCCCAAGCAGTAGCTCACAAGCAACATGTTGCTCCCAGTGGCTTCAAAACATGTGCTAATTTTTGGACTTATGACTTGGAGACACGTTTTGAAGGCATAAGACTATGTGTACTGCCAAAAAGACCCATCTATAACCTCCCAGTCCACATAGGAGCTACAAAATAATCAATTACAGACCTTATTGGGCTCCCCCTAGGAATTTTCATGCCTCTGTTGCTCCCAAACTCTATATATTTAAATGTGGCTCATGTGTGACAAAGGGTGGAGGATGGAGTAGACTTGAGCTCCTTCAGTTTGTTACTCACTCTTATAGGTGAGTACAACCACAATCCCAAATGATGTGGCCCATCTTGAGTCCAGGTGAACCAGGTACTTCTTAGGCTCCAATAATAGATCTGCAATTGAGTAGTGTTGAAGGATACGCAATAAAGCTCTGCACAGGCAAAGAAGGTACTGTGGTTATTAGGGTTGGTTGCCCAAGACTAGGGATCTCTAGAGATAACTTCTATATTCAAGTTATGTTGCATGTATTGTGTCCAAAAGATATAGTTTGGAACCTTCCAGTACTGTCACTGCAGAGGAAGATGAAAGCAAACACGCTTGTCACATTCAAGTTCTTTCCAAGGGAACAGAGATAATAAAAAGCAGAATTTTGGCATCAGTAGTTGCAAACACAGATAATTAAAAACAAGCAAGACACAAGGGAAGAAGTTGGCTCAAGGTTGGGCCCTGGCTGTGAATAAAGGATCATAAACTCTTACTGGGCCCATATTGGAATTCCATTGTCCTTTTCTTCTGAACTTGGATGAGTACCTTCATCACTTGGTGTCCCTGCTGACCAAAAGCACTCCATGCCAGTCTCAGCTAGAACTAATGATTTATTCATATGTAAGCACTGTTGTGCACACCATTATCATGGCACAAATAACACCTGCCCCCTAGAGATGACCTTTTTTTGCTTGGTGCCAGAGGCAAAAGTATCCTGCCCAAGGAAAAAGCCACAAGGGATAACACAGGAATCACTACCGGGCACTGAACCCAGATCTAGCTGTGTCTAAACCACTGTGCCATTACTACTTCATAAACCACTAGCAGTTCCCTTGAGCAGAGATTTCCATCACCATTTGCTCAGTCTCCAGCCCTTAGTTCTTTATAAAGTTGTAGACTCATAATAACATGACCATCCAATTACAATCTACCCCAGCCTAATTAGAATCTGGAAACCCCTGGAGGTGTTACCAAAGGGAAGACTACTGTTCACCACAATGTCCTTCAGGCTGGACTTTCCAAAAGATCTAGGAATGGCAATTAAATTACCCCCTCCTTAATCTCACACCAATTACCCAAGCTGAGCCCACAGTTTAAGAACCACTTCCTTAGAAAGACATATCCAATTTTCTTTCCTATATTTGGCCTCTGAGGATCTCTGAATTGATTCCATGACAACACCATTAATTCCAGTGCCCCAGCCTCATGCCCACTCCTGTAATTTTCAGTTTTTCTGTGAATATATTTGGCCGTTCCAGACTGATTGTAAGAGACGTTCTCTAGATTAGGGAAACCTGCAAACTAATTAGCACCGTGATAAGGTTTGTTGATGAGTTTTAAAGCTATTGTCACTATAAAGACCCACATTGATGGAAAGTAAAGTTCCTTTCTTAATGATACAAGGTCATTCCGACCCCACCTTAGCCGCCAGCAGAA
The DNA here is from genome assembly GCA_038501925.1 of Xenopus petersii. Lineage (NCBI taxonomy): Eukaryota > Metazoa > Chordata > Amphibia > Anura > Pipidae > Xenopus > Xenopus petersii. The sequence goes on from CM076683.1 coordinate 7,219,327, forward strand.
AGAATCCTCAGATGATTTGCCTGTCCTTTACTGAAAACATAAGGTCCCTGTGGAGTATTCACCGTGCCGTGCATAGATCTTAACTTTCTCAAGAACCCCTAAAGGATTAAAATTGAAATAAACAAAGGAGTGTTGAGGTAAATTACGTAAAGTAGGCAAGACACTGCTCTGATTACGGTTAGACTCCTTCCTTTTTCCTTTCGCAGACATATCCTTGACAAGCATTAGGAAATATCACATAACGAGCATTTAATGGAGCACTAAATATAGGTTTCTGGCACTTTTTTTCAGCACTAATGAGTCGTTTAGGAACCAGGCTTCAAAATATTTTGGGCATTGAAAATAATGTTTTTCAAAATTAAATCTATTGTATCATTAGTACAATAAACACATTATAAATAATCCTGAATGCTACTTGGGCCACTTTAGATAAAGCAGTTGTATGCAACTTACAACACTGCATGTTTTGGTTAACTGCAGATCCCAGCATGCCCTGTCAGCCAATGTAGAAGCTGTATGTCATCATCAGCTGAAAGGAGCAGGTTGTACAGATTTAGTATAATATGCTACTGATACCATCTTGTCTTAATATCCCACAGTTGCAGTTCCTAACCTTGACACCATCTTATATACACATGTATAACCAAATATGCAGTTTCTAAGTCCTTGCAAATACAAATTAGGTGGCCAGATTTGTACATTGGGTGATCTTCTGTCCTCGCAGTGTGGGGGCAGTTCCAAAAGTGTAGCAATAGCACTTGACTATGGGTGAGGAAGGCAGGTCAGAGATTCTGTAAAATACATCACATGGAATGGTTAAGGGTAGAGGTAGAAGAAGGATGGCAGGCAGTAGAGATAATATAGGTCAAGGACCTTGTAGATGATAAACTTGTCTGTAGCAAGCAATGCCAGTCAGCAGCATCAAGGGCAAATAAGGTCTTGAGTTGTATTAAAAGGGGCATAGGAGGAGGGGGTCATTGTTCCACTGTATAGAGCACTGGTAAGGCCCCATATAGAATATGCCGTACAGTTTTGGTCTCCATCACTCAAACAGGACATTATTGTATTAGAGAAGGTACAGAGAAGGGCAACTAAGCTGGTAAAGTGAAAATCTTAGCTATGAGGAAAGACTGGCCAAATTGGGGATGTTCACGCTGGAGAAGAGGCGCTTAAGGGGTGATATGATGACTATGTATAAATATATAAGGGGATCATATAATAATCTCTCTAATGATTTATTTACCAGTAGGTCTTTCCAGCTGACACAAGGTCACCCATTCCGATTAGAAGAAAAGAGGTTCCAGCTAAATATTGGGAAGGGGTTTGTTACAGTGAGAGCTGTGAAGATGTGGAATTGTCTCCCTGAATCAGTGGTACAGGCTGATACATTAGATAGGTACAAGGAAGGGTCGGATGCTTTATTCACCAGTAGCTCCTCCCAGCAGACAGGAGGGAGCCAATGAGATTAGAGGAGGGAAAGGGGTGTTACAGGGAGAGCTGGGAAGTGAATCAGTGGTACAGGCTGATACATTAGATAGGTATAAAAAGGGGTTGGATGGTGTTTAGCAAGTGAGGGAATACAGGGCGTGGTAGAGTGACCAAAACAATGTGGGAAACTATGTGTTTTCCCTTTAAGTTCACCATAGTAGGAGAGGTAGGCACCAGGAAGGGTGTTAATTAGCAGAGAATAGGTTCTCTGTTTAAAGGCTTTGGTTGCCAGGTCCTGGAAGCTGGAGTATTCTGGAAAGAACAGGCAAACCAGGTACTCCGATCCAGTAGTCCAGCTCATGGATTGGAGCTCACCTTCCAAAGGAAGACTGTCCTGTGGAAAGGTATTTAGTTCTAGTGAAGCTGTTAGGTCTCTCAGAGCAGGGCACAGAGCAGGAAGGAAACTGCCTGGATGAGGAACTCCCAGAGGGGTTGGGGTGCCACTTGCCACTGGAGTCGGGAAGGAATTTATTCCCTCTCTGAGGCAAATTGGAGAGGATTGAAATGTTTTTTTTTTTTTTGCCTTCCTCTGGATCAACTGGCAGTTAGGCAGGTTAAAATAGAGTTAAACGGTTGAACTTGATGGACATGTTTCTTTTTTCAACCAACTTAGTATGTTAATATGTTACTACGTAAGGGAATGGAAGGCGGAATATTTGAAAAGGACAACAGACAAGAGACATTAGACAGGACAAGAGGGTTAGAAGCAGATAGTATCCATATGAGAGTAGAGCTGAATAGAGACACAGAGGATTGTGAGAAAGTTGGTTGGTGAGACAGGTAAGAGAAACAACCACAATTGCCTTTATCTGCCAGTCTGTTCACCAATTCTAATTACAATAATCAATATGTCTGCTGTTCTGAGAGGAAAACCTAGAAAAGGACACAAGGAAACAACTGATGGAATGCTATGGTGGTAAACTAGCACTACATCTCTATACATGAAATGTTCAAATTACAGCCTATTTCAATAAAGTTAATTAAAAAAAACAGATTTTACTGCATTATCGTAAACCATCACGAAAACATTCATCTTTTGCGACTTGATGAAACATTTACCCGCCAGGAGCCCAGCAGTTAAATCCATTTACAAAAGCTGCAAAATAAACTGCAGCCCCAAAGATGAGGTTCTACACAAGTAACTATTGTATCTTCTCATGCAGATTTATGGGCTGCTTTGCTGAGGGCAAGAATACCGTATGTGATTTCCATTATCTCTTTCACTGATGTTGCTTGGGAGTCAACGTTGACTTAGTAAAGGATTTTGTAAAGGGTTCAGTTCAGATCTTTTTAAACAGATCAAATAAAACCCAGAAAGGGTTTTACTGCCCCGTGCTTGTTATTCTTTTGTGGGAAGGATCTTGCATTTGTAAGAAGGAGGATAACAACCCCAAAAAAAAGTCCTAGATATACTGCTCACCAAATTGATTATAGCACGTCAGACTAATTTTAGTGGAGCAGCCTTATAAAATCTGCAGGTAGGATTTTTAAAATGTAAAATAAGTGGAAAGAATTTAAAACATTTTACAATCGTTTTCTTAAAATTCAAACTCTGAGAGTATTATGAATAATATACTACTTGTAGAAATAAAAGGTCAACTAATCATGCAATAATCAAAGCTTCCCAATGTGCTTTAGTCCAACCCACTGTTAAAGTTAGTTAGGCTGTTTGAGTTAAGTTAAAAACTCCTTGCCAGGCGAGGCTTGAGATTAGAGAATGGACCATGGTCTGTAATGAGTAGATACATAAGAAAATAAGCAGGCTCAGCATCAGTACTGGAAAAGCCTTTGTTTAGGCTTTCTACGGTACTTTTGAAGGTTGTTTTCCGATGTATTTGTTACAGGCCACATCAAACGTTTGGTCAGGGCACCCCTTAGCTCATAAAAATGTTACCAACACAAGATCATGGATGTATCAGCCATCAGCCCATAGTTCCAACACTATCTAGGACGTCATAAAAGTGTTTCCCCTTCAATCACACCATTGTAGACCTCCAAAAGGGGACTCCAGTAGTATCTATGACAGCCTTCAGACTGAGCTTCCCCACCCAAGGCTCTAGGTCTACCTATGGGACAAGTCCCACATGTTGGTAAACATTGGCGTAGCTCAATGAATACATGCAGTGGCCTTACCAGTAAAGGTCCTTTAATATTTAGTCTCTCAACAAGCTTTAAGTTTCATACAGTAGTTCTCAACAGATGAAGACCAAGAGTTTTCCATCCCTTTTGTAGAATGCACAAAAGAACATTGACAAGTACAATGTGCAAAACATTTTATTTTTCTGAGTTTCTGTGTAATAGCCGGTGCCTGCCAATTGCTTGCCCCCCTGCGCTGTGCACCTTGGTAAATTGCATGCACATTGTTGAGCAGGTTTATAGGTTACAAATTGCTTTTAATGATGCAGTAAATGGCAAAGAGTATGATTCTCTAGCTGAAAGACAGTTGAGTGTGTAGATAGAACAGAATAAATGAATCCTAGATGATTCCTCTAGCATGTTGATTCTAAGCCTCCCTTGTATCCATGCACTCTGTATTCATCTAAGCTGGTTGAACCAATGCACTGTGGGGTAGGCAGATGATATACCATATGCAGACAAAAATAGTCAGCACAACCTTATTTAAATCTTCTTACTTTTCTTTGGGTGGGTGCAGGTTCTCCAGTGGCCACTTTCCACCAGCAAATGCAGTCAAAGTACGATATGAACAGCACCACAATTGTATTTGAAGTTAAAATGCCTTTATTGCTCAAGTGACGGGCATTACCGCAACGTTTCAGGCCTCACTTGGCCCTTTTTCAAGCTTGAAAAAGGGCCAAGTGAGGCCTGAAACGTTGCGGTAATGCCCGTCACTTGAGCAATAAAGGTATTTTAACTTCAAATACAATTGTGGTGCTGTTCATATCGTACTTTGAGATGATATACCATAGGCAAATATACTGAGCAGTAGATGGAGGAGAGGATAGCAAGTACAACAGATGAGAAAGGGCAGTGGGCAGTAAAGTTAGTAGACAATGGCATGTGAATGTCAGTAGAATATTGCAGAAAAGGAGAAGATCAGAAGCAGGTGGAAAGGAGAAAGCAATAAGTAACAGCATAAGAGGGTATGATGGGCAGAAGAGGTAGGATATGATGGCAGATAAAATTGTTAGGAAGACTGAAAAGAGAAGAAGAGAGGTGGCACGGGTAGTGGTAGACTACAAATAGTTGAAGTCAGTGAGAAGACAAGAAAGGAGAAGCTAAAGGTAGGCTTATAAGATTAATACAGGGGAAGAATAACAGGCAGGAGAAGTGTGTGCAATTTTGCACTGGCTGCTATCTCATTAGAATGCACTGCTTTCACTTCATAGATGGAGCATCTAGAGTATGTTCTCATGTGAATAACTGCTGGAGACCCTCACTGGACAGTAATTTGGCTGGGCTCCCAAAGCTCCGTAAGTGTGTGTGTGATTTTTCCTTACATTCTTTATCAATTACATCAGATTGCCTTAATTTTCGCCTCCTTCTTTAAGGGGAAACAGCAGAACGCCACTGTCATTTTATGGAGGCCACTTGATGCGGTAATGATTCTCCTGTGCCTACTTGGCTGGCCACCAATTCCGTCAAGCCCTCGTTTTTTTTCCCTTCGTTCTTGTCCTTCAGTTGCTTAGCATTGGTCACATTTCTTCTTTTATTAACGAGCTGATTGTTTTCGTTCCAGGCTTCTCCCCGATCTCTGTGAACATTTCAGAAAGGCGCATTTGCACTCACTAACTGTCACCTCATAACAACAAAATCCTTCTGCCCGATGACAGGCCTTTTCTTTGCCTCTGTTTGCAGTTCTTCTTATCTGGAGATACAGACAATCAATATTTTTTTTTACTTCCCTTCCAACCAAAATACAATATTCGAGGTGCAGTGCTAAAAAAAAAAATAGCACGGGCTTCCCTCATTTTTAATGTTTCCTTCACCACTTCTGTTCTGAGTTGTAAAAATACAACACACATAACAATCCATGCATTGTGAGACATCCTATCAGTGGAAGTAAACCGGAATAGGGAGGATATGGACACAAAGCACAGAACTGAGATGGCAACATTAGTGTGACATGGAAAGAATAAGGTGGTAAAATCAAGATGAGAACTGGAAATAGTGGGTCCACCACAAGATAATGGTCTTCATTTCATTATTCCCTTCAGGCATCTCATGAGGTTTCTTCTGTTGTTTTCTTGTTTATTTTTTTATTTTCCTGTAGTTGCAGCCAAAGTGCATCCGGAGGGCCAGAAGGAAACAGACAGCAGGATTGTGCACGCTCATTGATGAAATGTTAAAAACGAATTCCATTTCTGTATTTATTTTGGGTAGCGCCCAATAAATTCCACTCGGATATTAAGGATATTAGGATTGACAGAATTAGGCCTTTAGAATATAGAGAATATTTCGTATAATGTACATGGCCTGGTCATCTCTTGAGGAGCTTTGCAAAGTAAAGGGATAAAAACACAAGAACAAAACATATTCACAGTGAATATCCTTAAAGGAAAACTATACCCCCAAACAATGTAGGTCTCTATTAAAAGATACTGAGTAAAACAGCTCATGTGTAAAACCCTGCTTCATGTAAATGAACCATTATCATAATAATATACTTTTTTAGTAGTATGTGCCATTGGGTAATCATAAATAGAAAATTGCCATTTTAAAAAATAAGGGCCGCCCCCTGAGATCGTAAGATTCACTGTACTCACATACAAACCACATGTAAGGTCACATGAGCCAATTAACAGACAGAGTTCTGCCTTTTGCTTCCTCACTTCTTCCTGTTACAGTTAGTGTTGTAGTATTTCTGGTCAGGTGATCTCTGAGGCAGCACAGATAGAGTCACGAAATGGTGGTTCAAGGCAAGAGATGTAAAAGGGCAATATTTATGTAAATATATATTCTAGTTTGGTAAGATTCTTTAATATGTCATTCAATTTGATATAAACTATCTGTTGCTTAAGTATTCATTTTGGGGGTATAGTTTTCCTTTAAAGGAATTGTTCAGGGTAAAAATAAAAACTGGGTAAATAGACAGGCTGTGCAAAATAAAAAATGTATCTAATATAGTTAGTTAGGCAAAAATATAATGTATAAAGGCTGGAGTGAGTGGATGTGTAACATAATAGCCAGAACACTACTTCCTGCCTTTCAGCTCTCTTGGTTTCCACTGATTGGTTACCAGGCAGTAACCAATCAGTGACTTGAGGGGAGACCACATGGGACATAACTGTTGCTTTTGAATCTGAGCTGAATGCTGAGGATCAATTGCCAACTCAAGGAACAGTTATGTCCCATGTGTCCCCCCTTATAGTCACTGACTAACTCAGAGTTAGAGAGCTGAAAAGCAGGAAGTAGTGTTCTGGCTATTATGTTACACATCCAGTCATAAATTTTCATCCAGTAGACAGCACTCCCGTTTTAAAGGGAACCCATTACCCAAAAAAAAATATTCAGAATCCTATTTTATCACATTAGTCAAGCAAAATGAACTTTAATTGCACTATATAAATTATTTGAATCTTGTTTCCTTCAGTCTGGGAATTCATAATTATAACAAGCAGGCAGGAGCCATTTTGTGGACACTGTTATTAAGTCAAGTCTTGTATCATCTCAGAATCTTGTTTGTGCACCAGAATGGGGGACCTGATGTCCATCCCTATGTCCTGGTTACACAATTAAATGGTGAAGAGAACGGGGGAATGTGGGGAGAGCAGTGACACGTAGGAAGTTCTGAATGGAAAGTGAAAGTAATTGTCTGCCCCGCCTCTATGCCCATGACATAGAGGAGGGGCAGACAATATTTGATTGACAGCTGAGATTTCTAAATGAGCTTATAACAGCTATGAATGTTTTAATAAAAAATAGAAATTGGATTTCATGTTTAATTTGAAAAGGACTTTTATTATACAGATTTTTGTGTCTGGGTGACAGGTCCACTTTAATAAAAGCGTCTTTATTGCTTTTGGGACAGCAGCATAATGCAACGTTTCGAGCGGATCTCCACTCTTTGTCAAGCATCCAGTCACTCCAGCCTTTATACATCACATTTTTGGCTAATTAACTATATCAGAAACATTTTTTATTTTGCACATACTATCTATTTACCCAGTTTTTACACTGAACGGTTCTTTTAAAGGAGAAGGAAAGGCTAAAACTAAGTAAGCTTTATCAGAAAGGTCTATATAAATACACCAGTAAACCCTCAAAGTAATGTTGCTCTGTCAAAAGAAACAGCACATTTCTTTCCTTCTATTGTGTACTCATGGGCTTCTGTATCAGACTTCCTGTTTTCCGCTTAAACCTCCAGGGCTAGGGCTTGAGCATGCTCAGTTTGTATCTCTCTCTCTCCCCTCCCTCCTCCCCTCCCTGCTGTAATCTGAGCCCAGAGCTATGAGTGAGCAGGGAGAGACTCAGGCAGGAAGTGATGTCACACCAAGCTAATATGGCAGCTGCTATCCTAAACAAACACAGAACACTTCAGGAGCTGTTTACTCAGGTATGGTAAAGCATTCTGCAGAATAAATATAGTGTTATAGCTTGCACTATTGTGGCTAATCTACTGGCAATAAACTGCTCCAGTAGCTTTCCTTCTCCTTTTAAAGTTATTACAACTCCAAAGTGTCATGAGACCGTCAGGATGAGGGCCCTGCTTGCAACAGTATACAATTTAAAACTGTAAATAAAACAAAGGCGCTCCTTTATTTAGTAGATATTTCCTTTGCATTTTTGAGCATTTCCCCAGTTGAATTTGCTCCTTGCACCCCAAGACACAATGTGTAGTGGCCTTAGAAGCAGCTCTCAGTATACAGCATTGCCTGAGATGGACAGAATATTAGCATCCACTGGAATGCCCAAATTTGCCAATTATTCAGAATAGACAAGCAAGGAAAGACTAGGGGACACAAAGACTCCCTGTACTTACCTCCTTAAGGTAAGCATTGATTATACAGCTGCCATTCCCCTGACAGTATTATATTTATATATAGGGTCCCCCGTGGGCCCATGCCTAGGTGCTTAATAAAAAAAAGAAATGGAAAAAATAGCCCACACCCTTTGCTGGACAATTGAAGAGACACCTTTTTTGTTGGCCATCAGCGCATATGTTGTATGTAAGATGTGGTTTTGCACATCTTGCAAGAGTATTGGGTGAGAAAGATTGTTTATTAGGGAGAAAACATTTTGAGTGTAAGTTCTGGCTCCCAAGTCAGACCCTGCTCCACTTTAATAGTTGCAGGGCTGCCTGGCACCCAAGTGCACATGACTGTACAGAGATTTTCCTTTTCCACGTATGCGTAACGGAAATGTGTACAATATTCACAATGGTTGGTCATAATCGGTGTCCTTGGCATTGTTTTATAATAAAAAGAAAGGCGAAAGTGTTGACAGATATTAATATTTTGGCAAGATGTGGAAATCTTTGCGTGTAAAGAAGGGAGCGGCCGTTTCCAGAAGGAACCCACCGTACCAACACATAAAGAAGCCGGGTGAAGGAAAACAATGCCTGGGCTCATTTGAATACGGGTCCTGCTGCCAGAGTAGTGGCGCCTCCCCTGCAAGGACAAAACGAAATATTGAGTGACTTTTTCCTAGATACTTGACTTCAAGGGTTTGAACGTTTTAGCAGGAAGGGAGAAAGTATTAAATCTACAACAAATTAAATGACGGCTCATTGGCTAGAATTCCATAAAAGTTCTCAAGGGAAATGCACACACAAGCTGAGATGAACGTTCACCAACCAGCCAGAATTTGGGGTATGGCATTAAAGGACAAAAGAAGATAAACTCACTGGGGAGATTGGCTCTAGGGATGAGCAAACCTTTTGCCAGCAGCAAATATTGTTTTAAATTCACGCAAAACCTAGAAACAAATTGCCATCCCAGAACCAATGCACTTGATTTTGCTACATTTTTGGTGAAACTAAATGGGCCAGTTTTGCTCATCACTAATAAGCACCACCGGTACCGGTAACTTTAATACCTTAATGTCAGTAAACAAGTCATGTCACTTCCAACTAAGGAACATATACAAAATATGATCATTTATCACCCAAGATGCCGCCAAAATTCTTATTTTTATTCATATCACGTATAGACTCTCTATTAACTGGCCTTCCCCTCCAGAGACTGTCACCTCTTCAGTCCATAATGAACACTGCCGCCAGACTTATACACTTCAGCAACCGCTCCTCCTCTGCCACTCCACTCTGCCAATCCCTACACTGGCTTCTGCTACCTTTCAGAATAAAATTTAAATCAATGACCCTGACATTCAAAGCACTTTGTAACTCTGCTCCACTCTGCTACATCTCTTAACTCATCTCTATATACTCACCCAACCGCTTACTACGCTCCTCTACTAACCTGCTACTCAACTCTTCCCTCATTACCTCCTCACACACTCACATTCAAGACTTTGCAAGGGCTTCACCCCTCCTCTGGAATTCTCTCCCATGGTCTGTCTGACTTTCTCCCAACTTTTCTGCCTTCAAAAGATTATTTAGAGAAGCCTCCCCTCACTCTGCTGAACTACCAAATGCAATACCACATATAGTACTATATCGCTCACACACTTAATTCTGATCTTTCCCACTCCCACACCTTGTGTTTTATTCCCTTCCTTTTAGATTGTAAGCTCTTTTGCACAGGGCCTTCTTCACCTTTTGTACCTGTATTGGTTGTGATGTATGTAACTTCATATGTTCTACGTATGTAATTCATGTAATAGCTGTATAAACACATTTACTTTACAGTGCATGCGAAATATGTTGGCGCCCTATAAATATGTCATTAATAATAATGTCAGGTTGGACAGTTGCCATCTTCTATCTTTTTCCATGAAATCGTCAACAGAAGATCCACCTGAACTTTTCCAAATAGTTTGGTCCTGCACGTGTGCCAAGCCTGGCCATATGCAGAGGATTGCTGAAAGCACAAAGGGTTTTATTTGGATGATTTTAGGTCCTGAGAAGCATGGCACATATTTTGAACCAGCTTTTTAAGTTCTATAGTTCAAATTTGTTTCAAAGAGGAGTTTTTATTGAAGAGAAGTTCTGATGAGATACAAAGTTCCATCCATCTCATAGCTTTTTGTCTGGGTTCTAGAGCTAGAATGAGGACTAGACTTTCCAGAAGGAGTAGGAGAACTGAAAAGGAGATGGATAAAAAAACAACAGGAGTGCCTGAGAAAAAAATGACAAGAAAAGGGACAATATGAGGGACAGAAGAAAGATCAAAGAAAACTAAAGACAGCCAATACACAGTACCCAAGTACAGGATATACAAAGCAAAGATGCCGATGCATGTGGTCATGGGTGGAAGGAACTAGAGCCAGGAAGACAAAGTTAAGAGAAAGAAATCCTAGAAGAATCCCCAATGCCTCCACCAGTTTGTTTATCATCAATATGACCACCACGATACTTGTTCAACCGTGTAGTAGAATGGCTTCCATACTGGCTGATGGTCCATGTTTCTGATTCTAGATAATATGTAGATGTTTTGAAAAGTCTAAGTCAAGAAATATTGGAAAATATCAAGCAGGGGCCAAATGCAAAATATACATACAATATACATCCCCATGGGGGGACAGTTTATGTTTCCTATATCCTATGTTTGTCATACAGCACATGCTTGTGCAAGCTTTGTCCGTTACCAACTTTAAACACTATTCTTTGTCCCCTCATGGGAGGAATAAGGTCAGAGTTGAGCAAACACCAGTGGAATAGGAAACACTTGTCATTGCCACTCTGACTGGGGAGCAATTAATCACAAGAGGCACCAGTGCACCTCAAATTTAGTACATTTCCTTTGGAACAGGCTCTTTTTGACATAATTTGTTTCAGGGCAAATTCCCTAAAGTCTTGTGTGACAGCTTAGTACAACAATAACATTGGCTGGACTCATAAATATTATAAATATCGCGATTAAATCCAGATAAGCAAGTGCTACCTTCATCTATATTGCAGAAATATTCTGTAGCGCAGCTACAACAAATGTCTAGTTCAGTGGTGAAACTATTTGTCAATTTGCTTAGATATAGAATGTACAAGTGTTGGATCTCATTAACAGACTACTTTGTGCCATCTGATTGGTAATCACATTGTTCATCTTCTCTTGGTAATAGTTATGAGCCATTCTAACCTGTAGCAGCTGCCTGTTGTATTAGGGATATTCGGTTGTCAATTCCTTTGGCTCTCTATGTAATATAGACATATCTTTCAAGAGATGTGTGATGTAGCCAATGGTGACTTACTCCAAGTATTTCAAGATCACACCCATGTCCTGGCTTTCAGGGTAACACGTTCCATAGACCCATCTCTGATGTTCCTGAAGCATCAGCAGCAAACCGCATAAAAACATCCCAACTCATGTCTCTGAATGATTGTTCCGATCTCTATATTAAGTGAGTTTGTTCATTGTTTTTACTTTTATGACTGTACTGGTGCTGTCAGTGGCGTAACTAGATATTATGGGGCCCCACAGCAAATTATTTTTCAGACCCCCAAAATGTCTAGAGGTTGACCTGTTTTAGCAATATTTTTTAAAAAATTTATATAAATTAGGACCTCATGGGGCACCTATACCTACTGGGGCGCCCTGCAACCACAGGGTCTGCTTTCTCTGTAGTTACACCCCTGGGTGCAGTACAGGTCAGTCCGAAACCTGCGAGTAGGGCTTGGTCCAACCAACTGCTCCTCCGAGTGGTAGGACTGACTCTTCCTCAGTTAAGTATCCCCCGCCTTCCCTTGCCTCATTCCAACCCCCTTTTCCAACAGCCAAAATTTGTTGTTGCCCCAACCCCAACTGCTGAAAGTTTCCCTTGTGCCTGCCTTGCCCCTTGTTAGAGATAGTCACGTCGGGCACAAGTATATAACAATTGTGCTGCAGTGGAAAGTTGGGTTCCAGTTGGACGAGGGTGAGTTGGTGCTGGCCTTAAAATTTATTTGACATACGCATCACTTTTATACATTTAAACCAAGCAATCATACAGCACTCACAAAGTGCAGATGTGTAAATCATCAGTGTTTATTAGAGCATAAAATGCTGCCGTCTGCTCAGATCTGCACGTCTCTTGTGGGAAAGTTCTACGATTTCTGCCTTTGGAAAGTAAGCAGCCTGAGAGTCACGTGGACTTATACATTCCAATTAATTTTAGGTACGCCTCTATACATCTGTTTGTGTCTGATCTGGCAAACATTGCAACCAAATACCAAACTCTAATTTTTGCATTCAAATTTAAAAAAAAAAAATTATATCATCCGTGAACAACAACAAAAAATGTTGCGTTCATTTGTCCAGAGCATTAAAGTTGCATGACTTAAGGTGGCCATAGACGCACAATGGTATTCGGTGCGTGTATGGTGTAAAATGAGCCAACCAATATCGGCAGAAGACTTGGATATCAGTTGGCTCGTCGATCGGGCTGAATGGAAAATTTGGATCGAGTGCCGTTGAAAGCACTCAAACATCGGCCATTGTTAGTACTGAATAGTCAGATACAGGTAGAATTCTATTGTTTCTATATGTATATCTGACTATTCAGCTTTACACGTGTGTATTGAAACCAATGATCTTTCTAGGAAAGATCTTTTCCAAGAAAGATCGTAATTGTTATGTCTATGGCCTCCTTTAGAATGTTTATATTTGGTCTAGTTCAAATCGTAAGAAATGGCTGAATCTGAATGCTGCAAAAAGGTCTAGGATATCGCCAAATCCTGTATTCAGTGGATCCAAAATGTTTGTATATTTTACCTTTATTTTGTTATATAAATCTCAGCTTCCCGTGTTTTCTCTATAGTACTTTCCCCAGCCTCTAACCAATATTTTGGCAGATGTTTTACAAAATCTCTTGCAACTCCCCCACCCCATTCAGTTTGTCCTACATATTTGCCCAATCTTTCTTTTTAATGGTTGGCACTTTTGTGAAACTCGTTATCTGCTCCCATGAATCTTTTGTACCATGCATTTTAATGAATCTGATGGTCCATTAATAAATGATAATTTCTGGATGAATTACTTAATTGGACACATTAACCCAAAAAGCTTCCTGTTTGTGTTCGCCTATTGAGCGCCGAGGTTTCCAGGCATGTGAACTATCCTGTGAGATGGGCGCCGTAGGTTAGGGATTTGGTTTAACGTGACCCACTTTAATTGAGGATGGCAGCACGATTTGACACTTGCAGTTCTATGACAATAACATGAAAAAAGCGTGTAACCTTCAGAATTGTGTTTTGACAGGGGCCATATTGGTTTGAAAAAGGGATGGAATGTTGATGATATTTGATCCTGGAAAACATGGAGCATATTTTTAAATCAAAGAACAAGATAAACTTTTGAATTCAGGTCATTTTATTGTGTAAAGTATAAACTCCTTTCTTAAAATGCTGTGGGCTAACACAGTCTCATTGGCTTAAAAAATGCATTGTAATGAAGTATCACACTTATCCTGGTGGTCCAGTGGCTCCTTTTCTGGCATGCGGGGGCGCCCACCACATGCCTCCATTCCCCTCAGGAGTCAGTTCCCTTAGCGCATGCGTGCGGCGCGCCTCTACGTAATTTAAAGGTGCAGTCACGCTGGCGTGATGACGTCAGTGCGCATTGGCGAATAAAAAGCCCATTTAGATTACAGGACCTTGCCCGTTGTTAAGTTCTATTTAGAACTTCCTGGGTGTTTATTCCTTGTGAATCCTGATGGATCTATTGTGTTTTGACCCTTTCCTGCCTGATTTACTACTCTGATCTCTCCAATCCTGATCTTGCCTGTCCGTGACTATTATGACCTCTCCAATCCGACCTTTGCTTGTCCATCGACTATTCTATGCTCTCTATCTAGATTCTGGCCTGTCTGACCATTCTATCTGCTTGTGCTGACCTGGCCTGCCTGTTTCTGGTGGTGTTCTTCCTTCAGTATCCTGGTGAAACGATCATGCCCCTTTGCTCGTCCAGAACCGTTAGCTTTCCGCCTCTCTCTGTTAAGACCTGGTGGCATCCAATTAGCCGAGGGCTCCTCCCAAGGTGAAAGGCGGCGGTTAAAGGCAGAAGTGAGAGCCAAGACCAGGGAGCTTAGCTCTGGTTCTGGATATAGGGTGCCGAACGTGACAGGCATTGTGCAAAGGGCCAAAAAATTGGTTTCAAGTTTTTTAAACAAAGTTAGAAAATTTGATCTCTTCAATTCCAGCTCCAATGTTATCAATATATATCAGCAAAGCATCAACACCGAGCCAGAACTTGTATGTAAATCAAGAATATTTGATGCTCATCAATGTGGCAACATTTGGCAACAGCCTAACAGGGATCGTCCTTAGTGGCCTTCTATTGGAACACACACTAGAGTTTCTTTTTGTCAATTGTCATAGCATGGCAAAGTTGACCAGATAAAATAAACCAGATATAGTACAAATAAAGGATTTTATATCACCAACAATAACCAGATGGATGCTTCAAGTCAATTCCATGGGAGAAATTCAAGATATAAGCAGAGGGTCATGTAGTTCTGGTTGGAAAATTGTGTAGTTCAAGTAATTCAGCATAGGTGATCTATTTTGGATGCTATTGTCATGTGACTGGCAAGATTGGTCAGAACTTGGCACTTTTGCATAATTTTGGCAAAGATTTGCTAAATAATAAAGTGGGAACAACCATAAGGACTTGAAGAGAGAAATTCCGGCTAAGAAGAGCAGCCACTGTCCAGATGGTTGGAATGATAGATCAGTCCCAAAAGATATGTGGAAGAGTACCCTGTGCTCCACAGTTTCTACAGCAAGACAAAGGGTGGTCAGGAAAAACTAATGCAACTCACATGGTACCATAAGATCTTAAAAACATATTTCCTTTGCATTATGGCCATCTTCCTAGCATTGTCTCAGATGTTTTGTCTAGTCTGCAGCAGATAATGATTGCATCTCACTTGTCCATAAAATTGCACTAGAGTTTATTTGCTTGTGGATTCCTTACCGAGGGTTTTATTCATAGGGACCACCTTAACCAGTATCAATGGGTCTCCAAACCACTCACCAGGTATTAAGTTGCAAGAGAATGACATCTCATCCTGTTCAATTGGACTCTACCAACCTCAGGGGTAAGACCTCACATAAGCTCAATCACTGTTCTTCTAAAGGAAACACGGCTTTCTGCCATACTGCAACCCCTACATATCAAAACAAAGATGATGCTATAAAGATATATCATACTATACAGATTAGATATGCATATTATAAGGGATTTGGTTCACTTTCTTAATGAAACTGTACTGAGAAACAACATTTTGTAACCAGGGTACTGATCTCCAGCCTTGAGCTGTGCTATTCTGTGCTTCATGAATCCAGTACCGCAGCCAACTGCCACTTTATTCTTCGACCAACAAGCAGCGAAGCCCCAGAAGCCAAAACCTCAAACACTACAGTACATTGCTTTACACGGACCTTTTACATTTGAGTCCAAAAGAGATGTCCATGCTGGGATTTGGCATTAAGCACTTGCTGGCAGCAGTCTGGGTTGGCACCACAGAACAGTAGGTCGGAGAGATTAGTTAATTTGCTCCAATGAAAAGAAAACAAGTTCCACACATTTGATATGTCTTGCCTCTTCAACGTCATGAGCTATTAAAATGAATGGCATGCAAACTTGCTGCAAAGTACTCTATGGGGCAAATGCACTAAGATGCGAAGTTGCGCCACCTTCAAATCTGCAAATAAAATTTTTATTTTGCCCTACACATGTGCCCACTGTCTAGGTAAGTTGCCATGAGTCAGGAAATGTAGGGGGGAAGGAGGGGAGCCCCAAAACATTTTTCGATCTTTTTCAGCCTATCACCCATCATGTAGAAAACACGCCAGCGTTTTTTGGGACTTAGAAAAAATTGTGACTTTTTTGTAAACAATCCCTATCTACTCTATTGCGCTTCGCCAGGTCTGAGGTGGCGAAGGAAGTCTAGCGTAAAAGGTAGCGTTCAGTACACTGCGCCTGGCGTAAGGGTGCAAAGTAACACTAGCGAAACTACGCCAGCGTTCGTTAGTGAATTTGCGCAGTAGCGAAAATGCCAAACGCTAGCGAATTAACGCTAGCGTTCAGCGCTTCGCGGCTTAGTGAATTTGCGCCTAAGTACCCAAAGATACACAAAAGTGTGTTTTCTTGGAAAGTACATTTAGAGAGTAATGGCATAATATATATTCATGCCAATTCAAAACACATTAAATATTCCTTTATTTATTGAATATTTTGGAAGAGTCCATTTGGAGTGACCAGAGACATTTAAATCCAATGTTTACATTATATACCGTATGCCGCATGTTTTTCAAATACTTGACTTTTCTGCAACACAATGAAGAGTTGATGGTGGGGCAGTAGTGCTGGTCACTGGCTACGAGAGTCTTATATTGCAGCTCTAACACATAGCAAAGTGGGATTTACCTAAATGTTTTATTGAATGTGTAAAGACTAATCCCTTGATGACTATAATTAATTTAAAAATCCCTGCCCCTAAAAAGCTAATTTCTTTTAACATAGATTTTATTTAAATGCAGTTGGAGCCTCCTGTGGCTTCGAGAATTTTCTGCAGAAATATGGCAAGACTAATAACATTATTGACCCCTAGGGCAGTGGTAGCAGCAGTTTAAAAATCTTAGGGGCAAATTTATTCAGGTTTGAATTGGAAATTCAAATTCGAATTTTCCAGTTGGATCTTTGGTCAAAGCTCACAAATTCGAGTTGGGAATAATCCAAACTCGAATTTGAATTCAAGATTTATCATACCCGGACCCTGGGAACAATTCAAATTTGACTATTTGCCACCTAAAACCTGCCACGTGTATGTAGGAGTCAATGGAAGAGGTACAGTGACCCATTTGAAGATGTTAATAGCCTTCCTGACACCAGAGTTTTTTTCAGAGAAAAAATTTGATTCGAGTTTTCGGGTTGGTAATATTCATTTGAGTTAAATATTCTTAAATAAGATACTATTCGAATTTCGAGGTCATTCATTCGAATTAAAAAGAAACTCTCATATTCGACTTTTGATAAATCTGCCCCTTAATGTAGAAGCTACATCCAACCACCAAATTTACTGAGCACTGGAGCCAAGCAGAGATAATTATTCCTGGTGTAGTTGGTTTCACCACAAGAGTTGCCTAAAGTTCGCCCTGTTTTGCTATCAATTCAAAGTTTAAACTTGAAAATGGCAGTTTTATTGATGGGCGAATCTGTGGCATTTCGATTCGTCGAATAATTTGCGAATTCCCAGGAAATTCACAAAATGGCGAAAAATTTGCGAAGCGTCGCCGGCGTTTCGTTTTTGATGCTGGCGTCCGTTTTGACGGCAGCATCCGTTTTTTTTACGCACATTCGCTGGTGAAAATGCGCCGGAATCCAAAAAAACCAACGCCGGCGTCCATTATTTTTTTGTTTTCACCAATTTAAAAGTTACACTTACGCACTCCTTTAGGTATTTCAGAAATTCATTTCTTCTACCTTCAAAGCAACATTAGTTTATGTTCTCTACTTCCCATTGGCGTTCCAGTTTAGAATTCCCAGAGATGCTTTAATAGGTGCCATAAAAAAACATTATCAGGGACAAACACAGAAAGTTGTGAGAATTCAGACAAATTTAGTGAAAACCCCATCACTTAACTTGTGCCAAAATTGTCATTTACATGTGACCTACAGACAAGGTCTCAAGAAGCAACTTCCTAGCAAAAACATGTAACAAGTAGCCTCAGATCTCATGGGAACCCAGTTATAAACATCAGCGGTTAATTATTGGGATTTCCTACATCAGCTCTGTTTGGCACCAGATGAAGATAAAAAGCAATAAAATGAAGGAAGTGCATTGTTTTAGTTTGTCCTTTCCAGCTTATGTTCAGAGAGGCGTTGGTCTTCTGTAAAAAATGGATCTCCCTGAGTATTGTTCTTTCAATAAGTCTATGATTTTCTCTGCTGCATCCCAAATGCCAAGGCCGTGGTGTGACGTCAAAAATCTGAATTATGAAATATATGAACCTTTTTTTGACAGATAACTTTCCTTTGCTCAGGAAAATGTTGTGCCTGGGAATAAAGTCTGGAAATGGAAAATGTGTCATGGACTGATTAGCACATAGCAAATGTTGCTGTAGATTAAATGAAATGACGTTTGATTAAACAAAAGCTGTGGAGCAACTCTTTGCCGGTGATTTGAAAAGCCTGATATTGTACAAAACTTGTTTGTAATAATGTTGGAAAGAGATTCAATAAGGTAAAAGTTCTTGGTATTCTCTGAAAAGGCTGACACCTTGTTAGCCCATAGGACAAACGATGACTTGTCCATCACTATGTAGAGTAGGAAGGCTCCAGACCTTCACAAACCTATAAGGAACATAGGCAAACTTAATATCACCATCAGCAAAGTCAAGTTTTAGTTGGAGTAATGTAATGTAATGGTTATCACCACTGATTAGGGATGTAGCGAACGTCGGAAAAAAAGTTCGCGAACATATTCGCGAACTTGCGCAAAAATGCGAGCGGTTCGCGAACGGTTCGCGAACCCCATAGACTTCAATGGGAAGGCGAACTTTAACATCTAAAAAAGACATTTCTGTCCAGAAAAATGATTTTAAAGTTGTTTAAAGGGTGCAACGACCTGGACAGTGGCATGCCAGAGGGGGATCAAGGGCAAAAATGTATCTGAAAAATCTGCCTGTGTGTGCTTGGAAGAGATAGTGTAGGGGGAGAGCTGTTAGTGATTTCAGGGACAGATGATAGTAAGTTTGCTGGCTAGTAATCTGCTTGATACTGCTCTGTATTGGAGGGACAGAAGTCTGCAGGGATTTGAGGGACATTTTAGCTTAGGTAGCTTTGCTGGCTAGTAATCTACTGTTCTCTTTAAACAACTGCCATACGTTGACCTTGTAGGCATTGTTTGCCCAGTTTTTTTGGACGCAGCCACTGAAGCACAGTTGCCAGAAAAAATATGCCATATAAATGCTGAAAATAGTAATTTTTCGCCATACGTTGACCTTGTAGACATTGTTTGCCCAGTTTTTTTTGGACGCAGCCACTGAAGCACAGTTGCCAGAAAAAATATGCCATATAAATGCTGAAAATAGTCATTTTTCGCCATACGTTGACCTTGTAGACATTGTTTGCCCCGTTTTTTTGGACGCAGCCACTGAAGCACAGAGGCCAGAAAAAATTAAACCAGTAGGGTTTGCACCCTAGTTTGTAACGGTGGCGGAGGGAGGAGGACGCTAAAGGACAGCTGTGTGTGGAGTCATGAGGCTTGAAGAGAAGGACAGCTGCATAGAAGTCAGAACAAGTCTTCCGGCGTGCAGTAACCCTCCGAGATCCACCCCTCATTCATTTTAATAAAGGTCAGGTAATCGACACTTTTGTGACCTAGGCGAGTTCTCTTCTCAGTTACAATCCCTCCTGCTGCACTGAAGGTCCTTTCTGAGAGCACACTTGAGGCTGGGCAAGACAAGAGGTTCATGGCAAATTGTGACAGCTCTGGCCACAGATCAAGCCTGCGCACCCAGTAGTCCAGGGGTTCATCGCTCCTCAGAGTGTCGATATCTGCAGTTAATGCCAGGTAGTCCGCTACCTGCCGGTCGAGGCGTTCTTTGAGGGTGGATCCAGAAGGGTTGTGGCGCTGCCTTGGACAGAAAAACATTTGCATGTCTGATGTTACAGATCGGCCAAAGGGCTTTGTCCTTGCAGGTGTGCTCGTGGCAGGATTACTGGCACCTCTGCCCCTGGAATGTTGATGAGTTCCTGAAGTGACATCACCCTTAAAAGCATTGTACAACATGTTTTGCAGGCTGGTTTGTAAATGCCGCATCTTTTCGGACTTGTGGTATGTTGGTAACATTTCTGCCACTTTATGCTTGTACCGAGGGTCTAGTAGCGTTGCGACCCAGTACAGGTCCTTCTCCTTAAGCCTCTTGATACGGGGGTCCTTCAACAGGCATGACAGCATGAAAGACCCCATTCTCACAAGGTTGGATGCAGAGCTATCCATCTCCGCTTCCTCATTATCAAGGACTGCATCATCCACGGTCTCCTCCCCCCAGCCACGTACAAGACCAGGGGTCCCCAAAAGGTCACCACTAGCCCCCTGGGAAGCCTGCTCCTGTTGGTCCTCCTCCTCCTCCTCCACAAAGCCACCTTCCTCCTCTGACTCCACTTCTGGCACCTCTCCCTGCGTTGCAGCAGGTGCCTGGGTTCGTTCTGGTGATTCCGACCATAAATCGTGCGCTTCCAGCTCCTCGTCACGCTGGTCTACAGCCTCATCTGTCACTCGTCGCACGGCACGCTCCAGGAAGAAAGCGAAGGGTATTAGGTCGCTGATGGTGCCTTCGGTGCGACTGACCATATTTGTCACCTCTTCAAAAGGTCGCATGAGCCTGCAGGCATCGCGCATAAGCACCCAGTAACGGGGGAAAAAAATCCCCAGCTCTGCAGATCCAGTCCTACCACCCAGTTCAAAAAGGTACTCGTTGACGGCCCTTTGTTGTTGCAGCAGACGTTCCAACATAAGGAGCGTTGAATTCCAGCGAGTCTGGCTGTCAGAAATCAAACGCCTGACTGGCATGTTGTAGCGCTGCTGAATGTCAGCAAGGCGTGCCATGGCTGTGTAGGAACGTCTGAAATGGGCCGACACCTTTCTGGACTGGGTGAGAACGTCCTGGAATCCTGGGTACTTGGAGACAAAACGTTGGACTATTAAATTTAACACATGTGCCATGCAGGGCACATGTGTTAAATTTCCCAGTCTCAACGCTGCCAACAGATTGCTTCCATTGTCACACACCACTTTTCCGATCTGCAGTTGGTGTGGGGTCAGCCACCGATCGGCCTGTGACTGCAGAGATGACAGGAGTACAGATCCGGTATGGTTTTTGCTTTCCAGGCACGTCATCCCCAAGACAGCGTGACAACGGCGTACCTGGCACGTCGAATAGCCTAGGGGGAGCTGGGGGTGCACAGGTGTGGAGGAGGAGAAGGAGGACCCAGCAGCAGAGTAAGAAGAAGAAGAGGAAGAAGACGAGGTAGAGAGCGATGGAGGAGTAGAGGTGGTGGCAGAACCGCGTGCAATCCGTGGCGGTGACACCAACTCCACTGTTGTTGTTGTTGTTGAGCTACCCATTCCCTGCTTCCCATTCCCAGCCATTACCAAGTTCACCCAGTGGGCAGTGTAGGTGACATACCTGCCCTGACCATGCTTGGAGGACCATGCGTCAGTAGTCATATGGACCTTTGGCCCAACACTAAGTGACAGAGATGCGGTAACTTGGCTCTGCACATGTTGGTACAGGTGTGGTATTCCCTTTTTAGAAAAAAAATTGCGGCTGGGTACCTTCCACTGCGGTGTCCCAATTGCTACAAATTTGCGGAAGGCCTCAGAGTCCACCAGCTGGTATGGTAAAAGCTGGCGGGCTAAGAGTGCAGACAAGCCAGCTGTCAGACGCCGGGCAAGGGGGTGACAGTCAGACATTGGCTTCTTACGCTCAAACATGGCCTTCACAGAAACTTGGCTGGTGGCAGATGACTGGGAATGGGAACAGGTGGTCAAGGTGGAAGGCGGAGTGGAGGGTGGTTCAGATGGGTCAAGGAGAGCAGAGGTAGAGCAGTAAGATGCTGGACCAGAAGGAGTGTGGCTTTTAGTTTGCCTGTTGCCTTTGAGGTGTTGCTCCCAAAGTGCTTTGTGCTTGCCGCTCATGTGCCTTCGCATAGAAGTTGTACCTATGTGGCTGTTGGGCTTACCAAGGCTCAGTTTCTGACTGCACTCATTGCAAATTACAATGCTTTTGTCAGAGGCACACACATTAAAAAAATCCCACACTGCTGACTTTTTGGAAGTGTGCGATCTGGCGGTAACAGTAGAAGTTGGCGGCATTGGCGGCAATGGCGGGTGCGTTGGCCGGCTGAACACAGGTGCCGATACATGTTGTTGCCCTACTGATCCCTGCGGGCTGTCCTCCCTGCTTCTTCTAAGTCTTATTCTCCTACTGCCTCTCTGACTCTCCGTCTCTCCATCTGAACTACCCTCCTCTTGCTCTCTTCTACTAGGCACCCACAAAACATCAATCTCCTCATCATCATTCTCCTCAGATGCATCAATTTCTTCTGACACATCACAGAAGGAAGCAGCAGCGGGGACCTCCTCCTCATCACTCATCATTATGTCCATCTCTGTCGTGTTCTCTGCCAGAATTAAATCTGGTGTAACGTCCTCATCTCCTTCATCTTCTTCTGCCAATAATGGTTGCGCATTACTCAGTTCAAGAAACTCATGGGAAAATAACTCCTCTGACTCCAGTGAAGAAGGGGCACCGGTGGTGGAGGAAGTGTTACGTGGGGTGGCCATAGCAGTGGAGGATGAGGAGGATGTTGTGGTAAAGTTAGAAACGGTAGAGGATGGGGTGTGCTGTGTAAGCCAGTCAACTACCTCTTCAGCATTTTGGGAGTTCAGGGTCATTGGCTTTTTAAAACTGGGCAATTTGCTAGGGCCACAGGATTGCATAGCAGCACGGCCCCTAGCACGGCCTCTGCGTGGCGGCCTGCCTTTGCCTGGCATTATTTTTAAAAAAAACAACAACAACAAAAACTCAGTTGGTTTTTCTGGAAACGATAATACACACAGCTAGATGGCGGTTTGAAGAAAACACTGTGCAAATAATGCCTACAAGGTCAACGTATACACAGTGGTGGATACGGATTACGTAAAATATCAGAATGCTGCTTGAAAAAAAGTAACTCAAGTGGTTTTTCTAGAGACGATAATATTATCAATATTTAGACAAAATGTGAACAAGCTCACACAGCTAGATGGCGGTTTGAAGAAAACACTGTGCAAATAATGCCCACAAGGTCAACGTATACACAGCGGTGGATACGGATTACGTAAAATATCAGAATGCTGCTTGAAAAAAAGTAACTCAAGTGGTTTTTCTAGAGACGATAATATTATCAATATTTAGACAAAATGTGAACAAGCTCACACAGCTAGATGGCGGTTTGAAGAAAACACTGTGCAAATAATGCCCACAAGGTCAACGTATACACAGCGGTGGATACGGATTACGTAAAATATAAGAATGCTGCTTGAAAAAAAGTAACTCAAGTGGTTTTTCTAGAGACGATAATATTATCAATATTTAGACAAAATGTGAACAAGCTCACACAGCTAGATGGCGGTTTGAAGAAAACACTGTGCAAATAATGCCCACAAGATCAACGTATACACTACTACAGCGGTGGATACGGATTACGTAAAATATATTATGGCTGCTTGAAAAAAGTCACTCCGGTGTTTTTTCTGGAGACGGTAATATTATGGATATTTAGACAGAATGTGAACAAGGTCACACAGCTAGATGGCTGTTGGTTGAATAACACACTGGGCAAAAAATGCCTACAGGGCAAATAATGCCTAAAAGGTCAACTTATACACTACTACAGCGATGGATACGGATTACGTAAAATTTATTATGGCTGCTTGAAAAAAGTCACTCCGGTGTTTTTTCTGGAGACGGTAATATTATGGATATTTAGACAGAATGTGAACAAGGTCACACAGCTAGATGGCTGTTGGTTGAATAACACACTGGGCAAAAAATGCCTACAGGGCAAATAATGCCTAAAAGGTCAACTTATACACTACTACAGCGATGGATACGGATTACGTAAAATTTATTATGGCTGCTTGAAAAGTCACTCCGGTGTTTTTTCTGGAGACGGTAATATTATGGATATTTAGACAGAATGTGAACAAGGTCACACAGCTAGATGGCTGTTGGTTGAATAACACACTGGGCAAAAAATGCCTACAGGGCAAATAATGCCTAAAAGGTCAACTTATACACTACTACAGCGATGGATACGGATTACGTAAAATTTATTATGGCTGCTTGAAAAAAGTCACTCCGGTGTTTTTTCTGGAGACGGTAATATTATGGATATTTAGACAGAATGTGAACAAGGTCACACAGCTAGATGGCTGTTGGTTGAATAACACACTGGGCAAAAAATGCCTACAGGGCAAATAATGCCTAAAAGGTCAACTTATACACTACTACAGCGATAGTAAAATAAAAAAAAGTAAAATAAAAAAAAAATGAATATTAAAAAAAAAAATTACAGTTGGTGCTGCTGAACTACTAGGAGCAGCAGATTAGCACACCAGTCCCACTCCCCAACACTGCTAGACTAATAGCACTGGGCTCTTATAGTAGTAGTAGTAGTAGTAGTAGTAGTAAAACAACAAAAAAATAAATAAAAGCAGTCCTTACAAGGACTACTGTTATTGCAGCAGTCAGCAGATGAGATCAGAAGCAGGACAGCTGCCCACTGCAGCTACATACAGAGCACTGCAGTAGAAGGTAGATTACTAGCCAGCAAAGCTACCTAAGCTTAAATGTCCCTCAAACCCCTGCAGACTTCTGTCCCTCCAATAACAGAGCAGTATCAACACGATTACTAGCCAGCAAACTTTCAACTGTCCCTGAAATCACTAACAGGCAGCAGCTCTCTCCCTACACTATCTCTTCAGCACACACAGGCAGAGTGAAAAAAACGCTGCAGGGCTTCGGTTTTTATAGGGAAGGGGAGTGGTCCAGGGGAGAGCTTCCTGATTGGCTGCCATGTACCTGCTGGTCTGGGGTGAGAGGGCAAAAAAAAGCGCCAACAATGGCGAACCCAAAATGGCGAACGTCGCGCGACGTTCGCGAACTTCCGGCGAGCGCGAACACCCGATGTTCGCGCGAACAAGTTCGCCGGCGAACAGTTCGCGCCATCTCTACCACTGATCTCTGGAGTAGTGGACATGCATTCTTTGGGGTGATACATGGTATTTCACCATCTGGCAGCTTTAATAAAAATTTTGGGTATGGCAATGCAATCAATGTTCACTTTGGATGGAGTTTCCCTTTTATGCTCTGTATATCATGCTCCTCAAATGCTTGAACTTGAGTATATGTATAATGCATATATCACTTCCATTTAATTAGCCTTCTTTCTGAACCCCCCTGAAAATGTTCTTATGCCTCTATGTGCCATAGACCTCCATGCTGAGACATGGAAATGCTAATCTTCCTTGCTTGCAATTTATATATATATATATATATGTCCATTTTATTTAGCCAATGACTCACAATCAGTGAAGTGCAGGCTGACCCAAAACAAATGATGACACGTGTTGACCAACGGTTGGGCGGGTTCAGGTTGAAATTTGGCCAATCATTGCAGATTCAGGTTGGGTTCAGATCAGGCTGGAAAAGTACAATTCTACTCTGCTCCCTAAGAACCAAAAGTGCACAAGAGAAGATGTGAGTACAAGCCAGTTGCGGGTCCTTCAATGGCAACATTTTGCAGGTTAGGCTCAGGAGTGGTTTAAGGTGTTGCAGGTGGATCGGGTGTGGGTTGAATTTTACCTGACCCGCACATCACTACCCCCAATGTTGAGCATCCAAAGAAGAGAAGATAAGGCTTATAGAGATAAAAATACTATCTGTTTTTCAATACATGCATTCTATCCATGTAAATGAACAAACATCTCATAGCTCATAGATTCTCAATGACTACAAGTGGTCATAGATGCACCAATAATATCGTAAGAAACAAACATTTGGTGCGTGTATGGTGGGAGACGAGCCGACCAATATCAGCAGAAGACTTGGATATCAGTCGGCTTGTCGATCGCACTGGCCGGAAGATTTTGATCGAACACCTTTGAAGGCACCAGAACATCAGCCATTGTTAGTATGAATCATCAGATACAAGTAGAATTCTATTGTTTCTGTCTGTATATCTGACAATTCAGCTCTAAAGGTGGCCATAGACACACGGATCCTATCGTACGAATCGAGGATTCGTACGATTTTTGGATCGTGTGTGGCATGTGCCGACATCTTTTGTCCAGCGGAGATTGGTCGTTTGGTCGATCGGTCAGGTTTGATTTTGACCCGACCGATCCCACCGGAGCCCACGGCACATCGTAACCGAATCGTTCGGCCATACGGCCAAACAATCAGATTACCCCCGATATAGCCATGTTTGTTAATGGCATATTGGGGAAAGATCCGCTTGTTTGGCGATGTGGCCAAACGAGCGGATCTTTGCATCTATGGCCACCTTAACAGTTAGGGGCCGACTTATCAAAGGTAGAGTTTTTTTACCTCGAATGACCTAGAAACTCGAATGACATCTTATTTAAGAAAAAACTTGAACGTCTAATATTTGAATACTACTGACCCGAAAACTAAAATCTAATTTGAATGCAATCGAATTTGAGTTATTTCCAGGGTCGATGTATGATTTGTGAGATTTGACCAAAAATTCAACTTTAAAATCTAAATTTACCATTCGAACCTTAATTATTGATCTTTTGCAGAAAAGATCCTAATTGTAACGTCTATTGCTACATTTACTCGGGAGCAATGCATATTTTCTGGACATCTACACAGTAGGACTGGGGTATTAATAAGAGCATTGTTTCAAGTACAGGTCTTCGTACTTTTTGGCTAAACATTTGGTTAAGCTAAACGGTCATAATATCACAGATATATGAAACCCTGGCCCTAATAGTCTCTCCCTTACATTTCCATCTAGTACAGTTATAGGACCTGTAAACCGGAAACCCTTTATCCAGAAAGTTCAGAATTATGGAAAGGCCATCTCCAATAGACTCTATTTTAATCAAATAATTTAGATTTTATTAATCCTATTGGGTTTATTTAATCTTTAAGTGATTTTTTTTAGCAGATTTAAGGTATGAAGATCCAAATTATGGAGAAAAAAACCCTTATGCAGAAAACCCCAGGTCCCAAAAATTCTGGATAACAGTTCCCATACCTGTATAAGTATCTACCCTCAAATTTCTCAGCTACTGTGTGGGACATTCAGTTTTCAACTTGAGGACTAGTGGTTTGAAGTGATAGCTCTATGTGTACTATGAACTGTACTTGTACTTGTATGTACTTGAACTGCTCAAGTCTCCAGAGACTTTTACTTGTACCCACCCCAGATCAACAGTATTTGAGGCCAGCTTAGTTCTCCTTCCTAGAGCTAGCTACAAATGATAGGACTATTTTGGCAAGCTCTTGAGCACCAATATTTTTCTCAGTGCTGTACAGTAAATTATGTGCAACTCAATCAGGCCACATCCAAATACGTTTAAAAGTTACATTTTGATAAATATGATAATTAATAGTTCTGATTTTTTACACGCTATGAGGTAAAGGAAACGTGACGCGCGCTGAAAAGACAACGGCTTCTGTACACACAAAATAACTTCCTCGGTTTCACGGTTGGGTTCCATTGAACTGGCCAAAGCAAACAAATATATTGAGATCATTTGTTCATAGGAAGTCTTTTTACAAAGTCCCTGCTGAGAAGGGATGCTGTTGCTTACACAGCCTGCTCCTCAATGGTGTTCCCAAAAAGTCAATTAAGGTTCCTTATCACCGACAGCAGGAACGTGTGCACCTCGCACTGCTTTAAACACTTATCAAGCCTTCATAGCAAGCACAAGGCTGGTAGTCTTTTACCTCCTGGCTCGTGACCCAAGGTTCCCTCTCCTTTCCAATCATTACGCTGACTTTGTAACATCTATATTAAAGAAAGTCTTAAACTAAATGGAACAGTCATCCCATCAAACCAACAAATTGACAAATGTTGTGGCTCATTCGCACTTCAATACTTATGTTTTCTAGTGTAAGTATGGTGTTACCATTAATAATATGAGAAGTTCTACAATGGCACTCCACTGTTTGTTGCCTGAGACAAGACGTGTGTATATATTCTATAGCAGTGGTCTCCAACCTTTTTAACTGTAAGCCACAATCAGATGTAAAAAAGAGTTGGGGAGCAACACAAGCATGAAAAAGTCCCTGGGGGTGCCAAATAAGGACTATGATTGACTATTGGTAGCCCCTATGTGGACTGGTAGCCGACAGCCTCCAAATCTGGAATTCAAAAACAAGCACCTGATTTGAGGTCACTGGGAGCAACATCCAAGGGGTTGGGGAGCAACATGTTGCTCATGAGCTACTGGTTGAGGATCACTGCTTTAGATATTTGAGTTTGAGTAGCTAAATAGGAAGGTTCATATGCAAGATACTGTTGCAAATGACAACATTGTATGAAACAAATCGAAACGAAAAGCTTCAGTCTTTCATTTGAAACCACCATTATAGATCAGTTTTGACACTTTGCCCTGGAAAGTGGGACAAAAGATGGGATCACATGGGGATCAAATGCTGCAAGGAATCAAATACTATACATCAGCCCCTTAAACAATGACAGCATTTCCCATCACTGGAAACCTTTCTGACAGTCAGCTGTAAGGCACCAAACCCGTGTCGGACTGGGACACCAGGGGCCCACCAAAAAAACTTAGACCAGGGGCCCATCCACTATTTTCTTCCTCTCCTCACAAAACCTCCTCTATTCTCCTAGTCTCTTTTCTGTACATACAATAATCTATTATTCCATCTATTTAGCCTCTTTGTTCTCATAGAAAAAAAGAATGGCCATGAAATAGGCCAAATGTTTAGCAGCATGAGGGACCACTGACACCTGGGCCCACCTGGAGTTTTCCTGGTATCCCTGTGGACCAGTCCGATGATATGTTTAAAATCATAATGGGAGAAATTGTGAGGTTTCAAGTTTAACATCTATGTATAAGCATTGCATAGACAAATCATATTGGGGGAATCATTTATTATGGCATGATATAATAGAGAATTCTACATGCTCAACAGCTTGGTCAGCATGAAGAAAAACTAAGAGTCTACCTTTTTGGACTACTAGAACATTAGCTTAGTCCTGTCCCTACTGACTATGCCTTTCCTTGTGCACTTTTTATCTCCAATTTGTACCTGTATGTTAGCCTCCCATCCACTTAGACTGTAAGCTCTACTGGCCAGCGACCTCCTTCCCACTATGTCTCTTACCACATAGCACTTAAGCTTTTTGTCCTATGATTCTGTGTATATTTATTATGTGACTTGTCTCCCCCATGTATACTTATATATATTATACTTTTATGCACTTAACAGCGCTTTACAAATAAAGTTACACATACATACATACATGAAGAAAACATGCAGAGCATAAACTGAAGCCGAATACAAAATCCTCCACATAAGAACCAAATATCAAAATGAACTGAACCCCTAATATTCAAATTTGAGATAGTTATTAACTAAATATAACGTTTTCTTTCATACAATAGAAGCTTGCCAACTAAAGGTGGCTAAATGATGCCATGTTTTGATGAACCAAATCTGAACTCAAAGCTTTTGGCTAAATCCTATAAAAAGTTCTACAAAAGGCAACGGATGTGTCCTTGAACTCACAATATATATCAGTGCCCTCTCTTTGACCATTCATTTTGGTGGCCATGAATTGAAGGCACAAGACCACCAGGGAATTATGGCTACTGCAGTTCTGAGGAAGCCGGAATTGAGTGGAAATTTTGTAGGGACTCAGGAAAATCTGCTTCCATTCCTCCTCCGTGCCTGCTATGATGAACGAGCAATAAATATAGCAGAACTGATTCCAACTCATATGAAACATAAGCATGTTAAAAAAAAGATGAAAAAAATGCAATTTAATAACAGTGATACGGAGTATGTAATATTTATGAGATGTGACGTTTAAGGAACTAAAATAAAAAGGTTTGGAAGACAAAAACACCAGTTTTACATAATAAACAATGACATCACATGTCTGTAAGGCTCTGAGGAAATATCATGTGAGGGACTGTGGTTTCCGTTCCACCCAGTGAATCATTGAAGGTGAATGTCCTCCAACGAAAGGTTTTCTTTTATCCTTTCTATTCTAGAGGACGCTTACAGAATGGATTCCGTGCCATTTCCAGTCTACGACTGCACCTTCGTATATATGTATATTTTTATTTGTATAGTGCTCCAACAGGGCAAAAAACGAGATGCTGGCACCGTTTCATAATTTTTTAGCCATTTCCGTTTTTGACGCTGGCGTCAGTTTTTTTGATGCCAGCATCCGGTTTTTTGCATTTTCGAGGCGGTTACTAGTGATAACTAGTGATGGGCGAATTTCGCGCGATTTGCAGCCGGCGAATAAATGCACCGCGAAATTGTGCCTGGCGAATAAATTTGCCCATCACTAGTTACAGTTTGTTACACTGATATATAAATGCCAGTTCCAAGTTCAGGTGTTATCCAGGTGCTCCCAGAGGGAGTCTTTAAATTTAGTTCTAAAGACAATGAAGGGGGATTCTCTCCGGAGAGTTTTAGGAATGACATTCCATATATAAGGGGCAGCAAGTGAGAAGGGTTTGACATGGGAAAGCGGTTGCTCTGAGAGGAGCGGAGGTTTCGGCCAGGAACATATAGAGAAACAAGAGATGAGATGTAGTGAGGTGCAGAGGAATGAAGGGCTTTTCCATCTGGAAATACACAGTCCCATAATTCATTCTAAAATCGTTTACAGTAATGTAAAGATATTGCCATAACAAAATGGGCAACGATGACAAAAAAATGTTAACGCTACAAGGTAACAGTGGAGCATCTGTCTCAATGGATTAATGACCACACCTCTATGATAATATTCAGTTTAAACAAAACACATATTTGAGAATCACATTCTGAGAATCACAAGCCAAAAAGGAGAGCAGAGCACTCTGCTGAAAGTCTCTTATTACTGTTCTTAAGCAGGGATTTATTAAACTGTCAGTTTTAGTCAGGATTTCATCTTATTAAATGGAAGACCAGGAAGGCACTGACTGTAACATACAAGTAAGCAGGGGAGTCTTAACCATATAATTATGTTATAATAAGCAGTATATTGCCGAAGCTTGGGGAAAAACATGGTTTAGTAATACACTGTTCTGCATCAAAGTACAGAAAGAGATTGAAGGGTTTAGTTATTATTAGAATAAATCAGCAAAGCCAACATTTAAGGAAAACTATACCCCCAAAATGAATACTTGAGCAACAGATCATAGCAAATGAAGTGACATATTAAAGAATCTTATCAAACTGGAATATATATTTAAGTAAATATTGCCCTTTTACATCTCTTGCCTTGAGCCACCATTTTGTGATGGTCTGTGTGCGGCCTCAGAGATCACCTGACCAGAAATACTGCAGCTCTAACTGTAACAGGAAGAGATCACCTGACCAGAAATACTGCAGCTCTAACTGTAACAGGAAGAGATCACCTGACCAGAAATACTGCAGCTCTAACTGTAACAGGAAGAGATCACCTGACCAGAAATACTGCAGCTCTAACTGTAACAGGAAGAGATCACCTGACCAGAAATACTGCAGCTCTAACTGTAACAGGAAGAGATCACCTGACCAGAAATACTGCAGCTCTAACTGTAACAGGAAGAGATCACCTGACCAGAAATACTGCAGCTCTAACTGTAACAGGAAGAAGTGAGGAAGCAAAAGACATAACTCTGTCTGTTAATTGGCTCATGTGACCTAACAAGTATGGTTTGTTTGGCTTGTTTGTGTGCACAGTGAATCATATGATCCCAGGGGGCGGCCCTTATTTTTTTAAATGGCAATTTTCTATTTATGATTTCCCAATGGCACATACTACTAGAAAAGTATATTATTATAAAAATGGTTTATTTACATGAAGCAGGGTTTTACATATGAGCTGTGTTATGCAATATCTTTTTATAGAGACCTACATTGTTTGAGGGGTATAGTTTTCCTTTAACATATTGTAGCCCCAGGAATGAGCCCGCTGAGCTGCACATTATGTCCTTCCAGATGTTTGATGTAGATAAATGGCTAAATGTGTCAGTTGCCATGAGCCTGCCGTTGATTTAAGACTTTATCAAAGCAGAAAGCATGTTCTGCCCCTGCAATGTCCCTTACCAGGCTTTAAACTGTATTAGAAATAAACCTGTATTAGTATGAGCCCCAGCTCCCTAAGGGTAAAGGCACACAATGCTATTTGGGGGAGATTAGTCGCCCAGCGTCAAACCGCCTCTTCTTCGGACGACTTATCTCCCCGCAATGCGGTGGGATGACACTCGGAGTGCCACCCCGCTGGTGATTTAGATTCTAGCTGGCGGGAGGCAGTTTCGGGGGATTAGTTAAATCTCCCCGAATCTAAGCGTGTGTCTCTGCCCTAATGCTTTGACAGTAAGCGCAGATGTTTAAAGCATATTACTTTTGTTGTGGACGGACATTCCTGCATTCTCTTCAACTTTGTCTGCAGGGGAATTTCCTTTTCAAGAGATTTCAGGATCTGCCGTTCGACCTCAGGGCTCCGAGGGGGTCACCTCTAGTTTAGCCGAAATGATTCGGCAGTGAGAACATATTTATTACATAACCTGCAATAGAAAGCTACCAAGGGGTCAGGTGGCCAAGTACAGGAGGTGATTCGGCCGTGTTATAAAGTCCAAACCTCTGAGCTTTGGCAGGGATTTCTGCTTTTCATTGTTGACTCTGTTCGGCAGTAGTACAGTCGCACCAAACTGAAAGATGAACCAGCTCTAAACAACTTGAGGATAAACAATACAAGAACCAAACAACCTAATATAGTGTAGTATTCCAGATTCTATTTGCACACCTTTATCTGATTCAAAATTAGAGGAAATGCTCTTTTTCCTTCACTCTTGGGTTTATATACCCTTTACCAATCTTCTTAAACAATGACACCTTCTAGGGTTGGATAGTCACAAGCGTTTAATTCACTACAAGCCTTGTTACATTTTTCTCTCTCCAGTGTTCAGCCACCAGTAGTTCTGGAAGAATGTACTTAAAACAATGTAAAACCCTTTTGTATTTAAGATTATTTGTTTAAAAGTTACACTTACATGTTACCCAGCTTAAAATCTCATATAAAAAGTCTCCACAATGACAATGTTCTGGACCCGCTAAAGTCAGTCGGTATAATTGCCGGCGTTCCAACCACGATGAACAGTCCCAGACGCACTCCGATGACGTCACAGCCTGACGCGTTTCATCTTCTGACTTTCTCAAAGGCTTACTGTGGAACTTGTATACTCCAAGTCTCTAGATGGGGGAGGCAAATAAATCACCCCAAATCTCTTGCTAACCGTCCTTCAGGTTAGACTTCCAAAAGTATATAGGAGAAGAGACATTTCTACAAAACTCGTCCCAACCGGCTATGCGCAAAAGCATTGTCTGGGTTCAATTTAGCTACTATAGAAGACAACATATGCGCCCATGATGTTCATTCAAAGGGGGAAAAATTAACAAATCTCTGAAAATTCGCCAGCGACGGCTTTGCTCACATCGCAACACTTTGCCAGGTGTAGATTCGGCAGGATAAGGCTAATTCACTAAAATCAAAGTTGCGTCCAGGGCGGTGAACGCTAGTTGCGCTAGCGTTACTGCGCCAAGAGAAGCGAAGTTGCGCTAGCGTTGGCTAATTTGCATACGGCTGGAAGTTAAAGTACAATGGATGTATATGTTTGTCACGATTGCCGCCCGGAGCAGGCCCAGGAGCTCCCAAAATGGCGGCGCCCATGGCCGCCACGTGGGTAGCGGCGCCGGGCGATGACGTCAGTGCGCCGACGTCGGCGCAAGGGCGTCAATGACGTCAGAATGGCGCCAAATTTGAAATAAAAACGCCAACTAGACGCCAGAATGGCGCCCAAGAATAGGATTACTTCCCTAAAGTGTATCCTGGGTTTCCTGTGTGCCTTATTGCCTAATCTTGTTTCTGATCTGTTTCCTGACCCTTTGCCTGGACTTTGGACTTTGTTGATATCTACCTGCCTACCTGTGAACTCTTGCCTGGATCCTGACTATTCTTCGATTAACCCTTTGGACACCGCGGCCTTGTTCCCTCAAGAGGGCTTCCTCCTTGATCCTGACTACCTCCCTGGAGGGAGCTCCCGGCTCCCTGACAATGTTGCAGCAAAAACATTATACTACACAAGCCCGGGAAGCCTTAATAAAATAAAATAGAGTTGTTATATTGACCTACACATGAGCCCAGTGTATAGTTTATGTGCCATATGTTAGGAAATGTAGGGGGGAAGCTGGGTACCCCGAAAAAATTTACGCTCTTTTTCAGCCTATCACCCTGAAAAAAAGGAAAAGTCGCCAGTGTTTTTTGTGACTTAGAAAAAATTTCAACAAATATTTTAGGAAGTCCTATCTACTCTATTGCACTTCGCCTGGTCTGAGGTGGCGAATGCAAGTCTGGCGCAAGTACCGCTAGAGTCTATCTCCTTTGCTAGCGAAATTACACCGGCAACCGTTAGTAAATCGGCAAAATAATGAAATGGTGTCACGCTGGTGAATTTTAGTCACTTTGCCCTTTAGTACATCTGCCCCAAAGAGCGCTTGCACCCCAGGACACGGTTGTATTTTGCAACTTGCATCAGATAAAAAATCCAGAGGAAGATGTACAGCCCAAAACCAGTGGTCAAGGCAGCCCTGTTGTTCCAGTCTATGATAGAGCTCTAAGCACAGAGTATACTTACAGCTGGTGCCCATCAGGCTGCATTGAAGCCCCTACCTTGTGTGTCTGAATGATGTGAAATTATGAGAATTTTTTAATATAAGGAGCTTAACTGGGTAATATAGTCCAGTCCATGAACAGTATAAAATGGTATTTCTGGAAAATATGAAAAAACATCATTTCAATAAAAAAATTTTAATTATTACATCACTGTGTACAGAAAATACCAACCCTAATAATAAAAAAAAAATCTAAAATCTGGTAGACTAATGGATTATTTAAACAAATCTTGTACAATTGCACCTTGTAAGTAAAAAATTCATCCTGAGGGAGAACTAGAGATTTTCACTGGGTCATAGAACATTCCAAAGGATCATTTTGTTTAAAGAATATGAGATTTTATAGGGGAGATGAATAGGGATCACAGTTCCAAAATAATTCATCCAGAATTTCCAAATCCTTTTATTATCATGTTTAAAACCGCAGTGTCTCTGGATCCAAAGAGCTGGCTTCTTCACACAGAAGCAATTGAGCTGTTTGGTGATTATTCAAAGAGGAATTGTTTTGTATCATAAACTGCAAATTCTTCCTGTCAACATGTTGCTCTGAAAATGAAACTTACCAGTTTATCATTGGTTTATATGGAACTTCATTGCAAGTGAGAGAGCAAATAAGGTCTTGAGTTGTATTAAAAGGGGCAGAGAGTCACGGGAGGAGGGGGTCCCACTGTATAGAGCACTGGTAAGGCCCCATCTAGAATATGCCGTACAGTTTTGGTCTCCATCACTCAAACAGGACATTATTGTATTAGAGAAGGTACAGAGAAGGGCAACTAAGCTGGTAAAGGGAAAATCTTAGCTATGAGGAAAGACTGGCCAAGTTGGGGATGTTCACGCTGGAGAAGAGGCGCTTAAGGGGTGATATGATAACTGTGTATAAATATATAAGGGGATCATATAATAATCTCTCTAATGATTTATTTACCAGTAGGTCTTTCCAGCTGACACAAGGTCACCCATTCCGATTAGAAGAAAAGAGGTTCCGGCTAAATATTGGGAAGGGGTTTGTTACAGTGAGAGCTGTGAAGATGTGGAATTGTCTCCCTGAATCAGTGGTACTGGATGATACATTAGATAGGTATAAGAAGGGGTTGGATGGTGTTTAGCAAGGGAGGGAATATAGGGATATGGGAGATAGCTCAGTTCGGACCAAGAGTTCAGGCAGTAGATCAGTAGGCAGGAGGCAAGGATCAAGGTTCAGGCAAGGTCAAAATTCCAGGAGAATATTAATAATCAATTTAGGAGCACCAGGAACACAAGCTAGAATTTCCTATAATCAGGCATCAAACCCGTGACCTGGAAGTCCTTTTATTTTCAAAGTTTGCGGCAGGTGCGTGACTTCATCACACTGGTGTCAGGGTGCCGATGTCAGCCCACGTGGGTCATGGGCGCCGCCATTTTTACTGCACTGGAGACACATCAAGATAAGAGGCACCACTAGCTAGGGCTTGGCAAAGGGTACAATGGGGTATATTTATCAAAGAGTGAAGTTAGAGATCACCAAAGTCCTCTAGAGTGAAATTCCGTCTCTCTCCATTCATTTCTATGGGATTTTGAAAGGCGTATTCATCAAAGGATGAACTTTCACTTTCACCCATTCATAAATACTCATAGAACATCCCATAGAAATGAATGGAGAGAGGAGGAATTTTACTCTAGAGGACTGTGGTGATCTCTAACTTCTCTCTTTGATAAATATAACCCTTTTACTCCCACAGGCACATTCCATAGCAATTAACTAACTGCTCCTCCCCAGGAGAGGATGGAAATCACAGGTGACCCAACATTTGGGCCATTTCTCCTCTATCCCTATTAGGCTTGGGACAAAAACTGAAAGGCATTTTTATGCTTCGATTTCCTAAGTCGTCTGAAGTTTACTCATGAGGAAACTTCAGGCGACTTTGGAAATTGAAGTGCCGCGAGTGCATTGGCGCAGGCGTGTTTTCATTGAAGCAGACGGAAGCCTCGGGGAAGCAGTTCGGGGAGATTAGTCGTCCCAAAGAAGAGTCGATTAGTCGCCGGGCAACTAAATCTCCCCGAATCTCCAGGTGTGACCTTACCCTTAAAGGGATACTGTCATAGAAAAATTTTTTTTTTTAAAATGAATCAGTTAATAGCGCTACTCCAGCAGAATTCTGCACTGAAATCCATTTCTCAAAAGAGCAAACAGATTTTTTTATATTCAATTTTGAAATCTGACATGGGGCTAGACATTTTGTCAATTTCCCAGCTGCCCCTGGTCATGTGACTTGTGCCTGCACTTTAGGAGAGAAATGCTTTCTGGCAGGCTGCTGTTTTTCCTTCTCAATGTAACTGAATGCGTCTCAGTGGCACCTGGATTTTACTATTGAGTGTTGTTCTTAGATCTACCAGGCAGCTGTTATCTTGTGTTAGGGAGCTGATTACCTTCCCATTGTTCTTTTGTTTGGCTGCTGGGGGGGGAAAAAGGGAGGGGGTGATATTACTCCAACTTGCAGTACAGCAGTAAAGAGTGATTGAAGTTTATCAGAGCACAAGTCACATGACTTGGGGCAGCTGGGAAATTGACAAAATGTCTAGCCCCATGTCAGATTTCAAAATTGAATATAAAAAAATCTGTTTGCTCTTTTGAGAAATGGATTTCAGGGCAGAATTCTGCTAGGAGCACCACTATTAACTGATTCATTTCGAAAAAAACATTTTTCCCATGTCAGTATCCCTTTAAGAAAAATAATACAGATTTAATGTTGGAACAATGCACCTAATAAAGCAACTTTCTCTTGCCAAATGTCCCAGTGTTTATGTTTCCCTGAGCAAATTGTTTTTCTAACATGGTCATTTCACAAGGGTCAGTTGGAGAGCCTCACAAACAACAAACATGTGGGAAACAGGTTCTCGGCATTGGCTCGGGGCCTTGCAATATCGGACACTTCACCCGGGTCCATGTTAATGAGTTAAACAGTTTTTTCTCTTAAGAGGTAAAAACATTTTATAATGAGCTTTCGCTAAAGAAGCAGCAAAGAAAGGATTGTCGTTCCGAAGGAAATAAGGAATCTATTTATCCGCCAGGATATCCTGTTTTATCAGAAATGATACGGGGGTTTCCATTTCTGTTACAGGCCGCCATTTCTGTATCTTCCAACATTCCCGTTTAACTGGTGGATTTCTAAGAAGCAGCGGTGAATGCGGTGCTGAAACCTCTACAGTCGCAATAAATGAGTGAGAATAAATAAACATGGCCGCTACAATGATGCAGAGCTCCCAGTACATACCCTGCAACCAGTGGCATAAAAAGATATTACTGGGCCCCATAGCAAATAAGCAAATTATTTTTTACCAATATTTATTGAAACTGTATATTAATGATACCTCCTGGGCCCCCTGCAGCTGCAGGATCTGCTTTCTTTGTAGTTACACCCCTGCCTGCAACTAGGGTTGCCATTTTAATGGTCTAGTTGGTAAAAGACTTTCCAAGGCCGGGGCCGGTATTACAAATTTACCGGCAATGTAGCTGCTGGTAAATCTGTGATACCCTTAACAAGACGCCTTGGCTGGTCATCAATGCTCTAGAAACGTAACTTTTGTGCTCCTCCTGGTGATCTCTGTGAGGCGGCCCGCCCCCTTTTACATCACGACTATGGTTGCCAAAATACTGGCCTTCCTATATATTTATCTTTATTCCCTATTAATAACATTGGGATCACTGACCTTCTATTAATAACTAGAGATGGCGCGAACTGTTCGCCGGCGAACTTGTTCGCGCGAACATCGGGTGTTCGCGCTCGCCGGAAGTTCGCGAACGTCGCGCGACGTTCGCCATTTTGGGTTCGCCATTGTTGGCGCTTTTTTTTGCCCTCTCACCCCAGACCAGCAGGTACATGGCAGCCAATCAGGAAGCTCTCCCCTGGACCACTCCCCTTCCCTATAAAAACCGAAGCCCTGCAGCGTTTTTTTCACTCTGCCTGTGTGTGCTGAAGAGATAGTGTAGGGAGAGAGCTGCTGCCTGTTAGTGATTTCAGGGACAGTTGAAAGTTTGCTGGCTAGTAATCGTGTTGATACTGCTCTGTTATTGGAGGGACAGAAGTCTGCAGGGGTTTGAGGGACATTTAAGCTTAGGTAGCTTTGCTGGCTAGTAATCTACCTTCTACTGCAGTGCTCTGTATGTAGCTGCAGTGGGCACTGCTTCTGATCTCATCTGCTGACTGCTGCAATAACAGTAGTCCTTGTAAGGACTGCTTTTATTTATTTTTTTGTTCCAATACAGAGCAGTATCAAGCAGATTACTAGCCAGCAAACTTACTATCATCTGTCCCTGAAATCACTAACAGCTCTCCCCCTACACTATCTCTTCCAAGCACACACAGGCAGATTTTTCAGATACATTTTTGCCCTTGATCCCCCTCTGGCATGCCACTGTCCAGGTCGTTGCACCCTTTAAACAACTTTAAAATCATTTTTCTGGCCAGAAATGTCTTTTTTAGATGTTAAAGTTCGCCTTCCCATTGAAGTCTATGGGGTTCGCGAACCGTTCGCGAACCGCTCGCATTTTTGCGCAAGTTCGCGAATATGTTCGCGAACTTTTTTTCCGACGTTCGCTACATCCCTATTAATAACA
The DNA here is from genome assembly GCA_038501925.1 of Xenopus petersii. NCBI lineage: Eukaryota > Metazoa > Chordata > Amphibia > Anura > Pipidae > Xenopus > Xenopus petersii. The sequence goes on from CM076683.1 coordinate 7,258,893, forward strand.
TTGGGATCACTGACCTTCCTATATATTTATCTTTATTCCCTATTAATAACATTGGGATCACTGACCTTCCTATATATTTATCTTTATTCCCTATTAATAACATTGGGATCACTGACCTTCCTATATATTTATCTTTATTCCCTATTAATAACATTGGGATCACTGACCTTCCTATATATTTATCTTTATTCCCTATTAATAACATTGGGATCACTGACCTTCCTATATATTTATCTTTATTCCCTATTAATAACATTGGGATCACTGACCTTCCTATATATTTATCTTTATTCCCTATTAATAACATTGGGATCACTGACCTTCCTATATATTTATCTTTATTCCCTATTAATAACATCAGGATCACTGACCTTCCTATATATTTATCTTTATTCCCTATTAATAACATCGGGATCACTGACCTTCCTATATATTTATCTTTATTCCCTATTAATAACATCGGGATCACTGACCTTCCTATATATTTATCTTTATTCCCTATTAATAACATTGGGATCAACCATCATGACCCGCCCCCCTTTGTTCCCGCCCCCCACCAGCCGGTTAAAATTTTAGAAATAGGTGGCAACCCTACCTGCAACCAGAGCTGGCCTGACACCTTAGGCATCCCGGCCAGTGACCTCGCCCCTCCCCCCCGCGTGCTTGTTCGCTTGGTTCGCTTGGTGACGTCACATGGGGCACCAGAGAGAGCAGATACAAATTTGTGAAACAGTGAAAAATTCACGAAAAATCATGAAATCGGAAAGTTCGCGAAAAAAACGTGACATTTGTCCGTTATTCACGAAAAAAATAGTGAAATTCAAACGTTTTCACAAAAAGATCGTGAAAGTCAAATGATTTCACGAAAAAATGTGTGACATTAGGACATTTTCACACCAAAAATCATGAAAAACAGAAATTGATGCCGGTGAATTTTCGCAGGAGATTCGCAAAACAAGGAAATTCGCCGCAAATTTGTGCCAGGCGTATTTATTCGCCCAACACTACCTACCCTTAGTTCCAGCCCTGCCTACAACATTTCTTTCAGCTGTATTCTTCTTGAGGAATTATATGGGAGTGTGACATTAGAGGGCATTGTACCTTCTTTCCATTTTCTAAGAACTTAATAAAACAAGAGACAACGAAAGGGAATCTAATGTCAGTGACTTTCCTGTTCCCTCCCCTTAACACAACCACAAGTGCAATTATGGTCGAATAATTTTGTCTTCAGTTGTTGCATGAAAAAAATGTGATTCATTAAAGGTATTAAATGCTCCTTGCACTTCTATAAAGTTCTGCTTGACCCGTCTGTCTTTCTGTTCCGGACTGAGCACAGTATTGCGGGAGAATCTTGGAGCTACAAACGTGGAGGTCGATTCAGAATTCCCGGCCTGGCCGATGCCAATTGCCACCTCTGAAGATGGCGGCTGCTCCCGGGTTCACACAGCTTCTTGCTTCTAAAACTGCATCGTACTCGCTCCTAATGAATCGGGGACATACAACATTTTTTATGACTTGGAATTCCAACTAATTCTGGAAAAAGATCTGTGTCTCCAAAGATGCCCCAGTAGCTCCCCATCTTCTTTTCTGCTGATTCACTGCACATGCTCTGTGCTGCTGTCACTTACTGAGCTTAGGGAGCCACTCACAATATACAGTACACATAGAATAGAAATGTCACAATATAAGGCTGATTAGTAATTAATACACATAATTACTACATGGCAGCACAGAAACCAGTGCAATTAGCATCAGAATTGAATAATCAGCAAACCTGTAGCATCAGCTTATATTACAGCCAGGGAAGCTCATTTTCTGCTGGATAATTAGTGACGAGCCCTAAGCTTAGCTTCTCAACAGCCAATCAGAGCCCACTGAGCATGTGAGTGTCACAGACACTTTCCAAGATGGTGACCCCCTGTGACAAGTTTGAAGTCCTGGATCATTGCTGCTATTGACAAGCTGAAACTTTAGCCTCGTGCAATAAGTTCACTATATAAAATAGGACATTTTTACCCATATTCTTTTTTAGGGTTTAGTTTTCCTTTAATAATCATGTTACCCCCTTATAACTGCAACTACATAGGAATTATGACAATGTCCACTGCATTGTGAGTAAAAACCAAGATGTTTGCATCCTAAAGTGCACTTTGCATAGAAAGTAAATGACTCCAAAGGAGAGGCTACTCTAATGACTACCATAGGCAGGCTTATGGCTTACAAGGGAAAAATCTCTTCCTGTTGCAACAACTCAGTATGGCAGCCCTGAAATTTTTTTATAACCTGTCCTGTTTTTTTATCCTTCAGTTTTTCCTACTGACCCTACCTCATCAGTTCTGGTCTGGCTTTTGGGACAAGACTTAGACAGTAAGGGGCAGATTTACTATGGGTCGAATATCGAGGGTTAATTAACCCTCGATATTCGACTAGGAATTGAAATCCTTCGACTTCGAATATCGAAGTCGAAGGATTTAGCGCAGAAAATTCGATCGAAGGATTATTCATTCGATCGAACGATTAAATCCTTCGAATCGAACGATTCGATGGATTTTAATCCAACGATCGAAGGAATATCCTTCGATGAAAAAAACTTAGGCAAGCCTATGGGAACCTTCCCCATAGGCTAACATTGACTTCGGTAGCTTTTATCTGCCGAACTAGGGGGTCGAAGTTTTTTTTAAAGAGACAGTACTTCGACTATCGAATGGTCGAATAGTCGAACGATTTTTAGTTCGAATCCTTCGATAGTCGTAGTCGAAGGTCGAAGTAGCCCATTCGATGGTCGAAGTAGCCCAAAAAACACTTCGAAATTCGAAGTTTTTTTACTTCGAATCCTTCACTCGAATTTAGTGAATCGGCCCCCTTAGATGATTGCAAAGTAAATATTACATTGGTGTATTGGGTGCCAGCAGATCCCACTTTAATAGTAGTCCTATTTGTACAGTGAGGGCTTCTCAGGAGACAGGAGATCCATCAGAAAACAAAGCTCTCTGAGTGCCATCTCGCTGGCGATTTACATTCTAGCTGGCGGGAGGCAGTTCGGGAGATTAGTCGAGATTAGTCGCCCCGAAGAAGAGGAGATTTGTCGCCGGGCGACTAATCTCCCGAATTTGAGCGTGTGGCCTGACCCTTAAGGAATTTTCTAACTCCCACCCCTCCAGAGGATGCAACCCTTGCTCCTTAGGGAAAACATGTTTTTTTCCAGTTAATAGTGCTGCTCCAGCAGAATTCTGCACTGAAATCTAATTCTCAAAAGAGCAAACAGATATTTTTATATAAAATTTTAAAATCTGACATGGGGCTAGACATATTGTCAGTTTCCCAGTTGCCCCCAGTCATGTCACTTGTTCCCTCACTTTAGGATGGAACTACTTTCTGGCAGGCTGTTAGGCTGTCTCCTACTCAATGTAACTGAATGTGTCTCAGTGGGACTTGGCTTTTACTATTGAGTGTTGTTTTTATATCTACCAGGCAGCTGTTATCTTGTGTTAGGGAGCTGTTATATGGTTACCTTCCCATTGTTCTGTTGTTAGGCTGCTGGGGGGGAGGGGTGATATCACTCCAATTTGCAGTCAGGGGTGCTTCACCAATGAGGCGAGTTGAGGCTGTCGCCTCAGGCCGCAGCGCCCCACTAGGTACCCGGGGGCAGCAAAAATACTGCTCCTGGTACAAATTTCCTGGGGAGGGGGGGCAGCAGCATCTGCTGCTGCTTCAGGCGGCAGAGGGGCTAGGATCGCCCCTGTTTGCAGTACAGCAGTAAAGAGAAACTGAAGTTTATCAGAGCACATGTCACGTGACTGGGGGCAGCTGGGAAACTGACAATATGTCTAGCCCCATGTCAGATTTCAAAATTAAATCAACAAAACAAAATCTGTTTGCTCTTTTGAAAAATGGATTTCAATGCAGAAATCTGCTGGAGCAGCTCTATTAACTGATGCGTTTTGGAAAAAACATGTTTTCCCATGACAGTATCCCTTTAAGGTTTTCTTATCCTTTAAGAAATTCAGCAACCTGATGAATTTGTGACCATACGCCGGCAGATTAAAGCTATTGATGCAGCTCATTCAGACCACATCAACATCTCATATACCCATGTATTTGGCACACTGACAGAGGAAACTCAGACAGAAATTAATTGTTTAGGTTTGAAAATCTGATCAGCAACACATTGGGATGTCGACGTGATCCTTGTGCAATTGGTCTCTGTAGTCCCCAGTGAAGACAATGGGTCTCCTAGCACCAACAATTGGTTCAGTTCAATTTGGTACAGATCCTCTTGTATGAGATCTTGGTGGCCACATTAAGTGGAATCTAACATTTTCATCGATAATACTAAGTAGCAGCAACTGAATTGCTGAAGATTAGGGATGTAGCGAACTGTTCGCCGGCGAACTAGTTTGCGCGAACTTCGACTGTTCGCGTCCGCCGAATGTTCGCGAACGTCGCGCGACGTTCGCCAATTGGTGTTCGCGTTCGATTCGAAGTAAAATTTCGTTCGACCATTCGACCATTCGACCGTTCGATCGCTAAAATCGAACGATTTCCATTCGTTCGAACGATTATAAGCATTCGATTGAATTAAAATCATCCGATCGAGTAGCTTCGATCGTTCGATTCGAACGAAAATCCTTCGATCGTACGAATAAAATCGTTCGATCGTTCGATCGAACGATTTTATCGAGCGTTCGAAGTTCGCGAACTGTTCGCGAACTGTTCGCTTTTTTGCCGGTGTTCGCGAACGGCGTTCGCGAACACATTAACGGCAGTTCGCTACATCCCTACTGAAGATGGCAGTTGGCCAATTTCCCATGGTTTTTAGGAGGCAAGTAACAATTTTCTGTCCTCCAGAGCATTTTTAGATGATCATTTCCTACCAAGGTCGACCTGCTGGGGGTTCAATATTGTGAATAAGTGACTCAAAGTAATATCTGATCTCATCGTTGGCCTGTCAGCTGCCCCTAAAAGGTCTGTGTCTCGCAAGAAACCTTGTTTTAAGATCTAATGGCAGTTGTCATTACAAAGAGATCTGTCATTGTTTAACGTAGAAATGTATCATAGCCGGCTTGATTATGGAGTCACCATGTGTCACAGTGATCACTATTGTTGAACCCTTCCAGTGAACAAGTAATCAATAATTCCATTTCGGATGAGTTATGTATTAATCTGGTTTATCTTTCTTTCTCGTCTTTAGACATGAATTTAATCAAACTTTTAGTAGAAACTAAAAAAAGCAAATCGGATGCGAATGCGGTTATTGATGCCGGTGCATTGGGGCGCCAGCTTGGGCACCATTTACAGACTTGGTGTTGATGCCTGCGAATACACTGGAATTCTGGAGAAAAAAAAATCCGTTGTGGGGAAAAACATGGGGATTTGTTATCACTGGCATGGGATTCAGTATCTGGAAAGCTCTGAATTATGGGGATAAAATTGCTATAGCAATTTAATTTTGATTTTAAATCAAACATGTTTATTTTGGTAATATTCAATGGTGTTGTCTAACTTAAACTCTCTGCACTTTTTTTTTTTTTTTTGAAAACTAGATGAGTGAATGTACTATTTGTACACTTTGCACTGTATTATTGGCAACTAACACAAGGAAAAAGACCGGCGGGGCCCTGGTTCTTTTGGGCCCCAGTGATCCAAGCCTGATCCCTGCACTGCTGCTCGCCGTACCTCCCTCCCTGCCCGACTCATAGGAAAAGGTGCATGCACATGGGGGGGTGCGGCGGTGCCAGAGGGAGCATTGTGGCTGGGCCCCCCCAATATGATGCTGATAACTAAAGTAGCTGTTGTACTATCATTATCTATACAGACTATAGAGTGTGATGGTACAACTCACTTAAATATTTAAACATTAGTCAGTAAATCTACTACACAATCTTATACCTTTCCCTCCAGCCATCTTATTTTCCCTCATTTATCAACACAGGGCAAAATTGCCTGTGGACTGTATTCCATAGCAATCAATCAGTTTTTGGCTTTTTTCAATTGCTCGTAAAACAATGGATGCAACAATTTGGTTGGTGGCCATGGATTACTGCACATTTGCCCAGTGTTGATAAATGACCCCCAATGACTAACCGAAATGTTTATGGCAGATAGTGATGTGCGAATTTGTCCCATTTCCCTGCGAAATTAGTGAATTTCCCACAAAATTGATGAAACATTTGCGAAATGGGAATATATTGATTTGATGCCAGAGATTTCACAACTTTATTCATGAAATGTGGAAATTTGCTGCAAATTCATGTCTGCGGAATAAATTCGCTCATCACTAATGGCAGAAATTTGCCGCAAATTCGTGCCTGCAAAATAAATTCGCCCATCACTAATGGCAGATAAACACATTGTAGAACATTGTATGACATCATAATGACGCAGTACAATAGGAATTCCTATCATATAGGACAGAACTACAAAAAAGGTAGGTTGTTATTTAGAGTAGGACTGTTTTGATAATGGAGAATGATTTCCTACAGTAGTAAATATAAATGGATCTCTGGGTCTAAATCACATTTTTGGTCACACTCAACATGGGAGGAAATGGAGATAGCAGGGTATCTGAAAGGGTTGTGGGGTAAATGCATAATGAATACAATCTAAGTTGTGTTTAATAACCGAATGCCAATGGGAGCAGTGGCATAATGAACCCCTTGTGGTACAGGGTACAAACTGGACACGACCTCCTCTATAAAATAAAGACATAATCTCTTGAAACTCTGCCCTTGGCCTTGCATTGACCAGAACTGTTTACTTATCTATTACAAGATGCTCTGATTCATGCTGGTTTACCACAAATGTTCAGCAATTATCTCAAATAAAGCTTTAGAAACATTTGTAAACAGACTCACTGCCAGGACTGGTTCCCACATACCCCTTCACATGATGAATTCTTTGTCTGGTTTCTTATTGCTTTCCTGTTCGTAGCCTTGTTCTGTTCTACTCTGGTCCAGTAAAGTCCATTAATTGTCTGTGCATCTGTTAGGTCGGATTCTAGTTTTTGACCCTTGGTCTTGTTGATCTCTAGCCACACCTGATCATTGTCTCTTTATCAATCTCTTACTGTTACAGCCTACTGTGAACTCAAGCATCTCCTAGTAACTGTTGGTCATTGTTTGCCCTTTTTGGTGCATTTGGGACCCTGATCTATGGGACTTGATGGTAACTGAGCACCAGAAAGCTCCTCACAAATAGAAATGAGTCAATTCTAGACATAGGAGAGCACCATGCCCTGGTTCCTTGAACACCTGTGCCTTTTGGTAACCTCACGAGACATATTTCAATAGATAAATAAGAGAGAAAGTTTACTTACTTGTGTGCAGTAGTGATGGGTGAATTTCTCCCGAAAAATTGCGAATTTCCACTGAAATTCGCGAAACGGTGTAATATTTCAGAAACTTGAAAATTTACGCTGGATCAATTTTGACGGTCACATAAATTTTGACACCGGCGTAAAAGTCATTGGGCATCCGAAAAGTGTTGATATGCGACAGTTTTGACGCAAGCGACTTTTCCGACGTGCGGGCAACATTTTTTGACGCCGATTAATTTTTGCGGGAGTTTTGCGAATGTATGCGAATGTCATGAATTGGCGAATTTATTCACCCAGCGTGAGTGAGTGCCAATTAAGCAGTTTGTGGGAACATCAAAATCCTTCTGCTGCAAAAGTCAAAGTCAAATTCAAACATTTTCCTTGTAGATAAGCACGAAATGTGTCTGAGAAACATATTGTTGCCAAATCATGTTATATTAGGTAAATAACATACGCAATTTGGGAACTCAGGAAACCCAGAACAGTTTATGGGGAGTGTTTTTCCTGGCAGATAATTTTAAAGTCATTAATCTAAAGGCAAAGGTGAATCAGAGGCCATCTTATGTATAAGAATGTACAATAGGCAAGATAGCGGCAAAACAATGTGCATTCTGGATTAGGAAATGCGCTTTTCTTTATATTTCCTTTATGTTAAAGTGCAAAAGAACATGGGGAGGTTTAGAATGTTTTCCTTTTTTATTTTTTTTAAGTGGCGTAAATTTACATGGGGCATCGAAACATCTAACATGTCTACCAAATGGTCAATATTCGAAATCCACCACCAGCTTATGCTTTCCATCACTGCGAACCCCATGAAAAGAATAAGATACTATAATATACCCTACTGCAGGATTGGAACTTTCAAGAAACTGAAGCCTATAGGTCTATAGCAGCGGTCCCCAACTTGTGGCTCTGAAGAAACATGTTGCTCCCCTAACCCCTTGGATGTTGCTCTCAGTGACCTCAAAGCAGCTGCTTATTTTTGGATTCCAGGCTTGGAGGCAACTTTTGGTTGAATAAAAAACAGTTGTATTGCCAAACAGACCCTCCTGTAGGCTGAAAGTCCACATAGGGGCTTCCAAATCACTGCACTTATTTTGCATCCCCAGGAACATTTTTCGTGCTTGTGTTGCTCCTCAATTCTTTCTTAAATCTGAAGGTGGCTCTCGAGTAAGAACGGTTGCTTATAGGATACAAAGTAACAACTCAGTTGGCCAACTGAAAATAGGTTGAGATTGTTTACACCCTGGGAACAAATTGTATTATCTATAAAAATATTGACATAAAATCACACAAACATTATTTATTCTCAACTGTGTCTATTTTCTCTGGATACTTCCAGTTAGCAGACTGAGGCAGGGCTTACTGAAAAAATTGAGAATTTGGGGGAAGATAAGGGATGTCACTGGGTGTAACTTGTTGGACCGGTGCAAATTTCTTAAAATGTACAGATATTCTTTACATCTGGGTTTTGATTCCACCACAAAGGAGACTCACAGAGGAAATGACAGTAGAGGACTCTTCCCACCAGGTTTCATGGTTTGTGGACTATCCCAGAGGAATATTGGGATTTTGTAAGAGAAATGAAACACTAAAAGGGAGGATACAGGTCAGTGTAAACATTCTATACAAGCCTGACTTAGCAATGAACTTTCACGCCTATACACCCTCATTGCAATAACAGACCTAGGGGCAGATTTAGAAAGAGGTGGGGGAATTCTCCTAATTTCATATTTTATTACTACCGTCAGAATTGAAACTCAAAGTGCCTGGAAATTGTGTCGTATTGATCATCCTTTCCTTGTACTTTATTTTTGGTCTGGGTAAAAACATGTGAAAGAAAAAAAAGAGTTAAATAATTGTCATGAAAGAGTAATTTTTCCAATGGCTCTATTGGTTTTTCCTGGTAGGATTTGGTGTATTTCTGGCTTTTTTTTTTTCTTTTTTTTCTTTTTTTTCCATGTTTAAAATATTTTATTTGATTTTCATATTATTCTGGCTTTTTTAATTATTTTCTTTCTTGACAAACTGGCAATCTGGGCAGCTAAGTGGCAGATGAGATTCAATGTGGATAAATGTAAAGTCCTGCACCTGGGATGTAACAATATCCACTTATACCCTTAATGGGACTGCACTAGGCAAATCCATAATGGAGACGGAGCTTGGAGTCCTTGTAGATAATAAACTTGTCTGTAGCAAGCAATGCCAGTCAGCAGCATCAAGGGCAAATAAGGTCTTGGGTTGTATTAAAAGGGGCATAGAGTCACGGGAGGAGGGGGTCCCACTGTATAGAGCACTGGTAAGGCCCCATCTAGAATATGCCGTACAGTTTTGGTCTCCATCACTCAAACAGGACATTATTGTATTAGAGAGGGTACAGAGAAGGGCAACTAAGCTGGTAAAAGGTATTGAAAATCTTAGCTATGAGGAAAGACTGGCCAAATTGGGGATGTTCACACTGGAGAAGAGGTGCTTAAGGGGTGATATGATAACTATGTATAAATATATAAGGGGATCATATAATAATCTCTCTAATGATTTATTTACCAGTAGGTCTTTCCAGCTGACACAAGGTCACCCAATCCGATTAGAAGAAAAGAGGGTTATGGGAGATGGCTCATAGTACAAGTTGATCCAGGGACTAGTCCATTAGCCATCTTGGAGTCAGGAAGAAATTTCTTCCCCCCTCGGAGGCAAATTGTAGAGGCCTCAAACGGGTTTTTTTTTACCTTCCTCTTGATCATCTTGCAATAAGGCAGGTTTTAAATAGAATTAAAGGGATTTTGTCATGATGTTTATGGTGTAGTTTTTATTTCTAAATTACACTGTTTACACTAGAAATAATTCACTCTACCATGTAAAATGTATTCCTAACGACAACAAGTGTATTTTATCTCAGTTGTAATATAGGTGTGTAGGTCATTTTGCCTGGTCATGTGCAGAAAGAGCCAGCACTTTAGGATGGAACTGCTTTCTGGCAGGCTTTTGTTTCTCCTACTCAATGTAACTGAATGTGTCTCAGTGGGACCTGGATTTTACGATTGAGTGCTGTTCTTAGATCTACCAGGCAGCTGTTATCTGGTTACCTTCCCATTGTTCTACTGATGGGCTGGGGGAGGGAAGAAAGGGAGGGGGGGTGATATCACTCCAGCTTGCAATACAGCAGTAAAGAGTGACAATCACATGATTGGAGGCACCTGGAAAACGGACAATATGTCTAACCCCATATCAGATTTCAAAATTAAATATAAAAAATCAGTTCAGTATATTGAAAAACTAATTTCAGTGCAGAATTCTGCTGGAGCAGCACTGAAGCATGACAAATTCCTTTAAAAGATTGAACATGATGGACATGAGCTTTTTTTAACCTAACCATGTGACTATGTTGTAAAGTTAAAAAGTTTTCACAGCTTCTCTAGAGATTAGGGTAATATATCAATGCATTTCTCCACTCTTTTCCTCCAGAAATTGTTATCCAGCTTTGAGCAGTCAAAAACCATTTCACCCTATGGGATAAAAACTTTAAAAGTCTGATCGAAATTCTATCCAGGGAAAAGCTTAGCAGCAGTAAAAATACTAACAAAGAATGATAAATAGAGGATTTGGTTTCTTAATGGGTAGTAAATTGTAAAACCAATGAATTTTTTTTTATACCTAAAGCGAATCACGACATTCAACATCTCAATACAGAAATAAATGTGCACATCAGGGGGTGTCATTAAAAACACATCTGAGGGGGATAGGAGAAGCTGTAATATCTACTAAAAATAGGGAAAAAAAATGTTATAGAAATAGGAAATAAAGTCAATTTGAGTTCATGGTTTAGGGAAGAGTTTGGGCACATGTTTCTGTCATGAGAAGTAGTATATAACAAGAGATAAACATGATGGAGGCAACAATCTGCTCTAGAGATTAGGTACCTTTGACAAAAGGAGGATATTCTAAGTGAAAGTTTAGCAGTAAACACAATATGGGAATTGAGAAATCATCACGAGATGTGCACCTGGATAATGAATTATGTTCAAATGAAGGAAGTCCCAGTCAGGAGGGCTCGGTAGCAAATTGGCTGCCAAGAAACACCCCAGATTAACTGTTCTCTCCTATTTACGTGCAGTTCTAACAGAATTCTAAGACAAAAAAAGATGTGGGAATTTACTGTACAAGTTGCAATTTGGGACACAATAAGCTGCTTGTCTATTTGTTTTGGATTCCTTTGGTTACTCCTCAAGATGAAGGTCTGGGACAGGTGCACCTGGATCCACCTTTTCTAGTCGTAACTTAAACCCTTCTACTAACTGGCTTTCTGTATTATGTTACAGCCCTGGCCCATTTGATCTATCAGTTGAATTAATTGCTTTACAATCTCTTAGTCCAGGGTCACTCAACAGATGATTGATGATCACAACCAGGGCCGCCATCAGGGAGGCGCAGGGGGTACAACTGTACCAGACCAGGGCCTGAAGGAGGGCCCGGCTGTATTGCACTTTTCAAATTAGCCAGGCCCCCCTTAACAGCGCGAAGACCCAAAGCCATGCTGAAAAGACCCAAAGTTGAAGTCCTGAAGCCACGAAAAGACTCGAAGCTACGAAAGGAGCCAAAGGAAACAGAAGAAGCTAAAGAAGAACCTAAATTAAGTTCCAATGAACTTTGTTTGTATTTTATTTTAATGAAACCAATGTTTTTTTAAATATCTTATGGGGCCCCTGACCACCAATGTTTTTGTAAAAACTTTTATGGGGGGCCCTGGTGCAACTTTTTTAATGTATAGGAGGGCATTGACCACCAATGATTTTTTTTTAAACTTGTAGGGGGCCCCTGACCACCATTGTTTGTTTTTTTTTAAAACTGTACCAACTGTAGGGTAGAATGCTCCTACCTGTCAACTTTTTATGAATATACGGGTAAGCCTCCTTTTCTCAACAGAGAAGCACAAAACTAGACTAGTCAATCTATCGATATGGATCAGAAAGTTAAGGCTTTAAGAATTAAGCAGGTTTAGTGACTAGACCCAAATTTGGCCTACATGATGGGATCTTGCCCACAATCCGAGCAAGTTGCATTCATTTTGCTGAAAGTCTTATGGGACACGCTGGATGAGTACAGTCTCACAGGCCTATGAGTTTCACCTCATATACAAAGTGCTGAGAATATTCACTTATGTATAATGCCGTCAGAGAGAAACAAAAATAGTGGCCAGGAAACCATTTAGAACCATATGTTTTGGCTGCAATAAAAGATACAAACAAACTCTAGTAGAACATTAAACAGACAGAATACCATCACACAAATATAGTTATTTAAAGTCATTATTATGAGGTCCTAAATTCTTAGCATCGAGCAGGAAATGTTTAAAGGCCCCGAAAGATCAATCTCTGCTTTTCAACCGGACTTCCTTGGACTAATTATAACTGATCTGATGACAGCGCCAAGTGAAAGCCCACAGACCGTTTGGCATTATATTTAGAGTTTCTTTTGCAGGAAACATACAACATCATAGGACACAGCTCAACAGATCTTGATAGGACAACTAACAGTGTCAAATTCAAACTAGATTATTATAGATTATTGAAGTAGAAGTGGGGTACACAGGATTATGCAAGTGATTTCTGTGATTGATTAATACAGCCAATTGCTTAAGGAAAGGATAAGGGAACCCAATTTTTTAACATGTATTCATAACACCTATATCCCGATCTTGTGCCATTGGGAGTATAAAATGGTACACAGGTCAGCCAACCATAAATTAGAAGACAAAGACTAAGGAGTAGAGTTGCCAAGAGTTTTAGTGAACTTTCTCCTTATAACAGAATCCAAATAAGCTACTGTCACTTACTGACTATAAAGGTGGCCATTCCTGGACCACGATGCCAGTGAACGTCCAATAACTGGCTGAAAATTGGGCAGATATCGATTGGGCAGGTTTATCTTCCCTTTCGGTCAAGGACCATATCTGCAAATATATTCAATCCTCAATCCAATGGCCACATAGCAGGAATTATGATCCAATCTCTGGATATAGGGTCAAACGATCACATAAGCCCAATATTTGCCATCTCAAGGTGGGAATATGGTGATGGATCAGCTTTTTCGTGACCTCGACAAACAAACATTTATTATAATGTATGTCCAGTTTAAGAAGAAGTAGCTTTGCCAAGGATTTTAGAAGACTTTCTTCCTATAACTCTGGCCAGATATGAAAGTATCTCTTGTGGACTATTACATAAGATAAAGACTAAGACACAGATGAGTTTCCACGATTTTCTGAGGACTTTCCCCTATACAATCAGCCTAACAAGCTTGTGTTGACTCTTGAGTCTAAACTGTTGAGTCAAAGAAAAAATCTTAGAAGAAAAAATTGTTGCACGTCAAATTAATTCAGACGCCCATTGACTTTTATGCATTTGGAAAAAATAGTCGTGCGTATAAAAATTGCAAAATAAAATTTGTAAATTTTTTGGCGAAGTGAAATGGCATAGATTCGCCCATCACTACAAGGCAGTAATGTTTAACTTGTGGGACACGGGAGCAGGCCGCACAGCTGGGCCACCCCCCCTCCTGAGCCAATTTTCACAATGTTTCCGCATGTGTGAGAACCGCTGGCGGGCCCCAGGATGGTGCGACCCTGGTACATCTTCGCTTTAATTGCCAAAGTAACGCTAGTGAAAATTCACCAGCGTTTGGCACCCTGGATGCATTTTAGTAAATTAAAGTTGTCTAAGCAAATTTTTGCCTGGCAAAGTGTTTTGCGATTATGGATGGGTGAATTTTCTCTCCTTGTTTCGCCAAAAAAACATTCGCCGGCAGCGAATTTTTGGCGAAACCAAACGGGTCAAATTCGCCCATCCCTAGTTGAGATAGCTGCAAAGCCATCGCTGGTGACTTTTCGCTGCTTAGTAAATTTACCCCACAGATCTTTACTGCTAAAGGGCTGTGGTTGCCTTGGGCTGGTACAGAAGCACAAAACATCATGTACAACATTTCTAGCTACTTCTTTGTGAAGATTTAGTTGTTTTTTATGGCTCAGCCACACTGGGAGTTTAGCCGTTAGATAAGAATAGGTCTGATTGTTTTCTAGGAGGCCACACTAAACATTTTAGTCTAAGGGTCAGGCCACACTGGGCGTTTTGGGGAGATTTGGTCGACTGTCGACTAATCACCTCATTTTTGCGGCGACCAAACTCCCCAAACGCCTTCCCTCACTCTGTGCCGGCTAAAATGAAAAGACATGGGTGCTAATCACACGCGTCAATTTGTTTTCCGAAGTCGCCCGAAGTTTCCTGAGGCAACTTCGGAAAACGAATAGCCGCGCGTGATTAGCGCCGGCTTTTTTTTCTTTCATTTTAGTCGGCGCAGAGTGAGGGAAGGCGTTTGGGGAGATTGGTCGCCACAAAAACGAGTCGATTAGTCGCCAGGCGGCCAAATCTGCCCAAAGCGCCCAGTGTGGCCTGACCCTAAAGAAAACGAGGAAACCTGTTCATAGTTACTAAGCTCTGTTTTATAAGGAATGAAGTTAGTTTATTCTGTTAGCGTTTTATTCGAATTGTTATTGCTGTTTTTCTCAAACACTTTTCCAACTTAAATAAAACATTTACTGACAATTTTAACCAATTCCCCCAACTTTCGCCCTATGGCCAGTTTACTCTGAATACAGAACTCCCTAGTTAAAATCTGTTTCCAGTATGAAATACTAATCTTTTCTGGTTGGAAGTGCACAGGTTTAACTGACTTTATTTTAAATGTCAACTAAAACAATTGTGCCCCTTGTGTCCTTATCAGACAGATGAGACACCGCATGTGGGAGAATGTTAACTTTTCTTATGATTAATGCATTTATGTGTAATATATTAATCTTACTCTCTCTAACATCCCATCCGCTTTATATCTTCCGGCTGAACTAAACTGCTGCCTTCCAGATGTCCTAAAATAATCAGAATACACAAAATAAAATAAAAAATAATGTAAAATAAACCTGTCCTGCATTTAGCGGCCTAAATTACATTTACAGCAACACAATAATTGCCAAAATAATATAGAGATAATTCTATATAATATACAGCCTCCTTTTCCTTTCTATACACTTGTGTCTACGTGTGAATTGTATCACTTCATTCTGCATAAAATACTGGAAACTTGCTAGTACAGGTATGGGACCTGTTATCCAGAATGCCCGGGAGCTGGAGTTTTCCGGATAATGGATCTTTCTGTAATTTGGATCTTCATACTTTCAGGTGATTTATTTTTAAAAGTCCAAATATGTCTCAATATTTTTTGCTACAAACTCCGATTTAATCCGCTCTGGTTTTTACGCTTATTTGTTATTACATTTTCCCGAAAATCTGCTTTTCCAGGAAAAAAATCAGATTTTCACATTTTTTTCTGATTTTTTTCATCCAATTTCTAAACAATTAGAAACCTTTCTCACATCTTTCCTAAGCAGAAGAACATCAGAGCAGCCTCTTTCTTTTTCCTGACAACTTCTTGACTATTTGGTGGTCAGACTGGTGGGAAACTGACCAGCAGGTGGCGCTGTTGTAACACAATTCATTCATATTAACAGTACATGTATCCCTTAATATCTTGGAATTAAAAATAAATAAATAATACATGTACATTGCAAAAGTGCTAAGAACAGCCCCCTCATCAATTTTACATTCACTTATTTTTAAGGTTAACTTATCCTTTAAGATAAGGACTCCCAAAAAAAACCTTCAAACCTCAAGAAAACCCTTGTGTCCTCAGGAATCTTCCGTCACACCATGCAAGCAATAAAAAGGCTAAAAGTAATAGAATTTGGCAAGTGTGCAGTCGAATAGAGCAGCTACAGCACGACACAAAAGGAATCATTTCAATAACGACAATGGTCAGAAGGGGAGTATTCACACTGACACAATTTGGTCTATTCAATAAAAAAAAAGGTAAGACATAAATTAGGTGACAGTTAGGGGCAGCTACAAATGCCATTCTGCAGCCCTGTGGGAGAATCGCACTGAATGGAATTAATCCAGGCATGAATTAGCTTTGCTCTCGGCCTGTATATGCACTCATTTTCGGGAAAATGGAATTTTGGAAAAAATCCAAATCTCTTCTGAAAGATACATTGGAGAGCACAAATCTTGCATTCCCTTTAATCAGACCATACACAACGAAGAAATACTTCAGCAAGCAGCAGTTAACTGTAGTGGGCACTAGTGATGGGCGAATTTGGGGCGTTTCGCCAAAACATTTGCGAATTTCCTGCGAAACGGCGAAAAGTTTGCAAAACGTTTTTTTTTTTACATAGCGTCCGTTTTTCGGGAAATTGCGCCGGCGTCCAAAAAAACTGTGGCGGTTTCGAGGTGGTGGTTTCGTGGCGAATTCCCCCCTGGTGAATAAATTTGCCCATCACTAGTGGGCACTGCCCCAACACCAATCAACAACAAGAGACTAGAAAAATGTACATTTTCAGAAGAATTTTCCTTCTATATCGTGTTTTATGAAAATTGGATTCCTTTTTGCGGCTTTTCTATTTCGACCATGGTGGCGCGCTCTAGGATATTTATAGTATTTCAGCTGACTTTTTTGGCTGTAAGTCCCGTGGAAATGTTTTTTGTGTGGTTAACCAGAGAGAAGGAATCAGCGGCCAATATCCCGATTATTAAGCGATTATTAACCTGACAGTACACGGTTTCCATGGAAGGTACAAATAAAGGGTTTGTTGATGTCTTTACAAGTCTCAGAGCATGAGATGCTGGCATGGAAGAGAACCGATTGTGTCACCATGACAGGAGGCAGATAGATCATTAAAGGGATACTGTAATGGGAAAAAATGTTTTTTTCAAAACTCATCAGTTAATAGTGCTGCTCCAGCAGAATTCTGCACTGAAATCCATTTCTCCAAAGAGCAAACACATTTTTTTATATTTAATTCTGAAATCTGGACATATTGTCAGTTTCCCAGCTGCCCCCGGTCATGTGACTTGTGCTCTGATAAACTTCAGTCACTCTTTACTGCTGTACTGCAAGTTGATATCACCCCCTCCATTCCCCCCCCCAGCAGCCTAACAACAGAACAATGGGAAGGTAACCAGATAGCAGCTCCCTAACACAACATAACAGCTGCCTGGTAGATATAAGAACAGCACTCAATAGTAAAATCCAGGTCCCACTGAGACACATTCAGTTACATTGAGTAGAGAAACAACAGCCTGCCAGAAAGCAGTTCCATCCTAAAGTGCTGGCTCTTTCTGAAATCACATGACCAGGCAAAATAACCTGAGATGCACCTACACACCAATATTACAACTAAAAAATACACTTGCTGGTAGGGTTGCCACTCGTGATGGGCGAATTTGATCTGTATTGCTTTGGCGAAAAATTATCGAATTTCCTGAGAAATTTGTGAAACGGCAGATTTTGACGCTCGTGTCCATTTTGATGACGGCATTAAAGTCAATGGGCGCGTGATGGTTTTGACGCGAGCGACTTTTCTGATGCACGTCCAAAATTATTTTGACGCCTGAATTTTCGTGGCATTTTTGCAAATTTATTTGCGGCGAAACGTAGAAATCCGCTGCGAATTTGCACCTGCTGAATTTATTCGCCCATCACTAGTTGCCATCTTTTCTTGAAAAAAATGACTTACCTTCCTATATTTTTATGCATTTTCCCTTTTAATAACTTAGGGATCATTGGGTAAAATACCAGGCAGGTGGCGACCCTAATTGTAGAGTGAATTATTTGCAGTGTAAATAGTGTCATTTAGAAATAAAAACGACATCCTAAAAATCACGACAGAATCCCTTTAAGCCGCTGGTCTGGTCAGTAGACTAAAATGCGCCTTCGCTATTAAAACATAATTTCATGGATCAAATGCCCATAGGAATTGTCATTAAGCAATTATCCCATTTGTGATGTCACCGACAGCGGCTGAAGTGCAGTTAATGATCAGCCCGGTAGTCAATAATAAGGAACAATGAAAGGCAATTCCATTATTTAAAAGGGGATAAACTCAGATTTATTAGCCGCATGCTTGTGCCTGACTGCACATAAAGTGCAAACAATACGTGACAAGCAATTAAGCACAAAAAAATAAAACTTTTGTTCCATTTAGTCTATGGTTTAGGTTGTTTGGCAACACAAAGATTATAATCATATTGAAAACGAATGAATACATTCTTGGTCTTTTCACCGTTGCTCTACGGCAACAACACGGGTTTGTATAATCCATTATTGAAATGTATTTCTGGGGTTATACGTTGACATCTGCACCAGTGAAACAACTCACAGCAAAGTGATGAATGTTTTAATTAGGGATGCACCGAATCCACTTTTTTGGATTCGGCCGAACCCCCGAATCCTTCGTGAAAGATTCGGCCGAATACCGAACCGAATCCAAATCCTAATTTGCATATGCAAATTAGGGGTGAGAAGGGGAAAACATTTTTTACTTCCTTGTTTTCTGACAAAAAGTCACGCAATTTCCCTCCCCACCCCTAATTTGCATATGCAAATTAGGATTTGGATTCGGTTCGGCCGGGCAGAAGGATTCGGCCGAATCTGAATCCTGCTGAAAAAGGCTGAATCCTGGCCGAATCCCAAACCGAATCCTGGATTCGGTGCATCCCTAGTTTTAATGAAGCCAACGGCACTTGGTCCATTGAAATAGCTGAATGGTTACAAAGGGTTACGGCAAAAGGGGGGCTCTGATGATATATCCTTCAACTGACAGCGCTGCTATAAAAGGGTAAAATATCGCCTGCATGGACTGTGCTTGGTATGTAGGTTAAAAAAATTACATATAGATGGGAAAAAAACGTGTTTTATGACAAAGCTCCTTTATCATTTTAATAGGCTGAAAATATATTGCTTCGGCTCCGCTGCAGACAGTGGATTTCAGAGCTGAAATGCAAGATTCACTAAAGGGCGAATGCTAGCGCCAATTCTCCAGAAATCCCATCCGCAGGGACAATTCGCTAACAGGCATAGAGGACAATTCGCTGTTGAACGAGATCATCGCTAGCGTTCGTTCGCACTCTGTTACCAGGCAACTTTTCGCTCTGGCGAACAGTGAAAATTTAACAGAACGTTACCTCTTTCGCCCGAGTTTCCTCCGCCACCTCAGACCAGGCGAGCTGATGAAACGAATCGACATTCTCCACAGTGACATCAGATTCCGTATGCCGGAAATGCATTAAAGCTGTCAAAAACACTGGCCACGTTTCTTTAAAAGCGGGATTGCCTTCAAAAGTCCAAACTATTAAAGGATAAGTAAACCTTAAATATAAGTGAATGTAAAATTGACGAGGGGGCTATTCTAATCACTTTTGCAATGTACATTGATTATTTATTTCTTTTTAATTCCAAGATATTAAAGGATACATGTACTGTTAATATGAATGAATTGTGTTACAACAGCGCCACCTGCTGGTCAGTTTCCCACCAGTCTGACCACCAAGTAGTCAAGGAAGAAGTTGTCAGGAGAAAGAAAGAGGCTGCTCTGATGTTCTTCTGCTCAGGAAAATAATAGAAACCTTTCTCAAATCTTTCCTAAGCAGAAGAACATCAGAGCAGCCTCTTTCTTTCTCCTGACAACTTCTTCCTTGACTACTTGCTGGTCAGACTGGTGGGAAAATGACCAGCAGGTGGCGCTGTTGTAACACAATTCATTCATATTAACAGTACATGTATCCTTTAAAGGGATACTGTCATGGGAAAAAAACATTTTTTTCAAAATGAATCAGTTATTAGTGCTGCTCCAGCAGAATTCTGCACTGAAATCCATTTCTCAAAAGAGCAAACAGATTTTTTTATATTCAATTTTGAAATCTGACATGGGGCTAGACATATTGTCAATTTCCCAGCTGCCCCAAGTCATGTGACTTGTGCTCTGATAAACTTCAATCACTCTTTACTACTGTACTGCAAGTTGGAGTGATATCACCCCCTCCCTCCCCCCCCCCCAGCAGCCTAACAACAGAACAATGGGAAGGTAACCAGATAGCAGCTCCCTAACACAAGATAACAGCTGCCTGGTAGATCTAAGAACAACACCCAATAGTAAAATCCAGGTCCCACTGAGACACATTCAGTTACATTGAGAAGGAAAAACAGCAGCCTGCCAGAAAGCATTTCTCTCCAAAAGTGCAGACACAAGTCACCTGACTGTGGGCAGCTAGGAAATTGACAATATGTCTAGCCCCATGTCAGATTTCAAAATTGAATATAAAAAAATCTGTTTGCTCTTTTGAGAAATGGATTTCAGTGCAGAATTCTGCTGGAGCAGCACTATTAACTGATGTGTTTTGAAAAAAAACATGTTCTCCGATGACAGAATTCCTTTAATATCTTGGATTAAAACTGTCATTGTGGCCTTAAACGCCCCATTTCATGTTTAATGTGTTACACAGTGTTGGTGATTAATGGACTGGTGTATATATAATGTCTTCTTTTATTGGACTCCTAAGTTTCTATAGACTGAAGTACAAACACCCATTAAGCGTGTATTTATTTAGCTTGTCTGGATTCTGCTCAGACAGGAAGTTATGATTTAAATCAATTGGACGTATGTACAGGTTACTGCTGTGCAGAAGGACAAATTAAGCCTCCGTATATAACCCGAAACAGATCATTCTACGTCGCTTTGATGTCTGTATGGAAATATCTGTCACAGCGGCAAACGCCTCCTTCTGAAATGTCCTTGGAAACGCCACATATCTCTACTCAGTTGTGCTTTATCTAAAGCGGGAAGGCTCCGTATCATGGAAAACTTAATGCAAATCAAGGCTGATTTCACAGGAGAAATTCTGCTGGAAAATGCTGCTAAAAGAAGAAATTCCAGAAAGCCTTAAGGTAGAGGCACACAATGCTATTTGTGGGAGAGTAGTCGCCCAGCCACAAATCTCCTCTTCTTCAGGCGATTAATTTTTAGGGATGTACCGAATCCAGGATTCGGTTCGGGATTTGGCCAGGATTCGGCCTTTTTCAGCAGGATTCAGCTTCGGGCGAATCCTTCTGGCCGGCCGAACCGAATCCTAATTTGCATATGCAAATTAGGGGCAGGGAGGGGAATTGCGTGACTTTTTGTCAGAAAACAAGGAAGTAAAAAATGTTTTCCCCTTCCCACCCCTAATTTGCATATGCAAATTAGGGTTCGGAGTCGGTTCGGTATTCGGCCGAATCCTTCGTGAAGGATTCGGGGTTCGGCCGAATCCAAAAAAGTGGATTCGGTGCATCCCTATTAATTTTCCCCGCAATGCCTTCCCGCCGGCTAGAATCTTAATTGCCAGCGGGATGGCTCTTGGAGCGCTTTGTTTTCTGAAGTCACCCGAAGTTTCCTTGTGAGCACTCCGAGTGCCATCTCGCTGGCAATTTAGATTCTAGCCGGCGGGAAGGCATTGCGGGGAGATTAGTCGTCTGAAGAAGGGGCGATTTGTTGCCGGATGACTAAATCTCCCCAAATCTTATTGTGTACCCTTACCATTAACCTTCCTTAAAATACTTGAGGCAAATTTACTAAAGGGCGAAGTCACTAACGCTGGCGAAAATTTGCCACTGTGATGTTATTTGGCTGATTTACTAACGGGCGCAGGCGTAACTTCACTAGCGAAAGGGACTGACGCTGGTGCTCATTCCCACTCAATCGCCAGGCAAAGTTGCGCTCTAAGATGCGGATTTTACTGAACGTTCCCTCTTGCGCCAGACTTGTCTTCGCCACCTCAGACCAGGCGAAGTGCAATAGAGTAGATAGGAGTTCCTCAAAAAATAGCTGAACATTTTTCTAAGTCCCAAAAAATGCTGGCGACTTTTACTTTTTTCAGGGTGATTGGCTGCAAAAGAGCATAACAATTTTTGGGGGTAAATATTTTGTAGCTCATTATAACAAGTCTATTTTCTTTTATTAAGGTTTCCCGGGCTTGTGTAATGTATTAGCTACAACATAACGATTTAACTTCCCACCGTATGCAAATCTCTCTGCTTGCTGAATGAACGCTAGTGGAACTTCGCCATTGTTCGGTGCCATGGACGCATCTTTGCATTTTAGTGAATAAGCGTTGTCTGAGCAAATTTTCGCCTTTCGAAGTGTTGCACCGCCTGCGAAGCCACTTAGTAAATTTGCCCCTTTGTCAACTTGTGCAGCTGCAATTTACTAATCTGTGCTAAATTCTGTCCCAACTTTGCCAAAATTCTGCTCTATTTTTCACAGCTGCAATAACTTTATAATACTGAAGAAAAAACCTGGTCAGCTGCAGCAATTGCTCTGCATAGTTATCAAGAGAGGAAATTTACTATGACCCCAGAAACAAGAGTGTAACAAATATAGTAGTTGGTTTTCACTTCCCTGCACTTTGAAAATGATCCAATTTGTAGATTTTTATTAAACAATGTACGGGTCTGGGACCTGTTATACAGAATGCTCAGGACCTGAGGGTTTCCGGGTAACAGATCTTTCCATAATTTGGATCTTCATACCTTAAGTCCACTAGAAAATCATGTAAACATTAAATAAAGCCAATAGGCTGGTTTTGCTTCCAATTAGGATTAATTATATCTTAGTTGGGATCAAGTACAAGCTACTATTTTAGGGTGGTGGCACAGGAGGCTGCTGGGGGAGATTAGTCGCCCAGCGATAAACAGCCTCTACTTCGGGCGTAACCCATGGTAACAAGAAGTAAGATTACAGAATATGGAAAGTAACCCAATACACATTCATGAAATATTTTCAGCGGTGTTAAATGTATTTGTAGATTTATATTGTTATATTTGTTGTTGGTGTTTAAAGCAGTATCTGTCTGGCTGTTTATATTCTCTGCACTGCTGGTTTTTACTCCTGAATCAATGAAGCAAAAGGCAGACGATTAAGAGACCTGAGAACGGAGTAGTGCTACACTATTGTGCCGTTATTTCGGGGAAAGGTTCTTTCACGTATAACGTTCACATCCGGGCTAAAGTGATCTATAAAAAGTGACAGGTAATTACAGGCTTCACCCAAACGAATCAATTGTTCCAGCAATGCAGATAATTCCTCGTTACTCTCCTTCCTTTCTTATCCTGTCGGGTTTTCCTGTACAAACACAGAGAAAAGGAAAAGGAGCAGAACAAGACGTAGCCACGAATCTTTCCTACCACTGCCCATAAGTCTGGATCTCCAGAGATAAAACTGGCTGGTTTGGGACAGACTTATAGGGGCAAATTCACTAAGATGCGCAACTTCGCCGCACTTCGCCAGGCGTAGTTTCGCCAGCGCTCCGCAAATTCACTAAAATCCGAAGTTGCGCACAGGGGTAGCGTAAGGTTGCGAAGTTGCGCTAGCGTTGATTCGCTATATAAAGCGAAGTTTCGCTAGCGAAGGCTAATTTGCATACGGCACGAAATTCAAATTTCAATGGAGGAACACGTATCAGCACTACAAATGCCAAGAAAACCTTCAAATCAGCACATAAAAATGTTATTTTGCCCTACACATGTGCCCACTGTCTAGGTAAGTTGCCATGAGTCAGGAAATGTAGGGGGGAAGGAGGGGAGCCCCAAAAATATTTTCGATCTTTTTCAGCCTATCACCCATCATGTAGAAAACACGCCAGCGTTTTTTGGGACTTAGAAAAAAATTTGACTTTTTTGGAAACAATCCCTATCTACTCTATTGCGCTTCGCCAGGTCTGAGGTGGCGAAGGAAGTCTAGCGTAAACGGTAGCGTTCAGTACACGGCGCAAGTTAGTGAATTTGCGTAGTTATGTCGCTAGCGAAAATTCGCCTGGCGTAAGGGTGCGAAGTAACACTAGCGAAACTACGCCAGCGTTCGTTAGTGAATTTGCGCAGTAACAAAAAATGCCAAACGCTAGCGAATTAACGCTAGCGTTCGGCGCTTCGGCGCTTAGTGAATTTGCGCCATAGATGGGAGGAAAGACATCCAGGCGTGAGAAAGAAAAGCTCATAGAACAGGAGAGAACGGAGATAAAGCATCACATGATGGAAGAGTATAAAAGGAGAATAAAGATGAGGGGCAGTGATGGTGGGCAGCAAACAAGGGTGTGGTGTTTATACAAATGGCCTATAGATGTCACTGTGCTCAAGACTTATACTGAGCATACTTTCTATACAGCTTGTGGTGTTAGAGTTGCTTATTGTTGTGTAATGGCTGCATGAGCCTGCTAATAAAGCACTGTAATACTCTACTTTTACTCGGCTACCAAAACATAACAAAGGGTGCAATGAATAAAGAGAAGTAATTTTTAGGGATGGGCGAATTTTTTCGCCTTAGACTTGTATGGCGGCGTGCGTTAAAAAAAAAAGATGCGCGTCCAAAAAATTTCGCCGCACGATAAAATTATTTTGACGCCCATAGACGAAGGCATAAAGCTGAAATGACCACCCCTAAATATGATTGGGAAGTATTTCCTGGTGGTGTTCCTCTACCATTTTATTTTGCCTGAAATCCTTTTCGCGCTTCCTAAGCAGGAATGTTATCAAATCGGCTGGGAAATAAACTGGGCCAGGGGCAGCTAATCATTTGGTTTGACTCTGCTGTGCAAGCCCTACGTGACCATCATATGCACAATCTTGTTTGAGATGTGGCCAAATATTGGATTATTAGGGAGGAACAGATGGATCTGTACAAAAAGTAAAAGTGTAGAGGTTTAAAAGCTTAGGAGACAGCAAAAAATAAGTGAATGTAAAACTGATGAGGGGTCTATTCTAAGCATTTTTGCAATGTATATTCATTATGTATTTATTTTTAATCCCAAGATAATAAAGGATACATGTACTGTTAATATGAATGAATTGTGTTACAACAGCACCACCTGCTGGTCATTTTCCCACCAGTCTGACCAGCAAGTAGTCAAGGAAGTTGTCAGGAGAAAGAAAGAGGCTGCTCTGATGTTCTTCTGCTTAGGAAAGATTTGAGAAATGTTTCTAATTGATTTCCTAAGCAGAAGAACATCAGAGCAGCCACTTTCTTTCTCCTGACAACTTCTTCCTTGACTACTTGGCAGCAGCATATCTCCATTGTGGGCTGCCAATTAACGCATTGGGCAGGGAGCCATGAAACGCGTTATGCGGGTAGCCCACACTGGAGATATTGTAATGAATATCCAAAAAATTGTGCTTAATTAGTGACTTAATTAGTGCAGTTTCCCACGACCACAGGAATTCTACACCTGCATTTTTCCATTTTTTAACTAATTAATACTCCTATATCAGTGCTAGTAGTTTCTGGACCACTTTGTGGAACAGTTAATATAGAAATCAGTGGTGTCAGCCCTACAACCCCCCCCCAGCTGTACATGTAT
Organism: Xenopus petersii; assembly: GCA_038501925.1. NCBI lineage: Eukaryota > Metazoa > Chordata > Amphibia > Anura > Pipidae > Xenopus > Xenopus petersii. The sequence goes on from CM076683.1 coordinate 7,284,474, forward strand.
GGGATCCATTATCCAGAAAGCTCTGAATTACAGAAAGGCCATCTCCCATTGACTCCCTTTTATCCAAATAATCCAAATTTTTAAAAACGATTTCCTTTTTCTCTGTAATAATAAAACAGTAGCTTGTACTTAGTGATCGGCGAATTTATTCGGCAGGCGCGAATTCGCGGTGAATTTGCACGATTCGCCACCGGCGAATAAATTCGCAAAACGGTCGCGAAAATTCGCTGGCAAAAATTCGTCGGCGTCAAAAACTGATGCCGGTGTCAAAAACAAGACGCCTGCTCCATTTCTCGAATTTTTCGTGAATTCCGCACATTCGCCCATCACTACTTGTACTTGATCCAAAATAAGATATTATTAATCCTTATTGAAAGCAAACCCAGCCTATTGGGTTTATTTAATGTTTCTAGGTATGAAGATCTGTAATGTAGAAAACCCCAGGTCCCGAGCATTCTGGATAACAGGTCCCATGCCTGTACAATGCCCAAGAGCCACTAAAAAAGGGGAGTTTCAGTTCAACAACTTGTGATGATTGGCAGGCAAGACATTCTCCGAGTTAAGGTGGAGAAGAATAATGTCAGTCCTTAAATATGTTTTATGTGTAACTACAGAATTTGGCAGGACCAAAGAAAAAACAGCCACTAAGGTCACATTTTATTTATATAATAAAATATATTTCATATATATATATATTTATTTCTAGGGATGCACCGAATCCACTATTTTGGATTTGGCCGAACCCCGAATCCTTCACAAAAGATTCGGCCGAATACCGAACCGAATCCGAACCCTAATTTGCATATGTAAATTAGGAGTTGGAAGGGGAAAACATTTTTTACTTCCTTGTTTTGTGACAAAACGTCACGCAATTTCCCTCCCCGCCCCTAATTTGCATATGCAAATTAGGATTCGGATTCGGTTCGGCCAGGCAGAAGGATTCGGCCGAATCCGAATCCTGCTGAAAAAGGCCAAATCCTGGCCGAATCCCGAACCGAATCCTGGATTCGGTACATCCCTATTTATTTCATATATACTGTATATATTTCATATAGATATATATATATATATATGTTATATATTCCAATCACCTTGCACTGTGAAATCAGTGACCATGTGCTGCCACCTAGTGTTCACTTAAAAAAATACTCACAATACACACAAAATACTGAGCAGGGCTAAAACCAGAGACCTGGAACAGCACCGGACACAATCTGTCATTATGATAATTAATCTGTTACTCAACCAGCAGTGCCGGGGATTTAAACAGCCACAGACTATTTTAAATAACAATTACATTTACAAATAACCACCGAAATCTTTAACCAAAGTGAAAGTTACTTGGAATTGCACTTTCTTCCATTTATGGATGTTTATAGGAAGTAAACCTTTAAAGGATACGCAAACCTTAAAAATAAGTGAATGTAAAATTGATGAGGGGGCTATTCTAAGCACTTTTGCAATGTACAGTCATTATTTATTTATTTTAATTCCAATATATTAAAGGATACATGTACTGTTAATATGAATGAATTTTGTTACAACAGTGCCACCTGCTGGTCATTTTCTGACCAGTCTGACCAGCAAGTAGTCAAGGAAGTTGTCAGGAGAAAGAAAGAGGCTGCTCTGATGTTCTTCTGCTTAGGAAAATAATAAAAAAACCTTTCTCAAATCTTTCCTAAGCAGAAGAACATCAGAGCAGCCTCTTTCTTTCTCCTGACAACTTCTTCCTTGACTACTTGGTGGTTAGACTGGTGGGAAAATGACCAGCAGGTGGCGCTGTTGTAACAAAATTCATTCATATTAACAGTACATGTATCCTTTAATATCTTGGAATTAAAAATAAATAAATAATGAATGTAAATTGCAAAAGTGCTTAGAGTAGCCCCCTCATCAATTTTTTTATTCATTTATTTTTACTTTTTCTTGATATTATTTTTGAAGTCCTCTCCTATTCATTATTCAGCCTGTCATTCAACCCACAAACTCAATGATAATGGAAGCAATTCCAAATAAACCCAGCAGATGGTGCTAAAAGCCCCTGATTCGCTCTGTTTTACTGGTTTCAGAGACCCCGCTGCTTTCTTCTGTTTCATTGTCGGAAATATCGCACGCGGTCATCATAAAATTACTGGCGTGCTTCTGCTGCACATTTGTTATTAAACCTTTTCGAGGGTGCTGGGTTCTGCTCTCCTATCATGTTTAGGGTTGTTTGTCTTTTTTTATTCGAATTTCAAAGTGATGGTATTTTAAAAAAAAAAAACTCCCATTACCTCAAAATTCGACCCTTGATAAATCTGCCCCTTAGTGTCAGATGGACGCGTAAAGCGTTCGTTTTCCGCACTCCGACAAATGACCCGGGTGCTATCCTCATGTATTAGGGGCCGATTTATCAAAAGGTCGAATTAAGAATTCAAATTTTTAAATTTGATCTTCGGGTTTATTTTAGTGTAATTCGACTAGGGAATAGTCCAAATTCTATTTGAAATTTAAAAAAATTCAATATTCTAATTTTGAAATTTATCGTGTACTGTCCCTTTAAGAATTCAAATTCGACTATTCCCAATCTAAAACCTGGCGATTTGGTGTTTTAGCCAATGGGGGACCTCCTACAATCAATTTGGAGTCGTTTGGTGGACTTTTGAAAAAGTTTTTTTTTTTTTTTTTTTACATTTTTTGGTGAAAAAATCCAAATCGAATTTGCAGCTCGATCCTATTCACCCATTGTAAAAAAATTAAATTTTTTAAATAAATTTCAATTTGTTGTTTTTTTGTTAATAAATCTGCCCCTACTTAAAGGGGTGGTTCACCTTTAAGGCAACTTTTATTATGTTATAGAATGGCCAATTCTAAGCAACTTTTCAGTTGGTTTTCATTATTCATTTTTTATAGTTTTATAGTTATTTGCCTTTTTCTTCTGACTCTTTGCAGCTTTCAAATGGGCGTCGCTGACCCCATCTAGAAAACAAATGCTCTGTAAGGCTACAAATGTATTGTTATTTGATATTCCTGATCTTTCTAGTCAGGCCTCTCCTATTCATATTCCAGTCTCTTATTCAAATAAGTGCATGGTTGCTAGGTGAATTTGCACCCTAGCAACCAGATTCCTGAAATTACAAACTGGAGAGCTGCTGAATAAAAATCTAAATAACTCAAAAACCACAAATAATAAAAAATGAAAACCAATTGCAAATTGTCTCAGAATATCCCTCTCTACATCATACTAAGGGGCAGATTTATCAAAGGTCGAGGTGAATTTTGACATGAAAAAATTTTTGAATTTCGAGCTATTTTTTGTATACTTCGACTAGGGAATAGTCCAAATTCAATATGAACTTAAAAAAATTCAAAAATTCGAATATCGAAATGTATCATGTGCTATCTCTTTGAAAATTCGACTTTGACCATTCGCCATCTAAAACCTGCCAAATTAGCCTATGGGGGACCTCCTAGAACCTATTTGGATCCAATTGGTGGACTTTGAAAAATCAAAGTTTCTTTTGGGAAAAACTTTGAATCAAATTCGATCGAATGCGCTATCCCTTCGATTCGCACGTTTTGAATTCGGCCAAATACGGACTTATTTGATCGAAAACTGACCTATATGACCAACAAAAAAACGTTGACTTCATTTCGGTTGGTCTTTATGAATTAGAATATCAACGTTTTTTCATTTCGAAATTCAACCCTTGATAAATATGCCCCTAACAGTTATCTCAAAGGTGAACAACCCCTTTCATGTCAATAACATTCCAAGATAAGTCGATGCACACCAGGAACCTTTGTAAATTAAAAAAAAAAAAAAAAACATTATTTTTATTGAAACAATTAAAAACAGGCCAACAGGTCTCCATCTTTATAATACTACAAGGTCATTGTGAAAATGAATCCTATAAGGGCACCTGTCACCTGAAATAGTTTCCCCATCAGATGTGAGTCCGCACTCCGGTTGGGGGAAACATTCATTATTTTTCATTTTTTTAAAAAAAATTGAACTGTAAGGGAGTTTTAAAGTGGACCTGTCACCCAGACACAAAAATCTGTATAATAAAAGTCCTTTTCAAATTAAACATGAAATCCAATTTCATTTTTTTATTAAAGCATTCATAGCTGTTGTAAGCTCATTTAAAAATTTCAGCTGTCAATCAAGTATTGTCTGCCCCTCCTCTATGCCATGACAATTACTTTCACTTCCTACATGTCACTGCTCTCCCCACATTCCCCATTTCTCTTCATCATTTAATTGTGTAGCCAGGACATGGGGATGGACATTGTGTCCCCCATTTTGTTGCCCAAACAAGCATCTGAGATGATACAAGGCTTGTCTTAATAACAGTGTCCACAAAATGGCTGCTGCCTGCTTGTTATAATTATGAATTCCCAGACTGATGGAAACAAGATTCAAATAATTTATATAGTGTAATTAAAGTTCATTTTGCTTGACTAATGTGATAAAATAGGATTTTGAATATTTTTTTTGGGTGACGGGTCCCCTTTAAGTGCAGGCGGCCATGTTGTATAGTGTGTGTGTACATAATAAGCCTCTGCACTGGGGACTTCTGGTGCGGGAGGACTAGCACTGAGGGGCAATTTTTTGGAAAAAATCTTATTGTTTATTGTGGGCTCTATAATCCCACACCTCTGATGGGGGAACCTATTTCAGATGACAAGTTCCCTTTAATTGTAAGTCGAAATGTGGCCATACGCGGGCCAATAAAACTGCAGACAGACCAAGACAACAGTTTATTTGCCAGTGTATTGGGCTTCCATAAATGATCTCTGGGCAAAAATCAGGCAGCAGTGATGGGCGAATAAATTCAGCAGGCGTGAATTCGAGGCGAATTTCCAAATTTCGCCGCCTGTGATATAAATTTGCAAAACTGCCACGAAAATTCGCCGGTGTCAAAAAATTTGGACATGTTTTGGAAAAGTAGCTTGCGCCAAAACCGCCAACATTATTCGGACGCCCATTGACTTCAAAACCATCGTCAGAAGTGATGCGGGCGTCAAAATTTGTGAATTTTTTGTTGACAAATTCGCCCATCACTATAGAATGGACAAGTTTAAAAATATCATTGGCGCGACGACAACATCGGTTCATTGATGCGGACCTCACTTTGACCGCTTGTATTTCCATTGTTGTGGTCCGATATCCCCGCCTCTAGTTTGGTATAAAGATCCGCTCGTTTGTTGACTTCGCTCAACAAGCAGATCCATCAGGAGGCCCATTTATCAAAGGTGGAATTTCAAATTCATATGTTTTTAAAAACTCCCTTAGGGCTCTTGCTGACGATTGGTTGTAGCTGCGCTCCTCTGCGTTCCGTATTTCTGCGTTCGGCCGCAGGGGAGCGCAGGAATGGACGCATTAGGTTCTTTTCAATGGGGCAGTACTCACACAGGACCGCAGGAAACGCAGGAAAAATGCAGCATGTTGCGTCTCAACCTGCGTTCGACGCCTACATGCGCCTGTGTGAGTACAGCCCCATTGGAAATAGGGATGCACCGAATCCACTTTTTTGGATTCGGCCGAACCCCCGAATCCTTCGTGAAAGATTCAGCCGAATACCGAACTGAATCTGAACCCTAATTTGCATATGCAAATTAGGGGTGGGAAGGGGAAAACATTTTTTACTTCCTTGTTTTCTGACAAAAAGTCTTGCAATTTCCCTCCCGCCCCTAATTTGCATATGCAAATTAGGATTCGGATTCGGTTCGGCTGGGCAGAAGGATTCAGCCGAATCCGAATCGTGCTGAAAAAGGCCGAATCCTGGCCGAACCCCGAACCGAATCCTGGATTCGGTGCATCCCTAATTGGAAAGAACCTAATGCGTCTATTCCTGCGCTCCCCTGCGGCCGAACACAGAAATACGGAATGCAGGGGAGCGCAGCTACAACCACTCGTCAGTAAGAGCCCTTCAAATCAAAAATCGACCCATCCAAATTAATTTAAAAAATCCATTTTTAGAAATTCGGATGAAGGAAATCGACCTGAAAACTCAATTCGTATTTTTTCCCTGAAAAAAACTCGAATGTCAAGACAAGAAGGCTGCAAACAACTTCAAATTGACCCCTGGAGGTCTTCCATTGATTTAAACAGCAATTCGGCAGGTTTTAGCTGGCGAATAGTCATATACGAGTTCTTAAAGGGCCAGAGTATGATAAATCTCGAAAATCGAGTTAGAATTTTTTTAATCGAATTTGAATGACTCCCCCGGTCGAATTTGCCAGTTTTGACCATATTTTCAATTCAACCCTTGATAAATCTGCCCCAAGTTTATGGGCAGCTTAGGAAACCCTTTGCACTTTAAAAGCCAAACTGCTATAAAGGGTTAAAGGCAGCATTAATTCCGTAGCTTACAGACGCGCAGTTAATTCCAGTAATAGAAAAGGAAGCATCGCTGAATTTTTAACATCCTTAAAGGTCTGTGAACTAACACCAAATACAAAATAAGTGAAAATAAGATCTATATTTATCCACAGTCAACCCATATCATCCATCACACTCCTTGTTGCTAATCATTGGGTTAAAGGGGTTGTTCACCTTAGATTAACTTTTAGTATGATGTAGAGACTGTTAGCAACTGGTTTTCATTTTTTTATTTGTGGTTTTTGAGTTTTTTTGATTTTTATTTAGCAGCTCTCCTGTTTCCTGTTGCAATTTCAGCAAACTGGTTGCTAGGGACCAAATTATCCTAGCAACCATGTATGGATTTGAATAAGAGACTGAATATGAATATAGCAGCAGTAGCAATTACAATAAATGTGTTGCCTTACAGAGCATATGTGTTTGAGATGGGGGTCAGTGACCCCTATCACCACTGTGACCTTGTGATAGTCCAAATAGCTGAACGGGATAATGGATTGGGCTGGTAACAAGTGATTTGTATTAGGTTCTTCTTATGTCTTTCCCCACTCATTCAATTTAAGTTTAGTTTTCATAATGAAAGTTGGTAAAAGCGCCTAGTTTGGATCACTAGGTAGGATCATTACACCCATTGTTTAGGCATATCTACTGTGTATCCTGTGCTTGAATGGCTGCCCCCATGGCTACACAGCAGCTTATTTATATAAACTATAGTAGTACTTATCTATCTACTGTGTATCCTGTGCTTGAATGGCTGCCCCCATGGCTACACAGCAGCTTGTTTATATAAACTATAGTAGTACTTATCTGTTATCTACTGTGTATCCTGTGCTTGAATGGCTGCCCCCATGGCTACACAGCAGCTTGTTTCTATAAACTATAGTAGTACTTATCTGTTATCTACTGTGTATCCTGTGCTTGAATGGCTGCCCCCATGGCTACACAGCAGCTTGTTTATATAAACTATACTAGTAGTCAACAAATATAAGTTATGGTCGAATAATTTTGTCTTCAGTTGTTGCATGAAAAAAATGCGATTCATTAAAGGTATTAAATGCTCCTTGCACTTTTATAAAGTTCTGCTTGACCCGTCTGTCTTTCTGTTCCGGACTGAGCACAGTATTGCAGGAGAATCTTGGAGCTACAAACGTGGAGGTCGATTCAGAATTCCCGGACTGGCCGATGCCAATTGCCACCTCTGAAGATGGCGGCTGCTCCCGGGTTCACACAGCTTCTTGCTTCTAAAACTGCATCGTACTCGCTCCTAATGAATCGGGGACATACAACATTTTTTATGACTTGGAATTCTTATTATATTTTTTTGAATTCAGCTGGACATAGAACATTTTCAGTGCAACTGGAAAACTGAAAGGAGAACTAAAGCCTAACTAAAGAAGTAGCTAGAAATGTTGTACATTGTGTTTTGTGCTTCTGTACCAGCCCAAGGCAACCACAGCCCTTTAGCAGTAAAGATATGTGTCTCCAAAGATGCCCCAGTAGCTCCCCATCTTCTTTTCTGCTGATTCACTGCACATGCTCTGTGCTGCTGTCACTTACTGAGCTGAGGGAGCCACTCACAATATACAGTACACATAGAATAGAAATGTCACAATATAAGGCTGATTAGTAATTAATACACATAATTACTACATGGCAGCACAGAAACCAGTGCAATTAGCATCAGAATTGAATAATCAGCAAACCTGTAGCATCAGCTTATATTACAGCCAGGGAAGCTCATTTTCTGCTGGATAATTAGTGACGAGCCCTAAGCTTAGCTTCTCAACAGCCAATCAGAGCCCACTGAGCATGTGAGTGTCACAGACACTTTCCAAGATGGTGACCCCCTGTGACAAGTTTGAAGTCCTGGATCATTGCTGCTATTGACAAGCTCAAACTTTAGCCTCGTGCAATAAGTTCACTATATAAAATATGCCATTTTTAGCCACATTTGTTTCGTAATCATACAACAGGGTTAGGGATATTCACATAGTCAAGGTTTGGCTAAATGAAATCTCACGTACATGTCACAGTTGTTACAAAAGGCACAAGTACTAAAGTCCATGTATAAATTTGACTCCAGTTCCTTCCCAGCAGGAATACCATAATGACTTCACTGAGCAGCTTCCCAGGAATTCCTTTATTCAGTGTCTAAAATCAGATCCAGATGTTGCTCTGCCTTTTGAATGAATGGGGAATTTACAGCCCAGAACACTTTCCGGTTTATTTGATGCCTTTTTTTTTTTATTCTTCGCACTGCTAGTTCTGACTGCTGTAACAATATAGCAGCTGATTAACAGAGCTGGAGGAGATCTTACTACTGCTGGAGTGTTCCAAGAGTCAGTTTATCAATGGAGAGGCTTATTGATAGTCATACTCTCAAAAATGATCCAGGCACTGGTCCAATTGTCTTCTGGATATTGGGAGAATTGTTTCGCAGAGCAGTTCTTACATCACCTAAAAAGCCTAAGTGCATTAATAATACATTGCAAAAATAAGGGTGCCATAAAAAAGGCCAACTCCAGGTCAACCGGCCAAAAAGGCCCACAATGCAATAGCGTCTTCAGGTCTGCCTTCATCTGAGAACTTGAGTGGACCCTTTTATCTCAACTTTTCCTGCCAAAACACTGGCCCTTTACCTCAAGGCTAGGGGGTCCCTTGGTCCAGCTTCTTCTAGCCAAAAGGCACAGAGGGGAAAGGCTAAACAAGTGACCTCCAAGTAGGTCTCTTAAAAAAAAACAGCCTAAGCATTATAGTTGGGGTCCCCAACTTTTTTTTACCCTTGAGCAACATTCAGATGTAAAAGGAGTTGAGAAGCAACAAAATCATGAAAGAGATGCCAAATAAAGACTGTGGTTGGTTATTTAGTAGCCCCTGTGAGGAGCAGCCTATAGTAGACTCTGTTTGACAGGACAACTGGTTTTTATACAACTAAAATCTGCCTCCAAGCCTGGAATTAAAATATAAGCACCTGTGTTGAGGCCACTGGGAGCAACATCCAAGAAAGATGGAGACCTACATGTTACTCACTGGTTGAGGGATCACTGTGTTATAATGTCCAGACTAGGGGTGCAAATTCTGAGGCTCCTTAGCTGTGAGCCTTTTGGCCAGACCAAGTACTTTATCTGCTCCATCAGGAGAGGGTTTTTTTAAGGAAGCCCGAGAAGTGCTTCATTACCAAGTGCAAAAAAGTGCAAACATGCAGGTGCAAAACAAACGGCAAAGGGTGCAATGGACTTGTCTCAAAAGAGACAGAGTCTCAAACTCCAAAAGGCTCAAAGTGTCTACAGATCTTCCGGCCTTTGTTCAAGGACAGACTTCTTTGTTCCCAACAACGTTGGCCAAAAGGACTGCAGGAGGCAACAGTCTTCAGACCCCCTTTTCTGCAAGGCTGGGGGGGAGGGGGTTATCCCGTTCAGCTAGAAGGGCTATAAAGGGTTTGGGGCAACAAATGGACCTCCGAAAAGGTCCCAATTATAAATGTGCCCATGGCGGGTCCGGGTTCAGGGGTAGAAGGATCGTAATGGCCACACATCTCCCTCCCCCAGATCAGTGCTCAGATCAGAGGCTGCAGAGGCAATTTGAGGTTTATCCAAAAATAGAGGTGAAAGCCCTGATTCTGCGCTTGATCTTAGCCAAAAGGCCAAAAAGCAAATTGGGGTTGCTTTGAGATGGGGGTTTATTTGCTCCTTCCTCTGAATCAGATGCACTTAAATACAATTGTAACAATTTAAGATATGCAGGTCTCTTGGGGAAACTGACTTGGGGAACTGAACGCAGCCCCCGAGTGGGCACATAGACTTTGGACCTCTTCCCCTTGAAAGCTTCGGCTGTGGGGAATTGGAAAAAGGGTCCTCTTAGCCTTGCAGCTGTCCCGTTTTTAGAGGGACAGTCCCACTTTTGACAGCTCAACCTGCAGTCCCTCATTTTAACTGGAAAGTCCCGTTTTTCTCTGCACTGAACAGCCAGAAAAATAGTTTCTAACTTAATTGGATTTTGGCAGAGAGGCCAGAACAGCCACAACAGAAGATTAGATACTTTTATAACAATTTCAAGATAAGCAAATAAGTAATTGTAACAATATAAGATAACAAGTTAGATTCACAGCTTAAAGGGCAATTCGCCTTCATTAGGAAAACTGTAATAACAGGAAAAATATGTTCAAACTTTCATAACCTGCCAAATTCTGTAAAATGAACATGGTAATTAGGGGGTGTGGTCACAAAATTGGGCATGGTCAAAAAAATTTGCAGCGGACAGATTTTTTTGTTCCTCTTTTTTATTTCCAAAATGTTGGGAGGCGTGAGGGATATGGAGTCCCTCGCCCCCGTCTGTACCTTTTGGGGGTGTCCGGGATCAAGGGTTCCAGCCTAGCCTTCAGGCAAAGGTACAAATTCTTTTTATCTTTGTGCCTTTTGGCCGAATACATGAGTTTTGGGGGATTTAGTGAGCACTCGGGTAATGAAGCACGCTCAAACTTAAAAATAAAAGTGCAGGAAGGAACAAACAATATCTTTTTAGTTTTTCAGTTGTAGTTTCATTCACTAGTGCGTTTACCCCACTGGAATATTGGAATCTGTGTATAGGAAAGTTGCTCTAAATTACATTTTCTTTTATTACAAAAAACAAACAAATTACGGGTTTGTATCCCCTTTAATATCATGTGCAGTCACTTTTCCCTTCCCCAGGCGTCCCCTCAAAATAAAAATACAGCTGCAATTCCCAGGAAGAGTTGGTTGGTGCTGTACAGCACTGCAGGGGTTAAGCAGCTGGAAGGGGGCAGAACAACTCAAGCATTGGGCTATACCATTGCACTGGCTACAGAGGGGGGGAGGAAATCTGTTCTTGGGAATGTGATTGTTTCTCTGCCCTGTAACACCGGAAGATGTTTTATTAAAGGGAAGCGGCTGGTTAGAAGTATATGGGAGGCTGAGCTGTGTCTCTGGTGGGCAGATTTGCTGAGGGGAAATATATTGGGCTTTCCCTGTGGCAGATGGAAGGGCTGGTGTAGAGGCTGCAGAGCTCAGTCTGCTGAGAGGAGGAGGTGAGTAGTGAGTGAGTGAGTGCTGCTCTGTGTGTAGTTGTGTTTGTGTATTGTTATATACAAGAGATATATGTGTACACGGTGCTGTACAATGTATACTTTCTGATCAGTGCAATAATAACATATAATACACAAAAGCCATGAATATCTTGTAAATTATATCCTTATAAACGGTGAGTTCTGATGTCATCAGTCATAAACGGTGAGTTCTGATGTCATCAGTTATAAACGGTGAGTTCTGATGTCATCAGTCATAAACGGTGAGTTCTGATGTCATCAGTCATAAACTGTGAGTTCTGATGTCATCAGTCATAAACGGTGAGTTCTGATGTCATCAGTCATAAACGGTGACTTCTGATGTCATCAGTCATAAACGGTGAGTTCTGATGTCATCAGTTATAAACGGTGAGTTCTGATGTCATTTCTGTCACATGACTCACTGAAACTTGTGTATTATAATAAATAAAGTACCCACAGTTGAAAATTATGAGAATATTAGAAGTTACCTCGGAGTTCCATGACCTGTATAAAAACACTTGGCCTTTGGCCCTGTCCTTTAATATGGTCATGAAACTCCTCGGTAACTTATAATATCCTTATAATTTAGTTACGTTACAATACAGTTACATTCATGAATAAGAGCCAAGGGCTCCCTGTACTGGGGCCCCCCCCGTTCCCTCACTCGGGGGTCACATCACTCGGCTCCCGGGAGCAAGTCTACCCCCACCCTCATGTAGTAGCCCAAGCCCAGAGACATGGTACATAAATGGGTGAATTAACTTTTAGTAGGTTATAGAATGGCTACTTCTTAGCGACTTTTCAATTGCCCTTCATTTTTTTTTTAAAGTTTTTGAATCATTCGCCTTCTTCTTCTGACTCTTTCCAGCTTTCAAATGGGGGTCACTGACCTCACCTAAAAAACAAATGTTCCGTAAGGCTACACATGTATTGTTATTGCTACTTTTTGTTTCTCTCTATTCAGTAATCTTCCATATTTATATTCCAGTCTCTTATTTTAAACAGTGCATGGTGGCTAGGGCAGTTTGGACCCTAGCAACCAGACTGGTGAAACTGCAAACTGCAGAGCTGCTGAATAAAAAGCTTAATAACTAAAAAAACACAAATAATAAAAAATGAAAACCAATTTCAAATTGAATGAGAATATCCCTCTCTACATCATACTGACAGTTAATGCGCAATACATAATTTAACAGACTTTGCTCATACTTTGTGACTTCTGCCCTACTCTCTTTTTTGTTTTTGGTGTTCGTAGGTATTTTTATTGAACTACAACTCCCACGATCCTCATGAACACAATCAGACACTTTTAAAGAGATGAGAAGCTTAGTTATTGGGAAATATTTAAAGGGCCACTTTTAATCAGTGTGTGGCCCTCTGACTGTCTCTAATACACCTGCTGCTGCAGAACCTCACGGGTCAGTCATTGCAGATATGTGGGTGCCTGGGAGTAGCTGCTGTTTCTGTTAGGGGCTAGTGTTGATGGGGGCTGCATATGCAAATTAGGATTCGGATTTGGTTCGGTATTTGGCCGAATCTTTCGTGAAGGATTCGGGGGTTCGGCTGAATCCAAAATAGTGGTGCATCCCTGTTTAAAACTAAACATGAAGGTTTATAATATCTTAGTCACAGGTAAATTGCATTTTATCTTTTATTCTCTTTCTCCTTCAATCTTCGTTCAACCTTCAGCGCAGGCCAGTGCTATTGATTGTGTGTCCTGCCCCCGGGGGAAAAGAAACTCTCAGTCTCTCCATTGATTTGTGCTGCATGACTGGACTGAATTCATTCCTGATGTATAGAATTCTCTATTGTGTCATTATGTACCAGCACTTTATTTTTATGCACAGTTACTTTATGTTCAGTTAACTTAGGGACTGTTCCTGCTGAATTGTGCTTAGTACAGGGAATACGTATGCTGCCATAGTTTTATGGGATCTCTCTGTACAGACTATGAGCAAACTTAGGGGGCTGTTCCTGCTCAATTGTGCTTAGTACAGGGAATACCTATGCTGCCATAGTTTTATGGGATCTCTCTGTACAGACTATGAGCAAACTTAGGGGACTGTTCCTGCTGAATTGTGCTTAGTACAGGGGAATACCTATGCTGCCATAGTTTTATGGGATCTCTCTGTACAGACTATGAGCAAACTTAGGGACTGTACCTGCTGAATTGTGCTTAGTACAGGGAATACCTATACTGCCATAGTTTTATGGGATCTCTCTGTACAGACTATGAGCAAACTTAGGGACTGTTCCTGCTGAATTGTGCTTAGTACAGGGAATACCTATGCTGCCATAGTTTTATGGGATCTCTCTGTACAGACTATGAGCAAACTTAGGGGGCTGTTCCTGCTGAATTGTGCTTAGTATAGGGGAATACGTATGCTGGCGTAGTTTACTACACTGCTATGGAGAGGACATTTGTACAGTCCCATTCGGCTGGTCACCTCCATTGTAGTGAGGTTTAATGCCCCTGATCTGCTAGTTTGTGTCCTTTTTGCTTCTTTTATAAAACACGCTTGGGGCCGGCCCAGAGAGAATGGCAGCTTATGGAAGCTAATACTGTAGCAGCAGGTACTCTATAGATTCATTATTATAAATAACCTGCGTATATGGGGAAAGTTCTTTAGAATAACATTTCCTTCATTATGCAGTAAAATGTTCCAGTGTGTGCAGGACTGCTGTCCGTCTGGCTTCTGTCAGTGAAGTCATTTTGTCCAGCCCTGCATTAGAGGATGGAAAACAGACGTACCCTTACATGCTTTTTAACTTAGCAGCAGTTTTATGTTTTTTTTTAAAGCTTATATGTGCCCTTTGCCAAGCATTTGAAAACTACAGTTCCCAGTATCCTCCACTGCCCTCTGAATGCTGGAATTTGGAACTTTGAGTGAAGGCCACTTACTTTTATACATTTGCTTTTCAACACTCTGTACAAGAAATGACTCTCTCTACTTATCCTTGGATTACAAATCATCTTGGCTTATTCTCTCCATTACCACCAGTGCTTTACAGGTTTCACTCGAGCAGTTTAGGAACAGTTGAGTATAAAAATAAAAAGTGGGTAAATAGACAGGCTGTGCAAAATAAATAATGTTTCTAATATAGTTAGTTAGGCAAAAATGTAATGTATAAAGGCTGGAGTGACTGGATGTGTAACATAATAGCCAGAACATTACTTCCTGCTTTTCAGCTCTCTTGCTTTCCACTGATTGGTTACCAGTGTATGTGTCATAACAGTTTTGTTTGAATCAGAGCTGAATGCTGAGGATCAATTACAAACTCACTGAACAGTTATGTCCCATGTGGCTCCCCTTATAGTCACTGACTAACTCAGAGTTAGAGAGCTGAAAAGCAGGAAGTAGTGTTCTGGCTATTATGTTACACATCCACTCACTCCAGCCTTTATACATTACATTTTTGCCTAACTAACTATATTAGAAACATTATTTATTTTGCACAGCCTGTCTATTTACCCAGTTTTTATTTTTTATACTGAACAATTCTTTTAAAGGGCACCTGCTGGCCAAAAACATTTTTTTTAGTGGCTAACAGAGCCTGCACCTGGTTGGGGGTAACAGTAGTTTTTTTCTTTTTCTTTAAAGTTAAACAAGCTACTATTACCCCCAATTGGAGTGTGGGCTCTATTAGCCAGCACCTTTTGATTGGGGAAAATGTTTTTGGCCAACAGGTGCCATTTAAACACATTTTTTAAATCGATCGAACTGGAAACATTCTGATCTGATTCTCCTCTGGCTGAGCTGCATGTGTGGACTTTAAACTGTGGCTATCTACACTTTAAAGGAGAACTTAAAACTATTAGGGCTAGAAATGCTGTATTTTATATACTTATACCCAGATTTGCAGCAGCTCCATAACAGTAATGATCCAGGTCTTCAAAGTTTTACACAACAGCTCCCCATCTTGGTTCTTGTTAGACCATCTTTTGTGTGTCAGTGGCACTGCACATGCTCAGTGGGCTGCTGGGAATCTAAGCTTAGGGGTCGACAGAAACTATCAAACTGTGACTTATATAAATAATATAAACTGTATGTTTTGGGGCTGTCCCTTAGCTCAGGTTACCTCCTGTCCTGTCACTGATGAAACTGCTCTATGTTTGGTTGCATTGACTAGGGGTTTTGTTCATCCTATTTCGATATCATTTTAATGCTTGTTAGGCTGGCTGTAATCAACACTAATAAAAATAACTAATTGGTTGCTATGGGTTACTAGACTAAAAAAAAACATTTGCATTGCAAAATATATCTTAGCTTTCAGGATATAATTTAGGTTATTCCACATACTCTTTTAGCAGCAGTAAATAAGTAAGAAAGCCACTTGCAGTAACTTGGCCCTTGGCCGTTGATTGCGCAGTATGTTTTGACTCTTGTGGGGTTTCCTTTCTATAGATGCCAGCTGATCTCCGGAAGAGAAAAAAAGACCTTGCTGCCAGCAATGATGCCCCACAGGAAGCTGAGGCTGAAAAAGAAAACAAGAAAGAAAAGCCTAACTCATGCAGGTATAAATTCCTTTGGAAACTGCTCCTGGGGCTGCTGCTGATTGCTCTGATCTTTGGCATTAAGTTGTATAGAGACAATGAGCTGGTGAGACAGCAGGAGGTAGCACTGAGGACTTTAGGGGCAGAGGGCCTTTTCCTTTTCTCCTCGCTGGACACCGACCAGGACCTGCATATAAGCCCTGAAGAATTTAAGCCTATCGCTGAGAAACTCACAGGGATTTCCACCGCCTCCGACTATGAAGAGGAAGAGCTTCTCGATACAAATGGAGAGACTTTGTCTGTGGTTTCACGTTTTCAGCCTTTGGTCATGGAGACCATGACAAAGAGCAAAGATGGGTTCTTGGGTATCACTCACAGCGCTCTCTCTGGACTTCGGAACTGGACGACTGCCCTGGTGCCCAGTAATGTCTTTTATGCTGGACAATTCAAGTCGTTCCTCCCACCAAAGAACAAGTTAGAAGTGGGAAATCCTTGGTGGATTATTCCTAGCGAGTTAAGCATATTTACAGGGTACCTACCTAATAACAGAATTTATCCCCCGCCTCCCAAAGGAAAGGAGGTGATCATCCATAAACTTCTGTCCATGTTTCATCCACGTCCTTTTATAAAAACAAGGTTTGCCCCTCAAGGCTCCATAGCGTGCATTCGGGCCATCAGCGATTTTTACTATGATATTGTTTTCCGTATTCATGCAGAGTTTCAGCTTAACGAACCTCCTAATTTTCCTTTTTGGTTCTCCCCTGGTCAGTTTGCTGGCAATATTGTCATCTCAAAAGACGCTGCTCACGTCAGACACTTTAAACTTTTTGTCCCTAACAACCGAACGCTGAATGTTGATATGGAGTGGTTGTACGGAGCCAGCGAGAGCAGCAATATGGAGGTTGACATTGGTTACCTGCCACAGATGGAAATAGAATCTTTAGGACCCTCCATCCCATCCGTGATCTATGATGAGAATGGGAATGTCATGGAAAGCCTGAATGCGGAAGGAGAGGCTATAGAGTTTGTGTTCGAAGATATAACCTGGCAGTCAGAGATTACCTTTGAAGAAGCAGCCAAAAAACTTGAGGTCACTATGTACCCATTTAAAAAAGTTACTTATTACCCCTTCCCGGAAGCTTTTGACCGTGCGTTAGCAGAAAAGAAACTTGTGCACTCCGTTTTGTTATGGGGTGCACTGGATGATCAGTCTTGCTGAGGTTCGGGGCGAACTCTCCGGGAGACTGTCCTAGAGAGTTTGCCCATTCTTGCTTTGCTGAACGAGAGCTTCGTAAGCACTTGGTCGTTAGTGAAGGAGCTTGAGGAGCTGCAAAACAACAAAGACTCGCACGCCACGTTTGCTTCCCTCCATTTGGAGAAGTATAACTTTCCCGTGGAGATGATGATTTGCCTTTCCAATGGAACCGTTGTTCATCACATAAATGCTAATTATTTCTTGGACATTACATCCCTGAAGCCAGATGAAGTGGAGAACAACATGTTTAGCTTATCTGATGGAGTGGAGGATTTGTCCACTGCCACTTACATAAAGTTCCTAAAGGAAGGGATGGAGAAGGCAAAACCATTCTTGCATCCTTAGACGATGGCACATTTGTATAAGCCCAATTCTTTTCCACATATTAATGAGCTGTATTTTGTATAGGGTGTTCATTTTCTGTAGGACACTTTTTGGAGACTCTATACATTAGCTATGTTTCAAGATATTATCATGATCATAATGTGGCTGTGAAGGTTAGCCAAACCCCAGAAAATATTTACAAAACCATGTAGTTGAGGCATAGGTCTCCTCTAGTCAACACCTATTGCTACAAAATAATACTATGTATGGAAACTACTGCACGTATAATGGAGCACTGGTTACCCTCTGTAGCCAAAAGGATGCCCCATAGGAGAAGGCTTCCTAATTAAAGGCTACATATGCCCACTGGCAGTGACCAGTGTCTTCATTGTTTGGATGGCTTGGTCTCCTTGTTGTGTCTGCCCTATAACTAAGGCATATTTTCTGAGGTTTTTGGAAACCAATTTATTTCTTTTTTTTGCAGCTGCTTTACCTTAAGGCTGGGGTAGGTAAATGTAACACCTGGTGGTTCCTCTGCCAATTCAGCTTTACCACAAATCTCTCAACAGTTGGGAAGCAGACCAGAAGATACTTGGAAGAAGATTGATGGTCCATAGCTTTTTGATGAGCCATTAAGGCAGCCTTAAACTGTGTATGTTCTTCGTCTGATCTGGCCATGAGCCAAATGGAAGGAGAGCATATGAGGATTTACACTTAGTAAGGATTTGGCTCTGCTGACCCATGTCACTCAGCAGTGGGGAAGCAAACCAGAGGATTGGATAGACAGGAGAAAGTAGATGTCCATAGCTGAATTTTTGATGAGCCCTTTAGGCAGCCTTACACCAACTGTATGTTCTTCATCTGACTTGGCCAGGAGTCAAATGAATGGAGAATGTATGAGGGTCAACACACAGTATGGGCACCTTTCTGTTGAAGCACATACATGATTGACACAGCAGGAAGCTGCAGCACCTCTTTGCTTCCTTGTGTCATTTTCAAACCTGTCTTGATTCCCAAACAACAGATGTCCATACTATCGGTTGGAAGCAGTGGGCCACCATACGTGCTCAGATGATCGCACAAAGCGAACTGTATAGTGCATGTATAGTCACGTTTAGTATCTGTCCACTCTGCTTTCCCTTACCTCGGCCCCTGGTAGAAGTAGTACTTTATATTTTGTAGCAGGGTCGTGTTCTAACCACTAACCGAAACTAAAGCTGCAGAAAATCGTCTTGCTACGTATGCTTCTATAAATGTTTTACATAGCAGTGTTAATAACACACAATATTACAGCTCAGTATTTAAAGGATAAGTAAACTTCAAAAATACGTGATTGTAAAATTAAGAAGAAGTTGTCAGGAGAAAGAAAGAGGCTGCTCTGATGTTCTTCTGCTTAGGAAAGATTTGAGAAAGGTTTCTATTTTATTCCTAAGCAGAAGAACATCAGAGCAGCCTCTTTCTTTCTCCTGACAACTTCTTCCTTGACTACTTGCTGGTCAGACTGGTGGGAAAATGACCAGCAGGTGGCGCTGTTGTAACAATTCATTCATATTAACAGTACATGTATCCTTTAATATGTTGGAATTAAAAATAAATAAATAATTATTGTGCACTGTAAAAGTGCTTAGAATAGTATTCTCATCAATTTAACATTCGCTTATTTTTAAGGTTTACTTATCCTTTAAGATGCCTCTTTGTATTTGGATTCTATATTTTTGTATTGAGGCAGGCAGGGGGAGGGGGGAGATATTTGCTCTGTTCCTGTGCCCACTGTACAACATGACGGTCTTATCTTAAAGTGGAAATGGGTCAGCCCTGAGGTTTTTTGACAGTCGTGCATTCAGGAAGAGAAGTTATCCCTGCCCCCTGCTTTTATTTGTTTTATTTTGTGGGGTTTTTTTTTGAACCACATTTAGCCTTGATGCTATGTTACAGTATTAATGTTCTTCGTGGGGACATTACACCATGTGGGTTTATAGAACCATTAAGTAAACTATAGTTTAATTGGAGTTATAACGGTATAGGAAATGTGCAATGCCAAAACAAACAAAAAAAAAGCTGGTATAAAATATTTATAAATCATGAATAATCGCCATTTATTACAATCACAGAAATAATCTATTACAGGAAGATAACTGGCATATTTAAATAGGGAATAATTGTTATAGACTACCCAAATGTTTCATGATCATATAGGCAAAAGATCAGATATCATTTTCAGGATATTTAAGACGTATTATTATGGCTCTATTTTTATGCCGAAACCACCACGTGCCATTAACTAGGGATGCACCGAATCCAGGATTCGGTTCGGGATTCGGCCAGGATTCGGCCTTTTTCAGCTGAATTCGGATTTGGCCAAATCCTTCTGCCCGGCCGAACCGAATCCGAATCCTAATTTGCATATGCAAATTAGGGGTGGGGAGGGAAATCGCGTGACTTTTTGTCACAAAACAAGGAAGTAAAAAATATTTTCCCCTTTCAGCCTCTAATTTGCATACGCAAATTAGGGTTCGGATTCGGTTCGGTATTCGGCCGAATCTTTCACGAAGGATTCGGGGGTTCGGCCGAATCCAAAATAGTGGATTCGGTGCATCCCTACCATCAGTATGGTAATCATCCCTACAATCAGTATAATAATAATATATATAATAATAGGGAAATCATTTTAAAAAATCTGGAACCTTTCCATAATAGGAGCTTTCTGGATAACGAGTTTCCAGGTATCGGATGCTTTATCCAGAAACCCACTATCCACTATAATCAAATAATCCAAATCTTTAAAAATTATTTTCTTTTTTTGTGTAATAATAAAACAGTCGCTTGTACTTGATCCCAACTAAGATATAATTCATCCTTATTGGAGGCAAAGCCAGCCTATTGGGTTTATTTCATGTTTTTTAGTAGACAAGGTATAGATCTAAATTATGGAAAGATCCATTATCCAGAAAACCTCCAGGTCCCGAGTATTCTTGTAACAGGTCCCATACCTATATATGAAAACAGTCAAGAATGAATCAATTCTTCAGTTAATGGCACATGTGGTGGTTTCGGCATAAGAATAGAGCCATAATAATGCGTCATGAATATCCTGAAAATGATATCTGATCTTTTGCCTAAATGATCATGAAACATTTGGGTGGTCTCTAACAATTATTCCCTATTTAAATATGCCACTTACTAATAATAAAACAGTACTAAGATATAATTAATCCTTATTGGAAGCAGAACCAGCCTATTGGGTTTATTTACTGTTTATATGATTTTCTGATAGACTTAAAGTATGAAGATTAAAATTACGTAAAGTTATATGGAAAGCCTCAGGTCCCGAACATTCTGGATAACAGGTCCCATCCCTGTACTTGCATTTCTTCTCCTATAACCTTTATTATTTTTGGATATCCCTGTACTTTTATGGGAAACCAATTCCAATCCAGAAATCTTACTGGTCCTTTAAGCAGCACAGTTACAATATTTAGTAGGTTGTGGGTTTTTTTTGTTTTACATGGTCATTTTATTACTTGTGTATGTTTATTGCATATTCATTTTTGTCCTTATAGTTGAAAGGCCAAAGGAGCAGAGTGCCAAAAATTGTAAAATAACTGTTTTTTTTTTTTTTTTTTAAAACATATTTGGATTATATTTGTATTTTTGTAGCATGGCAGGCAAGATGCGTTCTCTTCTATTTTCAGGACGTCCCTATTCTCCATGAAGGTCTGATCTTAAAGTTACCGGGTTAACGGACCAGACCTGAGGCTTTGGAATAGGTACACTCTGAGCAAGAAGAAATAACTCAATCCTCTCTGCTTAAAAAATTTTTTTTTTCCAAACCCCACTCGCAGTAAATGTAACATTTATAGCGCCACTCCCAGAATTCCTCTCCGGATTTATGCATTTCTGTATTTTTAAAGATAAAAATGTACTGTTAAATATTAAAAATTAAAGCCAATGATGTGTAATTGGCCTCTGGTTCTGATTCTTTTCCAAATGTATTTGCAAATGGAATATTTCTGGAGTTTCATTTAATAGATGGAGGCTTTGCAACAGTTCTAGTGACCTACAGCAGCCAGTCGTTGGGAAGTATTTACTAGTCTCTGATGTTGGAAATAGAAATCTGATATGTTACTAGACCTGAAAAAGAATTTGCATCTGTATAGTAGTAAAACCATCAGCTTCCTTCAGTTTAGTAACTCTTTAGTCTGAAGGCCAAACTTGGATGTTGGGATGACAAATCATCACTAGCAGCAGGTCATGGGTGGGCTGTGGGCCAAAGCTCATGCATTGCTCCTCCATACCAGCAACGTCATCACCAGTCCCTTCTGGGACCAGAAGTAAGATTTCCCTAATGGATATTGATTTTGAGAAAATACCATCCCAGGATACCATTGGTACGTGTATGTGTATGCTCCCTGTGTGCCATACTGTCTGCCCTATGCTGCCTTTGTGTGCCATACTGTGCTTGCCCTATGTTCCCTGTGTGTGCCATACTGTGCTTGCCTACTCTTTACCCTGTGGCCATACTCTGCCTGCCCTATGTTCCCTGTGTGTGCCATACTGTGCCTGCCCTATGTTCTCTGTGTGTGCCATACTCTGCCTGCCCTATGTTCCCTGTGTGTGCCATACTGTGCCTGCCCTATGTTCCCTGTGTGTGCCATACTGTGCCTGCCCTATGTTCCCTGTGTGTGCCATACTCTGCCTGCCCTATGTTCCCTGTGTGTGCCATACTGTGCCTGCCCTATGTTCCCTGTGTGTGCCATACTGTGCCTGCCCTATGTTCCCTGTGTGTGCCATACTCTGCCTGCTCTATGTTCCCTGTGTGTGCCATACTCTGCCTGCCCTATGTTCCCTGTGTGTGCCATACTGTGCCTGCCCTATGTTCCCTGTGTGTGCCATACTGTGCCTGTCCTATGTTCCCTGTGTGTGCCATACTCTGCCTGCCCTATGTTCCCTGTGTTTGCCATACTGTGCCTGCCCTATGTTCCCTGTGTGTGCCATACTCTGCCTGCCCTATGTTCCCTGTGTGTGCCATACTGTGCCTGCCCTATGTTCTCTGTGTGTGTCATACTCTGTCTGTCCTATGTTCCCTGTGTGTGCCATACTGTGCTTGCCCTACTCTTTACCCTGTGGGATTTAAGCCTGGTAGGGTTTGTTCTGGGGATTTGTTGCATTTGGAAATTGTTGTTAGTGGCCCCTAAGGTTTTTAAACATGTGCTGGGGGGCTGTGTTATAAAGGAGGTGGCGGCATATGGATTAAAGGGTATGTTTATGGTATATTTAAGGGTATGACTTACATTTTTCATGTATGAGTGATATCCCTGCAGTGAGTACCGCCACCATCCATTTGGTATTTTTAGAGTGTTACCAGTGTCATTGTGGGTATGGTCCTAAAAAGTTTTTGCGGTAACATGGGTGTGGCTTGAAAGGGGGAGTGATCAACAGTGGCTTCCATTATCAGCCTTTCATCATGTAGACCTGAAAAATTCCAGCCCTCGGCAGCGCAGAAGTTGGAGAGTGCTGGCCTAAAGGATTCCATAATTTTTTTCCATTAAGTCCCATTGTCTTTGTGTTGGCTTTTGCCGATTTTGCTGAATTGAATCACAATTTCATGAGGAATTATTGCTAAAATTCAGGAATATGTACGTAACTGATCTTTTAAAGGGTCTGAGCAATCAACTTAGGGTCATGGATAAGGTAGAGGGTCCGTAAATGCATGGTATAACCACCTTTCTATTGTTCTAGCCAAAATTCTGAACAATTGGGACAGCAGGAACGAAAAGGGAGTTGTGGTTCTTCTTCATTCCCTTATCTGCCAATGCAACATGAGTTGGATGTTAAAGGGGCATCGACAAATGGAATTGATAGCCTGCCGATCCACTGACCAGCCAATATCACATGGTAAACAGATATGGATCAAGATCGTAATGGCAGCATGCACCTATTACAAATTATTTGATGGATACATGTATGGCTCAATACCCAAGGGCTCACAAACTTTTTATTGGTTTATGAAGCATAATTCCCAGCATACTCAGTAACCACTTGAGCGCTGAGGAGACTTTGAGGAATGAGGAATAGAATAAGCTCTTAACTGGAATCAAACGTTTTAGTATTTTTACGATCAGATAATATTGATTTACAGTCTGGTGCTGAAATCGCTCTTGGCACCACAGGGATATTAACGGCCGCATCTTAGGTTATGGTTTGTCTTTTTCTCTGGGGCCAAGGGATATTAGTCCAATTACAGAGTGTTTAATGAGTGTTCTGTTTTATTATTGATGTATTAAAACTGTATTTACAGCACCGAGTGCTCTGAAAGTGAGTAATAAATCAGCGGCTGATGATGTGGCCATTAACTGCAGAGGTTAATCCTCTAAAGATTAAACAGTTTCTGAAACCCATACAGAATTGATAATCCATCTCTGGAAAAAAAATATACACAGAGCTCGGCCTCTTCTTTGTTGTCCCTGATTCATAGGCCCGACAGCAGCAGAGATTAAAGGAGAACTAAACCCTAAAAATGAGTGTGGCCAAATATGCTATATTTTATATAATGAACTTATTGCACGAGGCTAAAGTTTGAGCTTGTCAATAGCAGCAATGATCCAGGACTTCAAACTTGTCACAGGGGGTCACCATCTTGGAAAGTGTCTGTGACACTCACATGCTCAGTGGGCTCTGATTGGCTGTTGAGAAGCTAAGCTTAGGGCTCGTCACCAGGCCCGGAATTCTATAAGCGGCGCCCCCAGGCCCTAAGCAAACTGTCTGCCCCAGGTGCGTATGCATGCATTCACAAACAGTGTGCGCACACTTCTGGCACCGGCACTTTCGGACTGAGCACACAGGCAAGTAAATGTTAAGTTTTTATTGTAGTAGTCAACTACTATAGTAGTAGTAGTTCTTATATAGTTTGAGTTAAGGGGAGGGAACAGGAAAGTCACTGACATTAGGTTCCCCTTCGTTGTCATGGAAAGGCCCTGCCTCTTGTTTTATTAAGTTCTTAGAAAATGGTGATACAAAGGTACAAAGCCCTCTAATGTCACACTCCCATATAATTCCTAGAGAAGAATACAGCTAGTTAGGCTTTAGTTCTCCTTTAACAGATATATGCAGGGTGGCTACTCATGGAACACACTTATGGACTTGTATGGGCAGTAATTAAAGGAAAACTATACCCCCCAAACAATGTAGGTCTCTATAAAAAGATATTGTATAAAACAGCTCATATGTAAAACCCTGCTTCATGTAAATAAACCATTTTCATAATAATTTACTTTTCTAGTAGTATGTGCCATTGGGTAATCATAAATAGAAAACATTTTAAAAAATAAGGGCCGCCTCCTGGGATCGTACGATTCACAGTGCACACAAACATATCATACATGTTAGGTCACATGAGCCAATAAGCAGAGTTCTGTCTTTTGCTTCCACACTTCTTCCTGTTACAGTTAGAGCTGCAGTATTTCTGGTCAGGTGATCTCTTCCTGTTACAGTTAGAGCTGCAGTATTTCTGGTCAGGGGATCTCTTCCTGTTACAGTTAGAGCTGCAGTATTTCTGGTCAGGTGATCTCTTCCTGTTACAGTTAGAGCTGCGGTATTTCTGGACAGGTGATCTCTTCCTGTTACAGTTAGAGCTGCAGTATTTCTGGTCAGGTGATCTCTGAGACAGCACACAGACCATCACGAAATGGGGATTCAAGGCAAGAGATGTAAAAGTGCAATATTTACTTAAATATATATTCCAGTTTGGTAAGATTCTTTAATATGCCACTTAAAATTATGTAAACTCTCTGTTGCTTAAGTGTTCATTTTGGGGATATAGTTTTCCTTTAAGTGACAGTTTTCCTAGTGGGATAATGACAGTCCTGTCCTGCTTTATGGCAGCTGAGATTCTAGCTATCTTTATAACAGAACATTCTGATCCCCATTGTAAGCAGCAGTCCTGTCCTGCTTTATGGCAGCTGAGATTCTAGCTATCTGTATAACAGAGCATTCTATCCCAGTGGCTGCACAAATCCAATCTGATCCCCATTGTAAGCAGCAGTCCTGTCCTGCTTTATGGCAGCTGAGATTCTACAACGTAGCTATGTCTGTGTGACATTGACCTTAATAGTTTTATTGGCGTAACAAATTAGAAAGCTTAGTAAAAAGAAGGCAATAACTTCAGTTTTAAGAACTAAAAACAGCATATACTTGCAGAGATGACCGCTTACAGAGAAAAATTGTCTGGTAGTCAGACAGTAAAGTAGCCAAACATTGCTCAAACCCACAGTTCCGCATCCAAAACATCAGCTGACGCATTTCTGCATACTGGTGCTGTAGTCACCACCTAGTGGCCATGAACAGATGCTGCAGTTCTGGATAAGTCTATGGTTAGTGTCAGACACACAAATTGTGCAACCGCTCGCATTAATAATATACAAATACGCAGAAGGAATTTTCCAAACAGTTTACTATTACTCGCCGAAGGCATAAAGCAATTTAAAGGAAAACTATACCCCAAAAATGAACACTTAAGCAACAGATAGTTCATATCATATTAAGTGGCATATTAAAGAATCTTACCAAACTGGAATATATATTTAAGTAAATATTGCCCTTTTACATCTCTTGCCTTGAACCACCATTTCGTGACTCTATCTGTGCTGCCTCAGAGATCAACTGACCAGAAATACTGCAGCTCTAACTGTAACAGGAAGAAGTGAGGAAGCAAAAGACACAACTCTGTCTGTTAATTGGCTCATGTGACCTAACATGTATGGTTTGTTGGTATGTTTGTGAGTACAGTGAATCCTACGATCTCAGGGGGCGGCCCTTATTTTTTAAAATGGCAATTTTCTATTTATGATTACCCAATGGCACATACTACTAGAAAAGTATATTATTATGAAAATGGTTTATTTACATGAAGCAGGGTTTTACATATGAGCTGTTTTATGCAATATCTTTTTATAGAGACCTACATTGTTTGGGGGGTATAGTTTTCCTTTAAATAAGTCCATGGATTTGGGGCGAGATATCCCTGAGTGGGTCTTTTCTGC
This sequence comes from Xenopus petersii, assembly GCA_038501925.1. Lineage (NCBI taxonomy): Eukaryota > Metazoa > Chordata > Amphibia > Anura > Pipidae > Xenopus > Xenopus petersii. The sequence continues at coordinate 7,311,012 of CM076683.1, forward strand.
AAGCAGAGGGGGTTACAACCATGGGCCCCTTAGCACAACAGATGATTGCAAAGGGAAAGCAAAGAATCTACCCCCAAAGGAATTGATACTGTTGGGTGACTGGTATGGTAACAAATGTTAACTTAAAAACTTAACTTATCAGTAGTATCCAATGTGCATCCCTTGGCAGCATTCAACTGTGAGGGGGATACTGGGGGCTCGGACCACGTAATACAAACAGGTGCCAGTTCTTTTTTTCAAATGAAAAAATGGCTACACAGCAGCTTGTTTATATAAATTATAGTAGTACTTATCTGTTATCTACTGTGTATCCTGTGCTTGAATGGCTGCCCCCATGGCTACACAGCAGCTTGTTTACATAAACTATAGTAGTACTTATCTGTTATCTACTGTGTATCCTGTGCTTGAATGGCTGCCCCCATGGCTACACAGCAGCTTGTTTATATGAACTATAGTACTTATCTGTTATCTACTGTGTATCCTGTGCTTGAATGGCTGCCCCCATGGCTACACAGCAGCTTGTTTATATAAACTATAGTAGTACTTATCTGTTATCTACTGTGTATCCTGTGCTTGAATGGCTGCCCCCATGGCTACACAGCAGCTTGTTTACATAAACTATAGTAGTACTTATCTGTTATCTACTGTGTATCCTGTGCTTGAATGGCTGCCCCCATGGCTACACAGCAGCTTGTTTATATAAACTATAGTAGTACTTATCTGTTATCTACTGTGTATCCTGTGCTTGAATGGCTGTCCCCATGGCTACACAGCAGCTTGTTTACATAAACTATAGTAGAGTTTCTAAAGTAACACACCAGTTTTACCAGTGCAAGGTAACACTGCCTTATATTTTTATTACTTTAAATTTTTATGACTTATTAATTTTTTGATGTTACTTTTCCTTTAATAAATCTGCCCCTACAGGTAAATAAATAAATGTGGGATTTTTAGAATCTTAATTATTAATGGAGTACACCATTTGATAAATATGCTTTTAAAAATCCAATAGGGTTGAATAGAAAGTGAGTGAGATTTTCTGTGGTTTCAAATTTTGATAAATCTGCCCCGTAGTACAAATAATAAAAAGTTCTTGCCCCCTATTTCTGTTGCAATACAAGGCTCCTGCTCGAAACGTAGATTATTCCCATCAGTCGCTGCCCCTTGAAACTTATTATCTAACAGCCCTTTCCCACACAAGCATGGAGAGAACAAACAAACTGACAGTAACTGACCTATCTGGAATTGAACCCAGGACCCCAACTTTACTCATTCATTGACACCCAAACAAGACGCCCGTTAATAAACAAGTTTTTATTGTTTGTGGAAACTGAAGAAATGTGTTTTCTAAACTGTTCCCTGACCGAGGTACAAACCCCCAGTTTTTTATTTATTTACAAAAATGTTATTACCCCTCACCCACAAACATGTTACAATAACCCCAGTTTATATTCCATCATCAAGTGCGGCTCTCCCATCAGCTCGCTTTGTGAGGGATCTGCAAAAAAAAAAAAAAAAATTGAACATGCAAATCAGGTTAAAGTCTTAATTTTTTGTGCAGACTTTATCAGCATCCCTATTTAAAGGAAAACTATACCCCAAACATTTAAGCAACAGATTTAAATCATATTAAGTGGCATATTAAAGAATCTTACCAAACTGGTATATATATTAGGGATGCACCGAATCCAGGATTCGGTTCGGGATTCGGCCAGGATTCGGCCTTTTTCAGCAGGATTCGGATTCGGCCGAATCCTTCTGCCTGGCCGAACCGAATCCGAACCCTAATTTGCATATGCAAATTAGGGGCGGGAGGGAAATCACGTGACTTTTTGTCAGAAAACGAGGAAGTAAAAAATGTTTTCCCCTTCCCACCCCTAATTTGCATATGCAAATTAGGGTTCGGATTCGGTTCGGTATTCGGCCGAATCTTTCACAAAGGATTCGGGGGTTCGGCCGAATCCAAAATAGTGGATTCGGTGCATCCCTAATATATATTTAAGTAAATATTGTCCTTTTACATCTCTTGCCTTGAACCACTATTTCGTGATGGTCTGTGTGCTGCCTCAGAGATCACCTGACCAGAAATACTTCAGCTCTAACTGTAACAGGAAGAGATCACCTGACCAGAAATACTGCAGCTCTAACTGTAACAGGAAGAGATCACCTGACCAGAAATACTGCAGCTTTAACTGTAACAGGAAGAGATCACCTGACCAGAAATACTGCAGCTTTAACTGTAACAGGAAGAGATCACCTGACCAGAAATACTGCAGCTCTAACTGTAACAGGAAGAGATCACCTGACCAGAAATACTGCAGCTCTAACTGTAACAGGAAGAAGTGTTGAAGCAAAAGACACAACTCTGTCTGTTAATTGGCTCATGTGACCTAACATGTATGGTTTGTTGGTATGTTTGTGAGTACATTGAATCCTACGATCCCAGGGGGCGGTCCTTATTTTTTAAAATGGCAACTTTCTATTTATGATTACCCAATGGCACATGCTACTAGAAAAGTATATTATTATGAAAATGGTTTATTTACATGAAGCAGGATTTTACATATGAGCTGTTTTATGCAATATCTTTTTATAGAGACCTACATTGTTTGGGGGGTTTAGTTTTCCTTTAAAACAGTGTCACATTTCAAAGCTTTATATTACATTGTTGTCAATAAATCAGGCAGAGCTTACTGCCAACTCACCATTGAGTATATCCTCAAAGCTAATGCACTCGTCAGTTCCCCTCAACGTATCCAAGGCAATGTTGGAACTGGGAAGGAATGGGAGACGCTGGACCTTTGAGGGTGCATAAGAACGGAGAGAGCATTTTATCCTCAAGCAATCATAGGCCTCTCCCTCGCCAGACAACTACTCCATCAAAACAGGGATCTATAAAAATCCAAGAGCATCAGCCCAAAGCCTCACCCAATGGGAGACTGGCAGGGCAGGCTATGGTTTCGGCCTTATACATGTCTAACATAATAAAACAGAAAACAACTTCGTGCTTTTCAGCTCTCTAACGTTGAGTTAGTCAGCGACTATAAGGGGGGCCGCATGGGACATAACTGTTCAGTGAGTTTGTAATTGATCCTCAGCACTCAGCATTCAGCATTCAGCAACAGTTATGACTCATATGAACCCCCCCCTCAAGTCTCTGATTCGTTACTGTCTGGTAACCAATCAGTGGAAAGCAAGAGAGCTGCAAAGCAGGAAGTAGTGTTCTGGATATTATGTTACACATCCACCCACTCCAGTCTTTATACATTACATTTTTGCCTAACTAACTATATAAGATACATTTTTTATTTTACACAGCCTGTCTATTTGCCCAGCTTTTAGTTGTATACTGAACTGTTGCTTTAAGCTCAACTGACTTCAGGGAAATTTGTGCAAACACAACTGCACTTGCGGTGGTAAATAAGCACTAATGTTTGTCGATTGCTTTATATCATATTCCTGCATATACAAGCACCGTTGCACATGTGCAGTCATTACTGATCAGACGTTTGAATTAGATAAATTAGATAAAAATCTTTATGCAGTGATGTTTCCACTTACCTGTTTGACTGCTTTAAACTCCATGTGCAGTTTTAATGGAGCGTGCAGCCCTTGGATATTTCTAACTGTGGAGAAATTCACCTTCTCTTGGTTTATCTGAAACTGCAACATTCAATCAATTGTTAATAAGTCAAATTTGGTTTTTTTTCCTATAGAAAACAGCACAAATCTTAATTTACTGGGGGTGACCCCCACATGCTATTAGGGATGCACCAAATCCAGGATTCGGTTCGGGATTCGGCCAGGATTCAGCCTTTTTCAGCTGAATTCGGATTCGGCCGAATCCTTCTTCCCAGCCGAACTGAATCCTAATTTGCATATGAAAATTAGGGGCGGGGGGAATCACGTGACTTTTTGTCACAAAACAAGGAAGTAAAAAATGTTTATACCTTCCCACACCTAATTTGCATATGCAAATTAGGATTCGGTTTGTTATTCGGACGAATCTTTTGCAAAGGATTCGGGGGTTCGGCCGAATCCAAAATAGTGGATTCGGTGCATCCCTACATGCTATAAATGAGAATGTTTTGTCCTGGGCTCTTGGTCTCTCTTAAAACTTAAGCAGATTTACATGGCAAACCATAGCATTAAAGTGGCAAAGCCTTTATCACACACATTTATAAATTTGGCCGTTCTTAGGATTCAGGACATAAGGGAAATGCATCTAAACTAAAGCCTTGATATGGCTATAAAATCCACATTATATACTGAACTTACTGCACCAGCCTAAAGGTAGCAGTGATCCAGGCCATCCATGCTAATCAACTTGGATTTTGTTAAGGGGTGTCAGTGGCACTGCACATGCTCAGTATGGTCTGGGCAGCTGTTGAGAATCTAAGCTAAGGGGTCCTTGCAAATCATCAAGCAGAAAGTGATGTTCATCTGTAATATAAGCTGATGCTACAGGGCTGATTATTAACTGCTTATGCTAATTGCACTGGTTTCTGTGCTGCCATGTAATGTGAATCTGAATTACTAAAATCAGCCTTGTACCATGACATTTATATTATATTATATATCACACACAATACACTGTGAGTTGGTCCATAAGTTCAGATAAGTGACAGCAGCCTAGAGCTGGAAATCAGCAGGAAAGAGGATGGGCAGCTACTGGGGCATCTTTGGAGACATATATCTTACGTTTTAAAGGGCTGAGCACTTTGAGCTGGTACAGAACTCCCAACAAATAATTTGCAACATTTCTACTCTACTTCTTTGTTGAAATTTAGCTCTCCTTTAATTATATTATTTTTTACTGCACAGGGTTTTAAGGGGTGGTTCACCTTGAAGTTAACTTTTAGTATGTTATAGAATGGTCAGTTTTTAGAAACATTTTGATTGATCTTCATTATTTATTTTTTATTGTTTTTTTAATTATTTGCCTTCTTCTGCTGACTCCAGCTTTTAAATGGGGGTCACTGACCCCATCTAAAAATAAATATGTTACCATTGCTACTTTGTATTGATCATCTTTCTATTCAGGCCTCTCCTATTCATATTGGAGTCCAACCAATGCACGGTTGCCGGGGTAATTTGGACCCTAGCAAAAATTGCAAACTGGAGAGCTGCTGAATAAAACGCTAAAAAACTCAAAAACCATAAATAATAAAAAATGAAAACCAATTGCAAATCGTCTCAGTATACAACACTCTACCTCATACTAAAACTCAAAGGTGAACAACCCCTTTAAAGCCCAATCAAGCACCTTCATCAGAAATGCAACCACTTACGTTTTTCTCAGAGAGCTCCAGAGGGTGGCTTGGCATGAGCTCACTTTGCACACTTGTAAAGCTGGAATAAAAACGGTACACATAGGTTACACATAGGTTACACATAGGTTACACATCGGTTATAAAGAGGATACATTCATACTGACGGGGATATATACAGGTTTCCTGGCCTACAAGTGTACAAACCACACAAACTATACACATACACAAAAGCGGCAGGCAGAACAGGCTCACCTCATAAGCAGCACATCTCTATAATGAATCCAGACTCAAAAACTATAGTAATAAGGGGCACATTAGAATTTTTATGAACAGTCATCCCTCTAATTGTAAACCTTCTCTCCACGGCACATCCCCCATTACACTGAGACAGAATGTCAAAAGTGTGGATTGTTCAGTAGTCGCAACAGCCCCCTATTTTCATTATTAAAGGAGAAACAAACCCCTTATTTAAAAAAAAAAAAAAAACCCTACCCAGACCCTCTTCCCCCCCCCCAAGCCTAGCTGCTACCCCGGACAAATGCCCCTAACTTTTTACTTACCCCTTGGTGCAGATTCAAGGATCAGAGTTCACTGCAGCCATCTTCTGGGTCTTCCCGTCTTCTCCGGCGCATGCGCAGTTGTCATATTTTTAATAAGGGGTTTGTTTCTCCTTTAATGGGGACCTCATTACATCTTCCCGGGTGCTAATTTGCAGCTCCATAATGAAAAACTCAGCTAACTACAGTCGAGCCTTCTCTCCGCAGCTGCATCAAAACTAGGGATGCACCGAATACATTATTTTGGATTCGGCCGAACCCCCGAATCCTTCGTGAAAGATTCGGCCGAATACCGAACCGAATCCAAACCCTAATTTGCATATGCAAATTAGGGGTTGAAAGGGGAAAATAGTTTTAACTTGCTTGTTTTGTGACAAAAAGTCAAGCGATTTCCCTCCCCGCACCTAATTTGCATATGCAAATTCGGATTCAGTTCGGCCGGGCAGAAGGATTCAGCCGAATCCTGCTGAAAAAGCCCGAATCCTGGCTGAATCCCGAAGCGAATCATGGATTTGGTGCATCCCTAATCAAAACAGCCACCCCAAATGCTCCTCGATACCTGTACTGAATTGAAAGAGCTGTGCATAAAGCTGGCCCTACATGAAGATATGTCCGCCAACGACAGGGCTATATTGGGATAATCCGAATATTCGGCCCTAGGGCTGAACAATCGGATTACAACGAGGAGCAATGGGCTCCGACGGGTCGGTCGCCGGAAAAATGAAACCTTCCCGATCGATATCATGGCAAGATATCAATCGGGAAGACCCGTCAGAAGCCCCATACACAGGCAGATAAGCTGCCGTATTAGTCTAAAGGACTGATATAAAGGACTGATATTGGCTGCTTTAGCTGCCTGTGTATGGCCACCTTAAGAGTTGGTGGCAACCATGACTGTGCCTACGGTTAATGTAAGGGTTTCAGTCTCATCAAAGCAAAAAAAAGGCAAAAGCTACAGGGGGGAAGCCTGACACCACCACATGCACAAACCTACCCTGTACGGAGAGTATCTTGGATCCCGTATCCTCCATAGTGCGTGGAAAGCTCACCGATCGGGATACTGTCCTTGAGCTGCGACCCCAGAGCCTTGGTATTCTGAAAGGCACAGCGGGGCCACACATTACACAGAGTCATCCATGTGGATTTCATGCAGAGTAAAAATGTACAATGGGTTTCAAGCTACTCGTAAATGCACCAGCATCTGTATTGCAGTTTCTATTCCCTGCACTGCTGATTCTGACTTCTGAAACTGTGTAGCAATAGACATGGAGAACTGGCTTCGGCTACATTGTTGCAAAAGAGTCAGAGGCAAATAACAGAAGGGCTTTTGTATGGAAGAGCTCCCCAGTAGCAATTTGCAAATTTCAAACGAAGAAAAATTTGCGATACTCAAAAAATTGACGCCGGTGTATGTCCGAATAGTGTCGACAGGCGACAGTTTTGATGTGAGCGACTTTTCCAACGTGGGAATTAACGCAGTGAAACCCTGAAATTTGCTGCAAATTCACTCGCCCATCACTACTCCCCAGTATATATAGTTACCAGGTTGGCAGTTTTCCTGCCAAATTGGGCTACTAATTTAAAGCCAAGGCTGGTTCTAAAAGTACAAATCAGCCAAGGTACGTTTTGGGCTACTTTGGCTGGTTTTTACTTTGGAAACCTACCAACTTTTTTTTCTTCCCCTAATGTGCCAAGGCTATGTCTCCCAATGCATGTTGGGTAATGTAGTTTTTGTTTAACAATTTGCCAAGCTTTATGTAAGACTACAATACCCAGCATGCAATGGGACTGACTTGTGTAGATTCTGGGCTCTGTACCCAAGTTCCCCCGTCCCATTCTCACATTTTCCGGTGGCTTTTCCTCAATTTTGGGGCAAAAATCACCAAAATGTCCAGAGGTTGATCTGTTTTACCAATATTTATTGAAACTTTATTTGTACTAGGGCCTTATGGGACCCCTATACCTCCTGGGCCCCCCTATGTATTTATGCCACTGGTGATGGGCGAATCTGTCCCATTTTGCTTCATGGAAAAAATTGTGAAAATTTGAAAAAGGAGTATTTTCACATATATTCATTTGTTTTTTAGACTTTTTTTCCACTGCACATTTTGTGCTATTTTTGGGCTACTTTTGAAGTGCCTCTTGGCTAGTTTTGGGCTGGTTTTATAGCGGACTTGGGCTGGTTTTGAAAATAAGACCTGACCCTTCCAGTATACAAACAAACTAGCCAGAGAGCTCCCCAGTATGTAAGCCAACCCCAAATCCCAACGCCCTGGTAGCCTTTGCATCTGTATTTAGTAGGGATGCACCGAATCCACTTTTTTGGATTCGGCCGAACCCCCGAATCCTTCACAAAGGATTCGGCCGAATACCGAACCGAATCCTAATTTGCATATGCAAATTAGGGGTGGGAAGGGGAAAACATTTTTTACTTCCTTGTTTTCTGACAAAAAGTCACGCAATTTCCCTCCCTGCCCCTAATTTGCATTAGGGATGCACCGAATCCACTTTTTTGGATTCGGCCGAACCCCCGAATCCTTCGCTAAAGATTCGGCCGAATACCGAACCGAATCCGAACCCTAATTTGCATATGCAAATTAGGGGTGGGAAGGGGAAAACAGTTTTTACTTCCTTGTTTTCTGACAAAAAGTCACGCAATTTCCCTCCCCGCCACTAATTTGCATATGCAAATTAGGGTTCGGATTCGGTTCGGCTGGGCAGAAGGATTCGGCCGAATCCGAATCCTGCTGAAAAAGGCCGAATCCTGGCCGAATCCCGAACCGAATCCTGGATTCGGTGCATCCCTAGTATTTAGGGTCGCCACCTGTTTGGTTTTGACCAGAAAAGTTCGGTTTTTAGAAGGTCTGTTCGGGTCTGAACTCTGTTCGGTTTTCAGCCTCGTGAAACCTGAGCAATATTCTGGCCAATACATGAAAAACAATTAAATATTAAGATACTCACCTCAACAAGGCCTAGTTACTATCAAGTGCAGTTCATTTCTTATTATTACAGATAAAAAAAAAAAAAAAAAAGCTAAATGAATTAGGGGGATGCGCTGAATCCAGGATTCGGTTCAGTATTCGGCCTTTTTCAGCAGGATTCGGATTCGGCCAAATCCTTGTGCCTGGCCAAACCGATTTTGCATATGCGATTAGGGACGGGAGGGAAATTGTGTGACCCTTTGTCACAAAACAAGGAAGTAAAAAATGTTTTCCCCTTCCCACCCCTAATTTGCATATGCAGATTCGGAATTCGGACAAATGTTTTGCGAAGGATTCGGCTGAATCCAGAATAGTGGATTCAGTGCATCCCTAATATCAATCAAAAATACGATTTTTTTTTTTCTTAATTAGCATTGCTGTATTTCAGAGCTTTCTAGATAACGGATTTCTGGAGAACAGATCTCATACCTGTCATGAAAGGATTGGGCTTGATAATCAATTAGAATGTAGTGACAGATAGGGTTGCCACCTGTGTGGTTTTGAACTGGGCGTAAAACGTTGAGAATACTGGATAGAAATCCAGCCAGTTGCATCTAAGTGATGCAATAGCCTTGTCCCAGTGTCATAACTCCACCAACATCATTGTGCCCACCTCTGATGTCATCACGCCTGTTCTTACATCACTGCCCCGCCCCCCCCCCCCATGTTCTTACATCACTGCCCTTCCCCCATGTTCAGGTTTAGCCATCAGCAAAGGTGGTAACCCGATCTGTATTGCAGTTTCTATTCCCTGCACTGCTGATAATGTGACTTCTGAAACTGTGTAGCAATAGGAGGAGAACTGGCTATGGCTAGATTGTTGCTAAAGTCAGAGGCAAATAACACAAGGGCTTTTGTATGGACGAGCTCCCCAGTATAGAAGCAAAGCAGCCAGAGAGCCTCCCTGCAATAGCGAGGAATACTGATTTGGACCAGACAAGGCTCTCAGAGGCTGCTGGGAAATGTAGTCCGAAGGAGACAAAGGAGTATTGTGCGCAGAGCAGGAACCGGCTGCAACAGATGAGAGGCCGGTGACACAGCAAGTAACGCAAAGCGAAACTGAAACCATAAGGAAGCGGCTCTTCTGACCAGACTGGTTCCAGTAACTAATAACGAGACTACGAACTGTAGGCCAGTCCCGTACTGATCCGCGCTTCACCCACTCACCATCGCTAAACCGGCTTCGCAACAAACGGAACCTTTTCTTTCCAGCGCAGTCAGACGGATAGGATCAGAAACGGCTACGTCACTGCCATGTGACCGAAATGGGGGCGTGGGAACGTAAACCACGTAAGGGCGTGGCTACGTTTTTTTTTCCTCCTGCGCTGTGACTAAACCCACATTCGCAGCACCACGTGACTATTCGGAGGAGAGCGCGAATGTGACGGTACCTGACGGGGTTTTATCCTGATTTATTTCGTCTTTTAGATGTAGCGTTAACTTCCCATTTATATAGACTGAGGTGTCTGTGGAACTTTATTTCTAAAACTCTGTTTTTAAACAGAGCTGGTAACTTGCCGGGCAAACAGCCGGGGGAATTACACTCATTTTCTAGTGGGGTTGTCTCCTGTCTGGATCTCGCACCGGCCGGTTTAAAGGGATCCTGTCATTAGAAAATATGTTTATTTCAAAACAAATCAGTTAATGGTGCTACTCCAGCAGAATTCTGCACTGAAATCCATTTCTCAAAAGAGCAAACTGATTTTTTTATATTCAGTTTTGAAATCTGACACGGGGCTAGACATTTTGTCAATTTCCCAGCTGCCCCGGTCATGTGACTTGTGCTTTCTGGCAGGCTGCTGTTTTTCCTTCTCAATGTAACTGAACGTGTCTCAGTGGGACCTGGATTTTACTATTGAGTGTTGTTCTTAAATCAACCAGGCAGCTGTTATCTTGTGTTAGGGAGCTGCTATCTGGTTACCTTCCCATTGTTCTATTGTTAGGCTGCTGGGGGGGAAAGGGAGGGGGTGATATCACTCCAACTTGCAGTAAAGAGTAACTGAAGTTTATCAGAGCACAAGTCACATGACTGGGGCAGCTGGGAAATTGACAAAATGTCTAGCCCCATGTCAAATTTCAAAATTAAATATAAAAAAAAACCTGTTTGCTCGTTTGAGAAATGGATTTCAGTGCAGAATTCTGGTGGAGCAGCACTATTAACTGATTCATTTTGAAAACATTTCAAATGACAGTATCAATTTAACAAACAGAAAACTGGGCAGGATCTCCCTTGATTGACATGGCGATAAGCCAATTGCTAGTAGGCATGTCATAGCCTCTCCCCTTTGGCATCATTCACTCTGTCTGCAACGTCGCTGGCCCATCCCTCTGGCATCAAAAACCTGGCCGGATCTTGGCCATGGAAAGGTGGTAACTAGTGATGTGCGGGGTGACCGGGTTCGGGCCAACCCCTGGACGAAATGCGCGGGTGGGTGCGGGTTGAGCTCTTCTCCTGCTCTCCTCGCACCTCGCCGGAATTTATACACTTCCGCCGGCCGCGCCCCTTTTGTGACATCACTGCGGGGCAGGCGCGGGTCTAAAAATAAAGGAGAGCAGTGGGCCCGGGTAGGGAGCGTGCGGGTCGGGAAATTCTCGACCCGCACATCACTAGTGGTAACCTTCATTTCCAAGTCTATGATATAAGCGGCTGTGACTCAGCTAGGGTTGCCAACTGTTTGGTTTTAACCTGAACATTTCAGTTTTTCTAAGGTTTCTTCCGGTCTGAACTTTCTGTTTGATTTTCAGCCTTCTGAAACCTGAACAATATTCTGGCCAATACATGAAAACCATTTAAATACTAAGATACTCACCTCAACATGGTCTAGTTACTATCAAGTACAGTTCATTTCTTATTATTACAGACACCAAAAACAAAAAAAAGCAAATCAATCAAAAATAATTTTTTTTATGTTACTGGTTCTTTAAGAGTGACGGGAGACTGGGGTACAGAGCCCAAAATCTGGTAACTCCCGACCTACACAAGTCAGTCCCATTGCATGCTGGGTATTGTAGTCTTATATTAAACTTGGCAAATTGTTAAGCAAAAACTACATTACCCAACATGCATTGGGAGACGCAGGCTTGGCCACATTAGGGCAAGAAAAAACTTTGGCTGGTTTCCAAGGTACAAACCAGCCAAAGACCCAAAAAGTAGCCCAAATCCCTACCTTGGCTAGTTTGTACTTTCAAAACCTGCCTGGGCTTTAAATTAGTAGCCCAATTTGCCTGGAAAACAGCCCACCTGGCAACCCTTGGCTTAGTCATCAAGCAGAATATATCTAGAGATAGTGGTGCCACCGGTGTGGTTTTCAATTGGGCATCAACACTTTAAAATGTTTAGAATACTGGATATAAATCACGCCAGTTGCATCTGAGTGATGCAATAACCTTGCCCTGGTGTCATAACTCCACCAACATCATTGTGCCCACCTCTGATGTCATCATGCCTTTTCCTACATCACTGCCCCACCCCCATTGTTCGGGTTTAGCCATCAGCAAAGATGGCAACACTAGACTCAGCAAGTTACATGCGCTTAACCCCTTCTGAAGCAGCGTAAACTGTGTTGTGCATGCGCACATCACTCCCGCCTAGGGTTGCCACTTTCTTCCCGACTATCTCCAGATGGCATGGTTGCCAGTTCAAAGTCAGCCAAACACTATAAAAAAGCCAAAAAGTAGCCAAAAGCCATTTTAAAAGTAGCCCAAAAATAGCCCAATTTGTAGACTGAAACAAACTGGGCTGTACACTGGGGAACTGCTCCTGGCTTGTCATGGAGCTGCAGGTGTTATTGGTTCATCGGGAATCCAGACCCGAGACTTAAAGGAAAAAAGATAAATATATAGGAAGGCTGGTATTTTTTTCCAGAAAAGGTGGCAACCCGACCTGCAGCAGATGGTGCTGGGGAGAAAAGGAAATTGTGCGGGTTTTGAAAGTCCAAACCAGCAGCACCTTCCGAAACTAGCCAAATGCCATACAATGGCGGGTTTGGACTTTTAGAACGAACGGCTAAGTTTAAAAAGTAGCCCAATTTGGCTAAAAACAGCCAATCTGGCAACCCTGCCCGGCGGGGTTGTGATATAGAGGGGTGTGATGTGCCGTACAGAGGCGGGGCAATGATGTATCACTGATCGCCGCGTCAATCTCAGGGAATCCTGGTTTTCCAGGCAGTTTTGACCTGTACATCCCTTCAAAAAACGGAGCTGCCTTGGTCAAAACCGGACACGTGGCAACCCTACTCCTGCCGACGTCACTGAATGTTCTGCACATGCGCACATCAGATTTAGAGGAAAGTCGTCAGAAGTTGGAATGTGTAACGGTGGCCATACACGATCCGTGGTCGCCAGAAAAATCAAACCTCCCCGATCGATGTACAATAAATACTCTTACATTAACGATAGAATTTAGTATCACAATAGCCTTGGATAATCTGCTTGTCCAAGAAATCATCCAAGTCCCTCTTAACCTGCCGTGAACAACTTTCTTAGCCTTCAAGTAAAGGAAGGAGGCGCTACAAAGGGAAGATAATTTAGAGACTCAGTAATGCAAAGTTGTGATTATCATTTGGGGAAATCAAATAATGGGTTGCCTTGTCCTTTAATAGTCATACCATCAGTAGTTATAGGGAATTGAACAAGGGACTTGGTTTAGGTGGGAAGACCATGAGTTTGAGGCAGGTAGAGGCAGGTTAAGCTTGAGGTGGAGTTGGTTCCTCCAGGAGGAGATAGCGAGTAGGCAGTTTGTGATCTGCATCTCTACGTCAGTGGTTAGTGAAGAGATGTCTAAATAATTCTGGATGTCATATAGGTGACATTTAATGCCAAATGGAGATATATGGTCTCCTTAAGTGAGAGACAGCAGAGGGCACAGTACAGAACCATGAGGCACCCCATCAGGTACAATGTCTGGTGGGCCCTTTGTTTTGTGGAATCTCTGCTAGTTATTTTGTGGGCTGTTCCTGCTGAATTGTGCTTAGTATAATTCCAACACTGAGTTCCAAATTCAGTGTTATCCCCACTGCAACAACACATCAGGTTCTCCAAAAACTCCAAGGTTCAAGATGTGTGTTGGCAAACTCCAAAGGCAGATAATGGGAAAAAGCAAGAAAAATATTTACTGTATAGAGTAGCGTTCTCATAAATATAAGCACCCTTGTGTGTGTGTATATATATATATATATATATATATATATATAAATACAAACAAGAAAACAGATGCAGCAACATACACATTGTGCTGTACACTAGATGGCAGCATTTACCCAACATTGTACAATATTCCTGTAAAGTATGTTGAGATTTAAATACTTAAACATATTAACATAAAGTTAATATAGATTAATTATAGTTAATATAGATCCACAGGGTAGGAAACGGTTCCTGCTCGTTGCTGCTGCAGATGTATAATATCCCTAGCATGGGACCAGCGCCAGTTACTAACCGGAGCTTTCTGAGCCCAATCTGTGCCAGAGTTCTTTTTATGGCTTCTAATAGTGCAAATACGGCTCTGCTGTAAATCTGTAGATCATAAATGGTCTAAACGGGAGAATGAGGCCAGAGTTCCCAAGATTTATCATGAAGTGATAAATCAGTGAATGTAAAATTGATGAGGGGGCTATTCTTAAGCACTTTTGCAATGTACATTCATTATTAATGTTTTTTAATTCCAAGATATTAAGGGATACATGTACTGTTAATTTGAATGAATTTTGTTACAACAGCGCCACCTGCTGGTCATTTTCCCACCAGTCTGACCAGCAAGTAGTCAAGGAAGAAGTTGTCAGGAGAAAGAAAGAGGCTGCTCTGATGTTCTTCTGCTTAGGAAAGATTTGAGAAAGATTTCTAATTTTTCTACCTAAAACATAAAGTTAATATAGACCCACAGGGTAGGAACCGGTTAGGCTTAATTCTTTCCAGGGGTGTTGCTGGGAGTGAAGACATAAGAGAAGGACCTAATAATTGAGGTGACCACAGTAACCTCTTAGTGCTTAGTCCTGCAGCGGGTCGGGTACCTGCAAAAAAAGAGAGTACCCTGCGGAATGAGGGGAGGATTTTCAGGCGCGGTTATAGCTGCGGGTCGGGTTGCGGGTCTCATCTAAATTTCTTATCTTATATAATATTTTCTATATTTTACTTAGAAAGTTTTACAAAACTTGTTTCTGTCCGCACCCACTCTTGATGACGCCACTTCCAGTTTGCAGCACCATCACTTCCTGTTTGATGGTGGTCGGTGGGTTGCAGGTCGGGTTACGGATAAGGCAGTTGTGGGTCCGGGTCAGGTAGCAGATCAAAGTGGGTAAATATGTGAGATCCGACGCGCTGTGACAAATCGCATGCGCCGGAAATAAGGTAAGTGAATGCATTGTCGGATGAAGTCATAGTTGTCGCAGGCGCGTCGGATCGTGCCGAAAATGTCCATGTAATCCGACCCTTAGAAATTGGTTCTGCGCAGGACTCTAGCTTAGGTTGCCGCAATAGAGGCAGAGATTGCAGCTCAAGTAGTATAATGGGTTTGGTTGGCACAATAGGGTCATGGCCAAGAGGGCACATGGGGTCCCACAATGCTTGAAAGCAAATAAGTTCATTCCTATGAGTTCAACATCCATTTGATCATGTAAGAAATCAAGATGGTGAACAGGGTGCGCTGTTCCTGCGCTAAATCTATTGGGTAACACACTAAAGTGCTCTCAAACACACATCAAACAATATTGTTATGGTATCAGTGTGCCCATAGTCACTCAAGATTCCGGAGACAGTTTTATGGTAGGAAAATGAATTGAGACAAAGGACATGATTATGTAACCATTTATATCACAATTGTGATTGGGAGTTGCAGGTGGGAATGTACATGGGCCCAGGGATAGTGGTTGTGTTACTGTACATTGCCCCAACTGTGGAAGAAGTTTGCCCCTATTCAGTAATGGTGGAGATTTTGCAGCACAATTACCGCAGAGCTTTGTTAATTGTGTTGCAAATCCAACTAGCTTTCCAACTCCAGCTGCAGGGACAAAGATCATGGAGCCAGATTTAGGGCTCTTACACACGAGCGTTTTTACCTGCGCTCCCCTGCGTTCCATTTTTCTGCGTTCAGCCGCAGGGGAGCGCAGGAATAGACGCATTGCATTTTTGCCAACGGGGCTGTACTCACACAGGCGCGTGTACGCGCCAAACGCAGGAAAAATGCAGCATGTTGCGTCTCAACCTGCGTTCGGCGCCTACACGCGCCTGTGTGAGTACAGCCCCATTGGCAAAAATGCAATGAATCTATTCCTGCACTCCCCTGCGGCTGAACGCAGGGGAGCGCAGGTAAAAACGCTCGTGTGTAAGAGCCCTTAAACAGATAAACTGGGATTCTATTTGGAGGATTATTTTACTGCAGCCACTGGTTCTGCAGAGTTGGAGAAAGTTTATATTAAAAAATACAAAAACTATAAAATCCACATTAGATTACATGACAACACAGGACCCAGTGCAGTCTGTATATTCTGATTATTAATCAGTCTTGTTGTATCGGCTTCTGGCAGATATTATTTGACTTGTGCTGTTTTGATCATTTATGATGATCCCTAAGCAGCCCAGACCACACTGAGCATGTGCACAGTCTTGGTCTTGCAAAGATGTATAACAAAGTTACAAGATGGTGACCCCCTATGGCCAACTTTGAAAGCATAAATCATTTGTTTGATTAGGCTTGTGGTGCAGTAAGTTCATGTTTATGTTTAGTATACAAAATACAGCATTTCTAGCCTTATTCTATTTTAGACTTTACTTCCCCTTTAAATGTATATATTTTTTACTAGTTAGCAAAATGTTAACAACACCAACTACTGTTTGTTCCATTGTGTCAGTAGAAAATGAATTGTGTAAGAAAAGGAAAGTCTTGTGATGTTGCTCAGAAAATGAGGTTTGTGAGCAGAGAAGACTCATTTGGCATTTCTCTGGTCACAGGACCTTCCAATTCTCACTAATTTCATTTTCTACCAACCAGGTCCAGGCGCAATTTCAAAATGCATTTGTTTTGAGAGTTTACATTTCCTTCAAGAGAGAATTCAACCTGCTACAAAGTGCCTAGCAGAGAATATTTCAATTAGCATCGGCAGATATTACTGTATATCAAAGCTGTGCCCATTTCCAATTTCAATAACCAGAATTGCTTGCCTATGTAATTATACAGAGAGCGTTAGCAGCACAAGTTGGAAATGAGAGGGAATAATATGTACAAACAGTATGACTTGGATAGAAATGTAGCTGAAATACAGATCCCAATGGGGAGAAGAGAACAGGATGAAACAGAAGTAACGCATTACTACTAATTAGCACTGATTGGTTAAATGCTCTAACAAATGCAAGAGTCAGATTGGTTTCTCTCTACTAACAAACAGGGTTTTTAAAGTGCCAACACAGTATGGAACATTTTGTAGGACAAAGACAAATATGTGTAGCCTTACAGAGCATTTCTTTTTTAGATGGGGTCAGTGACCCCCAATTGAAAGCTGGAAATAGTCAAAAGCAAAATACAGGCAGTCCCTGGGATATGTACGGGAAAGGGTCTGTAGGTTTGTTCTTAAGCTGGATTTGTACATAAGTTGAAACATATACGTTTACTTATTAAATGCAACTTAAACTTGTTAAATAAACTTGTTTATTTTACATAGTATTTATTTTTAACTTTCTGTGCTCCGCAGTAGACAACACACACCAGAGGGGACTGGGCAGGGGGGTTTATTAAAGCTAAATGCTTTTAAAGGTCAAGCAAACCACAGTATGTTACTGTAACCGCCTCCGTTTGTAAATGTGAGTTGCATGTAAAGGTGGCCGTACTCGGGCCAATAAAAGCTGCCGACAGACCGAGTCGGCCGCTTGTTGGGCAATGTGTGGGGCCCTCCGACGGGCTTCCCTGATCGATATTTGGGATGTCAATCAGACAGGGCTAAAAATCCCATAGGATCGCAGACTGCATTGATGTGGTCCTGTGATCTGACCGTCCGTAAACCTTTCATTATGATCCAATCGTTGCTCCCTAGCAGGGAGAGTTGTAGGGGGCCCGAGGGTAAGGGGGGCCCGGCCACGCCGCACTTTCTTGATTAGCTGGGTCCCCCTGCTTTCTGAGAGCTGCTGACTTTGGGAAGGCAGGGCGGGAGCACAAGGGGAGGTATATTCTGTCCATTACTTCCCCTTATTGGTCACTGAGTTTAAGTCCTGGTTGAGCTGCTCAGGGATTGGATAGCTGAAGTTTGAACTTCTCCTCCAGCTCATCCAATCACCATGCAACTTTACCAGGACTTGAAATTCTGTGACCAATAAGGGAAGAAAATGTTGTCACTGGAAGAAGATGCAGCCACCTGTGCTCCCCTCCTCCCTTCTGTAGTTGGCAGCTCACTGATAGCAGGTGGGCCACACTAATGAAGTAAGTGTAACATGGCAGGGCCCCCCTAAAGGTAACCCTATGTGGTCCCCTGTTGTGTGGTGGGGCCCTGGGCACCAACTTCTGGGGGGGGGGCAAGTTTTTTTTACATGGATATTTAAGGGGGCCCCTGACCACCAATTTTCTTACAAGTGGGGGGGCCCTGGCCACCAATTGTTTTTCCCCATGTGGGGTCCTAGCCACCAATATTTTTTAATGGAGGGTCCTGACCACAAATGTTTTTTTTAATGGGGGGGGCCCTGACCACCAATATTGTTTTTATTAACATGAGGGAACAATAGCCACCAGTTTTTTTTTTTTTTTTAGTGTGGGGTGGGGAGGGCAGACCTGTAGGTGGGGCTTGTGGTGGGTGCAGCCCAGGGGGCCCAGGACATTTTTTCGTTTGGGGCCCTGTGATTTCTGATGGCGGCCCTACTCCATAAGGCCGATGATCGGATCAGCCCGATATTGCCCACCTCAAGGTGCACATATCAGAAAGTGATCCATTCGTTTTGTGACATCGCTAACGCTCTCTTTGTGTATGGCCACCTTAAGTCAGATGTTTGCAACTCGAGGACTCCCTGTAATTCAAAAATTTTAAAGAAAGAAAAAATGAAGACCAATTGAAACGTTGCTTAGAATTAGCCATTCTATAACATACTAAAAGTTAAAGGAGAAGTCAACCCTTAACTAAAAAAAAACCCTAGCCCCCTACCCTACATAGACCTCCCCCCCCCACCTAGCTGCTAACACGGCGAAATGCCCCTATGTGAGAAATGTTTCTAATTGTTTTCCTAAGCAGAAGAACATCAGAGCAGTCTCTTTCTTTCTCCTGACAACTTCTTCCTTGACTACTTGCTGGTCAGACTGGTCAGAAAATGACCAGCAGGTGGCGCTGTTGTAACAAAATTCATTCATATTAACAGTACATGTATCCCTTAATATCTTGGAATTAAAAATAAATAAATAATGAATGTACATTGCAAAAGTGCTTAGAATAGCCCCCTCGTCAATTTTATATTCACTTATATTTTAGGTTTACTTATCCTAAGCATGCGCATGTACACAGGATTGTCTGGAGGGTCACACACACATTAATCCAGAGCACTTAATGAGCTAATGGCGAGCTCCTTCCCAACTTCCGAGTGCAGAGTGCTGCCATATAATGCCGCAGTGTGTCTTTCCCTGCACTTATTGACTCATTTCTCTGGTGCCGAAAGCTTTTGCACCGCTGCGTGTCACATGATCCTTCCTATTCTCAGGCCGGCCGTGGAACATAAGAGAGCGCACATAACCCGAGACCTATCCCTCAGCCTTCTCAGTGTGATGGATGTGTGGGACCCACAGAGAGCGCTCAGTGTGCAGCCACAAAACAAGCCCTTTGCTTCCCACCACAAGGTGCCATTGATGGGACTAAATAGGAGCCGTCAGTT
Organism: Xenopus petersii; assembly: GCA_038501925.1. Taxonomy (NCBI): domain Eukaryota; kingdom Metazoa; phylum Chordata; class Amphibia; order Anura; family Pipidae; genus Xenopus; species Xenopus petersii. The sequence goes on from CM076683.1 coordinate 7,330,656, forward strand.
AGAATCAGATGGGGGATATTTTCCAAACAGTCCCACTGAGAAGCATTAACTCCTTCAGCGACAGGGCTCTGGGGGAATCAATGCCAATCTATGCTGCATACGACTGCGAGTCTATTAACTCCGTATTTGCTTTCCGAGATATAAAGAGGCTTAACATGCCGCCTGTATTCGCTACTGTTTGTTTTATTCATCTGTTATCAGGGGGGGGTATCTGACAGTGTTGAGGAAAAGAGAGGTCGACCACATTGGCGTCCCAGCAGACTGTCTCCGCTCAACGCACTTAATACTTGGAAGATTTCATTAGGGATTCTTTGGATTGAAATGTTTTTTTCCCTGACATAGTCTATAGTCTCCTTTCACAGAGTGTGAAAAGGGGTGTATGGTTTTTAAGGGCCGTTGTAACTTCAGATTTTAATTTTCTGTTGTGGCTTTAAATAATGGATATGTGAATGTGTAACGATTTCCCCTTGCTCCTGAGAATATATTACTGACTGTAATTGTAGGTAGAAAAGCAAAATAAATAAAGTAAAACTATGGCAGCATATCTATTCCCCTGTACTAAGCACAATTCAGCAGGAACAGTCCCTAAGTTTGCTCATAGTCTGTACAGAGAGATCCCATAAAACTATGGCAGCATAGGTATTCCATGTACTAAGCACAATTCAGCAGGAACAGTCCCTAAGTTTGCTCATAGTCTGTACAGAGAGATCCCATAAAACTATGGCACATAGGTATTCCCTGTACTAAGCACAATTCAGCAGAAACAGCCCCTAAATTTGCTCATAGTCTGTACAGAGATCCCATAAAACTACGGCAGCATAGGTATTGCCTGTACTAAGCACAATTCAGCAGGAACAGTCCCTAAGTTTGCTCATAGTCTGTACAGAGAGATCCCATAAAACTACGGCAGCATAGGTATTCCCTGTACTAAGCACAATTCAGCAGGAACAGTCCCCTAAGTTTGCTCATAGTCTTTACAGAGATCCCATAAAACTATGGCAGCATAGGTATTCCCTGTACTAAGCACAATTCAGCAGGAACAGCCCCTACGTTTTCTCATAGTCTGTAGAGAGAGATCCCATAAAACTATGGCAGCATAGGTATCCCCTGTACTAAGCACAATTCAGCAGGAACAGCCCCTACGTTTTCTCATAGTCTGTAGAGAGAGATCCCATAAAACTATGGCAGCATAGGTATCCCCTGTACTAAGCACAATTCAGCAGGAACAATCCCCTAAGTTTTCTCATAGTCTGTACAGAGAGATCCCATAAAACTATGGCAGCATAGGTATTCCCTGTACTAAGCACAATTCAGCAGGAACAGCCCCTAAGTTTGCTCATAGTCTGTACAGAGAGATCCCATAAAACTATGGCAGCATAGGTATTCCCTGTACTAAGCACAATTCAGCAGGAACAGTCACCTACGTTTGCTCATAGCCTGTACAGAGAGATACCAATGTAAAGTTAATAGTAGTACCTGAAACCCCCATCCCCTGTTTTAAACTGATCCTTCTGCAGAGACTCTGCTGCCCCATGGCAAACCCCAGCCAGGAACATGCATAGTGAAACCCCATCTGCTTCTGCCAATCACTGGACATCTGATCAATTGTTGACATGGGGCATTTTATCTACCGTTGCCATCTAGTGGAATGCAGCTCCAGACAAAATGCCCCTCTTCTGTTACCACTATAAATACTGATTACTGGAGCTCCCCTATGTGGGAGACATGAAACAGTGACTTGGCACCAAGATGAAGATGCCCTCTTATGCATATTGCAACCAAGGTCGGCTTTCACCTCTCCTTGTGCATCCAGTAGGGCACCTTCCATTCACTTCACTGGAGTTTTGTCTGTTAATGTGTTCTACCAAAGGCAGACAAAGTGCCTGGTTTTCCGTAGCCCTAAAAATTTTCCAAAATGTCAAAAAAAAAAAAGGCCTATGTTGGAGAAGTGCATTTCCAGCAGCTACCAGAAGATGGCAGTAGGTTCTTTAGAGATGGTCATTTAGGAAACCAGAATTTAAAGGGATTCTGTCATGATTTTTATGATGTAGTTTTTATTTCTAAATGACACTGTTTACACTGCAATGAATTCACTCTACAATATAAAATGTCATTCCTGAACCAGCAAGTGTATTTAGTTGTAATATTGGTGTGTAGGTGCATCTCAGGTCATTTTGTCTGGTCATGTGATTTCAGAAAGAGCCAGCACTTTAGGATGGAACTGCTTTCTGGCAGCCTTTTGTTTCTCCTACTCAATGTAACTGAATGTGTCTCAGTGGGACCTGGATTTTACTATTGAGTGCTGTTCTTAGATCTACCAGGCAGCTGTTATCTTGTGTTAGGGAGCTGCTATCTGGTTACTTTCCCATTGTTCTGTTGTTAGGCTGCTGGGGGGGTAAAGCAGTGTCGGACTGGCCCGGAAAAAAACCCGACCCTCGTGGGCCCCCGCCGGGCCAGAACCCTTTTCCAAATATTTCCAATCGCAAATAACGGCGAACGGCGATGTTTGACATGTCTTAGTTGGGGGGCCGGAGGGGGGGCCCCTGGACAGCAGTCCCGGTGGGCCCCGGGCCCCCCAGTCCGACCCTGGGGTAAAGGAGGGGGTGATATCACAGTACAGCAGTAAAGAGTGACTGAAGTCTATCAGTCACATGACTGGGGGCAGCTGTGCAGATTTCAGAATTAAAAAATCTGTTTGCTCATTTGAGAAACGGATTTCAGTGCAGAATTCTACTGGAGCAGCACTATTAACTGATGCGTTTTGGAAAAAAACCCTGCCTGGTAAATATTAAATGGATTATATACCGGAATTGGAGGATAAACGTTAGGAGGAGAGAATTCTGTGTCTCCCAGGAAAGTGGCTTCTCTCTGTATCTGGGATTGATCTTTATAATTAGAAGCATGTGAGAAAGTAGGGAAGGAGAAAGGAGAGAAAGATGGGAAAATGTGATAAGGAGCAGCCTGGGAACTGGCTCAATTAAAGGCATATTTTCTACAAGAAATAATATTGGTATTTGTCTCTGTCACATGTAGCAGAAATATTAGTTCTAGTTATTTAACAGGCAGGTGGTGGAACTAACTGTGCCCAGGTCACTCCCATGGGTAAATAAATTCAGCTGGCGCGAATTTGCGGTGAATTCGATTGTTTTGCTGCCGGCGAATACATTTGCGAAAACATTTTTTAGACGCGCATCCAAAAAAGTCGTTTGCATCAAAATCATCACGCGTTGACACTATTCGGACGCCCATTGACTTTCACAATGGCTTCAAAATTGACGTGAGCTATTTCAATATATATTGGTAAGACAGGACAACCTCTGGATATTTTGGGGGGGCCTAAAATAAATTTGCTGTGGGGCCCAACTGTCAAGGCCGCCGGGAGCGCGAAGAGGCGTGTCTGTTCCCGGCGGTGAATAATCCAAAATGGCGGTGCCCAGTCGGCCCACGTGGGCCCTGGGACGCACGCAAACACGCCGGCGCAAGCACGCAGGCGTAAGGACGTCAATGACGTCACTTTGGCGCCAAGTTTGAATATAAAAAGGCCCCCAGGACGCCAGAATGGCGCCCAAGAATAGGTTTTGCTACTCTGAACCTGGGTTCCTGATTCCTGTTTCCTTTATCGTGCTCCTGCCTTGGTTTTGACCCCCTGCCTGGACTCTTGTTATTTGATCCTGATCTGCCTGCCATTGAACTCTTGCCTGGACTTTGACCTTGTATTTTGCTTAACCCTTTGGATACCGCGACCTTGCACCCTCAAGAGGGCTTCCTCCTTGATCCTGACTACCTCCCTGGAGGGAGCTCCCGGCTCCCTGACACCATTTACATATTGTTAAGCCACTGCACCCGATTGTCCCCTCAATGACATCAGTGATGGGCAAGGTTAGGGGAGGGTGACTTATAGAATTTGGGCACGGGTTGATAATTTGTTGACCCATGCAGCTAGATGGGCCAAATGATTTGCTTAAAGCTGATCAGCATTTCGAACCCAAGACCTTATTTATAGACCCGAGCCCGACCCACCTATGTCTGATATCATGAGAGGGGGCAAGACAGGAGCCCACCTATAAATACAGGCTGCTGAAGGCGGAAGCAAGAACAGTAATGTCGTGGGAGGGGAGAGAGGAAGGAAAAGCTCAACCTGAATCTTGTGCTGAAGCCTAATCTGTGGGTTTTGGACCATCCTGATCCACAGGTACAAGGACCGGACATGACTCGTTCAACACAATACAAACCCAGAAGACATATGCACTAGGATAATACAAACCCAGAAGACACATGCACTAGGATACCAGGGCTTGGGTTGGATTTGGAAGTGTTGTTTCTGCTCTCTAGAGCCGCTAAAACTCCAAAGATAATGCTGTTGCCTGTACACGGATACAGAATGGTTATTCCAGTATGTGTATTCCTCTGTACCAAGCACAATGCAGCAGGAACAGCCCACTCAAATCTGGACATTTCAGGATATAATGGCCCTTAAAGGAGAAGGAAAGGTTAAAACTAAGTAAGCCTTATCAGAAAGGTCTATATAAATACACCAGTAAACCCTCAAAGTAATGCTGCTCTGAGTCCTCTGTCAAAAGAAATACAGAATTTCTTTCCTTCTATTGTGTACTCATGGTCTTGTGTACATGTCTCATTGCCTTCTTTTCCCTTCTTCTACAGCAGGGGTGTCCAACCCCCTTTTTTACCTGTGAGCCACATTCAAATGAAAATAAAAAACTGTTGGGGAGCAACACAAGCATGAAAATAGTTCCTGGTGGTGCCATATAAGGATTGCGATTGGCTATTGGTAGCCCCTATGAGGACTGGCAGCCTACAGGAGGCTCTGTATGGCAGTACATCTGGTTTTTATACAACCAAAACTTGCCTCCAAGCCTGGAATTCAAAAATAAGCTCCTGCTTTGAGGCCACTGAGAGCAACATCCAAGGGGTTGGGGAGCAACATGTTACTCATGAACCACTGGTTGGGGATCACTGTTCTACAGAGAAAGCAGGAGCCGGGGCTCAGGTTATTCCCAGAGAGGAGCATGGAGACACGGACTGGGTGCCCTCCAGATGACAAAGTGATTAGAAGCCACTAACATCTATAGAGACCGGCTATACAGGATCATCTATAGAGCCAGTAGCACTGATGCAACTGTTTTGCCTTTGTGTGAATCCTCCCGCATGCGTGAGACATAATGTAAAATCCCCGTCATTATGGCAGTTAGCAGCTGGCAGAGAGAGAGAGAGAGTCGCCTGATATTCCGGGAGCTGAATCTGAAAGTGTTCTGTGACCCGGGAAGTTGTATTTGGCTGATGATGATGACAGAGCTCTGTTTGCTAGGAACTAGACAAATCCTGCTTGTGTTTCCATCTACATCTTAAGTCTTAAATCTACCGGAATATTTACTGTACCATAAATAGGGTCAAATATTTGTTTCCGGTTGTACAATTGTACATCTCTCCACATTTTTCAACATTTTGAAAAAAAAAATCAATTCCATTTTCTCTTATTTTTTCCCCAAGGGAAACTATTACTCTACCCAAATAACTATTGCAGGTATGGGATCTGTTATCCAGAATGCTCTGGAGCTGGGGTTTTCCGGATACATTTTCCGGTAATTTGAATGTCCATACTTTGTTCAGGGTCAGACTTAGGGGCCCGGGGCCCACTAGGGCTGCTGCTTCGGGGCCACCAAACCCCCCGGCCTCCCGCCCCAACAGCAAAGACACCTCAGGACCCCCTGTGCCTCTGCAGGGAGCAGCCCAGGTTTTTTCCGACCCAGTTCAACCAAAACTGTCAAATTTGAATGTTCAAATTCGATTTGAGTTTTTTTTAAATATTGATTTTCGAGATTTATCATGCTCTGGTACTGTAAGAACTTGAATTTGAATATTCACCACCTAAAATGTCCTGGGATCAATTTGGAATTGTTTGCAGCCTTCCTGACATTCAAGTTTTTTCGGAGAAAAAACTCAAATTGAGTTTTTAAAACTCGAATTCGATTTGAGTTTTCGGGTTGTTCCTATTCGCCCAAGTTTAAGAAATTCAATTTTTTAAATAAACTTTTAAATAAAGGTTGAATTTCAAGATTATGGGAGTTTATGGGAGCTTTTAAAAATTCACATGAATTTTAAATTCGGCATTTGATAAATGTGCCTCTAAATAAACCCAATAGGTTGGTTTTGCCTCCAATAAGGATTAATTATATCTTAGTTGGGATCAAGTAGAAGCTACTGTTTAATTATTACACAGAAAAAGGAAATTTATTTTTAAAACTTTTAATTATGATTAAAATGAAGTCGATGGGAGACGACCTTACTGTAATCCAGAGCTTTCTGAATAATAGGTTTCCTGATAACAGATCCCATACCTGTATTGACCAAGTTTACAACGAGGCCAGAAGCAGCTTCTATGGGACTCAAAAATTGAGTTGATCTGACAAATCTGGAGTAATCTTTGATTACCGGGATTATCTCATTCAAGCCTCAGACTCTCTTGAATTGTCCTTGAATACGTTCATTGAGTTCTGGCCCTAGGAAGTGCTCAACATTTGCGTAGGAGCTCACGTTATCCTGAATTGGCCAACTATTTATAATCAGAAGGGAAATGACAATATCTTCCTAAAAATAAATCTGAAAAATTGTTGAAATCATTGGAGGAAATTCATTTTAAAATCTCGAACATTAACCAGTGATAAATCTCCAGAACCTTTGGTTTCTATTCATTTTCTCAAATCCCGAGTTTGGCCTTTAAAATCTCGACGTTGGCCCTGTAAGTATCAAGCATTGCTGGCTATTAATAAACGAGGCTTTAAATCTTATTAAGTGGCTTCAATTTGAGTTTGCTTTATGTTTTACTATAAGAAAGTCTGTCTGTGCTAACTGAGCGTACCCCTGTGTACCCCTGGAACTATAGCAGGGTGACTGTTACCCCAATGTTTCTATATATCTGTAACCTTGTTATGAGCTAAGGGGGCCCAGCCTGAAGGTCAGTTAGGGGGAGATTTGGGGTGAGTGTTTGTTTGTACCCTGGGTACCCCTGGAAATATAGTAGGGTGACACTCCAATGTTTCTATATATCTGTAACCTTGTTATGAGCTAAGGGGGCCCAGTCTGAAGGTCAGTTAGGGGGAGATTTGGGGTGAGTGTTTATTTGTACCCTAGGTACCCCTGGAACTATAGCAGGGTGACACCCCAATGTTTCTATATATCTGTAACCTTGTTATGAGCTAAGGGGCCCAGTCTGAAGGTCAGTTAGGGAGAGATTTGGGGTGAGTGTTTATTTGTGCCCTGGGTACCCCTGGAACTATAGCAGGGTGACTGTTACCCCAATGTTTCTATATATCTGTAACCTTGTTATGAGCTAAGGGGGCCCAGTCTGAAGGTCAGTTAGGGGGAGATTTGGGGTGAGTGTTTATTTGTACCCTGGGTACCCCTGGAACTATAGCAGGGTGACTGTTACCCCAATGTTTCTATATATCTGTAACCTTGTTATGAGCTAAGGGGGGCCAGCCTGAAGGTCAGTTAGGGGGAGATTTGGGGCGAGTGCTTATTTGTGCCCTGGGTACCCCTGGAACTATAGCAGGGTGACACCCCAATGTTTCTATATATCTGTAACCTTGTTATGAGCTAAGGGGGCCCAGCCTGAAGGCCAGTTAGGGGGAGATTTGGGGTGAGTGTTTATTTGTACCCTGGGTACCCCTGGAAATATAGTAGGGTGACACCCCAATGTTTCTATATATCTGTAACCTTTTTATGAGCTAAGGGGGCCCAGTCTGAAGGTCAGTTAGGGGGAGATTTGGGGTGAGTGTTTATTTGTACCCTGGGTACCCCTGGAACCATAGCAGGGTGACACCCCAATGTTTATATATATCTGTAACCTTGTTATGAGCTAAGGGGCCCAGTCTGAAGGTCAGTTAGGGAGAGATTTGGGGTGTGTTTATTTGTGCCCTGGGTACCCCTGGAACTATAGCAGGGTGACTGTTACCCCAATGTTTCTATATATCTGTAACCTTGTTATGAGCTAAGGGGGCCCAGCCTGAAGGTCAGTTAGGGGGAGATTTGGGGTGAGTGTTTATTTGTACCCTGGGTACCCCTGGAAATATAGTAGGGTGACACCCCAATGTTTTTATATATCTGTAACCTTGTTATGAGCTAAGGGGCCCAGTCTGAAGGTCAGTTAGGGGGAGATTTGGGGTGAGTGATTATTTGTGCCCTGGGTACCCCTGGAACTATAGCAGGGTGACACCCCAATGTTTCTATATATCTGTAACCTTGTTATGAGCTAAGGGGGCCCAGTCTGAAGGTCAGTTAGGGAGAGATTTGGGGTGAGTGTTTATTTGTGCCCTGGGTACCCCTGGAACTATAGCAGGGTGACTGTTACCCCAATGTTTCTATATATCTGTAACCTTGTTATGAGCTAAGGGGGCCCAGTCTGAAGGTCAGTTAGGGGGAGATTTGGGGTGAGCGCTTATTTGTGCCCTGGGTACCCCTGGGACTATAGCATGGTGACTGTTACCCCAATATTTCTATATATCTGTAACCTTGTTATGAGTCAAGGAAGGGTGCAGTAGGAAATATAAGGTGTTAATCACACATCACGTCTCAAGTTCAAGGGCAGGGCACAACTGTTAGCTAGAGCCTAAAAATAAAATCAAGCTAATTTGCCATTAATACATAATGAACCAATTCCCACTGCTATATATATTTATATACAGCAAAATCATTATATTGATGAGATAACCTTATTATTGAAGTGACCTTCAATAATAAAGAGACCGACAGTAACGTATTGATCATGCAGTTTAGGCTTGGGGGCGATGGGGGGACATTATATCAGTTGTATCTATATATATATATATATATATATGTCAAACCACAGAAATCCTCCTGATCTGATCCTAAGATTTTTTTTTTTTCCGGTTATTCTAGTTTATTTGTTTTTACAGTATAGAGCCCAGATACATTTACAGCATGTAAATGGGAATTGCAGGGACAGGGCTGGGAGACTCGCTGCTCGCTTTCCGTTTCATTAGGACGTCTCGGGGTATTTGTTTTTAGGGAGAAATAACATTTGTGACATCAGTTGTATAATTTTATATTTCCAGTTTGCTCGCCTCCGTAGGTCCAGAACCAAACGCCTCTTGATGTTTCTAGAGCGACAATACGTGATGGAATGTGGCACCAGGGATCAGCCCGTCACAGCACCGACCAATCAATAAAATGTACTCAACTGATGATGTTTTTTAGTTACATTTAATATTCTAAATTCAAAATGGGTTGCTTCAGTGAATAAATTTCAGATTTATTTTCTCTAAATTTGAAAAAATAGAACATAAGATATAGGCCGGATATAGGCCAGTTTGTTGCAGATGTCAGTCTGTACCTCGGCCAATGAAGGGACATTGCAATGGAGGGATATAAGGAACCACTAGCCTCCTAAGTTTGCTCATAGTCTGTACAGAGAGATCCCATAAAACTATGGCAGCATAGGTATTCCCTGTACTAAGCACAATTCAGCAGGAACAGTCCTCTAAGTTTGCGAATAGTCTGTACAGAGAGATCCCGTAAAACTATGGCAGCATAGGTATTCCCCTGTACTAAGCACAATTCAGCAGGAACAGTCCCCTAAGTTTGCTCATAGTCTGTACAGAGAGATCCTATAAAACTATGGCAGCATAGGTATTCCCTGTACTAAGCACAATTCAGCAGGAACAGCCCCTAAGTTTGCGAATAGTCTGTACAGAGAGATCCCATAAAACTATGGCAGCATAGGTATTCCCCTGTACTAAGCACAATTCAGCAGGAACAGTCCCCTAAGTTTGCGAATAGTCTGTACAGAGAGATCCCATAAAACTATGGCAGCATAGGTATTCCCCTGTACTAAGCACAATTCAGCAGGAACAGTCCCTAAGTTTGCTCATAGTCTGTACAGAGAGATCCCATAAAACTATGGCAGCATAGGTATTCCCCTGTACTAAGCACAATTCAGCAGGAACAGTCCCCTAAGTTTGCTCATAGTCTGTACAGAGAGATCCCATAAAACTATGGCAGCATAGGTATTCCCTGTACTAAGCACAATTCAGCAGGAACAGTCCCTAAGTTTGCTCATAGTCTGTACAGAGAGATCCTATAAAACTATGGCAGCATAGGTATTCCCTGTACTAAGCACAATTCAGCAGGAACAGCCCCTAAGTTTGCTCATAGTCTGTACAGAGAGATCCCATAAAACTATGGCAGTATAGGTATCCCCTGTACTAAGCAGAATTCAGCAGGAACAGTCCCTAAGTTTGCTCATAGTCTGTACAGAGAGATCCCATAAAACTATGGCAGCATAGGTATTCCCCTGTACTAAGCACAATTCAGCAGGAACAGTCCTCTAAGTTTGCTCATAGTCTGTACAGATAGATCCCATAAAACTATGGCAGCATAGGTATTCCCTGTACTAAGCACAATTCAGCAGGAACAGTCCCTCTGATGCTCTGCTCTGATGTTCTTCTGCTTAGGAAAGATTTGAGAAAGGTTTCTAATTGTTTTCCTAAGCAGAAGAACATCAGAGCAGCCTCTTTCTTTCTCCTGACAACTTCTTCCTTGACTACTTGCTGGTCAGACTGGTGGGAAAATGACCAGCAGGTGGCGCTGTTGTAACAAAATTCATTCATATTAACAGTACATGTATCCCTTTAATATCTTGGAATTAAAAAAAGAAATGAATAATGAATGTACATTGCAAAAGTGCTTAGAATAGCCCCCTCATCTATTTTACATTCACTTATTGTTAAGGTTTACTTATCCTTTAAGCAGTTAATGTCATCAAGTGCAGCCCTTCAAGAACTTCACACAGGCTAGAGACTTTGTCCCAATCAGTCATTGCCTACAAAGTTGCACCAACCCAGTAAATATGGGAGCTGCTGCCATGTTCAGCGCCATGTTGAACACCTTAATAAGCCATAGCAGCAACTATTGTGAATGAAGCGCAAAATGATCTTTCAAGGGGGCAGATACATGTCTCTTTTTTTATTTCTCTATTATGGACACTGAGATGTTTAAACTAATGCATCGTTTCAGTTGTTGGCACAGGTCCTCTCCTTGTCGGTTGCCCTGAAGGACATCAACTGAAGACTTTTTGGCTGCTGAACTTGTACATAGAAATATAACAGGCTGCCTTCAAAGAACATCTACAGATATATCTAAGAGGTAAGAATACATCACTCCACCCAACTGTCAGTCCCGATTTTGACAGCTCAACCCACAGTCCTGGAATGTTACTGAAATGTCCCGACTTTCTTTTTGATATCCTGCACTGAACAGCCAGCAAAAGTTACAACATTTCTAAAACCTAAAGGGGAACTATCACGAAAATTTAATTTTAATATAAGCTTCCTCATACTGAAGTAGGAAACTTTCTATACACAATCAATTAAAAATTCTGAATTGTTGAAATAATCAAGTTTATCTTCACTATTCCTCTCTTAGCATCTGTTTCTCTTCATTCTCTCTTCATGCGGCAGTTGGGTGTCAGATGAATGATCTAATATATCTTATAGGGGGGGCTCCTTTCCTAGCAGATGTATTAGAGCTCACTCAAATAACTGATCCCAGTATAAACAAAATCTAACACAATAACTGCCTTTTGCACAAATCCTGCATGTAGAGAGACATGGTTTCTGGTGATTTTAATAGAGTGAGCTCTAATACATCTTCTAGGCAAAAGGAGCCCCCTATATGATATAGGACAAAAAAATTAATCTCGCTCCGAGCAGCAAATCTTGTTGTCCCTCTTTCTATTTCCAAAATGTTGGGAGGTATGAGAGAGAACAAAAAAAATGTATCAAAAGCTTCACCGAAGGGCAGTGTATTTCATAGGAAGGGGGAGTCGAGAACAAGAGATTGTGGAGCTCTCAGGTGGGAAGATCAGCAGTCAAGGAACACAGTGGGGGTCTGCAACTCATTTCCAGTTGAAGTTGTAGAGGACCAAACTGCAAAAGGTTTCTATCATACCTGGAAAAAGCAAAGGCTATTATAAGAACTAAGAATAACAGAGGACTATCAACAGGAGTTGTGATTGTGACCAATGGAGTGGTCTAAGGTCCTCAATTGATTCTTACCAAGGCATTTGTTGCCAGGGCCACCATCAGAGGGGCACAGGGGGTACTGTTGTACCGGGTCCGGACCTTTAGGGGGGCCAGGCCGTGCTGCACTTTTAAAAATAGCTGGGCCCCTCTCGACAGCGCCAAAGCCATGCAGAAGTCCTGAAGCACCGAAGAGCCGAAGTCCTGAAGCCACAAAAAGACCCAAAGGCACAAAAGGAGCCAAAGTTGAAGTCCTGAAGCCACGAAAAGACCCGAAGGCACGAAAGGAGCCGAAGTTAAAGTCCTGAAGCCACGAAATGACCCGAAGGCACGAAAGGAGCCGAAGTTGAAGTTCTGATTCCATGAAAAGACCGGAGCCACAAAAGTAGCCAAAGTTGAAGTCCTGAAGCCACGATAAGACCTGAAGGCATGAAGGAGCCGAAGTTAACAGTCCTGAAGCCACAAAAAGACCCAAAGCCACGAATGGAGCCGAAGCTGAACTCCTAAAGCCACGAAATGACCCGAAGGCACGAAAGGAGCCGAAGTTGAAGTTCTGATTCCATGAAAAGACCGGAGCCACGAAAGTAGCCAAAGTTGAAGTCCTGAAGCCACGATAAGACCTGAAGGCATGAAGGAGCCGAAGTTAACAGTCCTGAAGCCACAAAAAGACCCAAAGCCACGAATGGAGCCGAAGTTGAACTCCTGAAGCCACAAAAAGACTTGAAGGCACAAAAGGAGCCGCAGTTGAAGTCCTGAAGCCACGAGTTCAGTTCTACTGAACACGAATGTGTTTTTTTTATTTCATTAAACCCCCGACCACCAATGTATTATTTTAATACTCACAATGTTTTTTAAAAAAATATTCTCTGGGGCCCCAATGTTTCTTTTTAATTTGTAAGGGGAGACCCTAACATCAATGTTTTTTATTTATGGGGGGGCCCTGATGCCAATGTTTTTTTTTTTTTTACTTATGGGTGGGCCATGACATCAATATCTTTAAAAAAAAACTTTATAGGGGGGCCTTGGCGCCACAGTTTATATATTTTTTTACTTATAAGGGGGCCCTGACCATCAATGGCTTTTTATAACTTGTGTGTGGGAGGTTTACGGTTTTTAGCGCTGATATTTGTGTGGTCTTTTAACTGTGGGCTGGATCTGGGCGGGGCTTGGGTGCTGGGGTGGGCGGGGCCCCCAGAAAATTTTGTTGTATGGGGCCCCTGTTTGTGGTAGAAGCAAGGAGTACTTGTAGGAATTTAGAGATATGGGTGGATAGAGGAGATGGGATTGATGGGGGGCATTTATGATTGCACCAATATGACGCAATGGAGAGCCGATGAAACTCTCATCCAGACAACACTTCCACACAGGGCCACCATCAGAAATCGCAGGGCCCCATACGAAAAAATTTCCTGGGCCCCCTGGGCTGCACCCACCACAAGCCCCACCTACAGGTCCGCCCTCCCCACCGAACAGGTCCACCCCCCACCACACACTTAAAAAAACATTGGTGACTATGGTTCCCACATGTTAATAAAAAAATATTGCTGGTCAGGGCCCCCCCATTGAAAAAAACATTTGTGGTCAGGGCCCCCTATTAAAAAAACATTTGTGGTCAGGGCCCCCATTAAAAAATATTGGTGGCTAGGACCCCACATGGGGGAAAAAATTGGTGGCCAGGCCCCCCCACGTTATAAGAAAATTGGTGGCCAGGGCCCCCCTTAAACGTCCATGTAAAAAAACTTGCTCCACCCCAGACGTTTAAAATAATTTGGTGCCCATGGCCCCACCACACAACAGGGACCACAAAGGGTTACCTTTAGGGGGGCCCTGCCATGTTACACTTACTTCATTAGTGTGGCCCACCTGCTGTCAGTGAGCTGCCAACTACAGAAGGGAGGAGGGGAGCACAGGTGGCTGCATCTTCTTCCAGTGACAACATTTTCTTCCCTTATTGGTCACAGAATTTTAAAGTGCTTGTAAAGCTGCATGGTGATTGGATGAGCTGGAGGAGAAGTTCAAACCTCAGCTATCCAATCCCTGAGCAGCTGACCCAGGACTTAAACTTCAGTGACCAATAAGGGGAAGTAATGGACAGAAGATACCTCCCCCTGTGCTCCTGCCTTCCCGGAGTCAGCAGCTCTCAGAAAGCAGAGGGGCCCGGATAATCAAGAAAGTGTGGCGTGACGGGCCCCCCTTACCTTCAGGGCCCCTTCAACTCTCCCCCCTGATGGCTGCCCTGTTCCACATGGTCTTCAGGATGTCCACCCTGTCTCTGATGGATGGTCTGCAAGGGCTAAATCTCCGGACAACCAAGCTTCCCACTGGGGCAGGAGGCAGTAGGTCTTCAGCCCTGGGATGTTAAACTGAGTCTTTTATATCCAATTGGGACTTCTTGCCATGCAGTGAATAGGTTAGTGAGGCAGTGTGGCTGGAGCACCCACAGATCCTTAGGGCAGCAAATGAATACCCTTGTAGGGGGAGATTGTTAGACAAGCCCCCAATCATCCCAATTTTCTTTTGCTAGAGTGACTGGGCCCTTGAATTCCCTTTCACCCCCTGCTGAGTCCTATCCATGTGTGCCATTATGGCTTGCTGTTGGATTATACGTTATCATTTGTTTATATGTAATGAAATGTTTTCTTCAAATATAAAATTAGGTAAACAATTCTATGCAGCCGAGGATCTAATGCACTTAGGTCTAAATTACTATAATCACCTTCGCGTAATCTTAAAATTATAACTAATAATGTCTTCCTCTGGAGTTTATTTAGCAAATATATAAATAGCAGAGAGCCCATTCCGTAGTGGAATTATGGGATGTAGATGAGTTCACCTGAAAGCCCAGCTTGAAGGTCAGTTGGGGTGAGATTGGAAAGAAAACTTACTGCTCAAGATATTCTTTGGATTATGACTGAAAGGCCGACGCACCAATGTTCCTCTAGTTTTGTAACCTTGTTCAGGTGGCCATAGACGTTACAATTATGATCTTTCATGGAAAAAGATGTTTCCAAGAAAGGTCTTTTCTTTCAATACAAACGTGTAGAGCTGAATCGTTGGATACAGTATACGCATAGAAACTATAGGATTCTACATGTATCTGACAATTCAGCCCTTACTATGGCAGCATAGGTATTCTCCTGTATTAAGCACAATTCAGCAGGAACAGCCCCCTAAGTTTGCTCACAGTCTGTACAGAGAGATCCCATAAAACTATGGCAGCATAGGTATTCTCTGTACTAAGCACAATTCAGCAGGAACAGTCCCTAAGTTTGCTCATAGTCTGTACAGAGAGATCCCATAAAACTATGGCAGCATAGGTATTCCCTGTACTAAGCACAATTCAGCAGGAACAGTCCCTAAGTTTGCTCATTGTCTGTACAGAGAGATCCCATAAAACTATGGCAGCATAGGTATTCCCCTGTACTAAGCACAATTCAGGAGGAACAGTCCCTAAGTTTGCTCATTGTCTGTACAGAGAGATCCCATAAAACTATGGCAGCATAGGTATTCCTCTGTACTAAGCACAATTCAGCAGAAACAGTCCCTATATTTGCTCATAGTCTGTACAGAGAGATCCCATGAAACTATGGCAGCATAGGTATTCCCTGTACTAAGCACAATTCAGCAGGAACAGTCACCTACATTTGCTCATAGTCTGTACAGAGAGATCCCATAAAACTATGGCAGTATAGGTATTCCCTGTACTAAGCACAATTCAGGAGGAACAGTCCCTAAGTTTGCTCATAGTCTGTACAGAGAGATCCCATAAAACTACGGCAGCATAGGTATTCCCTGTACTAAGCACAATTCAGCAGGAACAGTCCCCTAAGTTTGCTCGTAGTCTGTACAGAGAGATCCCATAAAACTATGGCAGCATAGGTATTCTCTGTACTAAGCACAATTCAGCAGGAACAGTCCCTAAGTTTGCTCATAGTCTGTATAGAGAGATCCCATAAAACTATGGCAGCATAGTTATTCTCCTGTACTAAGCACAATTCAGCAGGAACAGTCCCTAAGTTTGCTCATAGTCTCTACAGAGAGATCCCATAAAACTATGGTAGCATAGGTATTCCCTGTACTAAGCACAATTCAGCAGGAACAGCCCCTAAGTTTAATCATAGTCTGTACAGAGAGATCCCATAAAACTATGGCAGCATAGGTATTCCCCTGTACTAAGCACAATTCAGCAGGAACAGTCCCCTAAGTTTGCTCATTGTCTGTACAGAGAGATCCCATGAAACTATGGCAGCATAGGTATTCCCTGTACTAAGCACAATTCAGCAGGAACAGTCCCCTAAGTTTGCTCATAGTCTGTACAGAGAGATCCCATAAAACTATGGCACATAGGTATTCCCCTGTACTAAGCACAATTCAGCAGGAACAGTCCCCTAAGTTTGCTCATTGTCTGTACAGAGAGATCCCTTGAAACTATGGCAGCATAGGTATTCCCTGTACTAAGCACAATTCAGCAGGAACAGTCCCCTAAGTTTGCTCATTGTCTGTACAGAGAGATCCCATGAAACTATGGCAGCATAGATATTCCCTGTACTAAGCACAATTCAGCAGGAACAGTCCCCTAAGTTTGCTCATAGTCTGTACAGAGAGATCCCATAAAACTATGCAATCAAAGCTATTCCTTTACTAAGAAGCATTGAACATTTCCATTGATTATATCCCTTTAATTAAATCTAAAGTTTGACTATTTGAAATCTCTCTGTTTCTTTATAATTCAGTTTTAAACTTTACTTTGTCCTGCTATAATAACCCAAAAAAAAGAAAATGTAAAATAATATAATAGGAACAATGCGGCCGCTGTGTAACGTGCTGAAATACAATTCATTGTGAAGCAGAAGATGTTTCCTCAAGGCTCTTTTATAAACCTCCATGTATCAGCATCGCTTGATCTCCAGACTCCTTCCTAAAATTCTGTCCTTGGAAATAAAAAAATAAAAAAACTTGCGCATAAACAAAAGTTCTGTTGTCTCGGATCAGACCTTGAGCGATGTCTTTGTCTAAAGCTTTTCTATTGTTCTGGGGGATAAAAGGAGAAATCTGTATTTTCTTGGTAATGGATTTTGGGGCTTGGACGGCAGCTGCTTTCTATGGGCATCAGAAACAATGACCCTTTCCCCTAAATTATACCCCTGTACTAGAATATATCATTGCTTTTGCTACTTATAAGTACAAAGATGATTGTCACAAAATAATAGCCGGCTTCTTATGTGCTTGGATCCCGTGTTTTACATTTTAATTGGATTTCAACCTGAAAGTCTTTTGATTTCTTTAAGGTGGTGCAGAGGCGATGGAAGGCAGATCACTGGCACATTACCTGCATTTGAAACCTCTTAAAGGATAAGTAAACCTTAAAAATAAGTGAATGTAAAATTGATGAGGGGGCTATTCTAAGCACTTTTGCAATGTACATTCATTATTTATTTATTTTTAATTCCAATATATTAAAGGATAAATGTATTGTTAATATGAATGAATTTTGTTACAACAGCGCCACCTGCTGGTCATTTTCCCACCAGTCTGACCACCAAGTAGTCAAGGAAGTTGTCAGGAGAAACAGGCTGCTCTGATGTTCTTCTGCTTAGGAAAACAATTAGAAACCTTTCTCAAATCTTTCCTAAGCAGAAGAACATCAGAGCAGCCTCTTTCTTTCTCCTGACAACTTCTTCCTTGACTACTTGCTGGTCAGAATGGTCAGAAAATGATCAGCAGGTGGCGCTGTTGTAACAAAATTCATTCATATTAACAGTACATGTAACCTTTAATATCTTGGAATTATAAATAAATAATGAATGTACATTGCAAAAGTGATTAAAATAGCCCCCTCATCAATTTTACATTCACTTATATTTAAAGTTTACTTATCCTTTAAGGTACTTGCGCTGCATTTAGAGAGACTGGCGCAAATTCACTAAGCGCCGAACGCTAGCGTTAATTCGCTAGAGTTTGGCATTTTTCGTTACTGCGAAAATTCACTAACAAACGCTGGTGTAGTTTCGCTAGTGTTACTTCGCATCCTTACGCCAGACGAATTTTCGCTAGCGAGGTAACTCGCAAATTCACTAACTTGCGCAGTGTACTGAACGCTGCCTTTTACGCTAGACTTTCTTCGCCACCTCAGACCTGGCGAAGCGCAATAGAGTAGATAGGGATTGTTTCAAAAAAAGTCAAATTTTTTTCTAAGTCCCAAAAAACGCTGGCGTGTTTTCTACATGATGGGTGATAGGCTGAAAAAGATTGAAAATTTTTTTGGGGCTCCCCTCCTTCCCCCCTACATTTCCTGACTCATGGCAACTTACCTAGACAGTGGGCACATGTGTAGGGCAAAATAACATTTTTATTTGCTGATTTGAAGGTTTTCTAGGCATTTGTAGTGCTGATACGTATTCCTCCATTGAAATTTGAATTTCGCGCCGTATGCAAATTAGCCTTCGCTAGCGTAACTTCGCTTTACATAGCGAATCAACGCTAGCGCAACTTCGCAACCTTACGCTACACCTGTGCGTAACTTCGGATTTTAGTGAATTTGCGGAGCGCTGGCGAAACTACGCCTGGCGAAGTGCGGCGAAGTTGCGCCTGGCGCAACTTCGCATCTTAGTGAATTTGCCCCACTGAGTTCTGTATCTTGCTGTTTGATTTATTTTCTCATGGATAGTAATAAAAAAACATCTTACGTAAGCCCAGTTCATATAAACTTATAGACGCCTCCGTTTAAACCTCTCGATTTGTATTAGAGGAAATAAAAAGATTAGAGAAAGGGGCACAAGATCGGTTTTACAGTGCATTTATCCTTCTATTGTGCTGAAACGTTGATAGCGTCACCTTTTAATTATATGCTTTGTTTAATTATATTATATGAATTGCTCTGCTTTGGGAGAGCCAACACATTGTCCCTTTACTTTGCCTTGCTTCGGATGTTTCTTTTCTAAACAACAATTCAGTTCCATAGCTCATTTGGGTTAAAGAAGTGATTTACCTTAAGTTGACTTTTAGTAAATTATAGAATGTCCAATTCCAAACAACTGATCAATTGGTTCTTATTATTTCTTTTTTTATAATATTCAAATACAGGTATAGGATCCCTTATCCGGAAACCCGACATCCAGAAAGCTCCGAATTACGGAATGGCTGTCTCCCATAGACTCCATTTTATCCAAATAATCCAAATTTTTAAAATGTAATAATAAAACAGTAACTTGTACTTGATCCCAACTGAGATATAATTAATCCTTATTGGAAGCAAAACCAGCCTATTGGCTTTATTTAATGTTTAAATGGATTTCTACTAGACATAAGGCATGAAGTTCCAAATTACGGAAAGATCCGTTATCTGGAAAACTCCAGGTCCTGAGCATTCTGGATAACAGGTCCCATACCTGTAATAATGTATGCACAAAATCCTATAATGTTAGCTTTTTTTTACACTCATATTGGCGCTACCTAAGGTTTTAGGAACCAATTCTTTAAAAAAAGAAATGAACTGCTGGAAAGAAGTCAGCGATGAGGGAAAATATTAATAAATGTAACGCAATTAAGAAAAACGATCCAAGAATGGATTTGCTACTGCTGGAAATGAGAGGTCAATAAAGGCATATGATTACCATACGTATACTGTATCTGCAAGGTCGATGCAAAGTAAAGTCTTCTGCTCATGCTCATAAATACTAACCGTCAGCAGCTGAAATAGCTTCACAAACTCAATACTACAAAGTTTTATATGTAATTTGATGCAGAATTAATTTAAAATCCCACATCCTACAGTACTGGGCTGTTTCTAATTAATTTGCTTGGTACAGTATATGCTTCTAGCTATGATAGTCTGTGCCACTGCTTTAGCTTCTGACTCAAATCTCCTGTTCAGCTTTCTTGTAGTTTTGTGCTTAGTACCTTTGTACCTTACTACATATGCTGCCATAGTTTATGGGATCTCTCTGTACAGACTATGAGCAAACTTAGGGGACTGTTCCTACTGAATTGTGCTTAGTACAGGGAATACCTATGCTGCCATAGTTTTATGGGATCTCTCTGTACAGACTATGAGCAAACTGAGGGACTGTTCCTGCTGAATTGTGCTTAGTACAGGGAATACCTATGTTGCCATAGTTTATGGGATCTCTCTGTACAGACTACGAGCAAACTTAGGGACTGTTCCTGCTGAATTGTGCTTAGTACAGGGGAATACCTATGCTGCCATAGTTTTATGGGATCTCTCTGTACAGACTATGAGCAAACTTAGGGGCTGTTCCAGCTGAATTGTGCTTAGTACAGAGGAATACCTATGCTGCCATAGTTTTATGGTATCACTCTGTACAAGCTAAGAGCAAACGTAGGTGGTGGTTCCTGCTGAATTGTGCTTAGTACAGATGAATACCTATGCTGTCATAGTCTTATGCAATCTCACACTCTATGAGTTTACCTTGGGGCTGTACCTCCTGAATTGTGTATAGTGCAGAGGAAACCCTTTGACATTGTATATTTTATGTACAATATATGAGCAGATGCTCCTGCTGAATTGTGCTTTCTTTAGCATAATGCTCATGTTGGCAATTTTATAGTATCGCTCTGTTACTTTGGTCCGCTGTCATGAGTTTACAGCCCTGTTTGTATTATCAGTCCCTCTCTCTGATATACTGGGCCACTTCTCTTCTTGCCTTTTGTTAAGGGATTATAACACAACATGAGCCTTATGGGAGTTGATTGTTAAATGACTCATGAAGATTTTCATTCATCCAGGTCATGGTATATCTAGTATAAGTAAATCTAAAACAACTGGACTTGCTGAGTAATCAATGAAGACGTTTCACTACTCATCTGAGCAGCTTCTTCAGTTTAACTGACTGGTGTGGGAAGTTCTCGTCATATAAACTCTTCCACTAATCCAATCCCAATGGCCCATTGTAACTCTTCAGAGAGGTGAGATCTGAAACTCACAGAGGTGTTGATTCTGTGTAGTTACTGTGATAGGATTATCCAATGTGTCATGTTTTGGACAAAAGTTGGTCCTTTACAGTCATTTCTGCCATGTCTTTGTGTTGGGGGTTCAATTGAGAAATCCTTTGCCTCACTTGGCTACTCTGGAGAGCCCTTAGTATCATATGCGAGTAAATATTTTAGTTTTAGGGCACCTCATAGTTAGTATTCCTATTATAGTGGAGGGGGTAAATGGATAAATCATATTTATTGGTAATATTTATTTTTTAGATCATCACCTATTGCTTATTGGCAAACTCAGGGGCTGGGCTGTCCTTCTTGTTCTTTGATTCCAACTTTGAATCCCAACTAAAAGGTTGAGGGTCAATAGGGAGGACAGGGCGAGGAAAAGTATATAGTATAATATCTATGGATTATATTCTTACTCCCCAATTAGCTTTAAAAGTTACCTTGGCCTGTTTGGAGGATCCCATTGAAGTTTCCTTGACTCACAAGTCTCTATGTTGCTGAATTGTGGGAACAGATGAACTTCAATCAATTCACCCCAATATAAATCTGCCCCTATGTGTGGGCAATACAGGAAAAAGGTCAATTCATTGAGGAGAGAGTCTGTAAAGATTTATTTTTGTCATTAAACTGTTTTAATGATTATTCAATCATTCCCTAACAGGGTCTCCCCATTCTGCCCATTTTCCAGAATACTATTTCATGCCGTTTACATTCCAATCAGATGTTAATCTTGTTGGAGGCATCAGGGTTTCCTTCCATTGCCTGGCAGAACTCAATAAAATGTAAAAATAATAATCGTTTTCCGTGTCTGGAGTTTGCCGTTCTGTAGGCGTAAGCGTTATTTACGGAATATAAGCGATTTCAAATTGTCATTTGTCTCTCCTTGAGAAACTCTCAGCCCTTAAATTGGATCCCTTATTAAATGTCTCCAAAATTCTAGATTTGCTTTTCTTCTTGACTACAAATACATTAGCAGACAAGTGTATGGCATAATAATAGTGATAATAATAATAATAATAATAATAATAATAGCACAACATTTTTCCCTTTTACAAAAAATTCGGAAAACGGACTTCGTACTGAAATACCTTTGCTTTGCTAATAATTATTTTACTATTATAAATATGGGACTTGTTATCCAGAATGCTTGGGACCTGGATAATGAATCTTTCCTTATTTATCAAAATACGAAAAGGTTCTCACAATTTTCTGAAAACGACTCCAAATCCGCACAGATTTTTTTTCCCCGTTTATCAAAATTTTATTTTAAATTTCTTGTGCGGGAAAAAACTCGATTGAAATAGTAAAAAAATCTGAATACCGCAACATTTTCGATTAGACATCTGAATACTGTGGCTTTTTCGGAAACGCAGCGTAGATCAGGGTATCAATGGGACATCTGCCATTGACTTCTACATGACCTCAGCAGGTCTGAGTTGAAGGACTTTTTTATATGGACTTTTAAACACCATCGGGGTTTAATAAATCGCTAAAAATTCTAATTTTTTTTTCCCCACAAAAAACTGTTTTTCCAATCAGAAAAAATCTGACTTTGAGACAAGTGCCAAATGGGCCTGCTCAGTTTGCTCAGTTGAATTGGAAGAGAGGCCTGGACCTGATAGTCATTTCAGGGTTCTCTTAAACTGACCATTACAGGTCCGGACTGAGAATTAAAATAGGCCCTGGCATTTCAGATACACAGAAGCCCAATCAGCCCACACAGAGGCCCAAACGGCCCCACCAGCCCACTAAATACTGACTTTCTGTAGCACCTTATAGCAGCCCCTCTGGCATTTGCCAGAAGCCACAGATTGCCAGTCCGGGCCTACTGACCATGCACTTAGGGGCCCATTCACTAAGCTCGAGTGAAGGAATAGAGGAAAAAAACTTTGATTTTCGAATGTTTTTTTTGGCTACTTTGACCATCGAATTGGCTACTTCGACCTACGACTACGACCTTCGAATCGAACGATTCGAACTAAAAATCGTTCGAATATTCGACCATTCGATAATCGAAGTACTGTCTCTTTAAAAAAAAACTTCGACCCCCTAGTTCGCCACCTAAAACCTACTGAGGCCAATGTTAGGCTTTCCAAGGTTTTTCTGATCGAAGGATAATCCTTCGATCGATGGATTAAAATCCTTCGAACCGTTCAATTCGAAAGGATTTAATCGTTTGATTCCTTCGATCGTTTGATCGAACAAATTGCGCTAAATCCTTCGACTTCAATATTCAAAGTCGAAGGATTTTAATTCGGCAGTCGAATATCGAGGGTTAATTAACCCTCGATATTCGTCCCTAGGTAAATTTGCCCCTTAAAGAGGTTGCCAAATTTTTGGATTTTTGCTCCATTTGCCCATCTATGCTAGGCTGCTCAGGACCCCTGTCAAACAATGTGCCAAATTTGGTCCTAATCCAATAGGATTTTCTATTCTGCCCAACACTGGTGTAACTAGATGTTACCAGGCCCCACGGCAAATTTAATTTAGGGCCTTGAAACATTGGCAAATTGAGTTATTTTACCAAGGCATATTCATTAATTAGGGGCTTATTGACCCCTCTGCGATCCTGGGCTCCCCTACAACCCCAGGGTTTGTTTCCTCTGTAGTCACACCTCTACTGTCCAATAGGTAACGGGTAAATGTTTAATTTGGGAAAGCCATTAGCAGGACAATTAGGAGGACACCATATCTGGGTCAATAAGCTTTTGATTCAGTCTGGAGGGCTTTTATTATGGCCCATCAATGGGTACATTTAGTCACTTGTGTCCATAGACTCAACTAATGTTGTTATTGGTGCCATATTCCAAAAAACACAGGCTGTGTGTATTATATTATATTATATTGCATATTGTATTACACATTTACAGCACGTATGCGGTTTAACTCCTCCTGCTGATTCTGCAGTGCTGCAATTCCCTGCATCAGTCTACCCGTTTAACCAGCAGGCCCATTCCAGGAGTTGTAGTTCTGCAACAGCAGAAACGCTGAAGGCTGCCCGCTCTTTATCTCTCAAGACCACAGCAGAAGGAACATTCGTGATCATTAGGGAGAAGAGCCTGATGAAACCTCAGGTGGCAGAATTTAATAAAGATCTCCGAGTGCCGGTAGCTTTATGCAAATGATGTAGAAATATTATTAAGGTGAGACTCCAGGAAGCTCCACGGTGAGAACGTAACAAGTGGCTGGGGATGGTAATTATCATAAAACAAATTGTGCTTATTAACCCACTGCAGAGCAAAGTAAGACTGCAAAACACAGTGTTTAATAGGAGCAAGTCATTCCTACAGTTTCCTATCTGCTGCAAATTCTGGCTCCCCAACTTGCTTGATGCCAATGGAAAAGTGCCACATTATAATCCCCCTTTTTAAACCCCCCATGCATTTTACTGACCACAAGGTCCTCTTTCCTACTGCATCACCCCCTCTGTTACCCCATACCTGCTCCTGACTGGCAGAACCGCAAAGAGTTTGACCTTGAACCCTGCTTGATACACCTGGAACCCAATATTTACTTCCTGCTCTAGGCTATTTTTGCCCCTTGAACCCTGCTTGATACACCTGGAACCCAAGAATTACTTCCTGCTCTAGGCTATTTTTGCCCCTTGAACCCTGCTTGATAGACCTGAAACCCAAGAATAACTTCCTGTTCAAGGCTATTTTTGCCCCTTGAAACCTGCTTGATACACCTGAAACCCAAGAATTACTTCCTGTTCGAGGCTATTTTTGCCCCTTGAAACCTGCTTGATACACCTGGAACCACAATAATTACTTCCTATTCTAGGCTATTTTTGTCCCTCGAACTCTGCTTGATGCACCTGGAACCACAATAATTACTTCCTGCTCTAGGCTATTTTTGTCCCTTGGGCATTATTTAACCAGGCCACCTTGAAAAACTGATACTTGCACAGACAGAGGAAGACATTCTCACCCTGAAAAAGGTGGGATTCCTAGCTGTAGACCTAATGGTTGTTTCATAGATACGTACATATCCCACCCTAGACAAAGGGGCACACTAGGGTGTAAAAAATCTTGCGCAAACTTGTCATGTGACCTGCCCTGCTAGTACAATTGCCACTGGCAAAATTTAGTTAATGATCTACTAGTAGATGTTGAGCTGGTTACCAGTAGATCCCAGTGGAGCAGCACTGTCCACAAACAGTTCAACCTTATGGATACTTTTGAGTATCCAGGAGTACCTGAAACCTACTACCTTAGGCAAATGGTGTACATTTAGGGGGTAATTTACTAAACTCCATGCCAAAAACACGAAAAATTCCAAGGATGGGAATACGTCAGAATCTGAAAATCTGGCATCTCAGACCTGCCGAGGTTGCAAATAATGGTATAAATCCCAAAGTTATTTTGATCTGCGCTGCACTTCGTGCAATAATCTGAAGATTTTGTGGTTTTCTCAACAAAATCCAGAAGAATCGAAGTTTCATGATTTTTTCAGGGTTTTTTTCCACAAACCAAATTGGTCAGAGTTGTTTTCAGAAAATATTGAGATAAATTTGGACTTTGATTAATCGGCCTCCCCGTTTTATTTTTCTTGGCAACCAATGTAAAGCACTGCATAACTTGTTGGCGCTATAGAAATAAATAAATGATGATGATGGCAGTGCAACATAAAATTGTGTAGACCCTGTAGCCATAACTTTAGTAAACCCCCCTATGGATATAGTGTGGGGAGCCCTGGAAATATATCTTGCACTTGAGATTTATTCATTTATACCAGTTTTGGGTTGAGTTTTAATATGAGAGAGCCAGCAGTGCGTCTTTGGGAGGAGATGGAGGCGACTGTATCTCTCATTCGCACTGACCCAGAAAATTGGAGTTTGGGAACACGTTGGTGCAGTGATCAGTTACTCACAGGCACATAATGGCAATGCTTGTAAATTGCAGGTTTGTAGAGAAATATATCTGTGCCATTTCTTGGCCCTCTATTTGTTCAGAGCAGCATCACAATGAAGCTCAGAGGATGAAGCTCAGACTCTCAGAAGAAATAAAATAATTTTATCTCCGAGTCACTGGTATTTAAATACTGAATTTCAGGAAAAAGAATCTATTATAAAGTTTCCTGACCTGCCTGGGACACAGCCAAGTGCATGTGGCATGAAATCAAATAGGATTGTTATATAGAGTGTTGGATCAGGTCTAATAACCCATAGCAACCAATCAAATATTGAATTATTCACACCAGTATATGCTAATTGGTTACTATGAGGGTATGCAGTGTCCCATAGTCTTTGGCTTATATTGAGCTCTGGTCTCTGAGTTATGCCGGGGGGGGGCACACTATGGCTCAGTGTTGTGTGTAGATAGCAGCTGGAATTAAATTATAATAGTGCCTATTGCTCATAAGCTACTTTCTCTTGTTCCAGAAACCAGGTAAAATATAAGAATGGGGGAAAAAATGGCAAAAAAAGCACGACTTACAGGTCCTGGCTCAAGAGGGGAATTTGAGAAGAAAAGGGATTGCACACTCCGAAAATAAAAATATCTTTATTAAATAATAATAAAAAAAAGCCCAACACGTTTCATCAGAGGAAAAATGTAGAAAAAGTGTCAGGACTCCTTTATATTATTGGAGTGTGCAATCCCTTGGCTTCTTTTGTTAGGGATCATTTGTGGGCTGAATCCAGTGGATCTCATTTTTTTTAGGGTGTGCATTTCCCATGCTTGTTACTAAAGGGGGAACTTGGTGAGTTGGGATGGACTAAAACCAGATTAAGTCTGGAGGGTGATGAGCAGATGTAGTGTATTGAGGTGGCCATATACACTTGAAACTTCATGTATGAGGGTTCACTGATCCTGATATCCATGTACTCAAGGTCAGACTGGGGTGTGCGAGGTCCACCAGGGCTGCTACTCCAGGGGCTCCGCTTCTGAGGCCCACTCACCCACCTTATACTTAGTTTTGCCATGATTGGGGGAGAGAGGGAAGTGGGGGAGCAAGAGGGAAGTGATGGCTGAGGGCAGGTGGGGATTGGGTCTGGGTAGACGGGGCTCACGAGGGTCAGGATTGAGTTGGGCAGGAGTATGGACTCCTGGCAAGAGAGGGTAATTTTTCCCCTTTACACAGCACTGGTAAAACTCAAACATTCCAGTGTTAATAGAGGCCATACGACAAAATAATTGCAAAATTGTTTCCTTTGATGCATCTGGCACAACAACCCTTCAGCCACAAGTTTATGGGGGAATACTGCATTATGGGTAACAAACATTACAATTACATAGTCCCAGTGTGCAGGGCCACCATCAGGGGGTAGTTCTGTACTGGGCCCGGGCCTAAAGGGGGGCCCGGCTGTGCTGCACTCCTCATAATAGCTGAGCCCCTTGACAGCGATGAAGCCATGCCACCTCTTTGGACGTACTGAACCGTCAAACAACTTAAGTCCTGAACTGCTGAAGCTCCGAAGCTATGAAAAGAGCTGAAGTCACGAAAGAAGCCGAACTTCAAGTCCTGAAGCCGCGAAAAGACCCAATGTCACGAAAAGAGCCGAAGTTGAAGTACCAAAACAGTGAAAAGAGCCAAAGTCACAAAGGAGCCGAACTTGAAGTCCCGAAGCCGCGAAAAGAGATGAAGTCACAAAAGGAGCCGAACTTGAAGTCCCGAAGTTGCGAAAAGACCCAATGTCACGAAAAGAGCCGAACTTCAAGTCCTGAAGCCGCGAATAGACCCAAAGTCTGAAGTCCCAAAGTCGCAAAAAGAGCCGAAGTCACTAAAGGAGCCGAAGTTGAAGTCCTGAAGCCACGAGTTCAGTTCTACTGAACACCAATGTATGTTTTTTTAAAGCCCTAGCCACCAATATATTATTTTAATACTCTACACGCCCCTGCCACCAATGTTTTTTTAAAAAATATACTCTGGGACAACAATGTATTTTTTTAACTTGTAAGGGGGGCCATGGCACAATATATATTTTTTTAACTTATGGGGGCCCTGACCATCAATGGCTTTTTATAACTTGTGTGGGGGGGTTCACTGTTTTTAGTGCTGATTTCTGTGTGGTCTTTTAACTGTGGGGTGGGCAGTATCTGGGGTGGGGTTGCCGGCTGGGGTTGGCGGAGCCCCAAATTGTGTTGTACGAGTGCCCATGATTTCTAATGACAGCCCTGCCCGTGTGTTTATAAGTGACACCTAAAATCCTCAATATGATTTGCCAGTTTTGTTTAGTTTCTAAGATTGAATTTCTCTGACTTTCAGCACCTTCCGTAATCGATCTGCCAGCAACTCACAGATAAAAGAAATCAATGAGTCCCCATAGTATTATATTTAGTGCAATCTTTATCCCCAAACCTTTCATTTGAAACTATTGCTTTTCTTGGGCACTGCCTATTCTCTGTTCCTCTGTATCCTGATAAAGCTCATTCTGAGAAGGCCAAATGTCATTTTGCCGGAACATAATAACAGAATTTATGGCCCAGAAAATTTTGCAGTTTCCTGATCATTTGTAAAAGTTTTGTTTTAGTTCTATGGGCACTATACCACTACTACTACTACTACTACTACTATACCTACGTCTTATAGTAGGGCGCTAATAGATAAACTAGAACAACAATATTCTTTAATTCAAAGGGTTTTAAAAACCTGTTTGAAAATAAATTACGGTAGATCATTCATGTAGATCATGTATATGAGAGCTTTACAGGCAGCATCAGGAAACTATTTTTGTGTACTTCGACTTGGGAATAGTCCAAATCCGATTTGAATTTGAAAAAAATTTGAATATCGAAATGTATCATGTACTGTCTCTTTAAAAATTTGACCGACCATCACCATCTAAAACCTGCCGAATTGCTGTTCTAGCCTATGGGGGACCTCCTAGAACCTATATGGAGTCAATTGGTGGACCAAAGTTTTTTTTGGAAAAACTTCTAATCTAATTCGATTGAATGCGCTATTCCTTTCGATTTGAAGACGGACCTATTAGATTGAAAACGGACCTATTCAACCCAAAAAAAAACTTTGACTTAATTTCGGTTGGTCTTTTTGAATTCGACCCATGATAAATATGCCCTTAACAGTAGTGATGGGCGAATAAATTTGCCAGGCGCGAATCCGTGGCGAATTCCCGTGTTTCAGCCCCTATATTGGAGCTCCCTATAGATGTTCTCTGGTCCCTGTCTGTGTTTCAAATGAGGGGTGGGTGTGTCCTAACGGTCCCTGCCAGAAGCACAGTAGGAGGGGACAGCCAATCACAGCCCTGCAGTCACACAAGCCCAGACAGGCTTCAGTTCCCTATCAGGTTCTGCTAGCTGCTGATTGGTTCCTGTCTTACAGGGCAGTGAGCTGAGTGCACAGCCTGGGAATTCAGGAAGTGGAAGAGAAGGGAGGGATTATTAGGGTTTTTACAGAAATATTCAATAAATCAGCCTGAAACACTTCTTTTTAAAGCACAATTCTTCTATATCTAAATGGGTATAATGCACTGGTACATTCTTATATTTTACACAAAATTTCTCCTTTAAGGTATGAAGATCCAAATGACAGAAATATCCATTATCCGGAAAACTCCAGGTCCCGAGCATTCTGGATAACAGGTCCCATGCCTTTATTAAAGCTGACATTTAGGGGGTTATTATCAATATTATTTAATTAATATTTATTAAAGTCCGAATACCAAAAATTTAAAAAAATGCAAGTTTTTTTTTTTACTATAAAATCAAAATTTTACTTCTGAATCACAACTCTCTGTTACTGCAGAGACACAACTCCCTGTTACTGCTGAAACACAACTCCCTGTTACTGCTGAAACACAACTCCCTGTTACGTCTGAATCACAACTCCCTGCTACTGCTGAAACACAACTCCTTGTTACTGCTGAAACACAGCTCCCTGTTACTGCTGAAACACAACTCCCTGTTACGTCTGAATCACAACTCCCTGTTACTGCTGAAACACAACTCCCTGTTACTGCTGAAACACAACTCCCTGTTACAGTACTTCTGAATCACAACTCCCTGTTACTGCTGAAACATAACTCCCTGTTACTGCTGAAACACAACTCCCTGTTACTTCTGAATCACAACTCCCTGTTACTGCTGAAACACAACTCCCTGTTACTTCTGAATCACAACTCCCTGTTACTAGGGATGTAGCGAACGTCGGAAAAAAAGTTCGCGAACATATTCGCGAACTTGCGCAAAAATGCGAGCGGTTCGCGAACGGTTCGAGAACCCCATAGACTTCAATGGGAAGGCGAACTTTAACATCTAAAAAAGACATTTCTGGCCAGAAAAATGATTTTAAAGTTGTTTAAAGGGTGCAACGACCTGGACAGTGGCATGCCAGAGGGGGATCAAGGGCAAAAATGTATCTGAAAAATCTGCCTGTGTGTGCTTGGAAGAGATAGTGTAGGGGGAGAGCTGTTAGTGATTTCAGGGACAGATGATAGTAAGTTTGCTGGCTAGTAATCTGCTTGATACTGCTCTGTATTGGAACAAAAAAATAAATAAAAGCAGTCCTTACAAGGACTACTGTTATTGCAGCAGTCAGCAGATGAGATCAGAAGCAGGACAGCTGCCCACTGCAGCTACATACAGAGCACTGCAGTAGAAGGTAGATTACTAGCCAGCAAAGCTACCTAAGCTTAAATGTCCCTCAAACCCCTGCAGACTTCTGTCCCTCCAATAACAGAGCAGTATCAAAACGATTACTAGCCAGCAAACTTTCAACTGTCCCTGAAATCACTAACAGGCAGCAGCTCTCTCCCTACACTATCTCTTCAGCACACACAGGCAGAGTGAAAAAAACGCTGCAGGGCTTCGGTTTTTATAGGGAAGGGGAGTGGTCCAGGGGAGAGCTTCCTGATTGGCTGCCATGTACCTGCTGGTCTGGGGTGAGAGGGCAAAAAAAAGCGCCAACAATGGCGAACCCAAAATGGCGAACGTCGCGCGACGTTCGCGAACTTCCGGCGAGCGCGAACACCCGATGTTCGCGCGAACAAGTTCGCCGGCGAACAGTTCGCGCCATCTCTACCTGTTACTGCTGAAACACAACTCCCTGTTACTTCTGAAACACAACTCCCTGTTACTGCAGAGACACAACTCCCTGTTACTGCTGAAACACAACTCCCTGTTACTGCTGAATCACAACTCCCTGTTACTTCTGAATCACAACTCCCTGTTACTGCTGAAACACAACTCCCTGTTACGTCTGAATCACAACTCCCTGTTATTGCTGAAACATAAATCCCTGTTACTGCAGAGACACAACTCCCTGTTACTGCTGAAACACAACTCCCTGTTACTTCTGAATCACAACTCCCTGTTACTGCTGAAACATAACTCCCTGTTACTGCTGAAACACAACTCCCTGTTACTTCTGAATCACAACTCCCTGTTACTGCTGAAACACAACTCCCTGTTACTTCTGAATCACAACTCCCTGTTACTGCTGAAACACAACTCCCTGTTGCTTCTGAAACACAACTCCCTGTTACTTCTGAATCATAACTCCCTGTTACTGCTGAAACACAACTCCCTGTTACGTCTGAATCACAACTCCCTGTTACTGCTGAAACATAAATCCCTGTTACTGCAGAGACACAACTCCCTGATACCGCAGAGACACAACTCCCTGTTACTGCTGAACCACAACTCCCTGTTACTGCTGAATCACAACTCCCTGTTACTGCTGAACCACAACTCCCTGTTACTGCTGAAACATAACTCCCTGTTACTGCTGAACCACAACTCCCTGTTACTGCTGAAACATAACTCCCTGTTACTGCTGAACCACAACTCCCTGTTACTGCTGAACCAGGATAAGGGCCCTAATGACAAAGGAAGGTGGTTGTACTGAGCAATGGATGACTTTGTTTTACTTTCACTTGGACTCTTGGGATTAAAACAAAAAATACGCACAATATATATAAACTGTGTCTGACATACAATTTCATTCTTTTTGTTGCTGTTAAAATCTATTTCTATTTCCTTGACGTACAAAGAAGTGTCTGGGAGTGAAAGCAAACGCCTGCTGTCCATGGTGCTGAACCACTACCTTGTGTCTCCGTCAGTCCTTGTACAGGGCAGTGTCTGGGCTCGTAGGCTTCACACAAAGGAAAGTACTGGGGATATGACACCTTGTTATTGAACATTCAAAGCTTCCTATCTTTCTCCATCAGATTTCATCAGCCCATGACACACAGGGGGTTACTTACTAAAATCTGAATTTTTCTGATGAATTAATAAAAATAAAAAAATCCGACCAAACTGGAATCCATGATTTACCCTTATTTATCATTTAAAAACCCACAAAATAATCGGATCTATAAAAATCATGACTTTTTCCGATTGACGCAAGAAAGTTAGGGGATTAAACACTTGAAAAGTCCATTGACTTGTACAGGACCATGACAGGTTGAAGATGGAGTATTTTCAGGTTCTGACTTTTTGCATCCTCGGGGTATAATAAATCTCGAACATTTTGACTCTTTTCCACTAAAAATTTGTATTGTATAGTAGAAAAAAAATTTCATACTTACTTTGCACAAAAAAATAAATCTCATCAATAGTCAATGGCAGTTGTTGATCTATTTAAGTAGGTGTTATCCGAAACTGTGAAGGTGTGATGCAGTTATGGTTCCATTGTGACCAGATCTCACTTTCACACCTCTGTGAGTTTCATCTAACACCTACCTGAATATTTCAATAGAACCATTGTGATTGGATATTGCTGACTGTTTCCTTAAAGGGGATGTTCACCTTTCAAACACTTTTTTTCAGTTGAGTTATTTTCAAACTGTTCATCATAAACAAATACTTTTTTCAATTGCTTTCCATCGTTTACTTTTTACTGTTTTTACTGTTTTGAAGTTTACCGTTTAAAGTCTCATGGGTGTCCGCACTCTTTTCTCTTAGCTTGCTGAGGTGCACGATCAAATATTGTATTATATATGATGAAAGGATCAGCACACTCATTTGTAGATCAATCAAACGTGCTTTTATTTAACACAGCATTGTGTCCAACGTTTCGGTCCCACCTGGGGACCTTGATAAATTTGCCGCAAATGTATTTGCCCATCAATACTACTACAACCATTGGACATTAGTTCTGATTGGCGGCCAGCTCGGTCATGTCTCTATGTTCGACATACAGTAACTTACATACGTATTTGTTACAGGGTTTTCACAATGTGGACTCTATGATGTACAAGGAAATCAGGCAACATCCCAGATTACTGTATTTCATGGAAGCCCAGATGCACCTGCAGAATTGTAATGCGGACACATTAAGCAGCCTAATCACATTACCATTAACAGCCGGCCGAAATGATCCAGTCCAGGCACAGCCCACAGACGCATTGTGTTTAGCAGCTGCCTTTAAATTAGGGTACATTTCAATTAGTGGAATAAAATAAACATTATCTCTGCAATTCTGCCAACAGCCAGGGTTAAGGTGCTGCTAGAACATCCATTCACATGCACAAATCTGTCCACATTCACTCTGCCCAGAAATTCTGCTCAGCAAGTTCCACAGAAACTTATAAGGCATCTATGCATAGAAAATGTCATATTTTCAAATTACTCTGGGGTTGTTTCAACTGTTCTGATAAGCTCAGACAGGATCTGCTCTGTTATACAGATAGTTAGAATCTCAGCTGCCATAAAGCAGGACAGGACTGCTGCTTACAATGGGATCAGATAGGATCTGTGCAGCCACTGGGACAGAATGCTCTGTTATACAGATAGCTAGAATCTCAGCTGCCATAAAGCATGACAGGACTGCTGCTTCCAATGGGGATCAGATAGGATCTGTGCAGCCATTGGGACAGAATGTTCTGTTATACAGATAGCTAGAATCTCAGCTGCCATAAAGCAGGACAGGACTGCTGCTTACAATGGGATCAGATAGGATCTGTGCAGCCACTGGGACAGAATGCTCTGTTATACAGATAGCTAGAATCTCAGCTGCCATAAAGCATGACAGGACTGCTGCTTCCAATGGGGATCAGATAGGATCTGTGCAGCCATTGGGACAGAATGTTCTGTTATACAGATAGCTAGAATCTCAGCTGCCATAAAGCAGGACAGGACTGCTGCTTACAATGGGGATCAGATAGGATCTGTGCAGCCACTGGGACAGAATGTTCTGTTATACAGATAGCTAGAATCTCAGCTGCCATAAAGCAGGACAGGACTGCTGCTTACAATGGGGATCAGATAGGATCTGTGCAGCCACTGGGACAGAATGTTCTGTTATACAGATAACTAGAATCTCAGCTGCCATAAAGCAGGACAGGACTGCTGCTTACAATGGGTCACAACCATCTAATAATGCAAGACCTTACCTTCCTCTGAGATGAATAATTAGCCGTTTATTGTACTAATATCAGCAGCAGCTGAAGCAGCACAAAGGACCAGCCAGGCTCATGCTGATGGAACTGAACAATTCATCTATCTCATGATTATCTAAAAATCATTAAAGCTTTTAAAAAAAATCAATTACGAAAACCTCTCATCCCACCGTTGATATGTGAGCGCAATACAATAACCACGTAGCTACACAATCATCTCGGCAGAAAACCTTGAGCGCTTCGGCAACAATGGAGCTCGTTCCACTTCAACGTGAGGAAGAGGATGACTCACTAAACCTGCATTATTCTGTTCCATCGACCTTGGCATTATCCGCTAACAACTGCGCCTGTGATTCATTCCAGAGGGAAGAGAGACAATGAAATGATAATAATAAATGCATGACATGCCAGCACTGCTAATTGTTACGATGGAAACATCCCTCTCTCTCAGTGTGTGTGTGTGTCACAAGTTGTTTTGGCTGTACGGACACAAACACAAGGAAATAAACTGCACCCCGTCTCATTTAGAGCTTGATATTTCATTTCTTCTACCTTGTTATATCCCAAAATAGCTGAACTACTTACATGTACACGTGTTTTTGGGCAGAGGTTCCACGGAAGGATTTGGATAATTCTGATTCCAATTAAACCGACCATTGAAGGTCTCACTTTTGGCAAAGGCACCTTTCAACTGAGCCCTGGCTGGAAGCGTCTGGAGGGAAGAAATGGGCATCAGTGGTTCTTAACCATGAACTTTGGCAGACTCAATGGTTGAGGCAAATACATAGTAAGTTAGGTTGAAAAAAGACACACATTCATCAAGTTCAACCTTTTAACTCTATTTTAACCTGCCTAACTGCCAGTTGAACCCATCTTCAATTTGCCTCAGAGGGGGAACAAATTCCTTCCTGACTCCAAAATGTCAACTTGTACTATGAGCTATCTCCCATATCCCTGTATTCCCTCACTTGCTAAACACCATCCAACCCCTTCTTATACCTATCTAATGTATCAGCCTGTACCACTGATTCACCTCCCAGCTCTCCCTGTAACACCCCTTTCCCTCCTCTAATCTCATTGGCTCCCTCCTGTCTGCTGGGAGGAGCTACTGGTGAATAAAGCATCTGACCCTTCCTTGTACCGATCTAATGTATCAGCCTGTACCACTGATTCACTTCCCAGCTCTCCCTGTAACACCGCTTTCCCTCCTCTAATCTCATTGGCTCCATCCTGTCTGCTGGGAGGAGCTACTGGTGAATAAAGCATCTGACCCTTCCTTGTACCGATCTAATGTATCAGCCTGTACCACTGATTCACTTCCCAGCTCTCCCTGTAACACCGCTTTCCCTCCTCTAATCTCATTGGCTCCATCCTGTCTGCTGGGAGGAGCTACTGGTGAATAAAGTATCCGACACTTCCTTGTACCTATCTAATGTATCAGCCTGTACCCCTGATTCAGGGAGACAATTCCACATCTTCACAGCTCTCACTGTAACAAACCCCTTTCGAATTTAGGTGGAACCTCTTTTCTTCTAATCGGAATGGGTGACATTGTGTCAGCTGGAAAGACCTACTAGTAAATAAAGCATTAGAGAGATTATTATATGATCCCCTTATATATTTATACATAGTTATCATATCTCCCCTTAAGCGCCTCTTCTCCAGCGTGAACATCCCCAATTTGGCCAGTCTTTCCTCATAGCTAAGATTTTCAATACCTTTTACCAGCTTAGTTGCCCTTCTCTGTCCCCTCTCTAATACAATAATGTCCTGTTTGAGTGATGGAGACCAAAACTGTACGGCATATTCTAGATGGGGTCTTACCAGTGCTCTATACAATGGAAGAATGACCCCCTCCTCCCATGAATCTCTGCCCCTTTTAATACAACTCAACACCTTATTTGCCCTTGATGCTGCTGACTGGCATTGCTTGCTACAGACAAGTTTATTATCTACAAGGACTCCAAGCTCCGTCTCCATTATGGATTTGCCTAGTGCAGTCCCATTAAGGGTATAAGTGGATATTGTTACATCCCAGGTGCAGGACTTTACATTTATCAACAATGAATCTCATTTGCCACTTAGCTGCCCAGATTGCCAGTTTGTCAAGATCCTGTTGCAAGTGCCACATTCTGGATGGAATTAATTGGGCTGATAGTTTTGTGTCATCTGCAAACACTGATACATTACTTACAACACCCTCCCCTAAGTCATTAATGATCAAGTTAAATAAAAGTGGACCCAATACTGAGCCCTGAGAGACCCCACTAAGAACCTTACTCCAAGTAGAGAATGTCCCATTAACAACCACCCTCTGTACCCGATCCTGTAGCCAGTTTCCTATCCATGTGTAAATGACTTCATTAAGCCCAACAGACCTTAGTTTTTGTGGGGCACCGTATCAAACACTTTGGCAAAATCCAAATAGATCACATCTACTGCCCCCTGCAGCCTTGTTTACATTTATTCTTATTAAAGCCTGAGTCAGCCACTGACTAGATTGAGCTGAGCCATTAGTGCAGCTATGAAGTGAGCCTGGGAACTCAGACTCCTCTATTGTATACAACTCCTTTTCTTTTACAACCATACTGGTACCATTACTGATACCAACACTCTCAACCCATATTTCTTTACTATTAATATACTTAAAGGACAATTCAACCTGTTCTGAAAAAAACCTGTACCCCCACCCAGATAGACCACCCCTCCCTCCTCCACCCAGGCTAAATACCCCCCCGGGAGATGCCCCATACTCCATACTTATCCCTCGCCACAGATTCTTCCAGCAAAGTTCCACACGTCCATCTTCTGCGTCCTCTGTAAGCTGACTGCGAGACGCAGAAGATGGACGCGTGGAAGGTCGCTGGAAGAATCTGCGCCAAGTGGTAAGTATGGAGTATGGGGCATCTCCCCGGGGGGGGTAGTTAGCCTGGGGGGAGGAGGGAGGGCTACCTGGGGTGGGGGGGTAGGGGTTTTTTTTATTAAGAATGGTGGGAAAAATATAATTTCGGTCCCTCAAGGGAACCTGATAACCTCAATAACCAAAAATAAATTGGCACTCATGGGACTTCAAGGGAACTGTTATCAACAACCAAAAAATAATGAAACGTTAAGGAAATTTTTCTCAGTATCCAAAAATAAACGGAGCACTCATGGGGCTTCAATGGAATCTTCTTTAATAAATAAATAAATGCAAAACTCACGAGACTCCAGGTGAACCTTCTTCAGTATCTAAAAATAAATGGAGCACTCATGGGACTTCAAGGAACCATCATTAATAACCAAAAAATAATGAAACGTTAAGGAAACCTTCCTTATTATCCAAAAAATAAATGGAGCACTCAAGGTACTACAAGGGAATCGTCTTCAATAACCAAATAAATAAATGGAAAACTCATGAGACTTCAAGTGAACATTCCTCAGTATTCAAAAATAAATGGAGCACTCATGGGACTTCAAGTGAATCTTCCTTAACAACTAAAAAATAAATGGAGCACTCGTGGAACTTAAAGGGAACCATCATCCATAACCAAAAAATAATGACATATTAAAAAACCCTTCCCCAGTATCCAAAAAGAAATGGAGGACTTCAAGGGAATCTTCTTCAATGACCAAATAAATAAGTAAATGGAAAACCCATGAGACTTCAAGTGAACCTTCTTCAGTAACTAAACAAATAAATATAATTTCAGTCCCTCAAGGGAACCTGATTCAATAACCAAAAATAAATAGAGCACCTATGGGACGACAAGGGTACCTTCCCCAATAAACAATAACAAATTTTCACAAAAAATTCCGATTTTACAGTAAAAAAAACATTTTATTTTTTGAGTTTTTGACATTCAGAATTCAATAAATAACCCTCTTAATGTTTAAATGATATTTTAGTAGACTTCAGATATGAAGATCCAAATAACAGAAAGATATGAACATTCTGGATAACAGGTTCCATACCTGTACAAAAGTAATGCAATTGCCGGTGCTAAAGATGTTAGCAATTGCCTGATAATATCTCACAATTTTCCGATGCACTTGAAGCTAAACATTAACTCAGCTTCTAACTCAACTTTAAGATGCTAAAAACCTTAGTTGTGAAATAAGCAAAAAAAAGCAGAGATAATGGATCGAGAATTGTGTACATTCCGTTCCCTTTGAAACCTTTTTAAGCAACTGCGCTGCCTCCGCTAAAAGATTTCTTTGAATGTTTGACATGAGACTGATCTGTGATAAACAAGGCTGATGCTGAGCAGATATATAGGCACAGCTGTATCTCAGGAGGTTTCCTTACAAACACAAGGTCATTTAAGTCCATGTAATCTGCCTTACATCCTTCATAAATTGGGTTTAAAAAATGTAAATTCCTTAAGCAGAAACTGGTGCAGTTTTTCAGATGGATGACGGGTCATGTGACTCGATGGCAAAATCACTTACTTTCTGCAAGAACCAGAAGAGAAACTCGCTCAAGTACAAACTCCCGTCTCGGGGGAATTTAGAGACTTTTCATGCGCAGAATTCCCAATGTAAATGTATTGCTGTTTTCAGCTATTGATTTCAGATGAGGTCTGGCTATTTTTAACTAGAGATATGGCTACAGTATGTAGTTACATGTCAAATGAGGTGGAAGTAACCCAAAAGCCATATACTAAACATATATTATATTTTATACCATTATTACTGTATGTGCTCCTTCAACCTAACTTTTTTTGTTGTTGCAACTAACTCATAAGTGCTGTGAGTCACAGACTGATAGAAGCAGCGAATGGTTGAACCAAGTGAATAGTTAGGTTAAGGATTAAATCAGAATTATTTAATAGTAACTGGAATTATTATAGATAGGCCACTTCCCATTTAAGACTTCAGGGGTGGGTTAGATGATATTGGGGCTGGCTGGTGATGTTGGGGGGAGGGGCTGAAGATTGCGTGAAGATTAACTTCAATGTTTTCCTATGTGGAAATCCAGAAAGGCAGTTTTCACCTGGATAACCCTTCCAAAAACTGAGCTGTCCGGGTGAAATTCTGACAGGTAGCAACTAGGAATGCACCGAATCCAGGATTTTTTTCGGGATTTGGGTAGGATTCTGGCTTTTTCAGCAGGATTGGGATTCGGCCAAATCCTTCTGCCCGGCCAAACCTAATCCAAGTCCTAATTTAAATATGAAAATTAGGGGCAGCGAGGGAAATCGCGTAACAAAACAAGGAAGTAAAAAATGTTTTCCCCTTCTCACCCCTAATTTGCATATGCAAATTAAGATTCGGATTCAGTTCGTCATTAGGCTGAATCTTTCGCAAAGGATTCGGGGGTTCGGTCGAATCCAAAATAGTGGATTTGGTGCATCCCTAGTGGCAACCCTAACTGTGTAAAGGTGAGGTGCAGAGTCAGTCTGGGGGGGGGTCCAGGGCACACCATGGCTTCCAACTCAGGGGCCCCACAACCCCTAAGGAACCCCCACCCCAGTCTTGAGCTTGTCCAGAGGCTGCAACCCTCCCCCACTGCTCATACTTTATTTCCCAGTGTCCCACTGGCCCAGTCCAACTTTGTTGAGGTGAGTGTTTCTGGTGCATTCTGGGCTCCCTGGAGCCAGTCCAACTTACCTACAGAAATAATGGACAATTTAAATTGTTCACCACATACATACGTATATTTATCAATTGCAGGGATGAGCTCATTTTCTACAAATTCACAAGGAAATTAGCTTTTTTCGGAGTGGTGGAAATTTTCTCAAATCTGCACTAGAATTTCACCGTGCTATTTGTTTTTTTTTTTTTGTTTGTTTTTTTTTACTCCAAAGCAGCTGACATGAGAAAAAACGTAGAGGAAAAAAAATGCCCATTGGCTCCAATGCATCTGGCGAAATATTTAGCAATTCGCCATTGTTTCTCAAGGTTTCACAAAATTTTTAACCAAAAAATAAAAAAACTCCAAGGATTTTTTGATCATTGAGAATTAATTGCCATAACCAGCAACAAATCAGTCTAAGTCAAGTAAAGATTTGTACCGCTCGCATGTTTACTAAAGTACGATGAGACAAATTAGTCTTGCGTTATGTGGCATTGATTACGCAAACGTAGCTGTTAGTTTCAGCGTTATTTCTGGAGAGTTGCGAGTTTTTCGTCGCTCATTTAGGCATAATCTGCTTTGAATCTTGCGATTTTATTTGGCACCACTTTTATTTTGCCAATGGCCACACTAATGAATATATATATATATATATAGATATATATATACATACATACAGGTATGGGACCTGTAATCCAGAATGCTCGGGACCTGGGGGTTTCCGGATAACGGATCTTTCCATAATTTGGGTCTTCATGCCTTAAGTCTACTAGAAATTCATTTAAACATTAAATAAACCCAATAGGCTGGTTCTGCCTCCAATAAGGATTAATGATATCTTAGTTGGGATCAAGTACAAGATATGGTTTTATTATTACAGAGAAAAAGGAAATCATTTTTAAAAATTTGGATTATTTGGATAAAATGGAGTCTATGGGAGACATCCATTCCGTAATTCGTAGCTTTCTGGATATTGGGTTTCCGGATAAGGGATCCTATACCTGTATATATATATATATATATATATATATATATATATATACAGTTTATGAATGAGTTTATTACCAGTATATGAATGAGTTTATTACCAGTATATGAATGTATGCTTATGGCCAATTAAGTAATACCAGGAATTTCAGAAATAAAATATTTCCCCATGATATATTTTTTTCTTAATTAATTGACTAATGCTACATTTATAAGTATCACTTTTCCCCACTGCAATCACTAAGTGCTTATGTTTAAAAGTAGCTTGAATGCGATAATAGGCGTTAATATATACAGAATGTTCGCCTGAATATTCGTAATGAAAGAAGTGCTCGCACTGCTTATGTGTTTTTTCTGCCGCAAGTTATTATTGCTGTTTATTGCACCCTTGATCAGCGTTGGTTTAGAACCAATGGACCACCCAAGAAACCTTTCTCAAATCTTTCCTAAGCAGAAGAACATCAGAGCAGCCTCTTTCTTTCTCCTGACAAATTCCTTGACTACTTGCTGGTCAGACTGGTGGGAAACTGACCAGCAGGTGGCGCTGTTGTAACACAATTCATTCATATTAAAGGGATCCTGTCATCAGAAAACATGTTTTTTTTCAAAACACATCAGTTAATAGTGCTGCTCCAGCAGAATTCTGCACTGAAATCCATTTCTCAAAAGAGCAAACAGATTTTTTTATATTCAATTTTGAAATCTGACATGGGGTTAGACATTTTGTCAATTTCCCAGCTGCCCCTGGTCATGTGACTTGTGCCTGCACTTTAGGCGAGAAATGCTTTCTGGCAGGCTGCTGTTTTTCCTTCTCAATGTAACTGAATGTGTCTCAGTGGGACCTGGATTTTACTATTGAGTGTTGTTCTTAGATCTACCAGGCAGCTGTTATCTTGTGTTAGGGAGCTGCTATCTGGTTACCTTCCCATTGTTCTTTTGTTCGGCTGCTGGGGGGGGGGGAAAGGGAGGGGTGATATCACTCCAACTTGCAGTACAGCAATAAAGAGTGATTGAAGTTTATCAGAGCACAAGTCACATGATTTGGGGCAGCTGGGAAATTGACAATATGTCTAGCCCCATGTCAGATTTCAAAATTGAATCTAAAAAAATCTTTTTGCTATTTTGAGAAATGGATTTCAGTGCAGAATTCTGCTGGAGCAGCACTATTAACTGATTCATTTTGAAAAATTTTTTTTTTCCCATGACAGTATCCCTTTAACAGTACATGTATCCTTTAATATCTTGGAATTAAAAAATATACTGTAAATAATGTACTTTGCAAAAGTGCTTAGAATAGCCCCCTCATCCATTTTACATTCACTTATGTTAACGGTTTTCTTATCCTTTAAGGGTCCAGATCATTATAGGGCTAAGATATCCAAGTCTAAGTCACTGCTCACCCAACAGACCTAAATGAAAGAGGCAGAGCAGCCCCCGGGCCGATGGATATGGTCTACTGAAATCAGACACGTAGCCTGGAGTGCACTTTGCCTCCATCTTTCACTTACATTCTATTAGTCCATTAAAAAGGCTCAGCAAATAGAGTGAGCTGCTGTTTTCTCAGGACGCCTGCTTCTTTCTCGGGTAATTACCTTAAATTACTTTATCCCATTTATATTCTTTACCGAGCAAAGTAATTGCACTTCCCAACAGCGTCCGTTTCTGGAAAGGATGAGACAAGTAAAAACCGGTGCTTGGAACTTATTGCCGACCTCCACTGACCCCCCCGCGTCTGTCTTCATTAGCAAGCAGGGGCATTAGCACAATTAGAATCGTTTCCATTTTCATTTATTTTTGCATGGACAGAACTGATTGTAATCATAGAAAAGATATGTTCGCTTTCCTACTGAAATAAAAACGATTTCCTACCCCTAATGTGCGCAGAAGATAAAACCAGCCCCATGCCCTAACACATAATAGCCATTATTATTGGCATCATTTGAAACAGAAATGACTTAATCAGTTTGGAAATCGATGCCTGTGTGTCGGACCCATGTGTGTTCTCAATGTACTGAACCAAATAGAATCACACAAGTGGGTACCTGGTACTTACTAGCGCAGTGCCTCCACCTAGTGGGATCCAGGAATGCACCTGTGGGTGGCCCAATAGGAATACAGTAATAACACGCACACTGTATGAGCTTATCTGAATAACGGTTTATATAAAATAAATAGGCAACTACGTCCGCAGGATGGATTTTTTAACAGCTTTACGTAATGACACCATTGACCGCTTTAATAATATCTGGGGTAATTGGGACGTAGCCCAGGAAATACTTTCTAGTTGACATATCCATCCACTTATGATACCTTCCTTATATGTCTAGCCTTATCATTCTAAGATGTTGTGCGAACCATTTTATTCAGTCTGCCCAGGGTATCCTATATTTGAGACGTTGCTACTGGTGTCTTGAAACTCATTTATGTATATGGCTGTATTGAGTCTTATGTTCCTTATTTCTATCCCACTTCTGTACTGTAAATTATATTATGTTATCAGATTTCCTGATATGGGTTAACATCTTGTGAATGCGTGTTAACTGGAGACGACTTTTCTATGTGCTCTACGCAGTACTGTTTTTCTGATATCCACTGTGATTTATTATGACAAATGTGAAAATGCTGTACGTTTCTATGATGCTATTTTTTTTTTGTGTTTAATAAAAATATTTTGAAAAAATAAATAAATAAATAAATCAATAGCCAACTAGTACATGCAGCACTCCTAACCAGTGGCAATAGGGCCTCAAGCTTTCTAACTAACTAAGAAAAGGCAAAGTCCTTTAACAAACAGTCCCTTTATTCTTCAGCGCCTCTTTAGGGTACTGTCCCTTTAACCAGGATACTCACAAATCCTCTTTGGAAACTTTAGAGCTCTCTTCAGGTGAATCCTGCAGCTTCAGGCATACAGTGCAACTACCAGCCGCTTTGGTCCCACCAGCAGCTCTCTGGCTTCCTTCTTTGTCCACCATGCGGCTCTCTATGCCAGGCTCTCTTCTTATGCCAATCTCTGTGACTTCCTTTCCTGCCAGCCACTCACTAGCTGCCGTGTCACTTCCTGTTGCACTGAAATCACTGACTAGCTGGTTGCTAGGTAACAGCTTACAGCACACAGACACAGGCTCTGGGCTTCTGCCATTACAGGGATAAGTGCAATGTTTTTGCACGGATTCCCTATATTGTTAACACATTGCTGAAGGGAAAACATATCTAGTTATAATAAAAACCTCAAATACACTGTGTGTTTGCTTTAA
The DNA here is from genome assembly GCA_038501925.1 of Xenopus petersii. Classification (NCBI taxonomy): domain Eukaryota; kingdom Metazoa; phylum Chordata; class Amphibia; order Anura; family Pipidae; genus Xenopus; species Xenopus petersii. The sequence continues at coordinate 7,374,765 of CM076683.1, forward strand.
TGCTCTACTGTTCATCATAAATGAACTGCTAACAAATGTCTGGTTTTTTTTACCAGTACATAATTCATTGGAATAATTATCCAGTACAATTACTTTTTTTGTTATTTAATAAAAAGTGGCTATAATCTCCCCATCATTGAAACTGTTATAGGAGTCATGATGCCACAATGCCTTTTTTCTTTTACTGATGATGTCATAATGCCTTGATTCTTTCACTGATGATGTCATAATGCCCTGATACTTCTACCGACGATGTCATAATGCCTAGGAATGACACTGCTTTAGCCTGAGCAACATAAATCCTCATTTCTCATTTGACTAAAAGCAAGTCGACATATCTATCAACATGTCTCTTGTTTTTATCAGAATATTTATTTTATGTTTACTATATCTACTATCAAAAGGATTAACTACAGGTAAGGAGAGCTTTAGTTATTTTTATTGATAAATCTTATATAGATTTAATTATATATTCAACTACATGGGAAAGTCTTTAATATGCTGAGCATTTCACCTCAACATTGTCTATATTTATATGTAGAAACTATTGTAATATTATTTGAGTATTATGTAAGGCAGTGTATGTATCTTGGCCTAAAGTTTGTGTTGCTATTAGCTGGTGAATTTCCTATTATAGAATAAAAGAAGAATGAAATATGATTTATTGAGTTTTACACAGATTTTTTTTTAATTAGTGACTAGCCAGCGTGATTTGTATTAAAGGCTTTCATTTTTAAAAACTAATTTTTACCTTTTCCCTTTTTCAATTAGAACCAGAAACTCCTACCTTTAGTCCCGTTACTGAGTCTACCACTTTGAATGTTGAGACCACAACCGGTAAGCCAATTATTTGTTATATTAATTGCTTTTGGACTTTGCATTTAGGACTATTGGGTGCCCCAATTTAATAACGTCCGACAAATCCCATTGCATTGATTTAATTTTCTTCTTTTGCTTCTCATTGGGGGCAGATGTTCCTTCTGATTGCACACAAAATACTCTCTATAAACATGTGGGGCGTTTATCAATAGAGTGGACCTGTCACCCAGAGATAAAAGCTGTATAATAAGGGGCATATTTATCAAGGGTCAAATTTCGAATTTGAAGAACTTCGAAATTTGAATTCAAAAAGACCAATCGAAATGAAGTCAAAGTTTTTTTTGGCTGAATAGGTCAGTGCATTTTCAATCAAATTTGAATCGTACGAATAGAGGTAATAGTATATTCGATACAATTTGAATCAAAGTTTTTCCTTAATTTTTCAAAGTCCACCAACTGACTCCAAATAGGTTCTAGGAGGTCCCCCATAGGTAAAAGCAGCAATTCAGCAGGTTTTAGATGGCGAATGGTTGAAGTTGAATTTTTAAAGAGACAGTACATGATAAATTTTGATATTCCAATTTTCTATTTTTTTTTTAAATTGAAATCGAATTTGGACTATTCCCTAGTTGAAGTACACTAAAAATAGCTCGAAATTAAAACATTTTGAATTCAAAAATTCACTTCGACCTTGGATATATATGCCCCTAAATGTCCTTTTCAAATTAAACATGAAACCCAATTTTTTTTTAAATTTAGGCATTCATAGCTGTTGTAAACTTGTTTAAAAATCTCAGCTGTCAATCATATATTGCCTGCCCCTCCACAATGCCTTAGGTATAGAGGCGGGGCAGACAATTACTTTCACTTTCCATTCAGCACTTCCTAGATGTCATTGCTCTCCCCACATTCCCCCTCTCTCTTTCCCATTTAATTGTGTAATCAGTGCATTGGAATGGACATTGGGTCCACCATTCTGGTGCACAAACAAGATTTCAAGATCTTGCCTTAATAACAGTGTCCACAAAATGGCTCCTGCCTGCTTGCTATAATTTGTAATTCCCAGACAGAAGGAAACAAGATTAAACATTTTTTTACAGTGTAATTAAAGTTCAGTTTGCTTGACTAACACGATAATATAGGATTTGGAATTAATTTTTGGGGGGACAGGTCCCTTTAAAAGAGGGTTATTTCTCTAGGGATTCCAATATCTGTTTTCCTTATTTGTCTAAACATAGTGACTGCAGTTTTACTGACTATTGTACTCTCTCTACAGCTCTTTCTCCAGATGAAATTCCTGATATGCCAATTCCACTGCACAAAATTCTCATTGGAATAAGTATAGTCTTGGGTGTGACAGGATTTGTGTCCCTAATCTATGGTGCCAGGTGAGTACTTTGCAGCAATATATATTGCACGTCACTTAATTAAATGAAACAAAAAGCATTTACTCCATATATCTCCGTATACAGATATATATCCCATCAGCGCACGTGAATATATTAAAGCTTATTTATGAATGCAAGTTCAGAACCCTAAAATGCACACGACATTGCCCACCTTATACTGCAATCTTCAAAAACAACTTTCTAACAGAGAACCAAACAGCATGTACTATAAATATGATATTTAACTAAACCTATTTGTAATGAGTAAGGGGCACACTGACATGTTGTAATACAATAAAGATGGCTGTATTTAGTAATGTACAACTTGGGCAAGTAGTACTTGGGTGGTAATTGGTTTTTATAGTAACTGAGGCAAATTGTTGCCCCATTAACACTCACTTATCAATGAATAATTTGTTCTATACTGGTCTAATGCTGTTGAGTGATCAAAACAAAGATCTCATTGGTTCCTCTAAGAGAATTTTGCACCAGTTACTGCATAACCCTCATAAACTAAAGAGTACTGATTTCTTTTTAGATGAGTAATGCGGTAGTCATTGCGCTACATGGTATTAATATAAGGTTTTATTGCTCTTACCATTTTATCACCTTCTGTTTAACAGGAAAGAGATTAACATGCAGAAAAAAAGGGACGAACTGCAGGAGAAGCTAAAGAACACAAAACTTTTCTGTAAGTTATCGGAGGGATTTCTGTATATATAAAATTACTATTTTTCTTGCATCGTGTTCATATATTGGGCACAGTGGGAATGGTAGAGAGGAAAGACTGAACTCTAATTTGGCCTATTAAATAGACAGTATAAAACGATACCATAGAATGAATTTATGGATTTATAATCTTACGAATACATAAGCGATGCTAAGGTATTGCCTGCATTGTATTTCAGTTTGCATGGCAATGTATATAGTTATGCAAGTGCCACTATACATTTCTGATCAGTCTATAGAAGTATTTATTATGCTGATGTGATAATGACTAATACAGTGTTTCTTTCTTTCTTTCTTTATCTTCAGATTCAGATTTTGGTCCAGATGAACCTGGCTACAAATTTATCAGTAATTATCTATTTTTTCTTATATATCCTTTTATTTCTTGAAATGTCCAAACACCCTTTAAAGCCCCCTATTGCATAAATATTTATTTAAGATGTAAAAACAAGCAACACTTAAGGCCATAATGCTTCCTATGAATTGCTTAGTGTGTCTTATTAGATCATATTGTAAAACATTCTTTTTTTTAATTGCAGTGGAGTCTCCTGGCGAGAAACATACCTTCATCTTTCTGCCTGGTAATTATTTTATACTGTGCCTGAGCTTATAACATATTTTAATGTAATAGGAACTCATTGTTATTATATTCTCTAGTATTAAGACTTTATAAGGGTGAGAGAGGAATATCAGTTGCAAATTTTTGAAATGTAATTCATTGGGCACCCATTGAGTGTCCCTTGACTTCTACAATCTACTCTGTATATTATTACAGTATTACAGTTGTAATATCACACGTGTCAGATGAATTCTAGGGATATTATAAGTGATAAGTAATATTATAAGTGGCAACTCACAGTCCTTCAGTTGTGTAATTACAACTGTCCTGTGCTCTTCATTCTATTCATTTGTGGACAATGCATTTTCTTGTTTACATATTTAACTGAACATGCAATTGCCAATTCTAGATCAACTGAATAAATTGGGTTATGCTGGATGGATCAAGGTTTGAAAAATGATTATTATAAGGAACAGTTTATTGAACGAGTGACATTTTATGTTTTAGGAGTGACTGATTTACCTAAAAATGTGGTTACTGAAATAATAGCAGAAGCAATTAAGGCTCAGGAAGGGATATCTAAAACAGATAACATAGAAAATAATCCCAATCCTGTGATAATTGAAGAACCACAGGAGGAGATAACTGAGCCACAGGTTATTGAGCCACAGGTTATTGAGCCAACTGAGGAGCTTCAAGAAGTGGTAGTTGAAACCAAAGAAGAAAACAAAAAGAAATGGCGACGTTTCCCTTTTTCAAAGGGAAAAGGAAAAAAAGCTTTGGATATTGAAGCGTCTCAGAAGAACACTAATGAGCCACAGATTATAATGCCAACAGAGGAGCTTCAAGAAATTGTAGTTGACACCAAGGAAAAAAAGAAAAAGAAACGGCGACGTTCCCTTTTTTCAAAGGGAAAAGGAAAAAAAGCTGTGAATAATGAAGAGTCACAGGAGAAGATTAATGATCCAGAAGAGGAGCTTCAAGAGAAGCCAGAGCAAGAAACCAAAGTAAAAGAAAACAATGCTGACATAGATTTAGAGAAAGGAAAGGAAGAAGTCGCGGTTGAAACCAAAAAAGAAACGAAAAAGAAATGGCGATTTTGGTATAAGAAGAACAAAAAGGAAATGGATGTTACTGATCTTCCTTAAACAATAGTTAAGAAGTTAAGGCACGTGGGACATTCACCAACTTGTATGCTGCTACTTGTACCTTTCATCAAGAAGCCACTACCTACCTCAGATCGTTTCCTATTTATTTGAATGGGAAGCGGGGTCATCAGTCACCTATGCAGGGGACTGGCGGTGGGTGTTCATTCGGGCATCTGGGGTGGGTAGTGGCTTTGTTTTACGTTTGTCTGTTTGTATTAATATGAAAAATATTGAAGAAATGTTTTAATAAATCCACTGACTTTGTGTTTTATATATTGGAGACTGTATTGTGATAATGTATGTTTCTCTGATGCCCAACAACAAACGTTGCTCTTGACTAGCGACCTCTAAGCTAAAATCCTTCAGGCAGTTTTCAGCCTCAATAGATAAGTGGCAAGAAAAAACTTATATCAATTAGAGAGTGATTGGTAAATATATATATATATATATATATATATATATATATATATATATATATATAAAACTATATATATATAAAACTATAAAGGGGTGTATGTTATAGAATAGCTAACTCTAAACAACTCCTATTTCAATCTTTGCATGGTTACTAGGGTAATATGTACCCTAGCAACCAGATTGCTGAAATTGCAAACTGGAGAGTTACTGAATAAAAAAGCTAAATAATTCATAAAGCATAAATAATAGAAAATGAAAACCAATTACAAATTGTCTCAGAGTATCACTCTCTACAACATACCAAAAGTTAATTTAAAGGTGAACAACCCTTTTAATGCAATTTCAGTCTAAAGAACTGATGTAGACATCAGCTATTGAGTATAGCAGCTCAGTATCGTACCCAACCTTTGTATTGTATTATGATTATCTATATCAGGGGCCTGTCTGTGCACTGTATTGCCTTCTTTGATATATTTAAAACCAAAAACTTTTAGGACAGCTGCTGATTATGACTTTAAATACACAAAGACAAAAGGTCCTCTGCACACACCTGTAATCAGTATGCAAATGAAGTGAAGACATTTTGTGCACTATGCTACCAGAAAATGCTCTCCCCATCAGGGGCACTCCACCAATGAGGCGAGTTGAGGCACTCACTTCAGTCGGCAGCGCCCCCCCCGGTTGCAAAGGTCCGCAAAAGTGCCGCTCCTGGTATCTAAGAGCTGAATTTCCAGTTTTAAACCCGGAAATTCTGCTCTTCTAGTGCAGAGAGCGCAATTGCGTTGAGGGCAACATACTCCTAAAAACACATACTAAAAATATGTGATATTTAAAATTTATATTTATTAAATATAAAACCCACAAACAACTTGACCATGTACAAGCTATCAAGGTTCTTTATAAGTCAATGGGAACTGCTATTATACTGTTTGTTCAATGTAATCAATTCAGAATTGAAGAGGGTTATTTATTAAAGGTTGAGTTATGTTTTTTGAGGGTTGTTTTACTAAAAACTCAAATTTTTCTGGGTTTTTTCAAGATTTATTATGCCCCAAACCTGCTAAGCCCTGAATCCAAAAATACTCCAGTTAAAACATGTCAAGGTCAAATTAGAAAAAATCAAACACAAAAAATATCCTGGAAAACTTTATAATAAAGTTAAAAAATTAGCGTTTATATAACATAGAATCAAAAAAGTAGGCTTACAGACCAAATAGTATTTCACCTTATGCGTTTCATACCCTCTAGTACTTATTCATAGGCATTAATAATATCAGCTTTAACCACGGTATTTAAACTCAAGGCATCCCCCCTTAATAATTTAAAACAAATCACATTCAGATGTCAGAACATAGTTATATATGTTCAGGTAAGTATATACAATCTCTTGGGGGTGCCTAAGTTTTGGCACCCCCAAGTTAACTCAGCCTTTCCTTCTCCTTTAAGTCTGTGGCAGTAGTATATGGGTCACTGTTGTTGACCTCTGGAGTGTGGACATCCCATGGTTCTCAAACTGTAAGGCTGCCCCAGAAGGATGGGTTTAGACCAGTGATCCCAATTAGTGATCCCAATTAGTGTTGCTCACCAAGGTCTTTGATGTTGCTCCCAGTTGCCTCAAAGCAGGTGCTTATTTTTGAATTCCAGGCTTGGAGGCAAGTTTTGGTTGAATTAAAAACCAGATGTACTGCCAGACAGAGTCTCCTGTAGGCTGTCAGTCCACATTGGGCTACCAAATAACCAATTACATTCCCTATTGAGCAACCCCTAGGAACTTTTTTCATGCTTGTGTTGCTCCCCAACTTGTTTTTATTTGTTTAGAGAGATTGCAGAGGGGCTCAGCCTTCAGAAGGGTCAGAAGTGAGGAGAACAGTTTGGCGCTAGCCTAGGTACATCTCAAATTCCAGATTGAATGTTCAGTCTATGAAGGTTGAGATTGTAATTGTGTCCTGGATTTTTGAAATGATACGTGAATGATTGATTCACCAATATTTTCCTACTTTGTTGCACAGTAATGGCTTAACTGCATTTACTGAGATGGGATTGGAAGAACTTGACTGTCCGCTGCAGATCCCCAGCCTCAACCAAACTGAATCATTGTAGGATACATTGAAATCATAGCCGTGAGTCAGTCCTGCTCCCTAAACATCATTGCCCAAACTCACTGATGCTCTTCTGGCTGTGAATGGAAGCAAATATCACCAGCAATTATTTAACGTCTTGTGGGAACTTTCCCAGAAGAGCAGAGGCTTTTACTGATGCCCTTGGTTTTGGAGTCAGATGTTGGGCAGGCAGGTGTCTGAATGATTTTGGTAAATAATATGTATATATATTCAGGACACCTTGATGGTGATGTTCTGTCTATGGGGTTGTCACGGTCGGCACCCTAAACCAGAACTAATGCCAAGCTCCCTGGTCTCGGCTTGGCTTCACCAGTAGTGTGACCGCCTTTGGCTTCGGGAGGAGCCCTCAGCATACTCACATGCCACCTGGACTTTTCGAGAGGAGCAAAGCGAGGAGTTCTGGCAAGCAAAGGGGCACGACTGTTGTAAAAGTCAGTTAGGCCGAAGGTCACGGTACAAATGGAGCAGGCAAAGAGAATCGTCAGACAGGCAGGATCGAGGCAGGCAGATATCGAGAATCGTCAGGCAGGCGCAGGCAAGGGTCAAACCGGGTTGTCAATCAAGGGATTTAGCAGGAAGAGTTGTCGAAGGCAGGCAAGGGTCAGGTTCCAGAGATCAGAATAGTCAAACAGGCAGGCAGGGGTCAAAACAGATAATCAGAATCAGATTCAAATGGAATAGCAATAGCTAACAGCACCAGGAACAAATCCTATCACGGGCAATGACAAACAGTGGAAATGCCCCTTTCATACTTTCAAATTTGGCGCCATTGCGCGCTGACGTCACCACGTCAGCGTGCATGCGCCTTTAAACCCGGAAGTGCGCATGCGCACTAGGAAACCGGCACCAGAGGAGCAGCAGTGTGGTGCAGCTGGCGTCCCCGCCGAGGGGGCGGGCGTCCCTGCCGTCCCCCCACTAGACTACCAGGGTAAAATTTCCTTACATTACCCCCCTCTCTAGGGGAGGCCACTGGACCCCCAGGCTTTCAGGAAACTTAGCATGGAACTTTTTCCTGAGGCGGTCCGCCTTGATGTCATCAACTGAGACCCAAGAGTTCTCCTCAGGACCGAAGCCCTTCCACCTAGTAAGATATTGAAGTTTACCACGCACAAGACGGAAATCGAGAAACTCTTGGATCTAATACTCAGGCTGACCTTCAACCAACACTGGCGGAGGAACAGACAGATGACGAGAATTATTGGCAGGCTTCAAAAGAGAGACATGGAAGGAATTAGAAATTTTGAAATTAGGAGGTAACTGAAGACGGACAGAAGATGGATTAATTACTGCAATGATGGGGTATGGGCCAATGAACCTAGGACCCAGTTTAGGAGAGGGAACCTTCAACTTGATATTCTTAGTCGACAACCATACTGAATCTCCCACCTTGTACTGGGGTGCTTCCCTACGGGATTTGTCAGCAGCTCTTTTCTGAGCTAGGGAAGCTGCGGATAAAGAATTATGAACTTATTAGGGGAGGCATTCCTCCCAGCTGCTTCTCAGGGAGCACTGGGGAGCCCAGCTCTCTGCAAGCTGCACTGGAGTGGATGTGAGCCATCAGGGCCCACTGGGTTTTTCCTGGTGTCCCACTGGCCAAGTCTGACCCTGATCTGCAGTGAGGTAGGACGTTATGGAGATGGGGGCCCACCAGGTTTTTTCCTGGTGTTCCGCCGGCCCAGTCTGACCCTGATCTGCAGTGAGGTAGAATATTATGGCACTGGGAGCCCCTAAGTATCACGGGGCTGGGGGTGAGAAAAGGGTTTAATAAAACAAATTCCCTGGCCAATCATTTAGTCATAATGGCACAATTTCTACAGTTAATTAAAAAAAAAAGTCCATGTCAGGAATACTCAAAATCCGTTGGAGTAATATAACAAAAGTTTTAATATATCCCTGAAGATACTTATATTTATATGGAATGAAATAAAAAATGATTGTCTTGTGCATAGCAAACAGTCCCGGCTCTGTAAGGGTTGGGAAATGTCCCAGCATCCCACGCTTGTCACTCTATGAAGCCACAATAAGACTAAATGTCCTCTTGTACAGGGGTGATTAATAAACCTTACATCAAGTCATATTTGGAACACAGAAGGGGATAAAGTGTGTGTTTGTGCTCTGGGAACTTGGGAATGGCCCCTAAGGTCACACTTTGGGGAACGTCACTACCGCTTTTAAGAGATTCCCATCTGAAGGATTCTTTGGGCAAACTGGGGAAATACAGGCCCTCCTGCCCTTGGTGCCACAGCCTGGAAACCACAACTAAACATTTCATCCTTTAAGAGAACTAAAAGTGATACTGACACATTCCCAGCAATGAGCGAAATTGTATCGCTATTACTAAAACAAGAAGCGCTATGCTTGTATTTCTTTAAAAATTGCTCTCAAATTCCCCTATTCATTGTTATATCCTTATACATGTAATGCTGCCATATAACGAGATGGATCTGTCAGACACGCCCAATAAACCTGTTACTTTGGGTGAGATCTTTGGCAGTGAAACAAAGTAGCAATAGTCACTTCTCCTCCAGGTCTGCAACATTGTTTCAGTAGTAAAAGCTGCAGCAGTTTTCAAGGTGACCATGTCATCACTGTATATTGGAAAGTCTCAATAAGAAAAATGTTTTTTCTTTGCATTGCAGTCCAGCATTGTGGTACACTGGGTCAGACTGAAACCCCTTGGACCCAACGGGGGTCTAACCTCAAGGGCCACCACCAACCACCTCACTGCTAATGTCGCTTTTAGCAAAACCAGCCAATATATAAATATATCAGTACAGGTATGGGACCTGTTATCCAGAATGCTCGGGACCTGGGTTTTTCCGGATAACGAATAATAGTAATTTGGATCTTCATACCTTAAGTCTAATAGAAAATCATATAAACATTAAATTAACCCAATAGGCTGGTTTTGCCCCCAATAAGGATTGATTATATCTTAGTTGTGATCAAGTACAAACTACTGTTATAATATTATATAATTATATAGATTATATACTGTTATTATACTGTTTTATTACAGAGAAAAAGGAAATAATTTGGAGTCTAGTGCTTAGTGATGTAATTTGCATCATGTGACTCATGGAAACTTGGGTATTAAGTATAATGGGCTCCCCCCCCCTTTGTAAAATATGAGCATATCAGAAGACACCTCAGAGCTCCATGACCTGTATAAAAGCACTCAGTATTCAACTTGTACCTTTATATTGTCACAGAAATCCTCAGTGACTTCTAATATCCTTATCATTTACAGTAGGGGGTACATTATTCCTTATAATACATGAGTGATACTCAGAGTTCCCTGTATAACTCAGCCTGCAGCCTTGTGCCTTTATATGGTCACAGAACAACCCCTCAGTGACTTCTAATATCCTTATCATTTACAGTAGGGGGTACATTAACACTTATTATACATGAGTGATACTCAGAGTTCCCTGTATAACTCAGCCTGCAGCCTTGTGTCTTTATATGGTCACAGAACAACCCCCCAGTGACTTCTAATATCCTTATCATTTACAGTAGGGGGTACATTATCCCTTATTATACATGAGTGATACTCAGAGTTCCCTGTATAACTCAGCCTGCAGCCTTGTGCCTTTATATGGTCACAGAACAACCCCTCAGTGACTTCTAATATCCTTATCATTTACAGTAGGGGGTACATTAACACTTATTATACATGAGTGATACTCAGAGTTGTCTGTATAACTCAGCCTGCAGCCTTGCGCTTTATATGGTCACAGACCCCCTCAGTGACTTCTAATATCCTTATCATTTACAGTAGGGGGTACATTAACCCTTATAATACATGAGTGATACTCAGAGGTCCCTGTATAACTCAGCCTGCAACCTTGTGCCTTTATATGGTCACAGAACCCCTCAGTGACTTCTAATATCCTTATCATATACAGTAGGGGGTACATTATCCCTTTTAATACATGAGTGATACTCAGAGTTCCCTGTAAAACTCAGCCTGCAGCCTTGTGCCTTTATATGGTCACAGAACAACCCCTCAGTGACTTCGGATATCCTTATCATTTACAGTAGGGGTACATTATCCCTTATAATACATGAGTGATACTCAGAGTTCCCTGTATAACTCAGCCTGCAGCCTTGTGCCTTTATATGGTCACAGAACAACCCCTCAGTGACTTCTAATATCCTTATCATTTACAGTAGGGGGTACATTATCCCTTATAATATATGAGTGATATTCAGAGTTCCCTGTATAACTCTTGTGCCTTTATATGGTCACAGAACAACCCCTCAGTGACTTCTAATATCCTTATCATTTACAGTAGGGGGTACATGGTGCATATTTTACATATGGGACAAGAAAGAGTTAACTAGACCTTCCAAGTTTGTTTTATTGCATTTTTCTTTCCGTTCTTTAGAATTCTCTTTTGTTCTCAGACTGGGATGCTGCGAGCATGTCTCTAATGCACGTGGGTTCACCGGCGCTGCTGAGTTGAAATCATTGAGTCTGTAGAACCACATGAACAGGAAAAACAAAGTGAAAAGGTGGTGGAAGTCGGAACAGTTTATTTCAGCTGCAGTCGGTACATGGGTTGGAACTGAGAGATTCAGTCATTGTTGGAGCACTTCAACTTTTGCATTGAAAAGATTTTCCTGTAACAATCGCCGATCCGCTCGCTTTGAATTCGTTTGACAAAGAAAATCCTTGACTTGCAGAGCATTGAGTCCATCATGTTCCCATTCAGCCATGAATCTGCAGCTTTTATCTCTAATGTTTCTATCTGATTTAAATGCTTCCCATAAACACCTGGCACAGCTCAGCTTGGCCTTGGCTCTTTCTTTGTTCATCTACTGAATAAACCATTTAAGCACTGGCCAAGCTCTGCAGAGATTTGTATATGTGTATGTACCTATTTAGTTCTACCAGTCCCTATTTCTGTAGAGAAATGATATAGAGCAGACAGTAACCCTTCCAACCCTTCCCTCTTGTCTCTGTCTATATACATTAGGCATCTATCTAGTGCTTCATTCTTTTCCCAGTATTTCTCTGAGAATGATAAAATGTACAGTAAAAACTAGGGATGCACCGAATCCACTTTTTTGGATTCGGCCGAACCCCCGAATCCTTCACGAAGGATTCGGCCGAATACCGAACCGAATCCGAACCCTAATTTGCATATGCAATTAGGGGTGGGAAGGGGAAAACATTTTTTACTTCCTTGTTTTCTGACAAAAAGTCACGCAATTTCCCTTCCCGCCCCTAATTTGCATATGCAAATTTGGATTCGGTTCGGCCGGACAGAAGGATTCGGCTGAATCCGAATCCTGCTGAAAAAGGCCGAATCCTGGCCGAATCCCGAACCGAATCCTGGCTTCGGTGCATCCCTAGTAAAAACTGGCCAATCATGTAATGCTGCCTGCTGATTGGGTCCCTTAAACGGATATAAATTCTGTGATTTTTATTCCTTTCCCCCTAAGATTCTAAACTGGGAAAGTTTATATGCACCAATAAATGTTTTTAAGCGAGAAACTGTGCATGTCTTTGATATTTACTTTGGTTTAATTGGACCTGTGCACAGTACTCGCTGTATAGACAGCAGCTACCCCATATTTGACTGTTGTTTTATTGTAAGTGATAGCTGGTGGTCCAAGCTAGGGGTTTGTGCTGTCTGAACATTTGAAGTGCTATTATTATAAGGTTTAAATTAAATTAAATTTGACTCAAAATTGTTCAAAAAATAAATTGAATAGGTTATTTAATCATATAACAGCTGGTTTAATTAAGCCTGCTCACCACCACAATGGCAGAAAGTCAACCCTTCTGTCTGTCTGACCCTATGTCAAGTGATGTAAGAAAACGAGTTACTAATTTATTTAAGCATCCAGGGAAGGTTCATTTTGGAGATGAGGAAGATATTAAAAACCATTTTCGAAACCTGCAAAATTATAGAGAAAAAGAAATTAAAGCATGGTGGCAAAAAGAGACTCTTTTGCAGTACTCAACTGAAGGGATAGTACCAAGGGGCCTTAGAATTACGAAAAAGTGGCCCACCTTCAGTAGAGATGATGCAGAGTTTATGCAAGAATGGAAAAAGATTTTACAAGATTGCTCCATGAACCTGATTGAGTTGATAGTAAAACAAAAGGAGAAGGAATTAAGTAACATTAATGCTGAAATAAATGAAATACAGAAAGATTTGTCCCACTTTAAAACCAGTGAATTTTTTGATGGTTTAAATGACCAGTTGCAGAAATATATACAAACCTTTGAAAGGAGAGAGATTGTGCAAAGACAAAATAAATTTGAAAGAGATCAAATGGATTATAAAACAGGACATATTTATTGGTGGAGAATCGAACGGACTGAACGAAGTAACTTTAACAATAAAACAATTTTGAAAAATCGTAATTATGGAAAAGCTAAATATAACGATTACAGAGATGATACGATTATTGTGCAAAGCGATTCTTCTTTTTCCAGCTCAGCGAGTTTTTTAGAAAACCACGAGGGTCTGGCGTCCCCTGTACAAACAAAGATGGTGGAAGTAGTGAAAGACCGCGAGACTGTGACGCAACAGGGACCCGCAAGCACCAGCGGGAAACCAATACCCAGAATGCAAGGCGGACCGGGAGCCAGCAGCGCCAATATGGATGCGCAGTATCAAGAGGACCGGAGATACCGCCAAACGGATATGCCTTACCCGGAGGATCGGGGATATCGGCAACCGGAAAAGCGCACAGTCTGGAATCAGCGGTACAAAGGGGACAGACCAGTAAGTGGCGAAAACAACTACGGAGAACCGCGAAGATCAATGCGGCAACCCAAACCGAATGCGACACGGTGAGTAATGAGAAAGAAAATATCTTACCTCCTCAATTTGTTAATCTCGCTGAGCTGATGTGCGGACATAATTATGTGAATGGCATTAATGAATGTTTATCCGCAGATACTGACACTTTATTTACGAATGGCCATAATGGAGTGGATCTTCATAGAGATACATCCATGCACAAAGAAGTTAATGGCAACTGGTCAAACCATGAGTATGAAATACGCATGCCTGCTGATACTACTATAAATAATATTGAACTAATCGAGTACGAGAATAAACCAATGAAATTACAAGGACTGGCTTTCGCTGAATTTGCCTCTAATGAAATGACAAATGATACAGATTGGGATGATAATTCAATTTTAACCCAACATGAAATCAGTTTATTTTTAATGGATGATGGCAATGAAATGAGCAATAATGAACTGTTGCAATCTGAACAAATACTGAGCACGGGTGATTTTGAGGGTGACAAATGCAATAATGATGACCTGTTTAAAAATGAATATTCTAAAGGGGATCAATGTGATGTGTATAGTGAACAAATTCTGAATTTATCACAGTATAAGCTGCATCCAGATGAAATTGAAGTTCTAAAAAAAGGATTAAATTTCTGTCCAACCGCGCAAATGAATCAATTTAATGCTTATGTGGATGTACAGAAATTTATCAGAAAAATTGCGTTAAAAAAGTTTTTTGCAGATAAAAGAGAGGAATTAAGCTCTGAGACCTCATCCTGTGCGAAGGTTGGAAGGCTGAATTTCAACGCACAAGAATTGGAGATTATTGAATTTATGGAGCAATGCCAGAGGAAAGGTGAAAGTAATGAACTGAATAGAGAGGATATACAATTCCAAGACTCCATTATGCATAGTGGTTTAAAACAAAATTCAACCTTCCAACCAAATGTTCCTCCAGGAAGCGGTATTTTAATGTATAGAAAAGCAGTTGAACAAGATCTAGCTAGGATTTTTTCCCATAGTTCATTAAATTACAGGTACAAAGGGAATATGACTTATAAACAAAAAAGAGCAATATTGAATTTACAAAAAAATGATCAAATATGTATAAAAAAAAGCTGACAAGGGAGGTAAAGTGGTTATTTTGGATAAAAATTATTATATTAATATGGTTGAAGAGATTTTAAAAGATGGCAGTACCTATGAATGTTTAAAGAGTAATCCCTTGGAGAAACATAAAAAGGAAATGAAAGAAATGCTATTGTATGCTAAAGATTGCGGGGTGCTCGATGAGACAGAATACAATTTTATATGGTGTGAATATCCTGTTATGGCACATATATACGCATTACCAAAAGTGCACAAGGATGCACTCAAACCACCCGGGAGACCGATAGTCTCCGGAATCGGAAGTTTGAGTGAATGTTTGAGTGAATATGTTGACTATTTCCTGAAGGAAATAGTGGTCAAAATGCCAGCATACTTAAGTGATAGCCAAGATGCCATGAACAAAATTCATACTGTTGTATGGAGAAAACAATATGTTTGGGTAACTCTTGACGTTCAATCTTTGTACTCCAGGATACACCATGTAGATGGATTGAGAGCTATTAATAAATTTTTAAAACAATATTTACAATCAGATGTTCAAATCAATTTCTTGTTGGAAGCCATTGAATTTATTCTGTCTCACAACACCATGTCCTTTAATGGTCAGCTTTTTCGCCAAATAACAGGCACGGCGATGGGAACGAAATTTGCGCCTTCATACGCCGGCCTGTTTATGGCAATGTGGGAGGATGAGTACATCTTTGGGGCTGACAATCCATACGATGATGACATAGTAGGGTGGCATCGTTATATAGATGATGTCATCATGGTATGGAGTGGCCCGGAAGATGACTTAAAGGGCTTCCTAAATTATGTGAACGACAATCCATATGACATTAAATTTACTATGCAATATCATGTCAATCAGATCGATTTCCTTGATCTGACTTTCTATGTAGAAAATAATACAATAATGTCTAAATTATATAGAAAAAAGATAGCAGGAAACACTATTTTGAGAAAAGACTCCTATCATCCTTTACATACAGTTAAATCTATTCCTTATGCTCAATTGGTGAGAATCTATCGGAACTGTACAGATAAGGAAATCTTTGCTCAACAGGCTAAGGAAGAATGCAACAGGTTGAAAAGTAGGGGATATAGCAAAAGAGATATATCAGAAGCAATGGAAAAACTAGAGAAATCTAAAATTTCAAAAAAGACTAAGGGCAGTATGAAAATAACGAATAAGCAAGAAAAAGAAGTAAGATGCATTTTAGAGTACGGATTACAATACAAAGCTGTTAAAAAGAGTATAGTTAAAAATTGGAATATTTTAAATACTGACCCCACAATAAAAGCATTAAATTTAACCCCAATGGTGATTAGTAGGAAAGCCAAGTCCTTAGCAAATCAAGTAGCTCCCAACCGTCTAAATAATAATAAAAAAGCAGGGAAAAAGACGTGGCTTGACTTGAAAGGCTTTTTTCCTTGTAAAAAATGTGTGGTCTGTAAAAATAATAAAAGTAAAAAAGTCATAGAATTCAGTGATAAAAATAAAAGCCAGGAGCTAAAAATAGGTAAAATGATCACTTGTGGTACTAGATATGTAGTATATGCAGTGCAGTGCGAATGTGGTGCTTTATATATTGGTCGTACAATCAGACAGTTACGGGTCAGACTGGGAGAACATCTAAGAGGTATTGACAATAAAGATGTTGATAATCCCATTCTGAAACATTTTATAATGGCCCATGATGGCATACCCCAGAAAATAAGGATGTTCGGTATAGACAAAATATACGAAAATAGTGGGGGCAATTTAACTACAAAATTATTAAGATTAGAATCGAACTGGATTTTTAAGTTAGGGACAATTATACCTGAGGGAATGAATAGTCATTTTGAACTAAAACCGTTTCTTACATCAGTATGGGATTGAAGTGAATGAATTTTTATATTAAAAAGTTTTTACTGTATATTGTTTATTGATTTGTGATTTATTATTCATTAATTTTTTTGGGCACAATTGCACTTTATTCACTTAGTCACTGCAATTATATGGTCATGTCTCCGATATTAGTGAACTTTCAAGTGATTTGGATAAAGATAATGCCACAATGTGGATTGGAAGGAAATATAATATAAGAAAACTGGGGTTAATGGGTACACAGTGGCAAGTTGAATAGATTTTTGGATTTGTATGTAGCACATATGTTACCCCGGAACCTGTAGAAAACAATTCTGCTGGTAATTAGTGTGCATTTATCTAACCCTAGAACCTGCATTAATTAATCTAGCAGGTACTTAAGGGACATGGCCAGCACTAGCCACACCTCCTCTGATGAAGCGCCCAATAGCGCGAAACGCGTCAGGAGGGTGTGGCTGACAACAGGTAGGCAGACTGGGGGGGAGACACTGCTTTGTGGTGTGTGTGTATTGAATATTGATATGTCAATTTTTGTGGTTTATATGCACCAATAAATGTTTTTAAGCGAGAAACTGTGCATGTCTTTGATATTTAAACTGGGAAAGGGGCTGGAGAAAAATGGGTGCAATGGTTGTGCCCATTCAGGCTCTTGCCGTATGTCACGTATATATAATATATATATATTTTAAATCATTGCCCTACCAGTAAACCCTCCACACTCCATAATGTTCAGGTCTGTGTTTTTCCAAAATTCTCTTTTAATTTCTTTGTTTCTATCCATTTAATTTTCTGTCACTGCATGCGCTCCGATTCCATTTATATATTTCCCACAATAACATGAGTTATATGGGCAGAAAGCAAAGCACTTGTTACTTTTTTTTACCTCTTTAAAAAAAATCCTTCCCAAATTCCCTAAAATCCTGTATATAAATTGACCCAGCCTGTGCGCCCACAGCAATAAAACGCCTATTTTCTGCGTTCCAGCTGCTCCGACTGCTAATCTGCCCACTGGCACGCCTTTTTATTCTCACTCTTTCTCTGCAAGATTTTCTTTTTTGGGGAAATTCCTATTTTGGGATTTGGAAAAGAATCCCCCATTTGTTTGTGCCAGTGCCAAAGGTATTAACAGCTGAAAGTCCAGATTCTGGATGTTACATGAAACCGCACACAACAGATTCATTTTAGGGCTCACGTTTAAAGGGTAAATGTGACCTTGCTGACGGTTAAACATTGCTGTGTGTTAACAGATTATCTCCGCACATTTAAAGCCAAGGAATTGTCACTTTAGCATTTTATGTGTGTTAATTAGGGATGCACCGAAACCAGGATTCGGTTCGGGATTTTGCCTTTTTGAGCAACCGAATCATTGTGCCCAGTCGAACTGAATCCAAATCCTAATTTGCATATTCAAATTAGGGGCTGCAGGGAAAACAAGTGACTTTTTGTCACAAAACAAGGAAGTAAAAAATGTTTTCCCACCCCTAAGAATTCGGGGGTTCGGCCGAATCCAAAATAGTGAATTCGGTGCATCCTTAGTTTAATTATTACAAGCAGAATAGTAACTGCTCTTCAGAGTGGATCAGCGCCAGCAGCAAACTAGTCAAAGATCTGTACTTGGGAAAATTTCATACATGTAATCAGCTCCCAGGGATCTGTTATCTGGTTACCTTCACATTGTTCTGTTGTTAGGCTGCTGTGAGGGAAGGAAGGGATGATATGACTCCAACTTGCAGTACAGAAGTAAAGAGAGACTGAAGTTTAGCAGAGCACAAGTCACATGACTGGGGGCACCTTGGAAACTGACAATATGTCTTGCTCCATGTCAGATTTCAAAATTAAATATAAAAAATGTTTTGCTGTTCTGAAAGACCGATTGCAGCACTATTAACTGATGAGTTTTGAAAAACACATTTTCCCATGACAGTATCCCTTTAACCAGCACCCAACCCTAACCCACAAAATGCTGCGATTGAAAGACCCGATCCCAACCCATACCCTCATATTCTCACTCTTTACGCTACTTCTGTGCGTGTCTCTGGTTCCAACACAGGGAGCCTTCTGGAGCAGAGGAGAAGAGCACGTCCCCAGTCTGACCCACACTCAACCCTAACCCACAATGGTTGGCCAAATTTCAGCACAACCTTGTCCAACCAGCAGTAACCTTGACAGGTTTGTATTTACAGGGTGCCCTTTGTATATACAGATGTTTGCAGCAGAGAAATACATGTAGGCTACGGGCTAATAAACCTCTAACACCAATAAAAAACCTCTTTGTGAAACACATTGATTAAATAATTGGTTTTCTATTCAGGAAGCCACCGTAGGGCAAGCACCACATTCCTTTTAAAACTTGAAGAAAACTAGGATTTCTGTTAACAAGTCCGTAGTGTCGAAATACTTATTTGGGCAACAGGGACTTGTTGAAGAAATGATAACAAATAGGGGGACATCCAAATAAAGTACTACAGTGGGTACCCGCAAAAACCTGTGGTACCCTGCGGGTTGCAGGTAGAAGTTTTGGGATTGGGTATAGACGCTGGTCGGCGGTTCTTCGGGTCGGATTGCGGGTCTTCTCAATAGCGTGTTTTACTCCTTTTTTCTTGATGGTCAGTGGGTTGCAGATCGGGTTGCGGATAAGGTACTTGCTGGTCTGGTATCGGGTCCAAGCGTGTAAGTGTGCGAGTTGTGGGTCCGGGTTGCAGGTCGTGGGTTGGGTCGGTTTGGGTTTAACAAATTGGTTCTATGCAGGACTCTACATCCAAAAGCTAGACAACCAAAGACACCGTTTTTTGGACCAAACACTTTTTAAAACATTTTTCTTTTATGTGAATAAGCAAATTAGAGGTCAGTGTCCGGTCAAGTCCAAAATGTCCCGTTTCAATCCATTCCTGATCTTAAACCTTGTGAAGTTGGGCAAATGTGAAAATGAAGCAACTGTAAGTCCAGTAGATGTAGGCCATCTTATCCTTCTTTCTTTCTTTCTTTCTTTCTTTCTTTCTTTCTTTCTTTCTTTCTTTCTTTCTTTCTTTCTTTCTTTCTTTCTTTCTTTCTTTCTTTCTTTCTTTCAGTATAGTGATAGGAAATTGCTATTTCCCAGAAGTTTCAAATGGGAAATATCCTGCTTTTGTCTGGTATTATTTATGTAGAAAATTACTCGCCGAAAGAAGACATATATTTGTGCCATTTATTTCTATAAATTCCGGTGTAGAAGGGTTCATCACTCTTGGGTCCATATTGGCTGTCACAGCTGCTTCCAGAAGCTAGTCTTGTTTTATCACCGGAATATACATTTCTCTTTAAGAACCATGTTATATAACATCATTTAAACAGCCCTGGAAAAGATTTACATTACACTTGCCGGGAGCTAGGAAAAAGCCGGTGTGGGGGGGAGGGCAATGAAATTGAAGTGTCTTTATCATTTAACCTTCTAACCTTTCATAACCTCTAGAGGGTTAAAGTCAGAGATGGAGACGAGTAATGAGACTCCTGGGCAGATGAAATACATAAAATAAATCTTGTTTATTTATCTAACTTGGCTACTTCAATACTTGGCTCTTGCTCGCCGATGAGCTAAAAAAGAAAAATCTCTGGTCAGTTTTAAGGAAAACGAAAGGCTTTTCTTGTAGAATATTTTTTTTCAAGGTTAAGCTAAACAAGCAAATACTGTTTATGCATTAATCAGAAGTTATGTTTTTGCTAGCAATCTACACAAACTATTACATGTCCCAACTATTAGATGTTCTGGCAGAGGCCAGGGTAATATTTCTGTTTATCATGATGAAACCATTTGTCAGACACGAGGGTGGCCAAGTTTGGGTCTCGATGTGGAATATAAACCAGAACAGAAAGCCAAGTGCTTGGAATTATATTGTATGGAGGAACATTCCACACGCCGCTTCCAGTTTGTCATATACATATATTTCTTTATTCTTGGTGGAAAGGAGCCAAGTTAAAATATGTTTTCTATTCAGTTGAGTATAGTCGCATGGTATGGGCATAGTTTACTAATAAACACTCATACGATGTGTTTCTCTGCATCATTTTTTTCTTTGTTCGGATTGTGTGGACTTTATACTATAATATTTGTCATATTTATCGGCACAGTTTTTACCAGATTTTATGATGATAATTTGTAACATAGTACCGTAATTACTTATATATTAAGTCCATCAACTCTCTTTTGAATCCCCAGTCTATCAATATGTATGGGACCTGTTATTGAGAATGCTCGGGAGGTTTTGCAGATAATGGATTTTCCCGTAATTTGGATCTCCATACCTGAAGTCTACTAGAAAATCGTGTAAACATTAAATAAAACCAATAGGCTGGTTTTGCTTCCAATAAGGATTAATTATAACTCAGTTTGGATCAAGTACAAGTTACTATCTTATTATTACAGAGAAATCATTTTTAAAAATTTGGATTATTTGGATAAAATGGAGTCTATGGGGGATGGCCTGTCCGTAATTTGGAACTTTCTCAAAATGGGATTCCAGATAACAGATCCCATACCTGTATTTAGAAAGGGAATGATTAAAAAGGATAGCCTTCATTGCTGTTCCTCACTGTAGACAGATTTAAATTCCAGAATCCCTGCTTTTTCCCTGCTCTCATCAACCAATTGACCTCCCTTGGTTACTAAATGTCTTCGTGCTTCAATTTCTTAATATTTACATTCTTAAAAAATTATTTTGGATTCATTTTACCCCTCTCTGTAATTCCCTCTTCTACCACCATGTTCCCTAAACTCTCACAAATTTGTTTATATACTTTTTTTTTATTGGTTTTTATTCTCATATTTTCATTTTACAGCTCCACAGTTTGAAATATGAAGGACCAGTCACACCTGGAAAGTGTGTCATAAAACATTGTTCAAATACTATACATATCTGCCCTTTTTAACACCCTGTAAAATCAGAACAATTCTGGCATAAAAGAGAATTTTAGCTTACTCAAACTGGCATTGAGCATGGACACTCTTTATATATTTATTTTTATTCCAGAAATTCCTGATTGCTTGGATTGGTCCCATTGACTTCAGTAGGTTATTCCAGTTAGAGTCCTGCATCGGGTTGGATACCCATGGGTACACGTGGCATACCTGCAAAGTGGTTGGATTTTGGGCAGAAACTGAACATTGCCTTGTCGTGCAAGTGGTCCGTGGATGACTCTCCTAGATACCCAGCTATGGTAAAGGGCTGCTCCCTCTCACCCTCCCCTGAAGTTAGCGCACAATTCACAATTTGTCCCCTTACCCATCTGATTAGGCTCCGATGTGACATCACTTCCCGTTCACAGCGATATCATTTCAGGTTTCGTAGGTCCCGCGTTGGAAAGTAAGCTATTTGCAGGCTGGGTTGGGTAGCAGGTCCAGGTAGGAGAACATATTGGGTGGTGGGTGCAAGTGGCGGATCTTCCCAACTGCACCCATGCAGGACTCTAATACCAGCTCTAGAGTGGGGTACAATAATGACTGAAATTTAAATGTTAGTATGACATAAATATGCCAATTACTGCTTTTTAATAGAATTTTTCCATTTCTATTACTAGGGTCCTCCATGTCATAGACAGGAAGGACTCCTTTGAGGGGCCCAGAAGAAGGCAGAAGCTTCTTGGATGAGTGTCTGCTTCCATACTGCTACTGTAAGGTGAGCCATTGTACCCCGAATTCACCAGCTCTGACCTAGATCTTTCGTGGAGTAAGACGATGGAGGAGGCTGCAGTGGCTGGTGCGTTGGCTTTGTCTCACAGTCATTTCAGCTATGTCTAGACCTATTTTAGGAAGTGTTTAAACATTAAACAAAGGCTAAATGCCGCCTGCTCTGTTTTAGTTGGGCAGATGTGCTTTTGAGTAGATTACTCATTATAAGTATCTTACTGGAGCTATTTGCTCTGTTATTTATCTCAGTTCAGCCCGATGCACGGGAAAAATGCTTTTTTGATAGATGAGTATTTATGTCCGAAAGAAGGAATAATAAACAAAGTGCTGAACCCGACTCTAGACTGATTTTGTTTTTACCTGTAACCGACTTCATGGGGCCCAATTCTGTCACTCAGCGAGGCGCTAGGCGTGGAGAACGGACATGTTATGGGCAACAGTTACACAATTTAACTATAAGTGCACTGTGCACCAGCTTTCCAGTTCCACCTACACGCAACTGTCACCTAGTGAATCGCACCTTAATGCAGCATTGTGCAGCAAAAGTGATTCCATTCACAAGCAGATTGCTTTGCACCTCAACTTGCTCCACTATTACACTATAATTCTGGTTTAAAGCTGCATTGTAGGTAAAACCATTGTGATGTTCATGTAGCATCTGACTGGAGAATCTGAAGCCCACTGGGGCTTCCACCACAGGGACCCCTTACTCCCCCCCTCTGGGTCCCCTTGTACCAGCCGCAATCCCCCCTTTGGGCTCCCCTGCAGACCTGTTCCCTAGGGGTTCTCTAAGGGAGACTAGGGGGCAGAATGGGGTCTCAGATGGGTGCATGTTAAGGTTGGCAGGGTCCTCCAGGGTTTTACCTGGTGCAGGACTGGGTCAGGCCGGCCAGCCCTGGGTCATAAGCACCAGCACCTGAGTGCAAACAGGTGCACATTGTAGTTGGAATATGGAACTCACTCCAACTAGCGGAACTTGCTCAGCCAGACAAGGGGTAGGCAACAGGGAAGATACATGCCTGGTGCCCCCAAGCTTTGCACCCTAACCACATGCCACTTCTGCCTACCCCTAGTTCTGGCCTTGACCACGTGTCCCACCAGTCCAATCTGGCCCTGCTCATGTATTTTTGCACATTGCACTTTAACCCAGTTATTTTGCCTCCAAAATATTGAGGGTTGTCTCAGCTAAGAAGCAAAGGGAATTGCTTGTTGCTTATTGTTACAGCAAGTTACAAACCTTATACTCCCCCATCACTGCAATTATTTATTTTTGTTCTTTGAGATGGTGATGTAGAAGAACTGTTACTCTTTTGTTTCCCCGATACAGTAGATTACAGCTCTCAATATCCTTTTTGCATGATAATATTGCCATTACATATACTTTTTCCTGGTAATTTGTTTTCAACCTGTCACCTTCTTTTTTTCTTTGACACTTTATCCTCAAATTTTCTTGCTGAATTGTGCTTAGTACAGGGAATACCTATGCTGCCATAGTTTTATGGGATCTCTCTGTACAGACTATGAGCAAACTTAGGGGACTGTTCCTGCTGAATTGTGCTTAGTACAGAGGAATACCTATGTTGCAATAGTTTTATGGGATCTCTCTATACAGACTATGAGCAAACTTAGGGACTGTTCCTGCTGAATTGTGCTTAGTACAGGGAATACCTATGCTGCCATAGTTTTATGGGATCTCTCTGTACAGACTATGAGCAAACTTAGGGGACTGTTCCTGCTGAATTGTGCTTAGTACAGAGGAATACCTATGTTGCAATAGTTTTATGGGATCTCTCTATACAGACTATGAGCAAACTTAGGGGGCTGTTCCTGCTGAATTGTGCTTAGTACAGGGAATACCTATGCTGCCATAGTTTTATGGGATCTCTCTGTACAGACTATGAGCAAACTTAGGGACTGTTCCTGCTGAATTGTGCTTAGTACAGGGAATACCTATGCTGCCATAGTTTTATGGGATCTCTCTGTACAGACTATGAGCAAACTTAGTGGACTGTTCCTGCTGAATTGTGCTTAGTACAGGGAATACCTATGATGTCATAGTTTTATGGAATCTCTCTGTACAGACTATGAGCAAACGTATCTATCTCTCACTCTGTTGTTTTGTATTTGTAATGAATGCATTACACAGAGTTGGAATTTGTGTCTGCTCTGGATAGTTTTTCTGTAGACATTCCGACTTTTCTTAACTTTGGTAGCCCCCTCCCCCACACACACACAGCATGGGATGGGGTCAGAGGCACTAGCGCAGCACAATTTGGAAAGAGCCAGGGAAGCTGTAAATGAAATATTTGCATGGCTATTGATATATTGCGGTTATACATATGGAAGCATGCAGCGCATTTATGTAATTCATATCTCACATTTAAGTTTTAATTATCTTCTACTTCCTGATATCATTGTGCCTTGCGCTGTCTGCAGAGTCTGCATTATATATACAGGGAATGTCTCATTGTTTGTGTCTCTCAGCAGTTTTGTACACAAATAGATGCAGTAATTATTCCTCATTACATGACTGGCATAATGAACATTTATATCCCATTTAGTATCTGACATATTATACAAAGCAATATTAATCCCCCCTAGTCTGCAAATCAATTAATTTCATTGATCTGGTTTCCTATAAATTAAACGTGGGACACAGTGGAGTAACTAGATGTTACCTGGCCCAACAGTAAATTAATTTTAAGGCCCCCAACATATGCAGAGGTTGTTCTCTTTTACCAAAATATGTTGAAATTAGTGATGGGCGAATAAGTTCGCCTGGCACGAATTCGCTGCAAATTTCCGCGTCAATTTCCGTTTTTTACGATTTTTCCGTGAAAACGTTCGAATTGCGTGATTTTTTTAGTGAAAACATACGAATTGCTCGTTTTTTTGTGAAAACGTTTGAATCGCTTTTTTCGTGAAAACAAATTTCATTATTTTTCGGGAACTTTCCAATTTCAATATTTTTCGTGAATTTTTCGTGAGAAATTCGTCCATCACTAGTTGAAATGGTTCATTAATTAGGGCCTCATGGAGCTCCTAAACTTCCTGAGCCCCCTGCAGCCGTAGGGTCTGATTCCTCTGTAGTTACGCCCCTGATGGGATAGACATAGTGCACAAACTCACACACACACAAAACCACATGGAATCAGGTGGTACAATGGCTACATTAGGTTTGCCACCTGTTCGGACAACCCCCGTTTTTGGAAGGGCTGCCTGGGTGAAAAGTGCCTGTCCAGATATCCAAATTAGGAAATCTGGACAGGACATTGAAGTGAATGACATGGTGCTCAGCCAATCGCTGATCGTCACATCATCAGTCCCACCCCTACGTCATTCACCCTGCCCCCTATGTCACCCACCCCACCCCTAAAGTCATCTGGTCCGCCCCCAATGTCACTGCCCCACCCCCAACATCATCTGGCCTGCCCCGATGTCACCAGGTTCAACCCCAACTTCACTGGCCCGACCCATGCCCGTTTTCCCCAGATAAAAAAGGTGACAACCCTAGACTGCATGCTGTTGATGAGGAGCCATGCAAGAGGGGCAAGGGATTACTAATAGCAAACAAAAGCCCGCTATTTGTTGTTTAATATGAATAGCGTTTTACTGAAAATAGCTTTTATTGTCTTCTGGCCATACATTTTTTTAACAATCTGGAGGAATGCGATAACAGATATAAATGTTTTTTGCCAAGCTTCTTTCTGCCCCCCCCAAATTTTTCCAGTCTTTTAAAGAACTTTAAAAAAAATTAATTTTGTTACAACAGCGCCACCTGCTGGTCATTTTCCAACCAGTCTAACCACCAAGTAGTCAAGGAAGAAGTTGTCAGGAGAAAGAAAGAGGCTGCTCTGATGTTCTTCTGCTTAGGAAAGATTTGAGAAAGGTTTCTAATTTTATTCCTAAACAGAAGAACATCAGAGCAGCCTCTTTCTTTCTCCTGACAACTTCCTTGACTACTTGCTGGTCAGACTGGTGGGAAAATGACCAGCAGGTGGTGCTGTTGTAACAAAATTCATTCATATTAACAGTACATGTATCCCTTAATATCTTGGAATAAATAATAAATAAATAATGAATGTACATTGCAAAAGTTCGGAGAATAGCCCCCTCATCAATTTTACATTCATTTATTTTTTGGGTTTACTTACTCTTTAAGGTAAGCTAGCAAACAGGGGCTAAATAATAGGGTGAACAAAGTCGATTCTCAATTTATTTATGGTTTGGTAAATTTTTGTGTTCGTTCAACTTTTTGTTTGCCAACAGGTACTGTATGAAGTATAAAAAATGTTTTGCTAGGGTCTATGTCCAGAAGTGTGTCTTCACCTTTCAAGCAAAATTACAATTGTTTTTTTCTGTGATTTTGTGCCATTTATATGTTGCTTAAAAATCAGTTAAAAATTACATTGTTGGCTTTTTTCTGTGATTTCTCACCAACATCATAATTGACCCATTCATTAATTTCCCAAAATCCATTTCAGAGATGGAACTATTAAGAGCTCTATTTCTTTGCAGTGTGTTTCTATTGAGCCTGTTGGCTAGCGGACATGCGAGTCCTGTGTGATTATGAATATAGCGTATGAATAAACGGAACATTTCCACATTGGGTCCCGGGGGGATTGTAGGTTATTTCAGTATATCACGTAAAAACATCCAGATATGCTCTTTCAATCTGTGGGAATAGCCGCAAATTTAAAGTAATCAATGTTTTCTGATGTTGCCTATAAATAAGCATTTACATACCAAAGTCATGAAGGAGATGTGAGCAGTGTTGGGATTTTACTGGTTTTACTGGTTAGGATGGTCTCCCTGCTAGGGCAACTTATCTCCATAATAATGAAAAGGATGTTCCCTGTGATGCTTCCCATCGGCAGAAATTCAATGTCCCCTCTTAGAGTTGCATGGGTGTTGTCCTCTAGGTCAGGGGTCCCCAACCTTTTTTGCCCCAGGGACTGGTGTAAAGCCAGAATTTTTTGCAAGGACAGAGGGAAATAAACTGTGTGCACCGCTTCAAATTCTGGCATGCCAGTGTCTCGTGTGCACCAGCGTCAAATTTGGTGCGTCCACATCACATTGGGTGCATCCACATGCAAACTCTGCTCGGCGGCCCAGTTCAGGTATGTCTGTGGCCCAGTGGTTGTGGACGCCTACTCTAGGTGGCTGTGCACTTTTTACGTTGAGCATCTGAATGGTATGTAGGTTTGGAAGGGCCATTATGGCGGATGTCTAAGTGCCCTTCACAAATAAAGCCCTTTCTGTTATTATGGGGGTTACAGGTCTTTGTATATTGTTTTGGAGCCCATAGACCTGCATCAGTCTTTCAAGGAGTGGGGCATGGTTGCAAAGTGTAGAAGACATGGTTGATTGTTCCCATACTTTATATCTTGCACCCTACCCTGCCCTACAGCTAATACATCCCCCTCGAGCCTCCTACCAGCCCTCAAACTTGAGTATCATTCAGATGCTATAGTTATTCTTCCACTCAGCGCCAATCCTTGCCTTTATGCCTCCTGAGGCGGCCTTTCATTGCCGCCCCCACCCCTCCTCATGGTGCCCACCTTTTCAGCGCTGAGAGAGCAATTGCGCTCTCTACACTAGAAGAGTTGAATTTCCGGGTTGAAAACCGGAAATTCGGCTCTTAGTTACCAGGAGTGGCACCCCTGGCTCAACTCATTGGTGGTGCGCCCCTGCTTCCTCTGGTAAGAGCACTGGTAAGGCCCCATCTAGAATATGTCGTACAGTTTTGGTCTCCATCACTCAAACAGGACATTAATGTATTAGAGAGGGGACAGAGAAGGGCAACTAAGCTGGTAAAGGGAAAATCTTAGCTATGAGGAAAAACTGGCCAAATTGGGGATGTTCACGCTGGAGAAGAGGCGCTTAAGGGGAGATATGATAACTATGTATAAATATATAAGGGGATCATATAATAATCTCTCTAATGATTTATTTACCAGTAGGTCCTTCCAGCTAACACAAGGTCACCCATTTCGATTAGAAGAAAAGAGGTTCCAGTTAATATTGGGAAGGGGTTTGTTACAGTGAGAGCTGTGAAGATGTGGAATTGTCTCCCTGAATCAGTGGTACAGGCTGATACATTAGATAGGTACAAGGAAGGGTCGGATGCTTTATTCACCAGTAGCTCCTCCCAGCAGACAGGAGGGAGCCAATGAGATTAGAGGAGGGAAAGGGGTGTTACAGGGAGAGCTGGGAAGTGAATCAGGGGTACAGGCTGATACATTAGATAGGTATAAGAAGGGGTTGGATGGTGTTTAGCAATTAGAAAATTTGCAGGTACAAACTACACACAACACGGGGGTTATTTATCAAAGTCCGAATTTATCTCAATATTTTCTGCTACAAACTCCGATCAAATCCGCTCGGGTTTTTTACTCTTATTTATTATTACGTTTTCCCGAAAATGTTCTTTGCAGAAAAAATTCAATTCAATTTTGTTGGTTGAATTTTCTCCAGTGTTATGGAAGATCAACTTGACAATTCTTGAGAATTCTCCGGTAAGTGAAGGAGAAAGCAAGCTGGGGATGGATATAGACTTTTTGTACATATTTTGTGCTTATTTACGTATTTTGCATCTCCAACTGTAGCCTCTGAAGCCCAATCATATTCATGTTTGTGAGACTGAGATAAAAAAAACAAGTTTTCTCCTACTGGGAAAGTTCATCTTTAGGGGGCCGATTCACGAAATTCGAGTGAAGGGTTCGAATAAAAAAAAATTCGAATTTCGAAGTATTTTTTGGGTACTTCGACCATCGAATTGGTTAAATTCGATCGATTTCGATCGAATTCGAACGATTCGAACGATTAGAATTAAAAATCGTTCGACTATTCGACCATTCGATAGTCGAAGTACTGTCTCTTTAAAAAAAAATTCGATCCCCTAGTTCGGCAGCTTAAAGCTACCGAACTCAATGTTAGCCTATGGGGAAGGTCCCCATAGGCTTGCTAAAGTTTTTTTCATCGAAGGATATTCATTCAATCATTTTATTAAAATCCTTCGAATCGTTCGATTCGAAGGATTTAATCGTTCGATCGAATGAAAAATCCTTCGATCGATCGATCGAATTTTTAGCGCTAAATCCTTCGAATTCGATATTCGAATTCGAAGGATTTAAATTCCCAGTCGAATATCAAGGGTTAATTAACCCTCGATATTCGACCCTTCGTGAATCGGCCCCTTGATGTCAGAAAATGTTGCATCAAAAGCATTTAATGCTCACAAAAGGGACAGATTTAGCAAGTTTAGAAAATTCTTCTTGTGTATGAAAAATGTCATGAGATTTTTCTCATGTTTTTTTCTTCTTTTTTGGATCATTGTTTGCTTGCATTTTCTAAAACATGAAAACTCAAAATAATTTTTTTTAAATATTTTTGCAGAATTCCTATGGAATTTAATGGCAACCCATTATTTGCATTATCCTTTATTTTAAAAGTGCCGACACAAGAATTCTCAAGCGGCAGGGACTACTCTTTAGAGAGAGATTTTTACATGGTTTTTCCATCTATCAGTCTTCAAAAGATAGAAGATAGTCCCCTGTTGGGGCAGGCATACAACTGTCAGCTGAGAAACTAGTAAATATCCAGGTAAGTGGTGATAAAAAAGGCAATGGAAAATAAGAAGTTGATACAAGAATTTTGTCGCATAAATGTCATATATTAGTTGATTTAGATCTTTGATTAGAACTTTGGAAAACTCAGCAGCAGTGATGAAAAAATTTGTGAATTTTCTGCAAAATTCACGAAACGGCGAAAAATTTGCGAAAAAACTAAATTGACACCTGCGTCCAAAATGTGGCTTGCGTAAAAGTCATTGGGCATCCGAATAGTGTTGACGTGCGGTGATTTTGTCGCGAGCCACTTTTCGGACGCGCGTCTAAATATTTTTGTCACGGGCCAATTTTTGCTGGAGATTTGCGAATTTATTCACCAGTGCGAAATGCGGAAATTTGCCGCAAGTTCGTGAATTTATTCGTCCATCGCTACTAGCAGAATACCTAGCCATATGGAAATATAAATTAAGTGCAGAAAGCTTACCTTAGGAGAGGTTACAGAAGAGTGGGAGTAGTGTTTAAAATGTAAACCAAATTAGGAAGCAAAACTACATTTATCTTGTTTTCAGTAAATTGCAAAAATGGGAAAGTTGTGATGGCACCTGACGAAGGATTCACCCCTGAGCAATGACAGAAAGAACATAGAGAACACCCTTTGCATTATCTCCCGTGTTATTTTGTTTTTGTAAACTCTATAAAAAAAATCTGCCTTCATATTCATGAATATTTATTCTAATAATATTAATAATAATAATAAAGTCACAGGGTCGCATTTTTCAGTAAATTATACTGTATTTTATCACAATTCAAGAAAAAATCCTCCACAGTGCCTATTCTTGAGAATATTTTTTTTAAATATTTGAATAGTCGCGGTTTAGCAAAGAAATAAAGCCATGAAAATTTGCATGAAACTCAGCAAATGAAAATCAATAGGAATTATGTCAAGCAACTTTTTTTTTGCAGTTTATTAAACCATTCAAGATTTTCAGCCTCATTGAAAACTAATGGAACAATGTGATTTTCCTTTGTGTGTGGCTTTTCTTCTGTGACAAAACACAAGCGTAACCGTTCTGTGCACGTTTTTAATAAACGTTATAATAACAAACTGTGTTTGCAGAAAATAAACTTTTTTTCCCCCCTCAAATGCAAAAAAATTATAAATCAGATACTTGGGGGCAGATTTACTAAATTCGAGTGAAGGATTCGAATTCAAAAAACTTTGAATTTCGAAGTGTTTTTTGGGCTACTTCGACCATCGAATGGGCTACTTCGACCTTTGACTACGACTATCGAAGGATTCGAACTAAAAATCGTTCGACTATTCGACCATTCGATAGTTGAAGTACTGTCTCTTTAAAAAAAAATTCGACCCCATAGTTCGGCAGCTAAAAGCTACCGAAGTCAATGTTAGCCTATGGGGAAGGTCCCCATGGGCTTGCCTAAGTTTTTTTCATCAAAGGATATTCCTTCAATCGTTGGATTAAAATCTTTCGAATCGTTCGATTCGAAGGATTTAATCGTTCGATCGAATAAATAATCCTTCGATCGATCGATTGAATTTCCTGCGCTAAATCCTTCGAATTCGATATTCGAATTCGAAGGATTTCAATTCCTAGTTGAATATCGAGGGTTAATTAACCCTCGATATTCGACCCTTGGTAAATCTGCCCCTATGGGGTAAATTTATCAAAGAGTGAAGTTCCGCCACTAGAGTGAAATTCCGCAGCTCTTAATTAATTTCTATGGGATTTTGAAAGGCGTATTTACAATGGGTGAAAGTGAAAGTTCACCCTTTGATAAATACGCCTATAAAAATCCCATAGAAATGAATGGAGAGTGGCGGAATTTCACTCTAGTGGCGGAACTTCACTATTAACTTCACTCTTTGATAAATATACCCCTATTTGGTCAATTTGTTATAATCCGAGATTTTGTTTTATTCTGTGATTTGGAAAAATCGGTCTACAAATCCTATCTCCAATTTTTTTTTTTCAAATTTAAATTGAAAATTCGAATGAAGTAATGGCAGGTGTGTTTTCAACAATTGTGTTAGTTTATTTTTCAGCTTTGTAGAACTGAATGAAACAATCCGATTTCCATCATGAATGAGTCTCCATCCGCAAAGTAGCTGCAAATTTTTTGAAAAAAGACCTGATAATGATAAATCCTTCTTGTCAAGAGTGAAGGCATGGGTTAAGAAAGAGAAGCAGGTTTGCTAATTCCAGTAGAACATATCTGCTTTCTTTGTAGTAAAAGTATAAATGTTATAACGATACAAGAATTTGATAGGTCTGAATTTATATATAAATAAATTGTTGCGGTGAAAAAATTAAAGCTTTTTTTTTAATTCCAATGGCTATTTATAAAATGTCTACAATTTAAAATTAGAATGTGATTCTGACCTTGAAAAACAAAAAAGCAAGAGCATGATGGTCTAAGAGCAAGAAAGGGAACGTATAAAGCTTTTCCCCTACTTCTCTAAGGTTACTGATCTCTTTAGGGTGAGCTTGTTAATGGGAATTTACTCTCCAGGCTTTCAGCACTTCCAACCCTGGAAATAGATGGAGACCAAAGAGGAAGAGCCAAGTTCTCCCTCCTATTAAATAAACTGCAGACAGGACATAGTCACCAGATCCTTGAGCCAGTGGTGGAATTGTCCCTACCATAAGGCAAAGGTAACAGGACAGGGACTTTTTGAGCAGTAGGGTCCTACATAGTGATGTCCGGATCAGCCCGTCATCCCCAGGAATAAGCGTGCTTAGGCTGATTTCTGCACAAAATTGTTGGGTCGCGGTCGGGTTCAAGTTGAGCTCTTCATTTGATTTTACTGTGCCGGCATCCACCTTCAGCCACTATTTATAGGCATGCACCTGGTCCGGTCCCAACGGACATAAGAGATGGGCAGTTCGGGCTTTGGTCTATAAATATAGTGATGGTGGGGTAGGGTTCTCGTTGGGAGGATTTGGGTTTGGAAGGGTTGGGTAGGGTTCCAGTTGGCAGGGATCGGGTAGGGTTCCAGTTGGCAGGGGTTGGCTAGAGTT
Organism: Xenopus petersii; assembly: GCA_038501925.1. Classification (NCBI taxonomy): domain Eukaryota; kingdom Metazoa; phylum Chordata; class Amphibia; order Anura; family Pipidae; genus Xenopus; species Xenopus petersii. Next base: position 7,407,962 of record CM076683.1, read on the forward strand.
TGGGTGGGGAGGGGTCTGATAGTGTTTGGGTAGGGAGGGGTTGGGTAGGGTTTGGGTAGGGAGGAGTCGGGTAAGGGTCTGGTGCAGGTCGATTTTCTTTTCCTTTTCAATGGATTAATGATTCCTTCGCTTTCTGGTACTCCACAACTTATGTTACCTGAGTGACTCTCAGCCCTTCTGCAAGCTTTCTCTCTCTCTCTTTGCAATTGTCCCCCAACATACATGACCAGACATTCACATATAAAGAAATTGAATGAAAAAATTTAAATTTTGTTAATAAATAAAAACAGGAGAAATAATGTTAATATTATAAATATAATGAAATACTAACATAAATATTATAAGTAAAATATATATGACCAATATCATATCCCATACACCAGTATATACACATCATTTATATGTTTATTGATTGTTCCATTTCTTGGTTTAACTTATAGATCTAAAAGAAATCTTCCAAAGGGGAAAGGCATCGTTTTATCTGCACAATCTTTATATCGAACAGTCCAGCTGGAATGTAACATAAAAGCCCAATTTTAAACATGTTATAAGCCTGGTTAGACAATGTCTTTAGACACTGAGCCATCAACATGGTGCGTTTAAAATCAGTCTAAAAAATCGAATTCCATGTTGCTCATTAGACAATTATTACATTGCAGATTTTAATTGAATTGAGCGCAGTACTTTTTAAAGACCCTATTGAAGAAGTATATTTTATTTGTGTTCCAGATAAGTGATGGGCGAATATATTCGCCAGACACAAACTTGCTATGAATTTCTGTGTTTTGCCGCAAGTAAATATTTGTGAAACTGCAGCAACAAATCACCAGCAAAAAATCTGCAGTGTCAAAAAAAATAAAAATAAATAAAAATTGTCATCCGTCAAGTATATTGGGACGCACATTGGGGGTCATTTATCAACACTGGGCAAATTTGCCTATGGGCAGTTACCCATGGCAACCAATCAGATTGCTGCATTCATTGCTCTTCTTGCAGCTGGCTTTAAAAAGCTAATCGCTGATTGGTTGCTATTAGTGATGGGCGAATTTGCGCCATTTCGCTTCGCCGGAAAATTTGCGAATTTCCCACAAAATGGCGAAAAATTTGCGAAACTTCGCCGGCATCTCGTTTTTGATGCCGGCGCCCTTTTTTTACGCCGGCGCCTGTTATTGACGCCGGCGTCCATTTTGGCAAAATGTTTTTTTTGACGCCAGTCGAATTTTTCGGGCGAATTTTCACGGGCGTTTCGCGAATTTATAATAAATTTGCCCATCACTAGTTGCTATACATAACTGCCAATGGGCAAATATGCCCAGTGTTGATAAATGAGACCCATTGACTTTAATAAATTTGGACCAAATAGTCGCTCGTATAAAAATTGTTGCTCGTGTCAGAATTATTTTGACGCCCATTAACTTCAATTTGTTTTGCGCATTTTTCGCCGTTTTGCGTATTTCGCGGTATACGGCACAGATTCATCCATCACTATTCAAGATAAGATTTTCCAACAATTTGCTGTATTACCTACTGTACATAAGCCCTGTTATTAATTAGCATCTACAAATTCAAAATGTTTGCATTTGGCCACATTGCTAATCCTCCACAAAAGCTTTGCCCCGATACCATAACAAATCTGAATCCGACTTTGTATACTGAAATTTGAAAAAGTTAAACTTGCTCCATGCGTTCGAAAAGAGAAGTCTATTTCTTGATCTTACTGTATATGACTATTTCTATGCCTTTCAGGCGAAAGAACAACAGTTCTGTCTTACTTTATGGCAGGAGTTTTGAGAGACAGGAGGATCAGATCTTGTGGTTGAAGAGAAACAGACCAGGCTCATCAAAGTCACAGCTGCCTGGGATTGTCTTTATTATAGATAGAAGTCTAATGAAGTCTACTTGCAAAGAAAACCCTTGTACCTTTTGTCAGCCAACAATAACCTGGAAACATTGGGCAGCTGGCACTTTTGGCCTCCTGTTCTCAAAAAGGACATTACTGGGGTAGAAAAAAGTACAAAGAAGGGCAACTAAGCAAAACGAGGGAATGGGAAGTCTCAATTTTGAAGACAGGCTGGACAAGTTGGGATTGGTATGGGACCTGTTATTCAAAATGCTCGGGACCTGAGGTTTTCCAGATAACGGATATTTCCTTAATTTGGATCTTCATACCTTAAGTCTAGTAGAAAATCATGTAAACATTAAATAAACCCAATATTCTGGTTATCTGCTTCCAATAAGGATTAATTATATCTTAGTTTGGGATCAAGTACAAGCAACTGTTTTATTATTACACAGAAAAGGGAAATCATTTTTAAAGGGATACTGTCATGGGGAAAACATTTTTTTTCAAAATGAATCAGTTAATAGTGCTGCTCCAGCAGAATTCTGCACTGAAATCCATTTCCCAAAAGAGCAAACAATTTTTTTTATATTCAATTTTGAAATCTGACATGGGGCTAGACATTTTGTCAATTTCCCAGCTGCCCCTGGTCATGTGACTTGTGCCTGCACTTTAGGAGAGAAATGCTTTCGGGCAGGCTGCTGTTTTTCCTTCTCAATGTAACTGAATGTGTCTCAGTGGGACCTGGATTTTACTATTGAGTGTTGTTCTTAGATCTACCAGGCAGCTGTTATCTTGTGTTAGGGAGCTGCTATCTGGTTACCTTCCCATTGTTCTTTTGTTTGGCTGCTGGGGGGGGGAAGGGAGGGGGTGATATCACTCGAACTTGCAGTACAGCAGTATAGAGTTATTGAAGTTTATCAGAGCACAAGTCACATGACTTGGGGCAGCTGGGAAATTGACAATATGTCTAGCCCCATGTCAGATTTCAAAATTGAATATAAAAAAATCTGCTCTTGAGTGCAGAATTCTGCTGGAGCAGCACTATTAACTGATTCATTTTGAAAAAAATTTTTTTCCCATGACAGTATCCCTTTAAAGGAAAACTATACCCCCCAAACAATGTAGGTCTTTATTAAAAGATACTGAGTAAAACAGCTCATGTGTAAAACCCTGCTTCATGTAAATGAACCATTATCATAATAATATACTTTTTTAGTAGTATGTGCCATTGGGTAATCAGAAATAGAAAATTGTCATTTTAAAAAATAAGGGCCGCCCCCTGAGATCGTACGATTCACAGTGCACACATACAAACCACATGTAAGGTCACATGAGCCAATTAACAGACAGAGTTCTGCCTTTTGCTTCCTCACTTCTTCCTGTTACAGTTAGTGTTGTAGTATTTCTGGTCAGGTGATCTCTGAGGCAGCACAGATAGAGTCACGAAATGGTGGTTCAAGGCAAGAGATGTAAAAGGGCAATATTTATGTAAATATATATTCCAGTTTGGTAAGATTCTTTAATATGTCATTTAATTTGATATAAACTATCTGTTGCTTAAGTATTCATTTTGGGGGTATAGTTTTCCTTTAACATTTTGAATTATTTGTATAAAACGGAGTCCATGGGAGACGGCCTTTCTGTAATTCTGAGCTTTCTGAATAATGGGTTTCGGGACAACGGATCCCACGCCTGTATAAGGGGACCAGATTCCCCAGTAGAGTGTTTTGAGGAACCAAGAACATCCCACGAGAATTGGGGAATTTTTTCATGTAAGAAACCTGTAACGTAAGAGAAAGAAAACAACATATGGAAAAGAAAAAAAGAATTATAATATGGGATCAAGGCTAGTTTACTGTATCCCTTATGTAATAACACGGGGAAGTAAAAAAAAAAACACAATAGTTATGGCTAAAGATGGTTTTCCTTTTGTTTAAAGAAGACCAGTTGAACAAATACCGTGTAGGCTCCAAGAGCTATACATCAAGGACCACTCCGATTTAATCTGATTTCAAAGTTTATTTACATTTCACGCTCCCCTCCTCTTGCTCAGCCATAAAAGAAATATACTGCCTAAATCATCAGCCGTGTTTCTGCGGAGATTAACAGCTTCGGTCAGTGTTTTTAATGCTTAATATAAACAGCTTCTCTGCTGCGAGAATTGTATGTTTTTTCTTTTGTATCTCAGCCTGTTGGACCTGCATAGTTGTGTTTCTTCAGCAAGAGACATGAGAAGGGCATAACGTATAGGTTCACCAACCGGGGGCCCAAAGCAGTAGATTGGGGTCCCAGGGTGAGATTTGGGGTCAGTGTTGTATCTTCTCCTTAACTATTGGCCTGGACAGCAGTTGAGGTGAGATTTGGGGTGAGTACTTAATTACTATTTACCTTTATAAGCAGAAGACTACTGGTGTAGAGGAAATGAGCAATGATGAGTACGTTATTTGTTGCATTCTACAATGTTGCATACAAGTGGTGTGCCAAACCTGTAGGCTGGTTTCAGGAGAGAGGTTTACTTTTTAGGCAGATGGGTTGCAGGCCCAGGATCTTGCCTATCCATGATGCTAGTGTCCTCACACAGCAGACTGCGGGCCCATGAAAGGGTCTGGCAGGCCCAATCTGACCGTGTCCTGGCCCATTCTGACATATCTCACTGGCTCAACGTTGGCACATTTAATTTATATACTCCCGTCTACCCCCTCCAATGACTTCAGAGATGGGTGCATTGGTGCAGGTATATGAGTAATGACCCAGGCTTGGAGAGAGAAGATTGGCAATTTGTCAAGCTGTGCCTTATTATTAAATACAGTTACCAGAGTTTGAAATTTCTTAACACCTCTGTTAAGGATTACTCGGCCTGCAAATATTTTACCTGTTTTAACTGTGATTGACTTACTTTCAAATTATTTTCTGATGGGTCTGAAGTCGCTTTTGAGTTGCACAGTGAAATAAAAGAATGACTGAATGACTGTAATTTTGTCTTGGGACCAATATAGAGCAAGACAATATAGGGCAGTAAATAAACACTCACCCCAAATCTCCCCATAACTGACCTTCAGACGGGGCCCCCTTGGCTCATAACAAGGTTACAGATATATAGAAACATTGGGGTAACAGTCACCCTGCTATAGTTCCAGGGGTACCCAGGGTACAAATAAGCACTCACCCCAAATCTCCCCCTAACTGACCTTCAGGCTGGGCCCCCTTAGCTCATAACAAGGTTACAGATATATAGAAACATTGGGGTGTCACCCTGCTATAGTTCCAGGGGTACCCAGGGTACAAATAAACACTCACCCCAAATCTCCCCCTAACTGACCTTCAGACTGGGCCCCTTAGCTCATAACAAGGTTACAGATATATAGAAACATTGGGGTGTCACCCTGCTATAGTTCCAGGGGTACCCAGGGTACAAATAAACACTCACCCCAAATCTCCCCCTAACTGACCTTCAGACTGGGCCCCCTTAGCTCATAACAAGGTTACAGATATATAGAAACATTGGGGTAACAGTCACCCTGCTATAGTTCCAGGGGTACCCAGGGTACAAATAAACACTCACCCCAAATCTCCCCCTAACTGACCTTCAGACTGGGCCCCTTAGCTCATAACAAGGTTACAGATATATAGAAACATAGGGGTAACAGTCACCCTGTTATAGTTCCAGGGGTACCCAGGGCACAAATAAGCACTTGCCCCAAAGGGGTGTATTTAGAGAATGAGACAGTCCATGTTATGCCCCTTCTCTCAGGCTCTGGAAGTTGTTTCATTAGTAGACAAAAGACATTACATAAAAATAATTACAAATGGACCTGACTTCACACGAGACAATGTTAACAGTCCTACATTTGTTTTCACACTAAGGCTTAATCCACACAGATGGGACAGTCAGAACATATGTAATACATGGCATATTCTTTGAGGATCATATATCTAACACAATGGTAGGAATGTGAAAGAGAGCAGAGTGGGGCAATTCAGACAGAGGGAAAATAGTTCTCCCAAAGCCACTGTCTGCCCTATATTAAGGCACATGTGTAGCCATCTTTGCCTCGGCCAGACTGAAAATAAGAATAAATGAATGTGCTTCAGTGTGTAGTACGAGAGCCCCGCAGCTGTCACCCCACAGACAGGAATTAGAGCTACTAGAAAAATATAAATACAGCTACACAACTGAGGACTCCGAGTCCGTGACTTATTCTGTTACTCGTATCTCTTGCTTCCATCAGTCTGCTCCATGTCAGGAAGGAAGTTGTTCCTTGTTCTTGATTTTCCTTCATGTACAAGATGTGTGTGTAATGTACTAAACACTGAGGCCTATGGGAGATGTAACCACCTCTTTGTTTAGGTGGAAAAGAGAAATAGTAAAACTCACTATACCAGAGCATCCACATAGTTAAATGTCACCACTGATGGCACCACTGGAGAACTCTAGTGATCAGTTGTCTTCTAAGACCTACTTTCCAACCATATGAATGGAAAATGTGCTATCTATGAAGGTTGACATAACACAGTTCCAAAGTAGATATTTAACAAGCTCAACAGAAGGTCCTCCCTATGGCAGCCTGAAACTGATATATCATTATCCAAAGACTCAAAGCAGATGTCAACAGGACAAAAGGTTCTACAGGTCCAACAGAAGGTCCTCTCTATGTCTGAAACACTGATATACCTTTATCCAAACACTCATAACAGATGTCAACAGGACAAAAGGTTCAACAGGTCCAACAGAAGGTCCTCTCTATGTCTGAAACACTGATATACCTTTATCCAAACACTCAAAACAGATGTCAACAGGACAAAAGGTTCAACAGGTCCAACAGAAGGTCCTCTCTATGTCTGAAACACTGATATACCTTTATCCAAAAACTCAAAGGAGATGTCAACAGGACATAAGGTTCAACAGGTCAAACAGAAGGTCCTCTCTATGTCTGAAACATGGATATACCTTTATCCAAACACTCAAAACAGATGTCAATAGGACAAAAGGTTCAACAGGTCCAACAGAAGGTCCTCTCTATGGCAGTTTATGGCATGTACAACATATGTGTGTAATGTACCAAATGTTGAGGCCTATGGGGGATTAAACTCACTATTACAGAGCATTCCCATATATGTTTATCTGCATTGTTAAATGTCACCAGAAGGCTGATGGCGCCACTGGAAAACTCTCGTTATCAGTTGTCTTCTGAGACCTGCTTTCTAACCATATGAATGGGAAATGTGCTATTGATGTCACTTCTTCAACAGGTGGGAATGACTTATGAAGTTTAACATAACACAGTTCCAAAGCAGATGTTCAACAGGTCCAACAGAAAGTCCTCTCTATGGCAGTTTGCACACTGATATACCTTTATCCAAAGACTCAAAGCAGATGTCAACAGGACATAGGGCTCAACAAGTCCAACACAAGGTCCTCTCTATGTCTGAAACACAGATATGACATCATCCTGAGATTTAGTTAAAATGTACCAATGTCCCTTTTGCTGTCCCTGAGCTGAATATGTATTTTAGGACACAAAACGCATAAGGACATCATTTTTAATACCATGGAATAAAGGTTGATTTTAATCCAAAACCATTGGTGGAAGGAGTGTGCGCTGGTTTTCAGGATTTGCCATGCATGCACAATGTAATATTGATTCTATTACCCATTATATTTTGTAGCCTTCGGGTCCCTTCTTAAATTTAGAACTCAATCGTCCTCTTTTTCCTACCCTAATCTCAATCCTGCTACAGAATTATTTATGAAATTAAAAAAGATAAGGTTAACCACATAGTTCAGACTTGACAGGAGCTAATAGGGACAACCACACTGCCTACTTCAGATGACTTTCGCAACCTGTTTAATGTCTGATAAATCTCTCCTTTTTGCCCTTAACAAGGAGTTATTAATCTGTAAGGTGTATAGTGGCCCACTCATTGCCCAATACCGAAAGCAACAGAGAGAAGGATTAAATATAATGTGAAGTTACCCTTGAGCTAATAACATCAAGTGCTAAATAAACAACTGAATAAACAATGGGTTTACATGTAATGTGTATTTTGTAATTGACTTGAGCAAATGTTGTCTGCAAAACAACTGAAATATAAACTGATGTCATGAAGGCACATTAACTATACTGTAGATGGTATCAGACTAGACCAACCTGTAACCAATAAAAGCAAAGGCATGTTCACAGGAGCAAACTGAAGTCAAGTTATTAAAACATTGGTCATTGAAAGGTTCCCAATGAAGGAACAGCAACCAAATGCAGGTCAAATGCTCTTCACTAACCTACATATATTAACTGTTTAGATTTCCAATTCCTTTTTGGCTTGAACAATAGGATTGGCAACAAAAAAATTGAGTTGCACCAGATCCTCCATCAGTCTCCCTTAAACTATGAACTTAAGCTTGTATGAGGTCTTAGAAGAGGCAAATTAACTTCAATTAACTCAACTTCAATTTAAGGCTCAACTACCTCTTTACCCTCTTTCCATTATTTAGTTATCAGAGACTCACTTTAATTTTAACTTTAGAAATGGACCAATGGCCATACTCGCTAAAGCCTGCATTTATCTTACCTTCTTGCTAATTTGTGCTACTCTAATAATACTGACCTTTAGATTTTGGGTTGGACTAATGGATAGACAACTGTTGGTTCAGTAGAATACATTTGCATCAATGCTTGCCCCTACCTATTGATGGTTTCTCTTAGACTTCCATGTCTATTCCATGCATGCCTTTCCGCAAGTTGCACATCTCCAACACCCCATCTGCCTATTGTGCCCCAAAATCCAAACCTCTCTCTGAGGTCAATGTTAAAAAATCAGCAAAGCCTACCATAAAGTTGTATGCATACTACAGTACGTCTGGACAATAGACCATTGCCCATATTAATTGATGTCTTATGTATATTTATGATAGGGTTCCTAACAGGGGTTTTATTGCATTTATAGGAACCTTGGAATCTACTACTCAGGATAGGCTTGAGTGTATGGGTGGTCAGTCTAATTGAAATACATGGATTTTCATAAAGGCATAACATTTGAGTAAAGTCAAAATCATACCCCAACTGCATTTTTTTCCATTCTTCCAAGTAGCTATGTAGGTGGCATCATAGACATGTGGACTTCTCCTGGGTGTAAGTGTTCTGAGCAGCAGTTACTATATGGTTACAATGTTGGGATTTCTTTATTAGAAATGGTCCATTTGCCCCTATTTATGGGTCAGCGCATTCACAGCCTGCATTGTTGCGTCATCCCATCATTTAAACAAACACATTCCTTCTCAAAACTGCAATGGAAGTAACGTATTTCTGAATAACGTGGGTGGTATCCTTTCTTTTTCTATTGACCAAGATGAAAGGTAACAGAAATCTGCCAGATATGAAAGAAAACAAAAAAAGTGTTACCTGTAAATCTGTCTCTTTATAAAAAAAGCCAAATACTAAACCTCCTTTTATACCAATATCTATATCAGAAGTTAACGTTTACCCCTGGTTGAAACTATTTGTGTCGTTGATCTCCCTCTCTTTTTCGCAAGTGTTTTGAACATGAAGTACCATTTAATGTGTTTAAAAACAGCCAGAGGGGACTCTTTTGAACAATGCCTGTTCATGTTTAAATATTTACCCATCGCTGCTTCTTTAAACATACGAGAGAGACTGTCATTGTTTTTGACGATCTTTTCAGCACTGTGTAATGAATGGGTGAGCACTGAGCTGATTAATGCCTCTCTGTATAGAAACAAATGACGAATCGTGGCCCCTGTGTTGCGGGGTATTTGAAAAGAGGGCGTCATATTAATCATTTTGACAGTTCTCTCTATCGGCTGCTAGGTACATACCTTTCTGCAATGTTCCACGTTACGCTAAGTTAAACCTGCAGGAATGGCAGCACTTGTAGACTAATGACTACCAGTGAGGCAACTCCTTTGAATATTGAAAGGTGGGAAGGGGGCCACAGTGTTATGACAAAGGAGGCTGAGGGTGTGTCAAAGCATCTGATCATCTAAGGAAGAGTCTGAGAATCTAATGGAGGCAAATGAAATTTGCTTTGTGCTTTCATTTTCTCCAGCACCTGTAAGGATGTTGCTCCTCAACTTTCTGTTGAGTTTCCCAGAGCTCAGCAACAGTAATTTCCTAACCATAAAAACCAGGCCCAAAGACTAATGGCCAAGCGATGATGTTTTAACATTATTTAGGTGTAGCTAGCCATAAACAGTCAACAGGTATAACCTCAACTGAATACTTTCTCTGTTCTGAGAAGATGAATCCACCTAAGGAGCCACCTTAGACTTCCAACTTGCAAGTTACACCAGGAATGCTTTTGTAGACGGTAAGCTGGAAAAGCAGAAAGAATATATTTAAACAATTACTTCTATTAGTTATAGGGGGCATATTAATGTGTCAGTGCATTATACTCCTCTAATTATAGGAGGTATATGCTGAGAAAAGCTGTGTTTGGGTTGATTTATTGAAAATTTCTCACCAAACACTACCAGTCCCACCAATGAGTTCCACTGACTACTTTCCTCAGCTGTGAAGGAGAGCGGCTCTAGGCACATTGCACTGAAGGATAGGAGCCAATCAGCAGCTAGGCCAACCTGACAGTCTATCTTGAATGAATGCTCAGTTGAGATTGTCTATCCAATATCTATTGTGCTTTTGGCAGTGACTGTTAGGACATACCCATCGTGCATGCTTTGGGCTGTTTGACACGGATTATACTCAGGTACTTTTTCAAGCCTGGCAATAGCTTTTATTAAACCAAGCCCAATGATAAGATCTATGCTTACTTTAGAATAGAAAGTAGAACTGTCCAACTTGTGGCCCTTTATTTACAAAGTCACGATTTGGCCCTGCCGTCACCAATTTGTCTTGCTCTATTGTCACTTTCTGTAGCTACTGTCATCATCTACAGCCACCATTTGTCTTACTGTCATCATGTTGTCCTACTATTGCCATCATGTTATACTGCCGTGTTCTTTTTTGCTGCCCCATCTTGCGCTACTGTCTTCCTTATATCATCTGTTTGATTCTTGTCTTATAGGTACTATTTAGCCATGCTATCTCTGTCTCTTGTCCCAATGCCACCACCTTGCCACTGTTTCAATTTCGTCTTACTGTCACCATCTTGCTCTACTTCATTATGAATTATGTGTGTCATTTCTTGTCCTATTTTCTCTGTCTTGTCCTGTCATCATCTTGCCCTGCTGTCTCAATCTAGCCGACTGTCACATCATGCGCTAGTTTCACTTCCTTGTGTTATTCATCTTGTTCTACTGTCACCATCTTGCTCTTCTGTCCTACTGTCACCATCTTGCTCTTCTGTCCTACTGTCACCATCTTGCTCTTCTGTCCTACTGTCACCATCTTGCTCTTCTGTCCTACTGTCAGTCACCATCTTGCTCTACTGTCCTACTGTCACCATCTTGCTCTTCTGTCCCACTGTCACCATCTTGCTCTTCTGTCCCACTGTCACCATCTTGCTCTTCTGTCCCACTGTCACCATCTTGCTCTTCTGTCCTACTGTCACCATCTTGCTCTTCTGTCCCACTGTCACCATCTTGCTCTTCTGTCCCACTGTCACCATCTTGCTCTTCTGTCCCACTGTCACCATCTTGCTCTTCTGTCCTACTGTCACCATCTTGCTCTTCTGTCCTACTGTCACCATCTTGCTCTTCTGTCCCACTGTCACCATCTTGCTCTTCTGTTCCACTGTCACCATCTTGCTCTTCTGTCCTACTGTCACCATCTTGCTCTTCTGTCCCACTGTCACCATCTTGCTCTTCTGTCCTACTGTCACCATCTTGTTCTTCTGTCCTACTGTCACCATCTTGCTCTTCTGTCCTACTGTCACCAACTTGCTCTTCTGTCTTACTGTCATCATTTTGCCCTACTGTCACCAACTTTCCCAATTGTCACCATCTTGCTCCACAGTTGCCATCTTGCCCTGTTGTTATAACATTACCCTGCTGTCTCCATCTTGTGCTACTTCCTCCATTTTGCTCTACTCCATCTTCTCCTTATGCCTCCATCTTACCCATCAATATTTATCATCCCCCACTCTCCTATCTACATGTGTGCTCTGTACTATGTGTGCCCCTATATAGACAAGCTATGGATGAGTTTAAGTAATATTAATACAGGTATATTATCCGATCTTGAAACCCGTTAACCAGAAAGCTCTGAATCACGGGAAGGCTATCTCCCATAGGCTCCATTTTAACTAGATAATTCAAATTTTATCTAGATAATTCAAAATTATTTTCTTTTTCTCTGTAATAATAAAACAGTACATTCTACATGACCCAAACTAAGATATAATTAATCCTTATTGAAAGCAAAACCAGCCTATTGGGTTTATTTAATGTTTATATGATTTTCTAGTGGACTTAAGGTATGAAGATCCAAATTACAGAAAGACAACTTAATCAGAAAACCCCAGGTCCTGGGTATTCTGGATAACAGGTCCCATACCTGTACCTGCAAATGACTGTAAATAGTTAGCACTACTGTTTTTACAGTTTACCCATATAATATACCCCCAATTGAAGTCTGTATTCCAAGTATCACAGCCTAAAGCTGTCACTCCCCCACCCCCCATGATATATACTGTACATACTTGACTTCATTTAAGAGGGGAGATTAACAGATTGGTGTTGATTAATATTTAAACATGTTAATGCCTTCAGAATTGATGGTTAATTAAGCGATGTATTTCTAGCAAATGAATGTTTCGCTGAAACGAATAAGAGCTGAGAGTTTTTAACTCAATCATTCCAACGATTAGAAGAGAAGAGGAGGAAAAGCAATAGTTCCGTTGCCACAAGAGACTTTATATCAAACATTACAATCTGCCTCCATCAATTCTTTTTATGTTTTCTGCTCTGATCCTTTTACTCTAACGTCTGCTAAACATTTTAATTAATAAAAAAAAAAATATTCTGTATTAAAACTCTCCAGTTCAGGGCTGTACCTTGTAGCCATGTTTAAAAAAAAAAAGGGAGAAAGTTCAGACACTCATATGTTTCACATTGTTTCCACCTATGGACTTACCATGGAGAGGCCTAGACGAGTGATGAGCGATGTCCTGTTTCCCTTAGCCGAAAAATTCACGAAACTCTGAAAAAATTAGCCAATGGGTGTCAAAATGTGCGTAAATTTTTATGCGAGTGAAAATTTTTACACGCACAACTTTTTTCTCTAAATGCATTAAAGTCAATGGACGTCAAAAAAGTTTTTTTGTTGCATGCAAATTTTTCTACGGCAAATGTTCGCAGCAGTTTTCTCAAATCCATGCCTGACAAATGTAAATGTAAGGGAAAAACAACTGCTCCAACACAGCCTTTCTGTTTTATTAGCTCCATCTGCTGCTGCTGTTTTGAGTAATTTATAATTCTAAAGTACAATTTTGTATATTAATCTATGAATACAGTTTATAATGGGCAACGTCCTGCTTAGATCCATCCCCAATACCCATAGAATTCATATTTGTGCTCCGTTACACGATTATGTGCAAACGTGCCAGTACATGAATGTGAGGCAACTAATTAAGTGCCGATCGGTTAATTGCATTCTTTACATTTTTCTACTGTTAAAAGAACCACACTCTTTTTTGTCCCTGCTAATAACATTCTTTGGACTAATCAAAATTCTGCTCTTAAATACACAGCGCCTCGTTATTAATCTCACCGCTATTTCTGATAATCGCTGAAAGTGAAATGACTGCGGATCCCACTGATCTCCCCTGGAATATCATTAAAATGGCGGGGGGGGGGTGGGAACAAAAATTGCAATTTGTTCTGTTTTAAAGAAAGTGTATTTTTGTCTCAAGTAAGAAATGGTGAAGTTTCAGTACAGTCAAACTGAGCTCTGAGCTGGAATTCTTCCATATAAATAGATTCTCTTGGTTCTACGTTGGGTAGTAATGATATTTATTATGTTTATTTTCACACTCAGGTATTCAGGTGTTTTTTTCCAGTTGTTCCATTCAATTCCAACCTAGCTGACAACCAACCCCCAGGCTTGGAACTAGGGGTAGGCAGAAAAGGCAGTTGGTGATGGGCGCTAGGACCCCAGGCTCAATACCCATAACTGCCGCCATGTAACCCTCATATTTGTGCTCCGTTACACGATTATGTGCAAATATACCAGTACATGAATGTGAGGAAAGGAATAAAGTGCCGGTTAATGGCGATCTCTTTTAAAGGAATTAGTTAGACAGCCTCCATTGAATATAGGCGCTAAGCTAAGACCCCAGGCTGACACTCCTGTTCTCTAAAAAACGCCCCCATCTGAGGTGCCTCCTACTGTGGGTTCTACGCCGCCATCTTTGTTCAGAGATTTCCTGGGATGTCTCAAGGAACCTCTAGATTGAACAAAGATGGCGAAATGGTGCTTACCCCAGCCTGGTTTGTTTTTCAGGGAACAGAAGCTCTGGTTTTTGGGGTCTAAGGTTAGAGACTATGTTCATCTGGGAACACCCAACTCATTGGCACCCCCAGTTAATAGCTCTTTCTCTGTGTATTAAATCTAGGCTTGAAGGCTTTCTAGATAAACCTTCTGGTTGATGTTATTAGATGTTTCTCCTCCTCTCCAGTCTCTTGGATATGATCAAAACAAGCCCACAAAAAGGTTGCACTGGTCACACACATGTACAATGCAACCAGGATTGGACTTACAAGCAAATTAGCTCTGCATGTTGTCAGTTCCCATGTTAAATGCAATTGCAACGGTGCAGTCAGAGCCATTGTTAGAAATCACAGGGCCCCGTACAACAAAATTTTCACCGGCCCCCAAGCCCCACCCCAGATCCCTCCCACTCCACATCACAGTTAAAAGACCACACAGACATCAGCGTTAAAAAAAGGTAACCCCCGCACACACACAAGTTATAAAAAGCTATTTGGGACCAGGGCCCCCCTATAAGTTAAAAAAAAACATTGGCGCCAGGGCCCCCCATAAAAGTTTTTAAAAAAAATCATTGCTGCCAGGGCCCCCCTTACAAGTAAAAAAAAAATTGGGGCCCCAAAGAACATTTTTTAAAAAAACATTGGTGCCAGGACCCCCCTTACAAGTTAAAAAAAATTGGGGCCCCAAAGAATATTTTTTAAAAAAACATTGGCGCCAGGGCCCCCCTTGCAAGTTAAAAAAAAATTGGGGCCCCAAAGAATGTTTTTATAAAAAAACATTAGTGGCAGGGGGCTATAGAGTATTAAAATAATACATTGGTGGCCAGGGGATTTAAAAAAACAAAAAAAATACACATTGGTGTTCAGTAGAATTGAACTCGTGGCTTCAGGACTTCAACTTCGCCTCCTTTCGTAACTTTGGGTCTTTTTGCCGCTTCAGGACTTCCATTTCGGCTGTTTCCGTGACTTCGGGTCTTTTCGCCGATTCGGGACTTCGGAACTTTCGGCACTTCCGCATTTCGGCTGTTCGGGACTTCGGAAGGAGGCAGCACAGCTTTGGCGCTGTCAAGGGGGGCTTTCGAAAAGTTCAACACTGCCCGGCCCGGGCCCGGTACACTTGTACCCCCTGTGCCCCCCTGATGGCAGTTAATCACCTATGTTAGTGTCATAGTAATGGCCACTTTCTTGTACATGATTTTTAACATGTGGCTAGCACTAGCTCAATGCTATGGCCACAGCATATGATAACCTCTCCCACACTCTGTCTTTTCAGTCATTTCCCTGCACTAGACTTTTTAGTCTGTGTTTTTTTTACCCTCAATCTCTATCAATCATTTACCTTCTCATTTCTCTGATTCTATTCCCCTGCCTTTCCCTCTGTTCCATTCACTCCAACTTTGTTTTGTTGCCCTTTGCTCTACTATTATCCTCTGTCTGGCTCTTAACGAGCAATCACTCATTACCTGCCCTTCATTCATAAATTCCATCATGTACTACAGAAAGAACTAGAGGCATCATCTTAAACAGTTTCCCTTACTTGATGTTCATCTAATCTTTATTATTTGGTGCAGTGAATAAGGGAAAATAGAACCACTAGTTGCTGAAGGCAGGGAGTATAGAGGACCCTGTGGTGTCCTGCCTGATGCCCAATGAAATATATCTTTGAGAAGAGGGTTAGATGCCCTCAAAAGCTTTTGCTGAGGAGCCTGGGAACTATCGGTGCCTAGAAGCAGAATCTAACATATTCGGGTGACTACAACACAAAATTCGTCATTTTAATGTTTCATCCTGAATTGTAAAAAGCTGGGAAAGGTGCTACTACGTTCAGCAGTAAGTCCTAGGACCGTGGTGGGTTCGGGCTAAACTTAAGTCTCCATTCTCCGTAGCCTTCTTTTAAACCACCTCCACCTCTGCAAGTGCCTTTTTACATACTCACTCAGGCCCCGTCCCTTTCATAATGTCACACCGGGACGGGCACAGGTATACAAAGAGGGGAACGCATCAGGTTAGAGTCGGGTGCGGACTGGGGCTCAGCTAGTTAGGGTGTCGGTTGAGTTTTTATCGACTCGCACATAACTAGCACATACCTTTTTTGTCACCTACCCCTAGTCCCCTGTCTCTCCCCTGTACACTCTCCTCACTTGTCCTTTGCATTTTCCCCAGACCTGCAGTGAGGAGGTGGGAGGCAACACAACCAACCAGGTTCCCTAGGGCTCTCAGCCACCATGGTCCAGCACTGAACTTACGTATTGGAAAGAAAACATTTTATTGGTTTATTCCCAAATTCAAAGTCTTACTAAAATACTTGCTCATTTTTAGTTCTGGTGAGGCTTGTGTAGAGGGCTTGGACCTTGCTCTTTATACAAAGCCATTTCCTTTTGCTCCATCCTCAGATTTACCAAACACAAAGATCAGTCCTCCTTCAGGTAGGACTCTGTTGCTCTGCTCTTCCCAACCTGTTGCTCTGCTCTTCCCAATCCTTCAATTGAAACAATCCAATATATAGGTTCTTGTGCTCCAAGGTACAGGAGCAGGATGCACAATATTATTTAATCCATTAAAAAGCTGCCTGATGCATTTCATGCGTCTTTCACTTACTCACAGGCACAAAACCTATTATAGAATAAAAATATATAAAAACACATCACAAAATAAAAATCACACTAATCACATTTTCTTGCCTTCTCTGCTGGTCATTGTCACATTAGTATAATACAAACCCACCCTTCTATCAGCTGTCTCCAGGCACCTCTGTGTTTAATTAGAATGAATACGGGCTTCTGCAGTGCTGAAAATTGATGTACAAGGGGTTATTGTCAGACAATGCCCAAGAGTGACCCATCGAGTTACATTTCCTTAATAAACTTTGCATAAATACTTACATGGCGATTATTAGACTTCTTGATTACAATCAGTTCCCTTAAATGCAGAGCTGGTACATTTGTAATATGGAACACGCCATTAGATTAATTGCACTGTGCCTGCTTTAAACTTTGGGTGGGATGTTCCATTTGCAATTTGAATCTGCCTCTAGACTGAATTTGTGGACTTCATCTCATCCCAAAAGGACTTTGAGTTTTTTTTTTTTTGCCACAATGTGTTTTGTTCCAAGAATTCCAATGACATTGTGGGAGCAACAGGGCAATTTGTTTGGCACAACTGTGATGGGTCTTCCACCATTGTGTCCGATTCACCAAAATAGACACAATTGCATGTGGGCTTCATCGCAAGTCTGTCTTGAACCATTTTTGGTGTTCACCGTATGAGTGATGTCTCCATTTCAGGTTTTTTTGCCAGTTTTTTTCAATCTGAGTTTTTTTATTGAGCTTGTTGAAAATGAAAATTAATAACTAATCACCCCCCTTACCCAGTAATGTGTCGAGGGCTGGTTCCCAACCTATGAGGCTTGTTCCCAGAAGGGAGAATGTTGGTTTTCTCTTGTAGATCCAACTGGAGGCCCAGCTTGCAGTGTCGGACTGGCCCGGCGGGATACCGGGAAAATACCCGGTGGGCCCCGACCCTAGTGGGCCCCCGCCGGGCCAGTCCCCCTCTCCTAAACAGTTTTTAAAAAAATAATAAAAAAAATTTCGGCGCATCGCAGCGCCGTTTGCGCAAGCGTGCCGAGTGCCGTTTACATTTGCGCATGCACGTCGAGCGCCGTTTCCGTTTGCCCATGCGCGATGCGCCGCCTGGGCGCCGAGCAGCGAGTCGATCAAGTAGGTAGCGGGGGCCAGAGGGGGGCCCTGGACACCAGTCCCGGTGGGCCCTGGGCCCCCCAGTCCGACCCTGCCAGCTTGAATGTCAGGGGGAGATTTTGGGTGATTTTCTGGGGTGTTGATGCCTTTGATGTTCTAAGTATAGCTGATTAGTGATGGGCGAATACATTTGGCTGGCATGATTTTGCGGTGAATTTCCATGTTTCGCCGCCCGTGAATAAATCGGCGAATCTCCCGAGAAAATTTGCCAATTTTTTGGACTTTTTCGTGACAATATCTGAATTTCACTATTTTTTCTCGAAACTTTCCGATTTCACGATTTTAACGCAAATTTTTTTTGAAACGAGAGAAAATCGCCCATCACTATAGCTGCTATGCTTGTATTTTCTTACATCTGTTCTTTTTCATGAACTAAGGGGGGCCCTGACCTAATGTTGAACCCTAAATGAGAACTAAAGCCTAACTAAAGAAGTAGTTAGAAATGTTGTACATTATGTTTTGGGTTTCTCTACCAGCTCAAGGCAACCACAGCCCTTTAGCAGTAAAGATCTGTGTCTCCAAAGATGCCCCAGTAGCTCCCTGTCTTCTTTTCTGCTGATTCACTGCACATGCTCTGTGCTGCTGTCACTTACTGAGCTTAGGGAGCCACTCACAATATACAGTACACATAGAATAGAAATGTCACAATATAAGGCTGATTAGTAATTAATACAGATAATTACTACATGGCAGCACAGAAACCAGTGCAATTAGCATCAGAATTGAATAATCAGCAAACCTGTAGCATCAGCTTATATTACAGCCAGGGAAGCTCATTTTCTGCTGGATAATTAGTGACGAGCCCTAAGCTTAGCTTCTCAACAGCCAATCAGAGCCCACTGAGCATGTGAGTGTCACAGACACTTTCCAAGATGGTGACCCCCTGTGACAAGTTTGAAGTCCTGGATCATTGCTGCTATTGACAAGCTGAAACTTTAGCCTCGTGCAATAAGTTCACTATATAAAATATGCCATTTTTAGCCACTTTCATTTTTAGGGTTGAGTTCTCATTTACGGAGGCCATAGATGGAACAATTAGGATCTTTCCTGTGACCATTGGTACAGCAAAGATTTTTGGTTTTCACTACAGACATGTTAGAACTAAATTATCAGATATACTGGTAGGAACAATAGAATTCTGATGAGTCAATACTTAGGGGGGTATTTATTAAACTTCAAATTTTTCTCGTTATTTTTAAAATAAAAATTAGACTTAACTCCCATCCGCGATTTGGCGCAATTTACTGAAAACTCGGAATGAAAATTATACTTGTGGCCAAAGTCTCGACAAGTTTGTTCAACAATTTTAACTGTGCCAGAAAAACTCAAATTTTTTGAGTTTTTCAGCGAAAGCCAGCGTCAAGCAGCCCGAAACCCTCAAAGATCATGAAGGCTAAAAACATCTTCCAGTTGTAAAAAGGGACATCTGCCATTGACTTTTAGATGACTTCTGCAGGTTGTATCTGGAATATTTTTGGATGTGGCTTTTTAGAAGCTTTAGAGCATAATAAATCTTGAAAATGTTTAGGTTTTTTCCCCTCAACCATAAAAATGTGATACGTAATAAAACGGCCCCTAACAGTGGGCAATGTTCAGGAGCCTTCAAAGGTGCCAATCAAAATATTCCAGCCAGTCTGATTGACGAACCGACGGATATCCAAGTTTTCTGCTGATATTGGTTGACTTGTCTCCCGCCATACACTATTATTGGTGGATCTATGGTAGGATTGCCACCTTTGTGCTTCTCCCAATCTGGGCAGGGGGTGGGATCATGATGTCACAGGGGCGGGTCTGTGGTCAGGGTGTGCTATGTCACTTGGGCGGGGCTATGGTGTGGGCTACCGGGCAGGATCTCCCCTGATTGACAAGGCAATCAGCCAATCGCTGATTGCCTTGTCAATCAGGGGAGATCCTACCTGGTTTTCCTTATTTGGAAAACCGGGCAAACTGTCTTGACCTGGGCAGCCCTTCTGAAAACCGGACGTGTGGCAACCCTAGTCTATGGCCACCTTTAACATGGACCCAGGCCAAGTAGGACTTAAAGTGAAAAAATCACTGGTCTGAGGTATGTTCTGCACAACATAAGGACATTGTTTTTAAGAGAATCTATGCCCCACACATGTACAACTCAAACAACGGTATTATTAAATTAAATAAAAATTAAAAAAAATTGTTTGTACTTAACGAAAAAAAACAACAAGACACTTTTAACTTTAAATTCGCAAAGTCTTTATGAAAAAAAAACTTACCGATTCTCCTCTTGCTCTCCTCTTTAGAAACGGCGACAGGGCGACTATCCATGGTGCGGCTCGATTTTTCCTCCCTGGCTATCTCCTATAGAAGGCAGGGAGAAGAAATTGAGCGCTGCACGATGTCGCAGTTTCTGAAGAGGAGTGCAAGTGGAGTATCGGTAAGTTATTTCTTAATAAAAACTTTGAGAATTTAAAGTTAAAAGTGTCTTGGTGTTTTTTTTTCGTTAACGAAAACAAATTCTTTAAAAAAAATGTTTTTATGTTACTGGTCCTTTAACAGAAGCTCAAGGTGCAGTCGAGGAAATGGCAGGTGTTTTGATGGGAAATCAACTTCCTATGCATGTTTATCACTTCCTGTGAATAGGGGATGGGCGAATCTGTCCCGTTTTGCTTCGCCAAATAATTTGCGAACTGGCGAAAATTTTTTCGAAATGGCAAAAATTGAATTCAATGGCCGTCCGAATAATTTTAAAGCGCAACAATTTTTATGCGCGCAACAATTTTTATGTGTGCAATAATTATTTTTTTTGCTGCAAATTTTTCACCAGGGAATTTTCAATGCAGTTTCACGAAAACATAGTGGGAGGCAAATGCGGAAATTCGCCGCAAATTCATGTCTGCCAAATTTATTCGCCCATCACTACCTTTCCCTGGAACATGAAGAATTGTTATGCGCCCGACACAATAACTGCGGCTCCTCCCAACAAGGGGTTACTTTGTCTCCTGTGTTTGGCTACAATTGCACCTGCCATTTATTCATAATATTTAATAAAGATTTATATCTCTGACATTAAAGGATAAACTGTTCTTGAACAGTGACGGGGAATAACATTTAATATTTATGGCACAAATGATATGAATTGAGTTTAATTTCCCGGCGCAGATGTTAGGCACCCACTGGCTTTTAAAGTAAAACAATATTCATACGTCAATTTGTGGCATCAACGGCCGAGTCATGATTTGTTTTTGTTAGTGCCTGGGTAATTAGTATTTGTGCTGTCAGCAGAAAATTGGTTTGTTTGTATTGGTGGATGGGTAAGTAGTGTTTGTGGTATCTGCAGGAAAGGATGAGTGTGTAGATATGATGTGTGGGTAGTAACTGTGTAAGAAGTTTGGTAAAGGGCAAGTAGTGATGAGCAAACGTTTTCGCCAGCCATGGATTTTTTTTGCAAAACTGTGGCAAAAATCCCCTGCGAAAAATGCACTGACAAAAAAGTCGCCAAGACAAAATTGGCGCAGAGACAAAAATGTTGCCACAAGGAAAACGCCCATGAACTTTAAAGCATTTGGAGTGAGAAAAAAAACGACTGTGTGCGTAAAAAATTGTCGTGCCTAAATAAATGTTGACGCCTATTGACTTCAAAACGTTTTGTGAATTTTTTGGCCGCTTCGCAAATTGTTTCTCAGTTTTGCGACTTCTTCGGGGAAGAGACACCGGACAGATTCGCTCATCACTAAAGGCAAGTGATATTCAATATGACTAGAGTCATTACGAAGTCAGGTAAAGGATACAGGTATGGGATCCATTACCTGGAAACCTGTTATCCATAAAGCTACGAATTACAGAAAGGCCGTAGACTCCATTTTATCCAAATAATCCAAATTTTTTAAAAACGATTCCCTTTTCTCTGTAATCGTAAAACAGTAGCTTGTACTTGATCCCAACTAAAATATAATGAATCCTTATTGGAAGCAAAACCAGCCTATTGGGTTTATTTAATAATTTAAATATTTAATGCTGCCACTTTGCAGAGTGATTTGTCTAAGTTGGAAAACTGGGCAGCAAACTGGAAAATGAGGTTCAATGTTGATAAATGCAGGTTATGCACTTTGGCAAAATAATATAAATGCAAGTAATACACTAAATGGCAGTGTGTTGGGAGTTTCCTTAAATGAGAAGGATCTTGGGGTCTTTGTAGATAACAAGTTGTCTAATTCTGGGCAGTGTCATTCTGTGGCTACTAAAGCAAATAAAGTTCTGTCTTGTATAAAAAAGGGCATTAACTCAAGGGATGAAAACATAATTCTGCCTCTTTATAGGTCCCTGGTGAGGCCTCATCTGGAGTATGGGGGCAGTTTTGGACTCCAGCCCTTAAGAGGGATATAAATGAGCTGGAGAGAGTGCAGAGACTAAGTGCAACTAAACTGGTTAGAGGGACGGAATAGTTAAATTATGACGGGAGACTGTCAAGGTTGGGGTTGTTTTCTCTGGAAAAAAGGCGCTTGCGAGGGGACATGATTAGACTTTACAAGTACATTAGAGGACATTATAGACAAATAGCAGGGGACCTTTTTACCCATAAAGTGGATCAACGTACCTGAGGCCTCCCATTTAGACTAGAAGAAAAGAACTTTCATTTGAAGCAACGTAGGGGGTTCTTCAAAGTCAGGACAGTGAGGTTGTGGAATGCACTGCCGGGTGATGTTGTGATGCTGATTCAGTTAATGACTATAAGAGGGACTTGAATGATTTCTTTGACAGACATAATATCAAAGGCTATTGTGATACTAAACTCTATAGTTAGTATAGATATGGGTATATAGAATTTAATTAAAAGTAGGGAGGGGTGAGTGTATGGATGCTGGGATTTCATTTGGAGGGGTTGGACATGATGGACTTTGTCTTTTTTCAACCGAATTTAACTATGTAACTACGTAATCTGCAATTCATTCTGAATCAGCAGTTACAAAATGTGCCTTCTTTGCAAACAGTCTCCATTCGCAAGGATGGTGGAGGATGCGGGAAGTCAGCCTCATTGTCTCAATCTTGTGAATAAATATGTGCAATAATTTGCACTCCACCTGCCCTTTGCCTTGCATATTTACTTTATAAATATGTGGAGTCAAATTTATACCCATAGAAAAGTCACCATAATATACATCCAGGTAAAAAGAGTGATAATTCTAATGCAAATTATTAGGTGAGATTTATAATAACACAGGTTTTTACACAGGTTGTTGACTTCAAAGCTGTATTTCCATTTTAAAAGAAAAAGCCTTTAGAGATAGGCCCCTGATCAATGTGCCAGTAATTATATGATTGGTACAGGGACCTGTTATACAGAATGCTTGGGACCTTGGGTTTTCTGGATAACGGATATTTCTGTAATTTGGATTTTCATACCTTAAGTCTACTAGAAAATCATGTAAACATTAAATAAACCCAATAGGCTGGTTTTGCTTCCAATAAGGATTAATTATATCTTAGTTTGGATCAGGTACAAGCTACGGTTTTATTATTACAGACAAAAAGGAAATAATTTCTGAAAATATTGGATAAAACTGAGTCGATGGAAGACGGTCTTACATAATTTGGAGCTTTCTGGATGAAGGGTTACCCCCCTAATACCACACTAAGCAGAATGAATAGATATGAATAACTATATATGTTCTTTATGTATATATATATATATATATATATATATATATATATATATATATAGATATATAGATATATATATATTTGGACTCACTTGGAGAACAAAGTCCATTGCTGGATATTGCAGAGCATGGAGCAGAGCACAGAGCCATGTAGCATAACCCATTGAACATTAATCAGTGCTTTTAAGATCCATTTTCTCTAATAAGGACAGTCTAGCAGCAGAAATTAAATGGACACTTAGGTCACTTCCTTTACATCGCTATTAGTAAAATAAATTCCATTTCAGCACTGGACTAACCATTTGTTAATGTAGGTAAGCCTCACAGTCAGGTTAATTACCTTGACCCCTGTAAGAGCATTTCCTTTTGCCGGGCGTCTCTAAATGGTTTCTTGCCTGTATATCTGATCGATGCTTTTAGATGTGAAACACTGTATTTCCTCTCTCTCTGCTTCGGTTACTGCATGATAGATTGCCGCATTGGTTTTTATGTTTCAATTTACAACATAAGCCACGGCTTTTAATTTCTAACCCTTCACCTTTAAAGCACCTGTAAATGGGCTGCTCATTTTTGCAGCATGTCGCCGGATGTAGCGCCCCTGCGAGTGCGAGTGAGCATTAAATCTTGTTTGGAGTCTTGTTAAGCAAACAAACACAAAAGGCCATATTTATTAAAATCTGAATTTTTCTGATTTTTTTTAATAAAAAAATTCCAACAAAACTAGAAACCACGATTGGACCGTATTTATTGTAAAATAAATGCACAATTTAATCTCAAAAAAAATCTCAAAAAAAGCAAGAATTTTTCAGGTTTTTTTGCCTGAAAAGTTTGAAAGAGTGGGATTTTCTGGCTAATTCCAGCATAGACCACAGAAACTTCCAAATAGGATAGGGACCTCTCCCACTGACTTATATAGAACCTAGGTAGGTATGAGATGCTGGATTTTCGGATTCTTACTTTTTCCATCCTTGGGGTATAATAAATCTTTTTTTTTTTTACTAAAAATTTGGATTTTATAGTAAAAAAAAAATAGAATTTTTCAAGTTTTTGGCAACTGGACTTTAATAAATAACTCCCAAAATGTATGCATAGTATTTTAGGGTTGCCTTATTTTCTTTATGCCTGTAATAAGACAGTAACTGTATCATCAGTGATCCCCAACCAGTAGCTCAGAAGCAACATGTTTCTCACCAACCCATGGGATGTTGTTCCCAGTGGCCTCAAAGTAGGTGCTTATTTTTGAATTCATGAAGGCAAGTTTTGGTTGTATAAAAACCAAATGTACTGCCAAACAGAGTCTCCTGTAGGCTGTCAGTCATATAGGGGCTACCAATAGCCAATCACAGCCCCTATTAGGCACACCAGAGACTTTATTCATGCTTGTATTGCTTCCCAACTCTTTTAACATTTGAATGTGGCTCACAGTGGCAGAACTATACTATTGGGTTGTTTATATGTTTTTAGCATGGTGCTCCACATGCTAATGCAGTTTGACTGCAAACATCTGTCTTTCCTATAGGAAAGGAAGTAGTAAAGGAATAGGTTGTATATGGTGAAAATTGAAAACAAATTAAAATTGTATATATATATATATATATATATATATATATATATATATGTAGACAAATACAAGAGTCCTCTGCACTCAACCCATTATCAATATATTTAAGACGGAGACATTTTGTGCTACTGCTACTGAAAAATGCCTTACCCTTTAAACAAAACAGGGATTGTTTGTCCATATATTGCAATATATTTAAGCTGAACAACTACGTCAAAGTCATCCCATATCTGGCCAGTCCTACGCTTAATTTTCATCTTATTCATTAAGAATTTTATTGCTTCATTATACATTTTACAAAGGGACTAAGTTTTACCTGCAACTTACTTGCTGCTCTCAAAGTAAAACGCCCAAACTTGGCTGCCCTTTTATTAGACACCAGTGGGATCACCTGACTATAGCTGGGAAGGGTGGGAGCTACAACATGGAGCTGGTCACTGCTCCTGTATAACTATAACAAACAAGGGAAAGTTGTGCTCACCACTAATTTTTAAAACTATATATATATTAGGGATGCACCGAATCCAGGATTCGGTTCGGGATTCGGCCAGGATTCGGCCTTTTTCAGCAGGATTCGGATTCGGCCGAATCCTTCTGCCTGGCCGAACCGAATCCGAATCCTAATTTGCATATGCAAATTAGGGATGGGGAGGGAAATCACGTGACTTTTTGTCAGAAAACAAGGAAGTAAAAAACTGTTTTCCCTTCCCACCCCTAATTTGCATATGCAAATTAGGGTTCGGATTCGGTTCGGTATCTGGCCGAATCTTTCACAAAGGATTCGGGGGTTCGGCCGAATCAAAAAAAGTGGATTCGGTGCATCCCTAATATATATATATATATATAAACGAAAGAATGGACAGCAGTCACTGTTAATGCTTAAATTCTGTATTGAAGGATAAAAAACTTCACATCACCATATATGTGCACATATCATATATATATACCATTTCCCTGGGGTCAATTACAGAGCACATGGGATTAGAATTAATTATGAAAAGTATTGTCAGTACTTCTGTGTTGTTTAATACTATTGGAAGAAACTATGTTGCAGTATTAAAAGGGATCACAGAGAGATCCAACCAAAGTGCATGGGGGTGAGTGCATTATTGGGTCCCGACGCAGAGTTTAAGGATCCCTATCTTTTTTTTTTTTTTTTTTTTTTTTCAATAATGTTTTTTTATTTATTTATATGCGTTACACGTTAAATGGCATATTGCAGGTAAAATAATGTAAATAACAACAAAACAAAACAAAAAAAAAAAAAAAAAAAAAACACAAGTATAACAAAATAAAAGTCAAGTGAGGTAGTAGAGTTGTGACTTCACGTGTCATGATTAGGTAAAGATATTAGGTATTACCAAAATGACCAACAATTGTATCTTTGGTTCCCTTATTCAATCATATCATACAACCGTAGTCCCTTCCCATGTAGGTGGCAGTGCTAAATCATAAATCGGTATTTTGCAGGTTTGATGGTTGACTCGATAATATTCTATTGAGACGGTGACTCCTGGGGGGTTCCGTTAAGCTTTGACTTACTGAGGTGATGAACAGTTGTTCAGCCTCCTGGACAGATGCAGATCCGCATAGCAGTTCGGTTTCATACCAGGTAGTGTGTTGAAAAGTCTGTATTGTTAGTTGTCTGGTGGTTGGTGGTAGTGTGTCTATGTATGTTGACCACGTGTTAATAAATTTTTCGGTGTGTTTTTCTTTGTCCGTGAGGGTTTCAATCCAATCCATGTGGAAAATGTGTTGCAGCTTTTGTAAAACTAGAGATATGGGTGGGGGGGATTGAGATAGCCAGTTGTGGAGTATGGCCTTTCTGGCTGCTGCGGCTAGGCGTACAGCTAGGAGTTTTCCTGGTTTGGGGGATTGTATGTCTGACGGGAATTTGCTGAACATGGCCCATGCGGCTGTGATGGGCATCTTTTTCCCGGATATAGTTTCCCAATAGCTGGCGATTTCCTCCCAGAATATTTTAATTTGTGGACAAGACCATAAACAGTGAATTAAATCTGCTCTGTCAGCACCACATTTTAAGCATCTGTCCGAGGTGGCAGTTCCGATGTGGAACCTCTTTACAGGTGTGAGATAAGTTTGATGTAATATTTGCAATGCCATCTCTTGGTATGTGCTGGCGGGCAGACTTTTCATGACGTGTGTGTGGTAGTTTAAGATGTCTTCATTTTCTGCTAGTGGGATTACCGTTTTCCATTTTGTAAAGTTGAAAGTGGATTTGTCAATATCCAGGGCCGTCCTGATTTGTCTGTAGATTTGGGATGTTGATTTAACTGCGTCTTGTCTCAGCCAAAGGGAGTCTAGGGGGTTATTTTTGTCTTTTTCAGTGAGTTTGTTCAGGTGCTGAGTAGCGAAGTGGGTTATTTGTAGCAATGCGAATTGATGGGGTTGTAGGAATGGGTATTTTTGTATTAGGTTAGAGGTAGTTAGTAAGGTGAATTTGTCCGTGACCATATCTTTTATGTTTTGTAGGCCACACGTTTGCCATATGTTAAAGACCGTATTGGAGCGACCAGGAGTGAAGTTTTTATTCCCCATCCAGGTCAAGTGTATGGAGTTGAATTGAGAGATGTTGATTTTTTTTCGAATTTTGTGCCAGGTATTGTATGTGTGGATAAATAGTGGATTATCTTTCATGTTTTTTGGGATATCTTTGAGAGGTGTGTGTAGTAGACAGTTAAGTGATATTCCCTCTGAGAGTGTGTCATCTAAGGAAATAGTGGTGAAAACGTTTCTATGGTGGAGCCAGTCACCTGCAAATCGGAGAAGGGCAGCATCGTTGTATTCTATTACATTTGGGAAATTAAGTCCTCCTTCATGTTTTTGTAGTTGAAGTTTAAAAAGATTGATTCTGGGTCTTTTTTTATTCCATATGAATGTTCTAATTATGTGTTGTAATCTTCTGATATCCGTGGATAATATCCTATATGGTAGTAGTTGTATTTTGTAGAGAAGTTTGGGAAATGCAATCATCTTTATTAAGTGGAGTCTGCCCGCGAAGGACAAGTTTGTGTTAATCCATTTGCGGGTTTCTTGTTCTATCTGGTCTATTGTATGCCTAATGTTTAGGTTGTAGAAGTCCTGATGGCGTTGCGGTAATTGGATCCCGAGAAATTTAATGTGTGTTTTCGCTTTTTTAAATGGGAAGGAGGTGTTCCAGTCCGCAGGGGAGGTATGTTGTAGACGCAGTGCTTCCGATTTATCTAAGTTGATTTTAAATCCTGCTATAGTGCCAAATGTTTCTATCTTTTTTAGAATATAGGGTAGTTCGGTTTGTGGTTTGTGTATAAATAGAAGGATGTCGTCTGCATATGCTATTAGTTTGAGTCTTTGTGTGCCTAATGGTATACCTTTGAAGATATCACTATTCAATAGATGTTTTAGGAGGGGGTCTAGCGCAATGTTGAAAAGCAATGGTGAGAGAGGGCATCCCTGTCGGGTCCCTCTTTGGATCAGAAATCTAGTTGAGTTAAGGCCATTTGCTGTGATATGTGTGTATGATTGGGAATATAGGGTCTTAAAGAGGTTTAGCATTTGTATGCCAAAATGTTGGAACTTAAGAAGCCTTTTGATATGTGTGTGAGTTATCCTGTCAAATGCTTTGTCTGCATCTAAATTAATTAACATACCGTGTTTTCTTTTTTCCAGGGTACATTGATATATTGCCGCTATTACCTGTCGTATGGCTCGGACCGAGGTTCGTTGTTTAAGGAATCCTACTTGTTGCGCGGTAAGTATTTGCGGGAGAATTAATTGTAATCTGTCAGCCATGATCTTAGTTAGTAATTTTAAGTCCTGATTGAGTAGGGATATTGGTCTATAGGATGAGGGTAAGGTAGGGTCTTTTCCTTCTTTTGGGATGAGTATAATCCTGGCCTCATTGGCTTCATTCCATAGGGGGGAGCCTTGCAAAACGTCATTAAAGATCGTGGTAAGTATGGGGGTGAGTTCTACTATGAGGGTTTTATAGTACTCTGCACTGAGGCCATCAGGGCCTGGTGATTTCCCATTTTTTAGGTGTTTTATTGTTGATATGATTTCTTGCTCTGTTATAGGTGCGTCGAGTATTTCTCTGTCCCGAACTGAGAGCTTGGATAAATGAGCATCGCGTATGAAGAGGAGACCCTCATCTGGATGATCTTGGTTTTCCTCATAAAGTGTTTTAAAATGTGTTTCCATTGTCTTCACTATTTGTTTTGTGTCTAGGGCCCATCCCTCCGCTGTTTTCAGTTTTTGTATAAAACTATGTTTGGTTTGAAGTTTTGATATTTTAGCTAATAATTTCCCAGGTTTGTTTCCCCATCTATAAAATTTGTTCTTCATATGAGATATTTTATATTGTGCATTATCATGTAATAAAGTGTTGAACAAATTCTTGGTGTCAGTGTATTTTTTCTTATCAGCTTCTGAGTTTGTGAGTTTAAATGCCCTATAATGATTAGTGAGTTCTTTTTGCAGGGCTGAGTATTTTTCAGTAAAATGCCTTTTCTGTTTTATTAGATATGCCGAAATATGTCCTCTCAGGACAGGCTTAGATGCGGCCCAGAAGAGGTTTTGGTCGTCCCAATGCGACAAATTATCGTCAATATAATTTGCCCATTGTTGTTTTAAGAATGTTTGAAAATCAGCATTATTATTTAAGTAGGAAGGAAATCGCCAGTTATATGATGTTGACCTTGTAGCCAATTGCATCAGGGTTAATGTTACTGGGGCATGATCAGAGACATCAATATTGTTTATGGTGGCCAATAATATCTTAGAGAGTTGTGTGGTTGACAGAAAGAAGTAATCTAATCTGGAATGTGTGTTGTGGGCTCCTGAATAGAAGGTGTAGTCTTTGGTATCTGGGTTTGTGTATCTGAAGGTATCTTGAAGATGTAAAAACTCACAGAACGTGTGTAATGGGGTAATCCGTCTCATTGGGTATCTGGATGCGGCATCCGATCTGTCCATGAAGCGGTCCCATACTGTATTCATGTCGCCACCGATAATTAGATTCGCGGATCCCCAGGAGTCAAGTCTTTGCATTAGTTCTGTGAAAAAAAAGTTATTGTCATCATTAGGGGCATATACGTTCACTACAGTATATTTCATGCCTTGTATTTCTATATCTATGATTAGGTAGCGGCCATTTTTGTCTTTATATGTTTTGGTCACTGTACCATTCAATGATTTATGTAAAAGTATTGCCACACCCCTAGATTTAGTTGAGTATGATGCAGTTATCTGTGCCTGTATCCAGGTGTCCCTTAGTATATTTTTGTCTATGTCTCGCCAGTGAGTTTCCTGCAGGAGAACAATATGGGCGTTTTCCCTTTTTAATAGGGATAAGACTTTGCGTCTTTTTACCGGAGTATTAAGGCCACCTACATTCCATGAAAGCATTTTAAGAGTTTTAGGTTGTTTATCAGAAGAAGTGTTATCTATAGGTTCACCCATGTAGTCTATGCTAACCTATACCCTGTTTAGGGGTTGCGTAAACCAAGGTTTCCTGTATTAGGGTGGGGACCCTGTCCCAGTGAGCGGGTTCCATCCCTTGGTGACGGTTGTTATGGGATTGGGAGCCGGAGAATTGGCAATTGTCTTCTATTTGGTTGTTGGTCGTAATCACTTGAACATTTAGTATCACATTAACTATGTACATTAAAAACATTGCACTTTGAGTAATAGAGAGTCACAAACCTCGCAGTTTGTCTGTGACAGGAGTTAAAGAGAAAGAGAAAAGGGGAAAAGAAAAACAGGTTTTAACCTACAGAATAGTCAATCTATAGCATATTCAGTAGACAAGTTCTATAAGAAATCGTGAGGCAGTAAGAGCAACAAGGAAACTATAAGGAGGAGATTCCAATGCCCTCTGTGGTTAGGGGGAATATTCAACAGTTCGGTTCAACTTGTAAGGTGAATGAATAACTTGGTGAAGTCTCCGATAGAAATAAAGCAGGTAAGTGGAGTGCGTGTTAAGTTATAGAGAACAAGGTTCCAACAATACAATTTGCATACTATGAGAGATTCAAATGGTAAGTAACGTATCATTTAGGTTGCCCAAAATAAAAATAAATGAGAGAAAGAAGTAAAGTCAAGTTATTAAACGTTAGTCTGTTCACTGTTCAATAGCATGTTTCGCTTAAACCTCGAAACCTTCAGAAGAACCAGAGAACTGATGGTTCGTGTGAGGGCCTGTGATATTCATCAACCGTGTTATGATGAGTTGTAGTCTTTCACGCTTGATTCACCGTCCCTCTTATTTTTGAATGGTGGTGTCTATGTAAGCAGAAGCTTGTTTGTGGTCTTCGAAGATATGTATTTTGTTAGTATCTTTTTCGATGATTTTTAGTTTTGCAGGAAAAAGCAGGGAGAATTTGTATCCGGCGTTGTATAGAGTTTTGCAAAGTGGTGCAAATTCTCTGCGTTTGGCTGTCACTGAGGCAGAGTAATCTTGGAAAAGTAAAATTGAGTGTCCATCATAAGAAAGATTTCTGGTCGCTCTGTGTGCTTCCAATATTCTGGTTTTGTCTGTAAAGTTCAATAGTTTAAATATGATTTGTCTGGGACGTTGTTGTTCTTTGTTAGGTGAGGGTGGGGGTCCAATTCTGTGGACTCTTTCCACCAGAAAGGGAAGATACTTTGTGTCCAGATCGAGAGCCTTGGGTAGCCACTCGTGAAGAAGATGCTCCAGATCCCTGGTTTTGACCGACTCAGGAACCCCCACTAGTCGTAGATTGTTCCTCCTGCTGCGGTTCTCTAAGTCCTCCACTTTATCAGATAGGATTGATATTTCTTTTTGTTGAAGATCAATGGTGGATTGCGCAGTGGTTAAATTGTCTTCCAGTGTGGAAATACGATCCTCAGCTTGGGAGATTCTTTGAGCTTGGTTGGTGATTTGTTGTAATATCTCCGAGACCGATTCTTTTATGCCGGCTAGTTTCTGGTCCAGTAAGGGACCCAGGATCTGGACCATTTCCTCCATGCGTGCGGTTGTGTCTGAGTCACTCTCCGCTTGGGGAATTTCTGCTGTTTGTTTTTTGTCTTTTGGCTTGGTTTTTGGTGTTTTGAGCGACATAGTAGTTGTTGTTGGGCCCAGGAATTTTTCCATGCCGTGAGAAGGATCTGTGGACAGTTGTTCCCCGAGTAGGAGAGTTCCTGGGAGGTAGTATATTTCCCGGCTGTCTTAATGCTGGTAAGTTGTCTACTGAGTTAGGTTGTCATAGGTGGTATATCCGTAGGTTGTAGCCTCCATTTGTATTATCTCAAACTGTATGGCGTTACTTACATTCCACAGTGGAATGTGTATGGGTTGTTTTGCAGTCCATGTTTATTGTTGCCATATGTGCAGTGAGGTTGTGTGTTTGGAATTGTATGTGCCGGTTACATCATTACAGCTTGGTAGTATTAGGACAGGTGGTCCAGTATTGACAACAATTGGACGCCTTTAGGACCGTTTAAGATGTTGGGCGTTGGTTTGGTTAGGGTCCCTTGCAACAGTAAAGCTGTATAAGTACTGCCCTCTTGTGGTAACTTTTATTGTCACAGTAAACACGCTATGGCCTTTGCAGGGTGTAAATTGCCACTGCGTCACGTAAATAATATGTCCCAGAGTAGGTGTATGGGCCTGCTCCCTTGAATAAAATACGGAGTCTGGCTTTTAGTTGAGCGAATATTCGCTGTTATATGTTCGTGTCCCCAGGGAGTTATGTGGGAGTAGCTCCGATATCATGCGCTGTGGGGTTAGTGCGGGTCCGGGTCCGCGGTTGTGAGCCGTGTAAGCTTTTGGCCCCCAGCCGTCTTCCCGTGACCTAATTTACTTATCTGTGTTCCGGTTGCTTCGGATCACACTTCTGTGCCTGGCGTTAGATATCAGCGCGCGTGTTGATGCAGCGTGGCAAAGGCTTGTTCGGGACCTAGGCCTCAATCTTGCGTGGAGGCTTCCGGGGCTGCAAACGGAGGGAGAGCTGAGCGGTGGTGAGTCTCAATTTGCCCTCAGGTGTTCCGCTGCCGATTCTGCTTCTGTTGAGCGGGGTTTATATGTGGCTGAGCAGTTTTTAAAAGAGCAGAGCGCGGAGCTCTTCTATAATGCGGCCATCTTAGTGGGCACGCCCCCCGGAAGTCCCAAGGATCCCTATCTTAATTGTGGCCGATGGACCAGGGTCCTGCAAGTACAGTTGCCAGTAGCAGCCAATCAGTCATTCGTTTTGAAAAGTCTACTACAAGCTAGAATATTAAGACAAATACCTGATTGGTTGCTATGTGCATAAATGAGCCCTCTAATTTTAGGAAGAGAGGGTTTGTGCTGCGGCCACATGTGTTGTACAACAGTTGAATTGATGCTCTGTGGGGCTCTGTACCTAGAAATCAGATGAGGTTTGACTGTAAACAGACACTTGCCTGTTCCCAAGGTACAAAGAAGCGTTTGGGCAATGCGAGTCAGGAGACATGATATTTTTTTTTCTTTTTTTAATTTTTTCTAAGTGGGAGATGCACTGACTCACAGCGCAGGGGCCAAGTAGGTAGGAACACTGTATCATTCATGGCAGGATTATAATAGTGAGCACTGTGGGCCGAGGGAACCTTTGAATGATTCTGTAGCTAAGTACAGTGACACAGATCTGTTTGCATAAGCTTAAGCGTACAATCTTTGTCTAAGGAAGCTTAAGTAAAGGTGGCCATAGACTCACCGATAATGTCATAAGAAACACATTTTCATACAATATTCAGTGCGTGTGGTGGGAGACGACTTCGACATCGGTTGGCTTGTTGGGCTGACCAGAAAATTTTGATTGGACACCTTTGAAGGCACCCGAACATCGGCCATTGTGCTAAATCGTCAGATACAGGTAGAATTCTACTGTATCTACCTTTATATCTGACGATTCAGCTCTACATTGAACAAACAATCTTTCTTGGAAATATTTTTTTTCCAGGAAAAATCATAATTGTTACATCTATGGCCACCTTAAGTCTGGAAGCCCACACAGCAGATTCCAATATCACTGGAGCTGCCTACTAATGCTTTTCCATATATATTGCTTAAGGGTTGTTATTACTAATAGAGCTGGGGCAAATTATCCTTTTTTGGAGCCACATTGTTTATAATGTAACTTCAAGCTCTTTAGCACAAGAGGAGACCATCCAGATGTTGTTGAGGTTGATCTAGCTGCTAATATCCAGCTCACATCAGAGTTGGAAGGCTACGGGTAAATCTAAGGTTTCAATAAAGCTTCGTCTTTTCCTCACTGGTAAAATAACTGCATGTTTCCAACAAGAGGGGACTTGGCATTGTAAACCCTAAAGACAACTCAGGTGTAATGTCACTTATTAAGTGTTGACTAACTGTCACTCCCCCAATCTTCAATGGAGTTTTTCAGCTTCCTTACTCTTACAGCTGTTGGTTCCACCTTGAGGGGCCTGGGGTGGTGAACCTATTTACTCCCACCAAAAAGACAACTATGCACTATGGGGCCATATGGAAAGTCAGTTCAAGGTTCATTAATGAGTCTTGAGGGTTTCCACATATACAGTATTAAGCAGACTTCTATTTGCTGCCTTGTGGCATTGTACCTGAAGAAGGTGTTCATCTCACCTTGGTAGAAGTGTCCCTAACTGATGTTCACTTAGTTCTCTGCAGTAGAAATCTATTCCTAGGTGCCCACCCCCTAGGCTCCAGCCACTAAATAGAAAACACAGCCTTATCCTGCCATTCTTCCATATTCTGTCAAATAAAAGTTATTGTTCTGTGTTCTAAAAGAAGTTCCATCAACCCCAAAAAAGTGTGTTTGCACTCCTATAGACACCCATACACCCACCCAGGGGCCCAACCTTGGAAAAGATACATACTGTACATACACTCTGTATCCCTCTCTAGAAGGGCAATTGCCAACTCATGGGAACAGATAAAGCAAGATCTTTGGCTTCATCCTAATCCCAGATGCTTCTAAACATTACAACCACCATGATTTCCCCTTTGTGTTCCATTACTGCATGTCCTCCATGCCCCATTACCTTTATTGTTCTGAGGATGATTAATAGATTTATTATGTATTTGCGGTTGCTAAAGAGCCAGTAGTAATATTTGCTACACATAGAAATTCCTTGGAGACATGTGTGTGTGTGTCAGCATTTTATCAGGCTGTATATTTTTGGCCAGACAGTGAGGGATGTTTTTACAGGACGCATGCAGAGTGTGCATTGGATAATGACACAACATGAGTGAAATGCTAAACAGAGTCGTTTAGAAGATGACTTTTGTTTTAAGGCAACGTGGGTGGTGAGGTTTCATAATCTTTGTTTGGCATGTATATCATCAATAAAATGTAACATGAGTCACAAAGCTAACAAATTCACTGCACCAAGGCCAGTTGTCACTAAGAAACAACAAATCCTTTGCATTTGTTGTTATTACTGCAGTAGACTCTGGTCAAAGCTTTTCTGAGGGTTATGGACTGGAGTTTCCTCTTTGGGTTATGGACTGGCCAGGATTTTTTGCCATAAGTCAAGGTGACAACCACTCATCATTACCCTAGTACCCCAAAATACCTTTGACAATCCGTATTCTCAGAGTCAGACTGCAGGGGTCTGGGCCCATAGGGGCTGCCACATCAGGGGTCTGCACACACCCCACTCTGTCACCCGCATGGGCCCCACTACAAATCCCCTTCTGTACCTTCTTCAAGGTGCGTTATTTTTTCATGCAGTGTGGGGGGGGGGAGGGTTGAGAAGGAGCAAAGTCCGAGCCAGCAGCTTCAAGCAGGTCTGAGCTTGTGGGGCCCATGAGGGGTGGGGGCTCATGGGTTTTTTTCTGGTGTCCCGTTGGTTCAGTCCAACCCTGCATATTCTCCACAATTGATTGAAACTAAGCAACTCTATGGGAGGAATTCACAAAAGT
The DNA here is from genome assembly GCA_038501925.1 of Xenopus petersii. Classification (NCBI taxonomy): domain Eukaryota; kingdom Metazoa; phylum Chordata; class Amphibia; order Anura; family Pipidae; genus Xenopus; species Xenopus petersii. The sequence continues at coordinate 7,444,054 of CM076683.1, forward strand.
GTCGGTAAAAAAAGTAACCCAGAAGTGGCGGTCGACAAATTTGTAAAATGTCGTACGAACGGCAAATTCACAAAGGCAGATGTCGTTTTAAACGACAATTTGTCTGACATTTTCATTTTGGAGAGCCTAAAGTGTCTGAAAAATTGTCGGTAAAAAAAATGAGTTTACGAGTAATTCATAAAAATGTCGGGAAAAGTGGCGCAGAAAAAGCCACGCCCACTTTTAACGACACTAATTCAAAAGTGTCGCACATGTCGGGAAAATTGGCAGAGAAATGCTCTGTGAATTTGTCGGCTGTTGCTACGACACTTTCTACGACATTTTAAAGACATTTTTTCGTTCCCGACACTTTTGTGAATTCCCCCCTATGTGTATTGAGACCCACCCATACCAACCGATATCTGTGTACTATGGATATAACTTGGTTTGAGATCAGCTAAGATTGACTATTCATAGGATGAAGCACCTTGTCAATCAGCGTGTGGTGCATGACTAGATGAGTAAGAGGAACCACAGCTTTTTACATGAACAAACTTAACAATAGAAGGGCAAACTTGTACACTTTCAGTCCATAATGTTAATTTGTAATATAAAGCCACAGTATTCTACTAAGGAACTTTAGATAAACAAATTGAGTGGAATGAGGGTTGACCTTCTTCTGGGGTCCCCAAAGCATTTATTGTGCCCTTCTCTTACCTTGGAATGGAAGTCTCAGTGGAATGTGTAATCATTTTTACCCACTGACCAATGCAATGTCATTCAACCCTTCTTGATATTGGGGTAGTAGTTGGGTTCATTGTGGATCAAAGCAAAAGGAGACCATTAACACATATCAAACATCACAAAGAAAACTCCAATGACATTTCACACATGTTTGTTGAGCAGGGTGTGTACATGCCAGGATGAATTTGGTCTCCTGCAGTAGAAGTACAGAAGCTAATAAAGTTTATTTAGCCCCCTTTTATAAATGACCCTTGAGTTGTCTACAGACAGTACAAAGATGTTTGAAGATCAATTCTTCTAGGACGTAAGGTGTATCCCCTCTTTCAGGGTGCAACCAGTGATGGGCGAATTTGTCCAGTTTCTAGGAAAAATTTGCGAATTTCTAGTGAAATTCACGTAATGGGGAAAAATGAGTGAAACACGGATTTTGACGACTGTGTCAATTTGTGACAATTATGACGCTTCTGTCAATTTTGGCACCTGCATTAAAGTCAATGGGCGTCCGAATAATGTTGGCGCACTATAGTTTTGATGTGAGTGACTATTCAAACACGCGTTCAGATTTTCACGGCAGTTTCGTGAATTTATTCACTGGTGGCGAAAAGCAGAAATTCGCCGCAAATTTGTGCCTGCCGAATTTTTTCGTCTGTCACTAGGTGCAACCAATGCCAACTCCAAGTGCATCAAACCAAACTTAAATTGAGGGTTCCTTGGGTATCAGCAAGTTCCCCACAGAAAGTCCTACAGAACAGTGCCCTGACAGGACTATTCCTACCAGAAGATGTTCTTTTCATTGTTATTATTATTAGTAGTAGTAGTAGTATTCTGTGTATAACGTGCCAACATGTTTATGCCCTACTTCAAAGATACTGGTCATCATTCACATGAAATGTTACCCAGTTAAGTAATGGAACCTTCCTAAATAATGATAAGTATCCGTTGCACTGAAGGCTTTATTAGGTAAGTTATAAGTTATAATAATAAGAAATCATGTAGAACATGGACAACTGTTTCATTCCACCCTTCCAACGCTAAGACCAAAACATGTTACAACAAATTAATTTTTCTGTTAAACGCTTGAATAATCCACAATACACATTCAGATACTGTCTTGTACCAATTTTCCCCCCTTATGTTGCTTTACTATATACAACAACCGATTTCTAAATATCTACTGTGTTATTTTTTTCTGGGATGTATAATTATCTTAATCCCTTTTTACACCTGTTTGCTTCTTCTGAAAGATACACAGGTAAAATTAAGAGGGTGATTTTATAGATAGAAGGATAGAGAAATAGAGATAGAAAGATAATGGATGGATGGATAGATAGATAGATAGATAGATAGATAGATAGATAGATAGATAGATAGATAGATAGATAGATGATAAATAGATAGAGGGACAGATAGATGGATATATACAGTAAATCGCTAGAAGAGAGGAGAGAGAGAGAGAGAGAGCGAGAGAGAGAGAGAGAGAGAGAGAGATGGATAGATGATAGATAGATAGATAGATACTGTAGATAGATAGATGATAGATAGATAGATAGATAGATAGATAGACAGACAGACAGACAGACAGACAGACAGACAGACAGACAGACAGACAGACAGACAGACAGATAGATAGATAGATAGATAGATAGATAGATAGATAGATAGATAGATACTGTAGATAGATAGATGATAGATAGATAGATAGATAGATAGATAGATAGATAGATAGATAGATAGATAGATAGATAGATAGATAGATAGATAGATAGATAGATAGATAGATACTGTAGATAGATAGATGATAGATAGATAGATAGATAGATAGATGATAAATAGATACAGGGAGAGAGAGAGGGACAGATAGATGATATATAGATCGCTAGAAGAGAGAAGAGAGAGAGAGAGAGAGAGAGAGAGAGAGATGGATAGATAGATGATAGATAGATAGATAGATGATAGATAGATAGATAGATAGATAGATAGATAGATAGATAGATAGATAGATAGATAGATAGATAGATAGATAGATAGAGGGATAGATAGATAGATAGATAGATAGATAGATAGATAGATAGATAGATAGATAGATGATAGATAGATAACCCACTGAAAGACAGATTCTGATGGGAACCCAGAAACCTACAAAGGCGGTTCTATCCCAAAAATTAAAATATAATATAATCTTCATCATACTGAAATAAAAAAACTCTAAATACAATCAATTAAACATTCTTCATGGTTTCTGAAATATAGGAGCCCCCTATAAGATATACTGGATCTAACTGTCAATGAATATCTGACACCCAACTGCTGCATGAAGACAGAATGAAGAGAAACAGATGCTGAGAGAGGAATAGTGAAGTTAAACTTGATTATTTCAGAAACAATGCAGAGTTTTTAAATGATTATATTTAGAAAGTTTCTTATTTCTGTATGATGAAGCTTGTATTAAATGTTCATTTTCATGATAGTTCCCCTTTAAGTATGTTTACAGTATATTGCCCTGCATCAAACCCCTACATATAATTTCCTAACACATACCTTCAGCGTTACTTTATTTGCATTTGTTTACTTTGAGATTAGAATTAATTAGGCTTTCTAATTCTTTCCATGTGTCACCAGAATTTACTGCTGTCGAGAGGGAAATACATTTCTGCTATTATACAATTACGGTGAAAAAAAAAAAATGGCAGGCTTTTTGTCAACTTTGATTTGTGTATTTTTTCTCCAATTAGAAAAGGTAAACCGGCATAGTTCAGTAGAAGAGGGAAAATTCTCAGCACTCAGCTCATTCGTATGCAGGAGTCGCCTCTCTAATTCAACACCCAAGTGAGGTACGTTCTCTCCTGGCTACGCTTATATCAAAAACGCATGTAAATGTCCACAGAATCCTGATTATTTTGTTCTTAGAACTATGCAGAAAAGAAACCATAGTCTCCTTTGCAGAAGTCTTCTGCCACATCTTATGAATCTTCCCTTCCAACTGTCGCAGTTAGGGATGGGCGAATTTGACCCGTTTCGTGTCGCCTAAAATTCGATGCAGGCGAAATGTCGCCGACGCCCATTAAAGTCTATGGGCGTCTTTTTATTTTGACGCAGGACGCCATACAAGTCTGTAGGCGTCATTTTTTCGGCGAAACAAGGCGAAAAAATTCGCCCATCCCTAGTCGCAGTCCGTTGCATCAGAACCTAAAAATAGACTTGGTCTCATTTTAACTGCGTAGTTAGAGCAGTTAGTAGTACTCAGAGGAGGGCATACTAGTTAAAGGAGGGGTGTAAATACTTAAATGCAGCTTAGTTTTATCCATCTGTAACCCTGTTATACATTAAGTCTTGATGTATAACAGGGTTAAAGATGGATAAAAGTGGTCCCCAAGTGATCCCCAACCAGCGGTTCGTTTGCATAAAACCAGGTCTATGGCCAAAAAGCAGTGGCGTAACTATCGGGAGAGCAGGGGGTGCAATTGGGCCAGGGTCCGCACCCCCTCAGGGCCCCCCGGCAGCTCACGCGACACTGACTCGGAGGGGGGCGGGCCCGGCTGCACGTCCCGCGCCAGGCCGCGCCCCCCTCTAGTTACGTTACTGCCAAAAAGAACCTCCTGTAGACTGCCAATTCATACAGGACTACCAAATAGCCAATTACAGCCCTTATTTAGCAACCCCATGAATTATTTTCATGCTTATGTTGCTCCCCAACTCTTTTTACATTTGAATGTGACTCACGGGTAAAAAAAGTTTGGGGACCCCTGCATTAAAGGAGAACTAAAGCTTAACCTGAGAAGTAGGCTAGAAATTCTTTGCATTACATTTTGGGCTTCTGTACCAGCCCTTTAGCAGTAAAAATCTGTGTCTCCAAAGATGCCCCAGTAGCTCCCCATCTTCTTTTCTGCTGATTCACTGCACATGCTCTGTGCTGCTGTCACTTACTGAGCTTAGGGACCCACTCACAATATACAGTACACATAGAATAGAAATGTCACAATATAAGGCTTATTAGTCATTAATACACATAATTACTACATGGCAGCACAGAAACCAGTGCAATTAGCATCAGAATTCAAATCAGCAAACCTGTAGCATCAGCTTATATTACAGCCAGGGAAGCTCATTTTCTGCTGGATAATTAGTGACGAGCCCTAAGCTTAGCTTCTCAACAGCCAATCAGAGCCCACTGAGCATGTGAGTGTCACAGACACTTTCCAAGATGGTGACCCCCTGTGACAAGTTTGAAGTCCTGGATCATTGCTGCTATTGACAAGCTCAAACTTTAGCCTCGTGCAATAAGTTCACTACGTAAAATATGATATTTTTAGTCATATTCATTTTTACGGTTTAGTTCTCCTTTAAGAGGACCTGACTAAATGTTTGACCACAAATGGGTGACGGAACTAAAAAGTCTGAAGACTTCTGCATTAGATGGGGGCTGGATATTGAAAAAGATACAACATAAAAGTTAGCGATACCAGATAAAAGGGAGGGAACATTGTATAGGGAAGTATTGAAGTATAGAGAAGAAATGTTGACGAACTGTAGCTTTGGTGGAGAAGTGGTGTCCATGTAGAGTGTGTGTCAAAAACAAAAATTTGAGGTATGTCAAGAGAAGTAGCAAAGAAAAATGCTGTCAGTACAATTGGATTTTAGATTAGGGTAGGAAGGGTATTTGGCCCGGGTCCCCAGCCTCAATAGGACCCATTTTTCTTTGTAATGCCACTTCTCTCTATAACTATATATAATAATGTCCATGTATAAGATTCCAAAATGCCCTCTTCATGTTACAGCATTACTTTCTTCTACACTTATAGGTCTAATTATTTGTGCCATTGTAGCTATGGTATTGGTCTCTTCTTTGCAGCACCCACTCACCCATGTGCACTTGGATTTCCAGAATTCTGTATAACAATTATAGGCCAACGTAGATTCAACATCATCTACTTGACTTCCATTCTGAAGTTTACCCTGGTTTCTATCTAAGCAAGGTCTCATTTTTCATACCCCTTCACCACCAGTCTCGATGACTTCTTGACAAGCTATAAAGACTGTTCTTTGCAAGCATTCAATTGGTCCAAATTAACCTTGTATGGCTTAACCCAATAGGATAAACGATTGGGTTAAGTCATACAAGGTTAATTTGGACCGATTGAGATGCTTACATAGAACAATCTATAAAGCTTGTCAAGAAGTCATCAAGACTGGTGGATGGTGGAGGCTGTAGGGCTGGCTGGTTTATGCAGAAGATATAGATAACCTCAGTGAACCCTTGGTTGGAAGACTCTTTGATAAGCTTGAGACACATTTGTCTTACTTTGGGAACTGCAAGTGTTTGTTCTCTAATACTATTACTATACAAGAGTAAGCATAGTCCTCTGTTAACCTCCCTAATGACTTCTCCCTTGGCTTCTGAATTGAGCCTTTTACCCTTCCTGTACATGTTCAAACCTCATTTAGTCCACATGAAGGACTAATAATGATTCCCTGGCATAAGTGATCCAATAAATCATGATTTCTAGAGTTCCTGCTAAGAGCCGGTCATTAGAACCACGGCGAAGTTGTACTAAAACAAACTGTTCAGCACAGAAGTTTGATGAGACTTCACATAAGTAAAAATCTGTTTGTGTGATTGATGCCTCAAATCCAGGCATAACTCTCTGTGTCATTATGGATTATTCAGATTACTGGTTTCTTGGCTAAAACACTTGAACAATCATACGAAGGCAACAAATGCTGTATTTATATATACACACCTACTGTATGGGTTACCGTTCATTTATTTCTCTTTAAAGGGGAACTATCACAAAAAATGAAACATAATACAAGCTTCCTCATACATAAGTAAGAAACTTTCTACGATAAATTAAAAATTCTGCATTGTTTCTGAAATAATCAAGTTTATATTCACTATTCCTCTCTCAGCATCTGTTTCTCTTCATTCTGTCTTCATGCAGCAGTTGGGTGTCAGATGAATGATCCAACATATATTATAGGGGGGCTCCTTTCCTAGCAGATGTATTAGAGCTCAGATGCCAAAGTAGCAAAGATTGCAAAAGCAGGAAAAGATGGTGGCCTTTGTAGTACCGGCCAAGCTGACTGGTCACCTCTTCCACCCCATGTAGTGGCAGTATGGTGGAAGACATGGTTAAAGGGATACTGTCATGGGAAAACATGTTTTTTTCAAAATGCATCAGTAAATAGTGCTGCTCCAGCAGAATTTTGCACTGAAATTTTCATTTCTCAAAAGAGCAAAATATTTTTTTATATTTCATTTTGAAATCTGACATGGGGTTAGACATATTGTCAGTTTCCCAGGTGCCCCCAGTCATGTGACTTTACTGCTTTACTGCTGCACTGCAAGTTGGAGTGATATCACCCCCTCCCTTCCCCCCCCCAGCAGCCTAACAACAGAACAATGGGAAGGTAATCAGATAACAGCTCCCTAACACAAGATAACAGCTGCCTGGTAGATCTAAGAACAGCAGTCAATAATAAAATCCAGGTCCCACTGCGACACATTCAGTTACATTGAGTAGGAGAAACAACAGCCTGCCAGAAAGTAGTTCCATCCTAAAGTGCTGGCTCTTTCTGAAAGCACATAACCAGGCAAAATGACCTGAGATGCACCTACACACCAATATTACAAAAAAAAAAAAAAAAATACACTGGTTGGGTAAGGAATGCCATTTTAGATTGTAGAGTGAATTATTTCCAGTGTAAACAGTGTCATTTAAAAATAAAATAAAAACTACATCATAAAAATCACAACACAAGTCATGGGAGGGATGGGGCAGATTAGGGGTAGGCAGCCAGACAAGGTCGGACTGGTGGGTGTAGGGGCCTCTGCACCCCCCAAGGGACCCCTGCTGTGCTCCCACTAGGGATGCACCAAATCCACTTTTTTGGATTCGGCCGAACCCCCGAACCCTTTACAAAAGATTCGGCCGAATACCGAACCGAATCCGAACCCTAATTTGCATATGCAAATTAGGGGTGGGAAGGGGAAAACATTTTTTACTTCCTTGTTTTGTGACAAAAAGTCACGTGATGTCCCTCCCCACCCCTAATTTACATATGCAAATTAGGATTCGGATTCGGTTCGGCCAGGCAGAAGGATTCTGCCGAATCCGAATCCTGCTGAAAAAGGCCGAATCCTGGCCGAATCCCAAACCGAATCCTGGATTCGGTGCACACCCCCTTACACGGGCCATCTCCAACTGCCCTACCCACTCCCCTTAGCAAGTGTATATTAAACTTACCTTCAGCACAGGAGGGAAATTATTGGCCTGGGGGAGCACCAACGAGAAATCTGAGTAGGGCTAACCAGGGCCGGGGTCCATTAGGTTTTTTCCCAGTGTCCTGCTGGTCCAGTCCAACCCTGCAACCAGAAATGTTATGTGTCTACCACCTCCCCACTCGGCACGTGTCTCATCTGCCTACATGACAATATCAAGAGAGTATGACAAGTGGAGCAAGATTGGGAATGGAGAACAAAGTGGCAAAAACAGGACAAGATCCCTACAGCAACACATTGTATTGATCTGTTGTTAAAGTACAACTCCTAGCTCCAGGTGAAATCATTTAATTTCATGATTCTGATCCAAATGCAGTTGCGGATATATTTAGGACAATACATCTGAACACTCAGCAATGTTTGTTTGAACCTGATGGAGATTTCGATGAATATTCACCCTACCTGTTGCTAATAGCCTGGTAACACTGCCTTTGTTCTTCTCCTCCAGTGAATGTCGGCCCACCCTTATTAGCACTCTCTCTGCTATACAGACTCTCTTTGTCTTGACAACTCCCCAGTATTATATCTGATGTGCATCACTTAGTGTCACAGGAAAGTTTCCCTTTGTTGAACTCTTGTGGTTGGCAACAAAACTCTCACGAACATATTCATCTCGCCATACCCAGGCTGCTTTGCTCCCAGCGAGAATGAAAAGTCCCTGAGCCGACAAAACCCGTTGTACTGATCCCTTGGCCTCAGCTAATCTCTGTGTGCCGGTATCTCCGACAACTCCAATAAACAGTCACTCACTGCTTGTTCTAACTAAGGCTTTTTACCCTCTTTTAGATTTTAACATCAATAACAAGAAGAACAGAAGAGACACTGGTTGAAACCAGTAGGAAAATAAAAGCAGAATAAGTGCTGATTATAAATGTATATTTATGTATTATTTCTCTTTTTTGTGCAGTATTTTCCCAATGTTTTAGCGTATAACCAGCAAAAATACCACCATAAGCAGTGCTCACTGTTATCATCTGGCATCACAAGACTCATTGAGCTATGTATAGGGATGACCGAATTTATTTCACCGTGAAAAAATTGTCGCTGAGACACTAAGAAAAAACGCCCATTGACTTGAATTCATTTGGACAAAAAAAAAGCCAAAACAAAATTGTCCCGGAGACAAAAAAAAAACGGTCATTGACTTTAATGCATGTGAAGTGAGAAAGAAAATGATGCACGCATAAAAAAACATTTTGACGCCCAATGCGTTTCACAAATGTTTTGTTTTTTTTGTTTTGCTAATTCTTTGGGAATACTGTACAGCTTCGCTCATCACCAATTATTCTACAAAAATAATGTACCCTGACTTTAAAATATGTGGATATAAAACCAATATGACTTTATTTACTTATCTGTCTTCATATAGACACATCTTTATGCCACTGACGTATAACATGTAACGTAGGGTTTCCCAAAACCCAGAATTAGCAACAAGGTCCCGGTCACGGCTCACAATTCTGTCTATAAACAGTCGCCTTTCGCTTCAGGAGGAGCCCGCCGCTACTCAGGTCTTAAAGTGAGAGGACCAAGGGGCGAGTTCTGGGCAGACAAGGGAACCAAACATAAACTAGAAGGACGGGGAACAGGAAGAGTAGTCCAAGGTCAAGCCGAGTTTCATCAAGCCGGGCAGTGCAGTACAATATCAGGAATCACAGACGTAGTCTGGGTTTCTGCCAAGGTCAGAACCAACAGAAGCGCAGTACGGTAACAGGATCCAAGTCAATAACAGGCAGAGGCCAGGACAGGCAGCAGACTAGAAATGGTCAGGGACAGGCAAGGTCAGTAACAGGCAAGACAACTAGAAAAACACACCCAGGAACTATGGCGAAAGACCTACGTTGGGCAAAGAATGTTTAGACAAGGCCCCTTTAAATTTTGAAATTTGTGCCAAACGCGATGACATCACACGCGTCCAAATACCTGGAAATGAGTGTCAAAGGAGAACATTGTGCAGAAGGGGAGGCTGCAGGCGTCTCCGCAGTGAGTGTGTCCCCATCACCCCACTAGACCACCAGGTACTCTCACAGCCGAAGCCATCAGAGATATCTCACTGTAGATTAATGGAAACCTGTCACCGCCACTGACAGATGCTTTTTAGACTCAAAAAAATATTTTTGACCAACTGTTTATCACAAGCTGAGCTAGAGTCACACGACTGGAAGAGATCTGATATTCCCAAGTATACTAACCAAATAATCCAAAATGATTTCCTTTTGTCTGTAATAGTAAAACAGTAGCTTGTCCTTGATCCTAACAAAGATATATTGAATATTTATTTCAAGCAAAATCAGCCTATTGGGTTTATTTAAAGGAGAACTAAACCCTAAAAATGATTACGGTTAAAAATGCCAGGTTTTACATAGCTTAGGGTTGTCAAAAAATATCAAGCAGAAAATGAGGTTGGTCTGTAATTTAAGATGATGCTACAGGTTTGCTGATTATTAAATTCTGATGCTAATTGCACTGGTTTCTGTGCTGCCATGTAGTAATTATGTGTATTAATTACTAATCAGCGTTATATTGTGACATTTCTATTCTATGTGTACTGTATATTGTGAGTGGGTCCCTAAGCTCAGTAAGTGACAGCAGCACAGAGCATGTGCAGTGAATCAGCAGAAAAGAAGATGGGGAGCTACTGGGGCATCTTTGGAGACACAGATCTTTACTGCTAAAGGGCTGTGGTTGCCTTGGGCTGGTACAGAAGCACAAAACACAATGTACAGCATTTCTAGCTACTTCTTTAGTTAAGATTTAGTTCTCCTTTAAGATTAGGGTTGCCACCTTTTCAGAAGGCGGGAACAAAAGCTGCGGACTGTGATTCAAAAGGGGCGGAGCCACGTCGCGCAAGGGCCAGAAGGCCAAGGGCTTTTCTTAAGGGTATTACAAATTTACCGGGTGGTAACCCTATTTAAGATGCAATTCCTTTCTGCCTCTGGAATTGGTAGAAGATCTATTTTCAACTTAAGTAAGTTTAATTAATAATATATTTTATATGGCCAAACTGGCCAATATATGTAGTAATTATTATTTATACACTTAAGGAAATACAATAAATACAATAAGGAAAAACAAACACAAGCCATTACAAGCCTGGTTACAGTTGCATAGGAGACAATAGGTTGAGAGACCTGCTCACAAAAGGAGAGGAAGTTTATGGTGATGGTAACTAATGTGGTTGTAGAGTTACTGTTGGTTTGGATAGTAATGATAAGAAAATGGGGGGAAAAATACAACCAATAGTTACTGTGTGTGGGAGTAGAATAAGGGGGTTAGGAAGGTATTCATATGGCCAAGGGCTTGGGTTATTGAGGGGAAAAGAAGGAAGTCATATGAAGAGGACAGTAGTGATGGGCACGTCAGGAAAAACCTCAACCAAAACCCGACCCTGACCCTCAAAACCTTAACCTGCGCTTGCCCCTAACCCACAAAATATTGCCATTGTAGGAACCGTGCCCAACCCATACTCGCGTCTTCTTGCTGTGAATGCAACATCTGTGTGCCCCTCTTCTTCCAAGACAGGAAATGTTTGGAAGAAGTGGAGAAGGTGAACTTCATCAATCCGACACGCTCCCAACCCTAACTCGCAATGGTTACTGATCACCCAATCAGTGGTCAACCCTTGGGTCACTGTGGGTTTTGGGACAACCTGTACATCGCTAGAAGAAAGGTTACATCTGGGGGTGTACTTGGTAGTTAGTTGGTGGTGCCACATCATTGAGTGCTTTATAAACGAGTGCAAGAATCTTGCAGTGAATTTTGTGTATGACTAGAAGCCAGTGCAGGGACTGCCAGAGAGGCGCCGCACTTGTGTAGTGGGGGATGGGGGGAATGATGACCATCACCAGTCCACATTTTTGTTAGAAGACCATTCCTGTCCAAACAAGCTTAACCAAAGCCTCATCCTTTACAGTCCTCTATTTATCAGTTGCACTGAAAGGTTGTAGTTGCTTCATCTAACTGACCTAATTGTTATTATCCTATTGTGCAGGGTTGGGTTGGTTAAAAAAAAGTGCAATGTGGCATTGGCGCCCATAGAGTCCATTCTTCCATCTCCATTTTCACCTTTGTTCTGACAGTACCTTATACCTGATGGCGACTAGGCTGCATAAATCCATAATGATGGCAAAACAATCCTAATGGGCTTCCTAATGTCTTCAGTAGCCTGAAGGCATGGACCTCCATATTGCAGAACGACTCCCTACCAGGAAATCCCCTAGTCCCAAAAACGTTTGATAATAGATCCAGTTTCAGTATATCTGATAGCTTTGTACAAAGTTTGTTTATGAGGAACTAATCACGGTCTATGTTTATAACTGGCTGGCGCTATATAAATCAACCATGATGAGCTTTTCATTGACTTGTGTGTGCGATTGTGAACTTTATGGAAGTTTTTACTGCTTGTCTGGCAACGTTTGTTGATGGAGATCCTGGGATAGCGTAGAGCTGTGTGTTGAATTTATATGTATATGACTTAATGTACATGCGCTAAATGCATTAGGCAGGGAGTTTAAGAATCACTTCTCCAACAAGACTTGCAGTCATGGTCTCCTTCATGTTGTTCCTTGTTATATATACGTTATAAATTAATACTTATAAAGAAATCATACATTAAGGGGCCATCGAATAGGCTACTTCGACCTTCGACTACGACTTCAAATCGAAGGATTCAAACTAAAAATCGTTCGACTATTCGACCATTCGATAGTCGAAGTACTGTCTCTTTAAAAAAAACTTCGACCCCCTAGTTTGCCTTCTAAAACCTATCGAACTCAATGTTAGCCTATGGGGAAGGTCCCCTAAATCTCTTAATAGGAAATACTGATAAAGTAGAGAGGAAAAAAGTATTCATTCGGAAAAAAAGGGTAGAGTAATGTGGAGTATATACAGCTCAGCAGAAAATGCAGAACATATTATTATTGTGCTGTCTTCCATAATTACTCATGAGAAAACACAGCGCAGCGGGAGAAACAGACTTGGAATTCTGGAATCACGTATCCTTATGCTGCAAATAGGGAAATAGTAAAACTGAGAAAAGAAACCTTATACAAAGGGTGATAAAGACATAGGGGTAAATTTACTTGCCTCCGAAAATCCGCCAGCGCTGGCTTCGTGCACATCGCAACACTTCGCCAGGCGTAGTTGCTTGGACAACGCTAATTCACGAAAATCCGAAGTTGCGTACAGGTTACCGAACGCTTGCATAGTTGTGCTGACGATAATACGATCAGCAGTTCAAAGTTACGCTAGCGTTCGCTAATAATATTAGTTTTGTTTCGCCGAAAAAATAATATCGTTTCGCCGAAAAAATAATATCGTTTCGCCGAAAAAATGACGCCCATAGACTTGCATGGAGACGTGCATCAAAAAAAAAAAAAAAAAAAGACGCGCGACAAAATAATTTCGCCACGCGACAATTTTTTTTTCGACGCCCATAGACTTTAATGGGCGTCTGCGACATTTCGCCCGCGGCGAATTTTTGGCGAAACGAAACGGGTCAAATTCGCCCATCCCCAATCGCTAATTTGCATACGGCGTGCAGTTAAAGTACAATGGACGTATATTCTGCAGCAAATACATTACATTACACAAGCCCAGGGAACCTTAATAAAATACAATAAAGTTGTTATATTGCCCTACACATGAGCCCAGTGTATAGTTTATGTATCATAGGTTAGAAAATGTAGGGGGGAAGGAGGGAACCCCAAAAAAATGTACAATATTTTTCAGCCTATCACCCTGTAAAAAGTAAAAGACGCCAGCGTTTTTTTGGGACTTTTTTCAAGAACATTTTTCAACTTTATTTTGAGGAAGTCCTATCTACTCTATTGCACTGGTCTGCGGTGGCGAAGGCAAGTCTGGCGATAGAGGTAACGGTCAGTAAAATCAAAAACGTTGTGAATTTGCGTAGTAACGCTCTTTCGCCAGAGCAAAAATTCGCCTGGCGTTAGAGTGTGAAGTTGCGCCAGAGTCAATCTCCTTCGCTAGCGAAATTACGTCAGCGACTGTTAGTAAATCGGCGAAGTGCTACAATGACGTCACACAGGCGAATTTTCATCAACTTTAGCCACTTCGCCCTTTAGTAAATTTCCCCCATAGAATGAATGACATAGAATGACAATACGGTAAAGATTCAACATAACAATATACCAACTTCCAGTATTATATCAGGATTAATTCCACTTGTTGGTGACTTAATTCAACACCTCAAATTTCCCTTGCAGGAATAGTGGTATCAAAAACACTCAATTAAAACACAATTCATCAGTGACTAGTGGCCAGTTTATTCACAATAAAGTAAATATAAAAAAAACCCACATTTGTCAGTTAAAAAATATTGTACTTCATGAAACTAAAGTGCATCGTCCGTATTAATTCAATACCATCGAGCTATTCACACTTCCATAGGTAAATGTGGTGACTGGGAAAAAACGGATGTATTGAGTTCAGCAACAATCACAATTTTATGAGACACTTCGATACCAAGGGGCAGATTTATCAAGGGTCGAAGTGAATTCGAAGGGAATTTTCGAAGTAAAAAAATTTGAAATTCAAAGTAGTTTTTTTGGATACTTCGACCATCAAATAGGATACTATGACTTCGACTTCAAATTCGGTTTGAAGTAAAATACTTTGAATATTCGACCATTCGATAATCGAAGTACTGTCTCTTTAAAAAAAACTTCGACTTCAATACTTCGCCAAATTAAACTTGCCGAAGTGCTATGTTAGCCTATGGGGACCTTCTAGAGCAGTTTTCTAAGTTTTTTGAAGTCAAAGAAAAATTGTTCGATCGATCGCTGAAATCCTTCGAATCGTTTTACTTCAACTGCAAATGGACAAATTTGATGAAAAAAAAACTTCGATTTCGATATTCGAAGTCGAAGTAATTCAATTCGATGGTCGAATTTCAAAGTATTTTCAACTTTGAAATTCGACTCTTAGGGGCACATTTACTTAGCTCGAGTGAAGGATTAGAATAAAAAATACTTTTATTGGCTACTTCTACCATCGAATTGGCTACTTCGACTACAACTTCGAATCGAATGATTCAAACTAAAAATCATTCGACTATTCGACCATTCGATAGTCGAAGTACTGTCTCTTTATAAAAACTTCGACCACCTACTTCGCCAACTAAAACCTACCGAGCACCAATGTTAGCCTATGGGGAAGGTCCTTATAGGCTTTCTAACCAATATCTGATGGAAGGAAAATCGTTCGATCGATGGATTAAAATCGATTAGAACGATTATTCCTTCGATCGTTCGATCGAACGAATTTCGGTAGATCCTTCAAAGTCGAAGGATTTAACTTCGAGGGTTAATTAACCCTCGATATTCGACCAATAGTAAATGTGCCCCTTGATAAATCTGCCCCTAAGTGAACCAAAGCTATGGCAGTTAAGACAGCTGAATACACCATACACTGCTACACGCTCACTAACTTTGGTGATTTTCAGGGATGAGCAATTGTTTTTTTATTTTGGCTGATACAGATTTGCAGCAAAATGTGTGTTTTTGGCAAAAATTGTTGTACGCTTAATTTATTTATTTTTTTCTCTGTAAAGATCTCATGATCAGGTGACAAGAGTAGATCCCGAGGTGACAAGAGTAGATCCCGAGGTGACAAAGTCCAGGCACCCTGCCTTAAATCTTTCTCATTCAAATACAAAATGACTGTAGACGGTCTTATTTTTTTCTTTAATTTATTTTTGTTTTTCAACACAAATTCTTTTGTATATAGTTTCAACATTAATACGTTAAAGGATGAGTAAACCTTAAAAATAAGTGAATGTAAAATGAATGAGGGGGATGTTCTAAGCACTTTTGCAATGTACATTCATTATTTATATATTTTAATTCCACGATATTAAAGGATACATGTACTGTTAATATGAATGAATTTTGTTACAACAGCGCCACCTGCTGGTCATTTTCCCACCAGTCTGACCACCAATTAATTAAGGAAGTTGTCAGGAGAAAGAAAGAGGCTGCTCTGATGTTCTTCTGCTTAGGAAAGATTTGAGAAAGGTTTCTAATTGTTTTCCTAAGCAGAAGAACATCAGCCTCTTTCTTTCTCCTGACAACTTCTTCCTTGACTACTTTGCCGCTGGCAAATAAATTCCGCGGCAAAAATTCATGTAATGCCGGCGTCCGTTTTTGGATGCCGGCATAAAAAAAATGGACACCAGCGTAAAAAATGGACATCGGCATAAAAAACGAGATGCCGTCACTGCTTCGCGAATTTTTGCCATTTTGCTAATTTTACGGGACATTTGCGAATTTTTCCGGCAAAGCAAAACGCCACTTATTCATCCATCACTAGTTTCAAGTAATGTGGGTGGTCTTTTGCTGAAGGAAGTATCAATAACCTTAATAAAATGGTTGAGTTGGGTATATCTGTAGACCTCTTTCTCCTGTAAATTTTGTGTATATTGCATATATTGTAAAGATGTAATCCCTGTAGACAATAGCATGTCTTGTACCCTGTTTATATGATTATCTTTCCACCATTGGAATGCAGGGGTTGCATAGCCAGGAAGAAAGAGCGTATTATTGTGAATTAGTATGAGAGTACTCTTGGTTTGGGTTAATTGAAATTTCCGTAGTGTGTCGTGCCAATTATATATGGTGTTTCACCACTAGAGATCAGGAAGGATCTAACCTGCTGTTTGTTCATCCACAGATAGACTGTCAATTCTGTAGGGTGAGCTAACAATGCTTCACGTTGCACCCATCTATTTTCAGGGTGTGGGGAGTGCCACTGTTCTGGGAAAGTCTTGCTACTTTGTATGTAGAAGGTCTTATTCCTTTAAATCTTTTTCATCCATCCACAAAAACTATTACTGCAAGCTCACATCTGCCTCCCTTTCCTAGAATTCCAAATGAAAGAGTCACAAGTCTCCTTCACCCAGAATGCACCACCAGAAGCCCCAGTAGCCCTCTCCCCCTGGCCTACTAAGAAGACAACAGATCTTGGAACAGTAAGAAGCAAATGCTACTGGAATTCTATATCTGTCATAATCAGAGGCCAGAGCAATTACTTCTGACTTCATTAAGCATTTGTAATTGTTCTTTTCAGTAAAGATTCTTCCGCTTGATCCAAGTAACAAGAGTTCATATGGGGTTTGACTAAAAGGTGGGTTTAGGCCTGTTCGGTCCATGGAATGATGATTGTATCCATAGATATATAATAAGCTTCTGGAAAAACAATCTTTGAATCCTCAACCAAACCTTCATTTTCAAATTTGAAATCATTTTAAACATTGCATCATTTGTGAACTGAATTTAATTTTTTAAATTCACATGATTTTAAGGGGTTGGGTTTGGTTTTGATAAAAACATAGAATTACTCAGATTGGGCATATCTGACTATTTCACATCACCAAAAATTTGCAAAATGGCAAATAAAGTCTATAAGGGCAAATTCACTAAGATTCGTAGTTGCGCCAGGCGTAACTTCGCCGCACTTCGCCAGGCGTAGTTTCGCCAGCGCTCCGCAAATTCACTAAAATCCGAAGTTGCACTCAGGGGTAGCGTAAGCTTGCGAAGTTGCGGTAGCGTTTATTCGCTATGCGGAGCGAAGTTACGCTATTGATTATTAATTTGCATGCGGCGCCACATTCAAATTTCAATGGAGGAATACGTATGGAATGTGCCTGGGAAACCTTCAAAACATCAAATAATTTTTTTATTTTGCCCTACACATGTGCCCACTGTATAGTTAAGTTGCCATGAGTTAGGAAATGTAGGGGGGAAGGAGGGGAGCCCCAAAAATTTTTTCAGCCTATCACCCATAATATAGAAAAAACGCCAGCGTTTTTTGGGACTTAGAAAAAATGTGAACTTTATTTGAAGCAATCCCTATCAGCTCTATTGCGCTTCACCTGGTCTGAGGTGGCGAAGGAAGTCTGGCGCAAAAGGTAGCGTTCAGTACACTGCGCGCGTTAGTGAATTTGTGTAGTTACATCTTTTGCGAAAATTCGCCAGGCGTAAGGGTGCGAAGTAACACTAGCGAATTTACGCCAGCGTTCGTTAGTGAATTTGCGAAGTAATGAAAATGACCAACGCTAGTGAATTGACGCTAACGTTAGGCGCTTCGGGGCTTAGTGAATTTGCCCCTTTGGGCGGTTTTTCTCTGCAAAATATATTGCTCATCCTTACTCAAATGCTGTTGAGTACTGAACCAAATTCTGAATTCAGTGCAATCCTAATATTTTATGCTGACAAAGTGAATTTTGTGAGCACAAAATACAGTTTGTTTTCAACAAAATATTTTTTAACAAAAAATAATTCCTGTGAACATAAAAATCATTAATTTTGTAGTCACATTAAGATTTCTGTCAGCACAAAAAAAACACAAAATCTCAAAATGAGTTTTTTATGTTTCACAATGTGTTTTGTACTCACAAAATTTTTTTTAGCTTTTAAAAAATGTGTGAAGTTCAAAAACTGCACAACTAGTCAAATGAAATCACTTTATTTTGTGAAATTAAATATATATGTGAATGATGACATTATCCTTTTGCGAACATAAAAATAATTTTGTGGTCACCAAATGAATGTTGTGAGGACAAAATAACATCATTATCCTTTATTTACAATACACCAATAACTTACACAGTGCTTTACACACAGGAGTCTTCAATAATTTCACATGCAAGGGCTACGGAGTAAAAATAGGATCAGAGGGCTCTACTCATAAGAGCTTACAATCTAAAGGTTGTATAGCTAAAACTGAATTTTTTGGGATGATAACATAATTTTAGGCACAAAAATGTTATTTGATGACTAAGAAAGAATTTATATATAAGGTTGACAAAATTAGTTTGACATTAAAATATGTTTTGTCTTGAATACACTTAGCACCCCATATAAAAAAGTCACCCCCAATATTAAAATGCTCACCATAAACAATTCTTTAAGTACAGTATTTCAGAAAGGGTGAATTTTAAAGGAAAATGCCGAATGCATTGGAGAAGGCATCAGTTTCTTTTGCAAAAACAAGTTTTGTCACTATGAAGCAGGAGGAAGGCGAGTCCTTTAGGCAAGAACTGGCTGAACGCACAGGACACAGGAGAAGGGCAGGAACAGGGTGACAAGGGTGATGAGTCAGACTGGAACAGGTGCAGTGGGATGAAAATCAGGACTGGACTAGACAGGATGAGGAGGCAGATGAGTCAGGACAGGAGCAGACTGGGTAGGAGTGGGATGGAGCAGGTGTAGAACAGGAACAGATGGGGAGAGACAGGATGGTGCGGGTGTAGAATCAGAGCAGGACGCTGCGGGTAGTGATGGGCGAATTTATTCGCCAGGCGTGAATTCGCAGCGAATTTGCGCGATTCGCCGTCAGCGAATAAATTCGCGAAACGCCCAGGAAAATTTGCGGAAAAAATTCGCCGGCGAAAAAACGGCGTAAAAAACGGGCGCCGCCGTCAAAAACGAGACGCCCGCGCCGTTTCGTGAATTTTTCGCCGTTTCGCGAAATTCGCTAATTTTTACGGCGCAAATTCGCCCATCACTAGCTGCAGGCATAGAATTCGATTAGACTGGGGATAGGGGAGCAGAAGGACTGGACCAGAATGATCTGGAAAGCAGGAGAGACCGGGATAGCAGTAGAGGGGACTGGATAGCTGGAGAGGGAGGAAAAGGCAGAGCAAGATGCAGAGTGAGAGTAGGGAAGATATAAGACAGGGATACAGGTACAAGTCAGAACTGGACAGGTTCAGAGCAAGGCAGGACAAGACAAGGAAGGGGTCAGGCAAGACAAGGCAAGGAAAGGAGGCTAGAGCAGGAACCTTTAGCTAGAGGCAATGCCAAACTACTAGTATAGGAACCAATGCTCAGGCAAGGAGTGTTTTGAGGGCTGGCCTTAAATAGGGCAGAATCAGCCCTGATTGGCTGACTTCAAACCAATCAGACTGCTGCTAGGCTAGGGCTGCAAAGGCCAGGTAATAGACAGGCTGCTCACCTGGCCCAATGGTTAAGGCACTGAGCGTTAAACCCAAAGGTTCCTGGCTCAAATCCCAGCCAAGCCTGACAGCTTTATTACATACAATGCACTTCAGCACACACACAAAAGGAACTCCTGTCACAAACACAACAAAGTAAAATTCACAGAATCAGTTCACCCATCTTTTACCTACAAAGCAGTTTTTCCTAGTAGGACACACTAAGCACATTCCTAGAATTCCCTACTGAAAATTTCTAGAAAAAAATTCAAGTTCAGTGGTTTATGCCAGCTGGGAAAATTTCCCATGATGACTGATCAAGAAGCCCTTGTCCCACCTTAGAAGCTCAGAGAGGATCTTTACTCGTTAGCAGCAACTTATAATAACTGACCGGAGACTGTTTTCTTAGACTTCTTGGTGTATTTCTTTCTCCTTATAGAAAGTCTATTTATGGAGCAAAAAATGTGAAAGATTGTGTAAAGCTCTGATGGAATGCCGAGCAGCAATGCAAGGATCCAGCCAACTGGCAATTGTGCATGGAAACTGCCATCATTGTTATCTTAGATGAGATGCCAAGACGTTACAGCTTCGGGTGGCAGTTTACTTGGGTAATGGGATCTCTCTTCGTTCTCCCACGAGTGCACTGTGTGTTGTAAAATCATTCTTCTTTCTTTAGCTTAAAAAGGAAACGTTCCCCTTTAAATGCCTAAACTAACAATATTCTGCCTTTGTTAAAGAACACCCAAATGTTGTATGTATTTGCTATTGAAAACAGTAACTCTCTATTAGTAGAGACCATTCCCCTTTGTGTACTTTGTGCAGTCACTCTTATTAGCAACATAGTGGTGTCCCCCTCATTGGTCACCTCTTAAATACATAGGGGCAAATTCACTAAGCACCGAAGCGCCTAACGCTAGCGTCAATTCGCTAGCGTTGTGCATTTTCGTTACTTTGCAAATTCACTAAAGAACGCTGGCATAAATTCGCTAGTGTTACTTCGCACCCTTACGCCTGGCGAATTTGCACAACGGACGTAACTACGCAAATTCACTAACGCGCGCATTGTGCTGAACGCTACCTTTTACGCTAGACTTCCTTCGCCACCATAGAACAAGCGAAGCGCAATAGAGTAGATAGGGATTGCTTCAAAAAAAGTTCAAATTTTTTCCAAGTCCCAAAAAACGCTGGCGTTTATTCTATATTATGGGTGACAGGCTGAAAAAGATCGAAAATTTTTTTGGGGCTCCCCTCCTTCCCCCCTACATTTCCTAACTCATGGCAACTTAACTATACAGTGGGCACATGTGTAGGGCAAAATAACAATTTTATTCGATGTTTTGAAGGTTTCCCAGGCATTTGTAGTGCTGCTACATATTCCTCCATTGAAATATAAATTTGGCGCCGTATGCAAATTAACCATCGCTAGCGTAACTTCGCTTCGCGAATCAACGCTAGTGCAACTTCGCAACCTTACGCTTCCCCTGAGCGCAACTTCGGATTTTAGTGAATTTGCTGAGCACTGGCGAAACTACTCCTGGCGAAGTGCGGCGAAGTTACGCCTGGCGCAACTACATATCTTAGTGAATTTGCCCCATAGACTGATAGTCTATGACTGTTTTATGCTGATCATTAAAGGAAAACTATACCCCCAAACAATGTAGTTCTCTATAAAATAACAGCTCACATGCAAAACACTGATTCACCTAGAAAAAACATTTGCATAAATATATACATTTTTAGTCATATGAGCCATTGGGTAATCCAAAATAAAAAACTGACATTTTAAGTACTAAGAGCCGCCTCCCTGGGATCATACTATTCACAGTGCACACAAACAAGCCAAGGGTACACAAACATGTTAGGTCACATCAGCCAATCTGTCTTTTACTCCCGCACTTCTTCCTGTTACAGCTAGAGCTGCATTATTTCCTGTCATGTGATCTCTCGAGGACACCGACCATCACAAAAATGGTGGCTCATGGTAACAGATATAAAAGGCAATATATACTGATATGTGTTCTGATTTGGTAAGATTCTTTAATAGGCCACTTAATAGGATATGAACTATCTATTCTTTAAGTATTCATTTCGGAATGCAGTTTTCCTTTAAGAGACAGACCATTTAAAGTATTGGCAAACCCCACTTCCAACCACATATAGTATGCAATGCACCCAAAACACACAAACCAACACACTGCTTCAGTGACCTCACTCATCACATGACCTGGGGTTTAAGGGAGGCCAATTATATTTGACTCTGAAGGGATAATGGCAATTTCATAAACTAACACTGCTCTGTACCTGTCACTTGTCTGCTGGTTTCTGTCCTGCAGCCGAAATATCTCTGGCCATGCTTTAGTTATAACTGTCATGTCTCATGGGCCGAGATTTTCACACTCTCAATCTCAAGATTTGCCTGAAAGGCAAAGCGTTACTTTCAAAGAACACTGCTAGTAAATCGTTCCTTCAGTTCTGCGTTTTCAAGGGGAATTATAAACTGAATTTCCTAAGGCAAATTCTTTTTTTTTTCATTTAGTGAAAATGTTTTGAGCTTTGAAAGGAAAGTATGTTCTACTCTGCAGCGGGTCCCACGAGACCCCAGTGTAAAATCATTTTACGGGGAAGTTTTTCACTTCCTTTTTTCTTTTTCATCAAGCTTGAAAATTGCCCTTTGTCATCATCTGGAGCTTAAACTGCATCAGTTTCATCATGTGTTCCCCAAAAAAAAAATATATATATATATTTATATACACACACACACACATATACTGTATATATACTGGTTACTATTTGGATGAATGTTACATTTTTATCTATGTATTCAAATCTGAAATGTTTGGACCAATCCTTGGGCCAAGCAATCATACTGAAAAAAATTAAATCAACTCAATCCAATTCTTAAATCAATATTCAATGTATTTGCCACTAATTGTCAGCAAGGGAGAGACTGTCTTTTATATAGGAAATAACGCACTCCCTGTTGTAAAATATAAGACTATTATAAGTCACCAAGGAATTCCTTGACCATTCAAAAGGACTAGGCTAAGTTATACAGGGAACTCTGAGTATCACTCATGTATTATAAGGGATAATGTACCCCCTACTGTAAATGATAAGGATATTATAAGTCACTGAGGGGTTGTTCTGTGACCATATAAAGGCACAAGGCTGCAGGCTGAGTTATACAGGGAACTCTGAGTATCACTCGTGTATTATAAGGGATAATGTACCCCCTACTGTAAATGATAAGGATATTAGAAGTCACTGAGGGGTTCTGTGACCATATAAAGACACAAGGCTGCAGGCTGAGTTATACAGGGAACTCTGAGTATCACTCATGTATTATAAGGGATAATGTACCCCCTACTGTAAATGATAAGGATATTAGAAGTCACTGAGGGGTTGTTATGTGACCATATAAAGGCACAAGGCTGCAGGCTGAGTTATACAGGGAACTCTGAGTATCACTCATGTATTATAAGGGATAATGTACCCCCTACTGTCAATGATAAGGATATTAGAAGTAAATGAGGGGTTGTTCTGTGACCATATAAAGGCACAAGGCTGCAGGCTGAGTTATACAGGGAACTCTGAGTATCACTCATGTATTATAACTGATAATGTACCCCCTACTGTAAATGATAAGGATATTAGAAGTCGCTGAGGGGTTCTGTGACCATATAAAGGCACAAGGCTGCAGGCTGAGTTATACAGGGAACTCTGAGTATCACTCATGTATTATAAGGGATAATGTACCCCCTACTGTAAATGATAAGGATATTAGAAGTCACTGAGGGGTTGTTCTGTGACCATATAAAAACACAAGGCTGCAGGCTGAGTTATACAGGGAACTCTGAGTATCACTCATGTATTATAAGGGGTAATGTACCTCCTACTGTAAATGATAAGGATATTAGAAGTCACTGAGGGGTTGTTCTGTGACCATATAAAGGCACAAGGCTGCAGGCTGAGTTCAGATTTCAGATATCGTTGTTTCTTGTAGTGATCACATTACTATTACTTTGCTTTCTTGTATGAATCTTATTTAATATCACAGTGTTTCAGATGAATGAGCAGCTGGCAGTGCTAAGTTAAGTAGCGGAGACCAGAAGAATAAAGCGAAGACAAGCAGAAAGCTATTTAAAAAGCTGAATGCTATCACCAGCCTACATCCCAATGATACATACCTTCTAATATTCTGATTGGATACAGGTTGGTATCCTGTGATCATTCTAATGCTCTGATTGGATATGGGTTGGTCTAGCCCTGTAATCATTCTAATGCTCTGATTGGATAATGGATGGTCTAGCCATATGATCATTCTGATGTTCCGGTTGGATACACGTTGGTATCCTGTGATCATTCTAATGTTCTGATTGGTAATGGGTTGGTCTAGCCCTGTAATCATTCTAATGCTCTGATTGGATACAGGTTGGTCTAAATCTGTGATTATTGTAATGTTCTGATTGGATACAGGTTGGTCTAAACCTGTGATTATTCTAATGCTTTGATTGGATACAGGTTGGTCTAACCCTGTGATTATTCTAATGCTCTGATTGGATACAGGTTGGTCTAACCCTGTGATTATTCTAATGCTCTGATTGGATACAGGTTGGTCTAACCCTGTGATCATTCTAATGCTCTGATTGGATACAGTTTGGTCTAGCCCTGTGATCATTCTAATGCTCTGATTGGATACAGGTTGGTCTAGCCCTATGATCATTCTAATGCTCTGATTGGATACAGGTTGGTCTAGCTGTGTGCTCATTCTAATACTCCGATTGGATACATGTTGGTCTAGCCCTGTGATCAGTGTAATGCTCTGATAAAATATTCTGAAGTTCAGTTCAAAGTTGGATACACAAAGACCCACACACCAATGTTTCTCAAACCACAGTGAAGCATGTCTTAAAAACCATGTCTATTGGGTAAAGCTGTAGCAGTGCAAGAACAAGCTTAGTACATGATACACAGCATGGGATATATATATGAGCTAAGCCCAGGAGGAAAGAAAAAAACGTGAAAATGTAAAAATGTGAAAATTATATATATAGGAGGTGTATAGGAGGGTAAAGGTTTTGCTAACCTTTATGTTCTTTGGTTTCATTTTTCCTATGTGAACGTATTCTGTTGGCAGTTCAGTGACTGGCCAGTAAATATCACTATAGAAAAGGATAAAGGTTTTTCATGCCCCAGTGAAGGTGTTAGCCAGCTAGGCTGGGTCCTTTTTCCCATGGGGGAGGGGGGAGTAGTTCCCCAAAGGGATGTTGCCATGTGTTCTGTCTCTGTCCAGGGCACCCATTGGAAGTGGGGTGTTGCTGCTTGGGCCTGAGGTGAAGGTAGGCCTCAATATAGAAGTTAGTAAGGATCAGGATAGAAACTGTAATAGGTCAGTTCTGGAAAGTTAGTGAGCAGCTAAGGCTCCAACAAGGATTTAGTGAAGAGTTAGCACCCTGCGGTGACATTGCCGCCCGGTTAGAGACTCAAGTGGTCAGGCTCAGGGATAGAGAGATCCTTGGAGTGTACGACCAGCTGTGAGGTTGTCTTCAATGGGGAATGTGCACCAATGGCAGAAAAGGTGGCTCAATTCACAAAGCTAACAAAGGATTAGACAGTATCTGTGAGTAATACATTTGTGTAAATGACCTGCTGCCACTACTTGTTCATGAAGTGTACCACCAGTTCAATAAATGTTCTGCTGTTTTAAAGAACCACTGGCACCCAAAGTTTAATTGATCAAGAGTGAATACTGTGTGCGCTTCTACCAGTGTGGTGATCCCTTCCTACATACCATAAGCGAGGGCCCCGTCTGAGGCTAAAGAGTCTAATTATATTGTGCCTCTCGGGAGTTGCTGGGAGTTGGACCCCTTGCCCGGGTACCGAAATCAATGGATAGTAACCCAAGGGAAGGTTTAGGAAGACCCTGACCTGTCCACCTGTTACATACATATAAATGTGCTTGTTATTTGTACAAAAATACAATGTGCCCTCTATAACAGTGATCCCCAACCAGTAGCTCGTGAGCAACATGTTGCTCTCCAACCCCTTGGATGTTGCTCTCAGGGTCCTCAAAGCAGGTGCTTATTTTTGAATTGAAGGCTTGAAAGCAAGTTTTAATTGCATAAAAACTAAGTATAGTTCCAAGTAGAGCCTATTGTAGGCTGCCAGTCCACATAGAGGCTACCAAATAGCCAATATCAGTCCTTATCTGGCACCCCAAGGGACATTTTCATGCTTGTGTTGTCCCCAACACTTTTTACATTTGAATGTGGCTCACAGGTAAAAAAAGGTTGGGGACCCCTGCTCTATAATTATGTTTGTTACTGACAAACACTATTATACAACGGTTTTAGTGGAAATCCTTTCCAAACACTTCCCATACAATATAAATATTGCGGTTATAGTTGCCTGCATCTGTAGATAAAGTACATGTAACCAAACTCAAACAACCAGACATATAAACAACATCTTGCATTCACTTGAAGTACAGAACCCCTCAACTAAACCTAAAAGAGGAAAGATACGTTTGCAAGTTCATGTTTCCATGTTGAGCAGGAGAAATGCGTCCAGCGATATATGACGTATCACAGGTCATTAAAGCTCCTTCACGTGAAATCTGAGCACATACTGAAGTGAGAATTGATAGGTTTGTGTGTGTGCAGCCGAGTGCAAGTTTTGCACATAAAGTAGCTTGTTGCAACAGGTGAGACAGCTTTCACATGTAATCCTAATGTTTCTTACTCATCATCCGTATCCTCCGCAGTGACCCTGGTTTGTTTGAGGGATGGGTTTTTTTAAACAGTGAATAGATTGAGTATTTTGTTAAAATGAAATACTGCCGCCTGCAAAATGGTAAGAGACTGAAACAAACCCAAGTGACATTGGGGAGAATGCCTTTTGCTCTCCTACATACAAATAAAAGCCTACCTTGAAGGTCGGAAAGGATGAGATTTGGACGAATAAGTATATACTGTCCTATGTTTTCAGGAAACTAAGCCTGAATGACTGAAAATAATTTTCCTATATTTTTACCCATTTCATGAGTTAAGGGGCTCCCTAACCAAAGATTGGACCTTCTATGAAAAAGTTTGACAACCACTGATTTAGGACAATTGGGCAAATTTGTGCATTACCAATGAATACCAACCAGACAGATATTTGCATTAATTATTCTATCTCCAGAAAACTGGTGACATAGTTGATTAGTTGCTTTGGGTTACTTAACTGGGTTTCCAGCATGACTAAAGGTGGGCCGATATAAGATGCTTATTGGCCCGTGTGTGTGTGGGACTTTTTCAGATTTGGCGCCCAAAAACTGCAATTTTTCAGATTATCACCTCAAAACCACAAAATCTATCAAAATTATTGAACGAAACCAATTGCAGATCAGGATATCTTCCAATTATAAATGGGACATCTGCCATTGACTTCTACATGAACTCGGCAGGTTTGAGATGGAGTACTTTTTTATTCAGACTTTTACTACCAGCTAGGAAAAATTCGAGTTTTTTTTCCTACAAAAAAAGTCTTCCCCTTTAAAAGTCTGACTATAAAAAAATCAGACTTTAATTAATAACATAGCAAGCAATGCCAGTCAGCAGCATCAAGGGCAAATAAGATCTTGAGTTGTATTAAAAGGGGCAGAGATTCGTGGGAAGAGGGGTCATTGTCCCACTGTATAGAGCACTGGTAAGGCCCCATCTAGAATATGTCGTACAGTTTTGGTCTCCATCACTCAAACAGGACATTATTGTATTAGAGAGGGTTCCAGAGAAGGGCAACTAAGCTGGTAAAGGGAAAACCTTAGCTATGAGGAAAGACTGGCCAAATTGGGGGTGTTCACGCTGGAGAAGAGGCGCTTAAGGGGAGATATGATGACTATGTATAAACATATAAGGGGATCATATAATAATCTCTCTAATGATTTATTTACCAGTAGGTCTTTCCAGCTGACACATCACTCCGATTAGAAGAAAGGAGATTCCGTCTTAATTTTGGAAAGGGGTTTGTTACAGTGAGAGCTGTGAAGATGTGAAGATGTGGAATTGTCTCCCTGAATCAGTGGTACAGGCTGATACATTAGATAGGTACAAGGAAGGGTCGGATGCTTTATTCACCAGTAGCTCCTCCCAGCAGACAGGAGGGAGCCAATGAGATAAAAGGAGGGAAAGGGGTGTTACAGGGAGAGCTGGGAAGTGAATCAGTGGTACAGGCTGATACATTAGATAGGTACAAGGAAGGGTCGGATGCTTTATTCACCAGTAGCTCCTCCCAGCAGACAGGAGGGAGCCAATGAGATAAAAGGAGGGAAAGGGGTGTTACAGGGAGAGCTGGGAAGTGAATCAGTGGTACAGGCTGATACATTAGATAGGTACAAGGAAGGGTCGGATGCTTTATTCACCAGTAGCTCCTCCCAGCAGACAGGAGGGAGCCAATGAGATTAGAGGAGGGAAAGGGGTGTTACAGGGAGAGCTGGGAAGTGAATCAGTGGTACAGGCTGATACATTAGATAGGTACAAGGAAGGGTCGGATGCTTTATTCACCAGTAGCTCCTCCCAGCAGACAGGAGGGAGCCAATGAGATTAGAGGAGGGAAAGGGGTGTTACAGGGAGAGCTGGGAAGTGAATCAGTGGTACAGGCTGATACATTAGATAGGTACAAGGAAGGGTCGGATGCTTTATTCACCAGTAGCTCCTCCCAGCAGACAGGAGGGAGCCAATGAGATTAGAGGAGGGAAAGGGGTGTTACAGGGAGAGCTGGGAAGTGAATCAGTTGTACAGGCTGATACATTAGATAGGTATAAGAAGGGGTTGGATGGTGTTTAGCAAGTGAGGGAATACAGGGTTATGGGAGATAGCTCATAGTACACGTTGACCCATTGCCATCTAGGATTCAGGAAGGAATTTTTCCCCCTCTGCGGCAAAGGAGAGGCTTCAAACTGGGTTTTTTGCCTTCCTCTGGAAGTTTTGTGAATTTATATAGACTTGAAAGGTTGAACTTGATGTGTCTTTTATATATATATGTCACTATGTCACTATGTTACTATGTGTCCTTAGGGACAAAGATTCAACGTCACCAGTATGAAGGCTGGTAATCTACTGAACGCTTTGATATATGAAAAAAGGAAACTAGTGCATACATAGTTATGGTTCACACTATGCATACTGCTAACAAAGCACAATGCCTGCATTTTATGTGTTATAAGAAACCCTAAGAAGTTCCCTTAAAAAAATAGATATATTTATTTATTTTTGGAAAGTACACATTCTAGCCAATTTAAAAGGGTTAAAACATTCAAATGAGGAATGCCACAGTTTAATAACCAATATTCCCAAGAACACAAAACTATAAGGCATATAGAGAACCTAAAATGAAAATACTGAACACACATCACTGGCACCAACGCAGGCAGAACTTGCACATGGTGTTACATGGGGGTTTAAAGAAGAAAGTATTTGACATTTAAGTGCATGTAAAACAGCACCCAATTTTGCACTTTGCACTTTTGCTTCTAACATATACACACTGGACATTTACATCACACCAACATTTTGGAACATTTCCACTGCACTTTGAATTTCTTTTCTCGTATTTTGCTTCCCCTTCAGCCTCATTGAGTTGTTTATTGTAGAAACAAGGCCACCCCTCCCCCCTTGCTCTCAAGTTGGCTTTCATTTATCGGTCATTGGCACTATCCCTTTGACGTGTTTTTTGAGGCGACTGTCATATTTGCTAAGAAGCAGAACCAGCTCTAGGAAGTTTCCATGGTTAAGTTCACTGTTTAGTAAGGCATGAGTGGCTTCATCCTTCCCTCTGTAAGTAAGGCTTTGCCCTGCGTTGAATGATGGCCATTAACCTATATATATATATATATATACCATGTTCTCCAACTTAAGGCATTGTTACCTATATCAACACTGAAATGGACCGGCCCCACTGAACAACAACATCAAAAACCAACTTCTAAATAACAGGAGGTCCTCAAGCACTAAATGGAGGCAAAATTGGGTTAGAAAGTACTTGCATCGAACCCACAGATTTGTACATACATGAGTAGCGATGGGCAATTTTATTCGCCAGGCACATGGATTTACGTTCAATCTCCACGTTTCGCCACCCATGAATACTTTTGTGAAACGGCGCTGAAAATTCGCCTTGACAAAAAAAAAAAATTGTTACGCGTCAAAATTGCTGTGCGCATAAAAATTGGCGCTCGTCAAAACTATTCAGCCGCCCATTGACTTTGGATAAAATAGTCACACGTCTAAAAATTGTCGCTCCCATCAAAATTTGATTTCAATTAATAAATGTTGACGCCCATTGACTTCAAAGCATTTCAAAAATTTTTCCCAGTTTTGTGAATTTTTTCGCCGTTCGAGAATTCTTCGGCGAAGCTATATAAATATATATAATAGTTTCCCAAAATTGACGCAAGGTCCAGAACAGGACCGAAACGTTGACAACAAATTTTCCTTTTTAACTGCATTATGAAGGCCTGGAGTACGTCAATTTTGGGAAACTATTGAAACTTTTTTTTTGAAGCCAGCCCTATTTACTCTATTGCACTTCGCCTGGTCTGAGGTGGCGAAGGCAAGTCTGGCGCAAGAGGTAACGTTCAGTAAAATGCGCAAGTTAGTGAATTAGTGTAGTCGCGTCCCTTCCCCATAGCGCAACTTTGCCTGGTGTAACGGTGCGAAGTAGCGCAAGAGTAAGTCCACTTCACTGGCGAATTTACGCCAGCACCCATTTGTTAATCAGCGAAGTAACGAAATGACATCACGCTGGGAATTTTCACTAACGTTAGCCACTTCGCCCTTTAGTAAATTTGCCCCCTAGTGCCTTTTAAGCGGATATCCTCTTAATATGCACGAGGAAAAAAGCACATTATGAGCTTGAAAACAACATGGAAAAACAAACACATCAGATATTGGCCGAGGGGTGCCGCCATTATGTGCAACACAAAGAGGATCCACCCATTTTGTTAAACAACACAATTGCGAATGAATACGGCATGCCCAAGTGAGTGCCACCTCCCATGAAATATTCATGCCTTGAATTATAAGCTCACAATTGAACCACCACTTAAACAGGAGATGAACTGGCGCTATTATCGTGTTCCATTCAAGCCTCATGTTTGAGAACAGACTATACATTTCCAGGGAAGTGTAACATTTTCCAATACATATTTTTCAGTTTCCTTCTCATCTCTTTCTGCCCATAACAAGAAAGCTTAAGTTGTTCACATTCAAACACTTTTTAGTTGGTTTCAGATAGTTTACCAGAAATAAAGACTTTTTTTCCCAATTACTTTCTATTTTCTACTCTTTTTCTAATATTGAAGAGTCAAGTTTTATTTTTCACCTTCGAAAAGCAGCTCTGGGAGGGGGGGGGGGGGGTCGCCGACTGTTGACTGTTTTAAATTGATAAATTTACAGTAATGTGAAAACGTTTGGGAACCCCTCTTAATTCTTTGCAGTTTTGTTTATCATTGGCTGAGCTTTCAAAGTAGCAACTTTCTTTTAATATATAACTTGCCTTATGGAAACAGTATTCAGTATGTGGATTAACAGAAAATATGCATCATAGCAAATTAGACAGGTGCATAAATTTGGGCACCCACACAGAGATATTACATCAATACTTAGTTCCAAATGTAACAGCCTCTAGACGCCTCCTATAGCCTTTGATGAGTGTCTGGATTCTGGATGTGACTATTTTTGACCATTCGTCCATACAAAATCACACAAGATTTCTGTATCAGACTTCCTGTTTTCATCTTAAACCTCCAGGGCTAGGGCTTGAGCATGCTCAGTTTGCTCCTCCTCCCCCTCCCTTTTCCCCCCTCTCTGCTGTAATCTGAGCCCAGCGCTATGAGAGAGCAGGGAGAGACTCAGACAGGAAGTGATGTCACACACCAAGCTAATATGGCAACTGATATTCTAAACAACAGAGAGAGTTTCTAGAGATGTTTACTCAGGTATGGTAAAGCTTTCAGCAGAATAAATATAGTGCTATAGCTTGTACTATTGTGGCTAATCTATTGGTAATAAACTGCTTTGGCAGCTTTCCTTCTCTTTTAAAAAAGGCAGTAAGTATGTGCTCCATTGTAAAGTCCTGCAGCGGGTCGAGTACCCACAAAAAAAGTGGGCACCCTGCGTAGGGATGTAGCGAACTGCCGATTTGATGTTCGCAAACACCGTTCGCGAACACCGGCAAAAAATGCGAACGTTCGCGGACAGTTCGCGAACTTCGAACACCCGCTAAAATCGCTCGATTCGAACGATCGAAGGATTTTAATCATTCGATCGAAGGATTTTCATTCGATCGAAGGATTTTCATTCGAATCGAACGATCGAAACCATTCGATCGAATGCTTTTCATTCGATCAAATGCTTACAATCGTTCGAACGAATGGAAATCGTTCGATTTTTAGCGGTCAAAGGAATTCGAATGGTCGAATGGTCGAACGAATCGAACGCGAACCCAAATTGGCGAACGTCGCGCGACGTTCGCGAACATTCGGCGGACGCGAACGGTCGAAGTTCGCGCGAACAAGTTCGCCGGCGAACAGTTCGCTACATCCCTAACCCTGCGGAATGAGGGGAGGATTTTCCGGTGCGGGTCACGGGTCTGTGGGTTGCAAGTCTCATCTAAATTTCTTATCTTATGTAATATTGTCTATATTTTACTCCTTTTAAAGTTTTACAAAACTTGTTTCTGTCCCGCCTACATTTGATGACGCAACTTCCGGTTCGCAGCACCATCACTTCCTGTTTGATGGTGGTTGGTGGGTTGCGGGTCGGGTTGCGGATAAGGCAGTTGTGGGTCCGGGTCGGGTAGCGGATCAAAGTGATTAATATGCGGGTTCGGGTTGCGGGCTGCAGGTTCAGTTTGGGTCCGGGGGAAATTGGTTCCATGCAGGACTCCATTGTGTCCCAGTGTGCTGCACTTTGTACTTTGTGCCAGATGCACCAGCAGAGGAGCAGCAGGAGTGCGGGTGCAGGGTAGGAACACGTGCTTGACGTATGGTGCACTACTGGGTGCAATTCCAACCTCCTAAAGATAAGCCAGTGACAAACATATTAATAAAAATGTCAATAAATTCATCTCTCTGTGTACACAAATCAATAGCCATAGTGTATTCTTTTACAAACACAAACAGCCAGTGTGAGGATACAGCAGAAAGGACAATGGCTTCCCTGGATCCACGGGGCAAATATTTATAAAATCGCCTACAGTACAAGATCGTAAGAAATATTTTCTCTTTATACAAGGCAAAGCCAACCTGTACATTTACACCTCAAATAAAGTGCAAGCTGCAAAGTACAACGTCAATTCGTCATTATCAGGTGTGTATGTGAGGGGCCCGGGGGAGTACGGCCCATGCACCCCCCTTACATTTGCATTAGGGACACAGATCCCTTGTGGAGCTAAATTATGTGCTCCATGCCATGCACCGCATTTATTAAAAATAGTGATGGACGAATTTATTCGGCAGGTGCGGATTTGCTGCGAATTTGTGCAATTCGCCCCGGTGAATACATTTGCGAAATGCCCGCGAAAATTTGCTGGCAAAAATTTGCTGGTGTCAAAAAAAAAAAAATTGACGACGGCGTCCGTTTTTTGGACGCTGATGAATTTTCGCCAAAAATGGACTCCGGCGCCGTAATCTTTTTTCGGTGAAGCGAAAACACGCAAATTTGACCATCACTAATTAAAAATCCTATGATGCAGAGTGCAGTGAAATCACTTAATGTATAGTGCTGCAATGGGCACAATTTTGTCCCCCCCTTCACTACAGTGCCTTACCCATAAATAAACTTTTCTTTTTGTGAACACGTATGAGACCTGTTGTCCAGAATGTTTTTTTTTCCAGATAAGGGATCTTCCTGTAATTCGATCTCCATACCTTAAAATAACTTAAATATTAAATATTAGGAGAAGGAAAGATACAGAAGCAGTATATTGCCAATAGATTAGCTACAATAGTGCAAGCTATAACATTATATTTATTCTGCAGAATGTTTTACCATACCTGAGTAATCAGCTCTAGAATCTCTCTGTTTGTTTAGGATAGCAGCTGCCATATTAGCTTGGTGTGACATCACTTCCTGACTGAGTCTCTCCCTGCTCACTCATAGCTCTGGGCTCAGATTACAGCAGAGAGGGGAGGAGGGAGGGGGAGAAAAGCATACTGAGCATGCTCAAGCCCTAGCCCTGGAGGTTTAAGCTGAAAACAGGAAGTCTGATACAGAAGCCCATGAGTACACAATAGAAGGAAAGAAATGTGCTGTTTATTTTGACAGAGGACTCAGAGCAGCATTACTTTGGGGGTTTACTGGTGTATTTATTCTCATGAAGCTTACTTCATTTTAGCCTTTCCTTCTCCTTTAAATAAACCCAATAGGAATGATTTGCCTTCAACAAGGATTAATAATATCTTAGTTGGGATCAGGATCAAGTACAAGGGGCTGTTTTATTATTACAGAGCAAAAGGCAATTATTGTAAAAAAAAGTTTAATTATTTGAATCAATGGGAGTCTATGGGCGACAGCCTTTCTGTAATTCCAAGCTTTCTGGATAATGGATTTCCAGATAACCGACCCCCATACCTATCTTAGTAACAGGAGAAAAATTCACATGAACATTTTTTGGATGTTTTCTACGAAATCTTTTTCTTGCTGAATAGAATAGGGAATTACGTTTCACAAACAAATATTCGCCAAGACCACGGCAAACATTAGTGACCACGATTTCCATTGTTTTCGTCCTTTTTTGACCATCTCAGACCATAACGATTTCCTTGCAAAGTTTGTGAACATGAGAAGTGTAAGTAATAAAATTTCACAATGGCTGATCGGTTTCTCTTTTTTGCGACAAAATATTTTTTAACGAAACTCCGCAGCTGTTGTTAACGCTAAACTTATGATTAGTGATAATGAGCGATGCGATACCCGCCAGCCAACAACTTTCCATTGTGAGCGTTCACAAAAACAACGCCAATCTATACAACGCTTGTGATATACATACATTCCGCCTTATGTGCACTAAAAGCTTTTGGTGGAAGACGAATCCTCTCTATGGATTAAACACGACCATAACTCCCAACTGTCCCATGTTTCGTGGGACAGTCCCGATTTTGACAACTCAGCCCGGAGTCCTGGGTTTTTTACTGAAATGTCCGACTTTCTTTTTGATCTGCTGCACTGACTCGAGAAAAAGATACAACGTTTCTGAAAATTAATTAAAACAAGAGGCTTTATGGCAGAGAGACCAGAACAGCCAGCAGCTGCACTTAGATACTTTTTTGTAACAATTTAAGATAAGCAAAGAAACAATTGTAACTATTTAAGATAAGCAAAAAAGACAATAACAGTGGCACACTTACGCTGTTCTGCTTGTTGAAGCGTCGGGTGCACAGCTGTGTTCCTCTCTGCAAAGGTAAATCGAACATTGTAGTGCACTCCCAGAGTCAAGGATCGCTCAATTCAGTACAGATATGGGACCTGTTATCCAGAATGCTCGGGATATAGGCTGGTTTTGCTTCCAATAAGGATTAATTATATCTTAGTTGGGATCAAGTACAAGTTACTGTTTTATTATTACACAGAAAAAGGAAAATCCTTTTTAAAAAGCTGGATTGTTTGGATAAAATGGAGTCTATGGGAGAATGCCTTTCCGTAATTCCGAGCTTTCTGGATATCGGGTTTATGGATAACGGATCCCATACCTGTATGTGTTTAAAGAACAAGGAAAGTTAAATTAAAGAAGTAGGTAGAAATGTTGTACATGATGTTTTGTGCTTCTGTACCAGCCCAAGGCAACCACAGCCCTTTAGCAGTAAAGATCTGTGTCTCCAAAGATGCCCCAGTAGCTCCCCATCTTCTTTTCTGCTGATTCACTGCACATGCTCTGTGCTGCTGTCACTTACTGAGCTTAGGGACCCACTCACAATATACAGTACACATAGAATAGAAATGTCCCTATATTATGCTGATTAGTAATTAATACAGATAATTAGTGATGGGCGAATTTATTCGCCAGGCGTGAATTCGCAGCGAATTTGCGCGATTCGCCGCCAGCGAATAAATTTTTTTTTCGAAACAATGGACGCCGGCGTCAAAAACGGGTGCCGGCGTCAAAAAACGGGCGGCGGCGCCGTTTTATGAATTTTTTGCCGTTTCGTGAAATTCGCAAATTTTTCGGCGAAGCGAAACGGCGCAAATTCGCCCATCACTACAGATCATTACTACATGGCAGCACAGAAACCAGTGCAATTAGCATCAGAATTTAATAATCAGCAAACCTGTAGCATCAGCTTATATTACAGCCAGGGAAGCTCATTTTCTGCTGGATAATTAGTGACGAGCCCTAAGCTTAGCTTCTCAACAGCCAATCAGAGCCCACTGAGCATGTGAGTGTCACAGACACTTTCCAAGATGGTGACCCCCTGTGACAAGTTTGAAGTCCTGGATCATTGCTGCTATTGACAAGCTCAAACTTTAGCCTCGTGCAATAAGTTCACTGTAGAAAACCTGGCGTTTTTAGCCCTATTCATTTCTAGGGTTTAGTTCTCCTTTAAAACCATCCGTCTTTATTGTTAAAAAAGAACAGCGCCCAAGGTCTAACGCGTTTCGTAACGACGTACTTCCTCGGTATCAATCAAACGACTTTCATAACCTGCCAAATTTTGTAAAACGGACATGGTAATTAGGGGGTGTGGCCATAAAGTGGGCATGGCCAAAAAATGCATTTAAAAAAAAAAAACAGAGGTTCAGAAAATGTGACAGGTAACTTTTGTGCCCCGTCGCCCACATTGGGAGCCCACCCATGCTCCGGAACAAATCAGAGACAGCTGCCCAAGCCCGGAGCTTCGTTGATGGGAGATCAGCTTCAAAAACGACGGCGATTAATATTAAACAGTGACTTGTAATGAAAGACTGTGTTGTGTTCAAGTGTTCACATTGGGCTTAATGACTGCCCCCACTATCCCAAGCAGAGAGGCTCTTGCCTGTGTCTTTAAAAAACTGCCTGTGTGTTCATTTGCTCGCCCCTCCCTGCTCCGCACAGACTGAACCTGGGAGTCACTATGCAGTCTCCACATAGGGAACAGCTCCGGATCTATGTGGGGCAGCCAAATAAAAGTTTCGCCTGGCTTAGTTAACACTTACCTGGAGAAGTGGGATTAATTGGAGAAGCCTTGGGAGGAGACTATACACACAGAACTCTACAATCCTTGGATCTATGTGATAATGAAACCAGCAATTGTGCTTCTCATACTGCAAGTAAGTTCTGCTTTACCTGCGTGCATCGCTGTCGCCTTTCTGCTCAGAACCCGCTAACCTGGCTCATTGGACACAATTGTCCACCATTGGGTTTTAAACTTTCACTGGGAAAGGGCAGTAAAAAGTGCAATGAAATTGTGTTTCCCTCCCTGTAGATTTAGGGCAGAGACATACGCTGCTATTTCGGGGAGATTAGTTGCCCAGCGACAAATCGCTTCATCTTCGGGCGATTAATCTCCCCGAACTGCCTTCCTGCCGGCTACAATGTTAATCGCCGACGGGATGGCACTCGGATCACTTCGGCTTTCCGAAGTCGCCCGAAGTTTCCTCGAAATTCACTACATTTTAAAGATGATGTCAGCCTCTTGCTTCAGAGTATAAATACAGGTATGGGATCTGTTATCCAGAATGCTTGCGAACTGGGGTTTTCCGGAAAGGGATCTTGTTGTGATTTGAATCATCATAGCTTAAGTCTACTAATGAAAAACATTTAAACATTAAGGGGCCAATTCATTAACTTCGAGTGAAGGATTCGAAGTAAAAAAAACTTCGAATTTCGGAGTGTTTTTTGGGCTACTTGCACCATCGAATGGGCTACTTCGACCTTCGACTACGACTTCGAATCGAAGGATTCGAACTAAAAATCGTTCGACTATTTGACCATTCGATAGTCGAAGTACTGTCTCTTTAAGAAAAAACTTCAACCCCCTAGTTCGCCACCTAAAAGCTACCGAACTCAATGTTAGCCTATGGGGAAGGTCCCCATAGTCTTGGCTACGTTTTTTTGGTCGAAGGATATTCCTTCGATTGTTGGATTAAAATCCTTCGATCGTTCGCGAAGGATTTTCATTCCCAGTTGAATATCGAGGGTTAATTAACCCTCGATATTCGACCCTTGATGCATCTGCCCCTAAATATACCCAGTAGGATTGTTTTTGTCTCCAATAAGGATTAATAATTTGCCTTTTGTATTAATCTTCTTATTCTGCATACTATTTGTTATCATATTGATTGTTATGGTTTATTGTGAAAACCAAAATAAAATATTTAAAATCAGAATAATTTGCCTTAATGTATGGTGCTTCATTGGGCACAATGTTGTCCACCTACTCCCTTCAGTCCACTGCCTTACCCAAAAATAAACTTGACTTTTTGTGTACAAGTATGGGACCTGTTAATCAGAATGCTTGGGACCTAGGGGTTTCTTGATAAGGAATATTTCTATAGTTTGGATCTCCGTGCCTTTATTCTACTAAAGAATCATTTAAACATTAAATAAACCCAATAGGCTGGTTTTGCTTCCAATAAGGATTAATTATAACTTAGTTGGGATCAAGTACAAGCGACTGTTTTATTACACAGAAAAAATAAATCAGTTTTAAAATTTGGATTATTTGGATAAAAAGTTTTGCCTTAATATATGGTGCTTTAAACAGTTTTTTTCCCCTTCCCCCCTTCACTCCACTGCCTTATCCAACTTGAAGTTTTGTGTACAGGTATGGGACCTGTTATCCAGAATGCTTGGGACCTGGGGTTTTCTTGATGCATGAACTTTATGTAGCTTTGATCTCCATCCCTAGAACATCATTTATACCAAATAGGCTTGTTTTGCCTCCAATAAGGATTAATTAGTTAATAATTAATAATCTTAGTTGGGATCAAGTACAAGTTACTGTTTTATTATTACACAGAAAAAGGAGAAAAAGTATTTAGTTAAAATGGAATCTATAGGAGATGGCCTTCCCGTAATTCAGAGCTTTCTGCATAACGGATCTAGTAGCACTTTATGTACCCCAATCATGTCATTGAATGGGGAAATAAACCATGACATATATAAAAAAATTATATATATATATATACACATATATATGATATATATAGAGGATGTAGTTATCATAAATATGATTGTGGCTTGTAAACTAATATTAAATATATGATTTTATAAATGGACCAAAAACCTTCTACTTATTGCTTTATAGGTTTCTGGTCAAGCTTTATAGGATCCAGGTCCTGTTGTTTTATTTCATTCTGGTCTATGTTGCTCCTTGTTCCTATGACAGAAACCAGAAAGCCATAACTTCATGTTTTATGCCTTGTGTAGGTTCAATATAAATTGTGGGGCTTCCCCCCTCTGAAAAGTAAAAAAGTGGTGTTTGTAAAAAAAACATCCAGAATGTCAGGAATGTTTAATGTGAAGAGCCTCTCCTTGCTATTAGTAATATACATAGAGTTTCAGGTTCTTTTAAAAATGAAGCTGCTTTATAAAGAACTCATAAACGTGCAGCACGTTGGTGTTCAAAGGGGTTGCACTAGGTTGAACAAGCAACTTCTAGTAGCGGTTGGGCTATATAAATATCCTATGCAAATGGGGCATTAAAGTCCGTGATGCTACCGTATATACTCGAGTATAAGCTGAGTTTTTCAGCCCCCAAAATATGCTGAAAAACTCTACCTCGGCTTATACTCGGGTCAAGCGCAAAAACGGTCGCCGGCGCCTAAAAATAGTCGCATGCGCCCAAGAATAGTCGCCGGCGTCCAAGAATAGTCTCCAAGAATATTTGCCAGCGTCCAAGAATGGTTGCCGGCACCTCCAATGGGAGCAGAAACCCTCAATTTTTTGATTGAAACTTACCAGAAGCTGCTGCATTTCTCACCCTAGACTTATACTCAAGTCAATAAGCTTTCCCAGCTTTTGGAGGTAAAATAAGGTACCTCGGCTTATACTCGGGACGGCTTATACTCGAGTATATACGGTATATTTTTTGGCAGAATGCTCATCAAGGAAGTCTAAGTGGTTGACGTTTGCACATGGTGGAGTTTACTGAAAGCTTCAAATTCTATCGACCTAATCCGATGGTGACTCTTTGCTTGGGGGCCTTTCTCAGATCCATTCTTAAAGTTTCCCAGCCCCACTAGGTGTCCCAAATAAACTTGAATATAATACATCTCTGGAAATGCTGGGGTAATGGGTTTTTTTTAGCTTTACGTTGATTATGGAAGCTATTTTAGTGGTGTTCAATCAAATGTCCGCAAATGAAGCGTTACAAAGAATCATAAACTTCCTCGATGGTTTTTGTCGTTAGACTGTAGTTCTAGGAAGTCTAAGTGGACAACGTTACATTGGCAATTCCTGCAGTTGGGAATTAAGATTTTAGCTATGAAATATGCTACCAACTTGTTGCTTTTGTAATACTGCCTAGAAGTGCAAGAAGTCTACATGATACAATACCAATTGCTGCAGTTGGTCTAGGGAGTAACTCAGATCTTTTTCTAATGCTTCCTGGCAGTCTACAAAAAGTTATTCTGGAACAAACCCTCTACAGAGGTTATTGCTTTTCTGATCAGACTGCAGATTTAAGAAGGCAAAGTGGTTGACATTACTCTAACAAGTGCTACAGTTGGTCCGAGGGGGTGGAGATTCCAGCTATGAAATATGTTACCAAAGAGAGAGAGAGAGAGATGGATAGATAGATAGATAGATAGATAGATAGATAGATAGATAGATAGATAGATAGATAGATAGATAGATAGATAATAGATAGATAGAGGGATAGACAGATAGAAATAGAGAGAGAGAGAGAGAGAGAGAGAGAGAGAGAGAGAGAGAGAGAGAGATGGATAGATAGATGATAGATAGATAGATAGATAGAGGGATTGACAGATAGAAATGGAGAGAGAGAGAGAGAGAGAGAGAGAGAGAGAGAGTTGATAGATAGATAGATAGATAGATAGATAGATAGATAGATAGATAGATAGATAGATAGATGAAAGATAGATAGATAGATAATAGATAGATAGAGGGATAGACAGATAGAAATAGAGAGAGTGAGAGAGAGAGAGAGAGAGAGAGAGAGAGAGAGAGAGAGAGAGAGAGAGAGAGAGATGGATGGATGGATGGATGGTGGATGGATAGATAGAGCGATAGAAATGTTGGGGACCCCTGGTCTAGAGGGTTCAGTTCCCCATAACCAGCTCAATGCTTTCCATAAGAGCAGAATATGTTAAAAGAATGAAAGTCCTTAATCTATTTTATGCCTGTAGAGACATTCTTTCAATACCTTACTGCATTAGCCATCTTCTTTATGACTTAAGTAATATTTATTCCGACTACAGCTTATAGTTCTTTCCCTAAGGTTATTTTTCTCTACCTCTGCTGGTGGTTTTCCCAAAACATACTTGGCCAACAGAGCATAGAGCGTAATAGAGTGCCACCATTGGTACCAAATCAGTTAAAATCGTTGACTACCCGACTTTTTTTTTGTTATATGAGAAAAAAGTTGTATTTTTCCCTGCAGTGCTCTGTCAATTCTCCCCTCATGAAAAGTGCATTTTATCACCATACGTGAGACAGCAATTAAAGAACTTGTAGTGCTAATAATGTTTTTCTGATTCCTTATCCGACAGTTTATTTATACAGTTCACTCTGCAGCAAATGGAACTTGTTTACATAAATCATAACAGACGGATAAATAAATCTTGAGTATTTCGGCCTTTGAAGAATAATTTAGATTCTAAATAAATAACTTAATACAAAAAAAAAAAATGGTCCAAACTTTTTCTCTTAAGAGAGTTAGTGTTGAAAGGAGTTTTGTGTTGGAGAAATTAGAAGCAGGCGTTTGTTTACAGAGAGCAGCTATATGTATTTATATTTAATGTCCTTGTGTTTTACATTGGCAAGAGGAGCCCATTGTAGATGTATACGATTTGTGCGGCTATTTGCCTGCGGTTATGGGCGCGTGCCAGATGCGTAATGCATTTTATTCGCCACATGGACGAGTATAGATGAATCGATATTTTGCAACGATCCGAGATAATGGTTTGAGCAGAGACTATAAAAGCATAACTAGAACCTGAAGTTGAAATATGAGATGGATTAGAGGTAGTAGAGGAATTTGTAATGTATTTAAAATATAAATGAATAGTTTTAGTTAGAAATACACCTCCCAGAATTTCAACGTTGAAAGTTTAATTTAGACTACACCCCTAAAAGACCCCATCTTTGCCCGTTTAAGGGATGCACCAAATTATTTGGGATTTGCCCGAATCCCCGAACCTAGGGGCACATTTACTTAGCTCGAGTGAAGGAATAGAATAAAAAATACTTCCAATTTCGAAGTATTTTTTTGGCTAGTTCGACCATCGAATTGGCTACTTTGACCTTCGACTACGACTTCGAATCGAACGATTCGAACTAAAAATTGTTCGACCATTCGATAGTCGAAGTACTGTCTCTTTAAAAAACACTTCAACCCCCTACTTCGCCACCTAAAACCTACCGAACCTCAATGTTAGCCTATGGGGAAGGTCCCCATAGGCTTTCTAGCCAATTTGTGATCGAAGGAAAATCGTTCGATCGATGGATTAAAATCCTTCGAATCATTCGATCGAACGAATATCGCTAAATCCTTCGACACCGATATTCGAAGTCGAAGGATTTAACTTCGATAGTCGAATATCGAGGGTTAATTAACCCTCGATATTCGACCCTAAGTAAATGTGCCCCCTAATCTGAATTTAGGGACGGGATGGGAAAAAGCATTTTTTACTTCCTTGTTTTGTGACAAAAAGTTGCGTAGTTTCCCTTCCTGCCCCTTATTTGCATATGCATATTAGGATTCGCTTCTGCAAGGATTTGGCCGAATCCAAATCCTGCAGAAAAAGTCCGAAACCTGGCCGAATCCCAAACCAAATACTGGATTCATTGCATCCCTAGCCCAATTACATCTAAACACGCCTCAATCCACCCACAACCCGGACCAGTTTCTCCTAAGCCACACCCAGTTTGGAGAGTGCGATTAGCGATTTCATTTGGAATAGAGATGAAGAAAGCAGGAAGACTGGGGCGTCCATGAGGCGATGAGGATTATGTTGGCATGTTCAAATGGTTTATATTAAAAATAATATAGTGTTTAGTTATAGTGACGGGAGTGTTATTCTAAGAATTTTTGCAATTTACATTTATTATTAATTTTTTTAAAATTCCAAGATATTAAAGGATACATGTACTGTTAATATGAATGAATTTTGTTACAACAGCGCCACCTGCTGGTCATTTTCTGATTATTTTGACCACCAAGTAGTCAAGGAAGAAGTTGTCAGGAGTTGTCAAGGGACTGCTCTGATGTTCTTCTGCTTAGGAAAGATTTGAGAAAGATTTCTAATTTTTTTTCCTAAACAGAAGAACATCAGAGCAGCCTCTTTCTTTCCTTGACTTCTTGGTGGTCAGACTGATGGGAAAATGACCAGCAGATGGTGCTGTTGTAACAAAATTCACTCATATTAACAGTACATGTATCCTTTAATATCTTGGAATTGGAAAAATAAAATAATGAATGTACATTGCAAAAGTGCTTAGAATAGCCCCCTCATCAATTTTGCATTCACTTATTTTTAAGGTTTACTTATCCTTTAACCCACTCAAAACAGCTCATGCATTGCAAATACCTTAAATAACAAGGAAAGTCTAAACTTCTAAAAGTTGGAACCTCCTCAGCCCAACCCTCCTCTGGGCAGCATTCTTTCAACCAACGATAGTGCCGCCATCTTGGCAGATCTCTCACTAAAGAGCAATGTATGTGTTGGGTTTTGTTGTCCTGTGTAACTCTTACGTATGTTTGTATAATTACATTACAGCTCGTGAATTTAAGATTTTGTGTATCCAGGAGACCCGCCCCCCCATTTTGAGATCATATCCGATAAGCAAGAATTTCAGTCTGGAAAGTTAATATGTTGGAATAATCGATTTGATTGATGGGTTTGACACAATCTACAGGAAAATCTGCATATTTTTATTAAGGGATAGATAGGGCATTGTTTAACATTTCTCACCAGGAGTTGGATGGAAATTAAGTGTAGAAATAAAAAAAAAAGGGGATGTGAAATTTTCCACCCTCCTTTTGAGTGTTGGAATAATTTTGCCTTACATATACACCCCTTTGGAAGCCATTAAACGGAGAGAAAATGGTTGTATTTAGTACAAGGCACAATGCTGTACAATGCAGTGTGGTGTCAAATAGGGATGTAGCGAACGTCGGAAAAAATGTTTGCGAACATATTCGCGAACTTGCGTCCAAAAATGCGAACGGTTCGTGAACGTCGTGAACCCCATAGACTTCAATGGGAAGGCGAATTTTAAAAGCTAGAAAAGATATTTCTGGCCAGAAAAATGATTTTAAAGTTGTTTAAAGGGTGCAACGACCTGGACAGTGGCATGCCAGAGGGGTATCAAGGGCAAAAATGTATCTGAAAAATACATTGTTGACACAGCGCTGCGTTTTGTGCTGTAAAGGGCAGAAATCACACTACATCACAGTCAGGTGATGTTTCTGGACACGGAATGTGAAAAAGCTCACACAGCTAGGTGGCACTTGGTTAAAGACTGGGCAAACAATGCCTGCAAGGGCAACGCATACAGTAGTGGATACGGAATATATTATTGCTGCTGTAAAAACATCACTCAGGTGATGTTTACGGACACGGAATTATTATTGTTATTTAGACAGAATGTG
The DNA here is from genome assembly GCA_038501925.1 of Xenopus petersii. Taxonomy (NCBI): domain Eukaryota; kingdom Metazoa; phylum Chordata; class Amphibia; order Anura; family Pipidae; genus Xenopus; species Xenopus petersii. Next base: position 7,488,802 of record CM076683.1, read on the forward strand.
AAAAAGCTCACACAGCTAGGTGGCACTTGCATACCTCCCAACTGTCCCTCTTTTGACCACTCAACCCCCTGTCCCTCTTTTGTACTGGAAAGTCCCTCTTTTCTCTGCACTGAAGAGCCAGAAAAAAACAGTTTCTAACTTAATTAGCTTTTGGCAGAGAGCTCAGAACAGCTAACAGGTGCAAATAAGATACTTTGTAACAATTTTGACTCTGGTTGGTGCTGGTAGTGGTGAACTACTAGGAGGAGCAGCACACCAGTCCCACTCCCCAACACAGCTAGACTAATAGCACTGGGCTCTTATAGTAGCAAAGTAAAAAAACAAAAAAGAAAATAAAAGCAGTCCTTACAAGGACTATTGGGTTATTACAGCAGTCAGCAGATGAGATCAGAAGCAGTGCCCACAGCAGCTACATACAGAGCACTGCAGTAGAAGGTAGATTACTACTAGTTAGCAAAGCTAACTAACCTAAACTCACTGTCCCTCAAATCCCTGCAGAGTTCTGTCCCTACAATACAGAGCAGTATCAAGTAGATTACTAGCCAGCAAAGTTACTATCAACTGTCCCTCAAATCACTAACAGCTCTCTCCCTACACTAGCTCTTCCAAGCACACACAGGCAGAATGAAAAAACGCTGCAGGGCTTCAGTTTATATATGGAAGGGGAGTGGTCCAGGGGGTGTGGGAGTGGTCCAGGAGGGAGAGCTTCCTGATTGGCTGCCATGTATCTGCTGGTCTGGGGGAGAAATGGCAAAAAAAAGCACCAGCTAAGGCGAACCCAAATTGGCGAACGTTGCGCGACGTTCGCGATCATTCGGCGAACGCGAACAGTCGATGTTCGCACAAACTAGTTCGCGGGCGAACAGTCCGCGATATCCCTAGTGTCAAATCTGGAATTTGAGCAACAACCAACTCTTTCATATCCTATTGCCCTGTTTGGGAACTCCCTTGTGCCTAAAACTTCCTAAAGATCCTTTGGTATAAGAGTAACAGTTTAATCTGAAATAATGTTTGGTGCTGCTGAAGTTATAACTTCTACTGGTTTCCTTCCATATTACAAGTTGTTCTTCTACACACACCCATTGAAAAATCCATGTCAGGCCATTGTTACTGACCCAATGTCCCTTATCTCCCTGGGTCAGTCTACCTATACAAGGCTATAAGCTAGAGAGAGAGAGAGGCAATAAAAGCCCTTCAGAGAAATATCTTCACTGCTCATACAGTTATAAAAAAAACCCCTCCTTATGCTCATGATGAATCCTCCTTTGCTTCAACTTTAATACATGACTTCATGTTTTCTGAACCAACCTAAGGAAAAAAATCTGTTTTGGTCAGTTTTATTTCATTTGTACCAAATGAAAGCCGTAGAGTTTAATGATGTAGGTACATAATTATTGCACATCAACAGAGATATCTGCCATGGATCTCATAGTGCCTCAGCTTTGAATATCAAGAAAGACTAAGAAGGGTTAGCACATTGGTTAATAATCACGTTGTTGAGCAACCATCTCCATAAGTGCTCAATAACTACTTCATTCAGTCAAGGGGGTGGGTGGGATGTCAATCAGGCAATATAGTCACCTGGGAGCACAAGTTGGGATCTAAACTTTAATCTCCATGCTCTATAAGGTGGGCCATACCCTTAACTAAAATTAAATTTTCTTCTTCTTCTTCTTCTAGAGTGATTAAACAGAGAAATGTTACTAATTCTAAGCTGAATCTTGAGTCTCTTACGTAAAGCACAATAGATCCACTTAGATGTCACCCAGTGAGTGGATCTTTGCCCATCTGGCCAACAATTGGCTCATATGATAATAACAGGTTTTTGTAAAAGCCGTCAGGAGAAGTCCTCATCAAGCTGATGTAGTCCTCACCTAATGGGATGTCTAATAAACCCAAAAGATATCTGCCTGAACATTCAGAGCCAGCTAATGTTGGTCTATGTACTTTATGTCCTAGAATTATTGTGGTTCCATAGCAAAAAAAATGATATTCTAATATAACTTATAATTGTTAAGATGCCACTAAACCCTTTCCTTTATCTAACTTGAGAAAGTTGAATTAGAGGATGTTGGATGAAAATCAAAACAACAAAAACAACTGGAAATTATCTCAATATCATACAAATCATTCGCCACCCTTGGTCATTGCTTGGGGAAATGTAATCGTAATCGTATGGCTATAATTTTTGATTCTCCATTACAAGACGTGATGGATTAGGGAGCACTTTTCTGTGGTTTCTGGTTACAGAATAACTAAGTGGCTGGGACATCATGTCAGTCTGAATCTTGTTCTGCACAGCAAGGAAAGTTTGTTTTCCGTAGTATTCGGAGAGTCTGCAGTGGCGTAACCTCTGTACTCTCATCCATCGTTCTGGATTAATAACCTGCTGCCAAAACATCTTATATTACATCCCACTGCTAAAGCAACATATCCTCCGACAAAGCGAGATGGAGACAAATTTCTCAGTTGTTTAGTTACGGTCCCTGCTGAAGACAATGCTCTGCGGCCTCTGAAGTTAAAGGCAAAGATTAATGCAAGAATATCAATCTAACAACCCTGAATCGGTTTAGATCGGTAGTCAGGCAGAAGACCAAATAACCAAGCGCCGTTTACTTACTTTGGCGTCTATTTAAGGGGACGGTTTTGTTGCCAAACGTCAGGGTGCAGCGTCATCACGCTGCACCCTGAGGTTTGGCGCCAAAATCATCCCCTTAAATAGACGCCAAAGAAAGTTAACGGCGCTTGGTTCTTTTCCTGACTATCCGAATAAACAGATGCACGCATGTGCGAAAAGATGCGCACACAGACAACAAGCGCCGAGAATGCACAGTAGTCTACACTCTCCCACTATTACGTCCAATGGCGCCTTACAGTAAGTTTGGGAGAAAGCTGTTCAACTGGTCTAATGTTTTGAAAGAAGATGTTTACCTAGGGTTGCCACCTGTTTGGTTTTGACCAGGACAGCCCGTTGTTTTGAAGGGCTGCTTGGGTCAAAACTGCCTGCCTGGTTTTCCAAATGAGAAAAACCAGACATGGTTCCCTATGATTGACAAGGCAGTCGACCAATCATAGCCCTGCCCCTGACATCACAACCCGCCCCCCACTGTGTCTCAACTCCACACCCATTTGCATTATGGCCCCCCCTATGCCTGGATTCAACCGGGCCAAAAGGTGGCAACCCTATGTTTACCCAAGGAATTTACCTTTTTTTTTGCATAATGATAGAAAATGTGATTCTAATAAATATTAATTTTTTAAAAACGACTATATTAAAGTTATTTATAAACGTTATTGTTAATGAAAGCAGTGTCTGTATGTCTGTTCCATTTCCCTCCTCTGGCTTTCCTGACTGCTGGTATCATTGATATATTGTATCTGAAGTCAGCTCTTCTCCAGCCAAGCTTACAATTCCCACATGGCTCTGCCAAAAAAGAGGGATATGGTAGGAGAGTACGAGCCATCAGAACTAAATGTTTAGATGTGGTTGGCTGTCTTTGTCTGTTACAGTCAAATAACTTTCCTATAGTTATATCAGTGAATTAGAATCTAAAAAGACATCCTTAAATTCCACCTGTCCGTTAGTGAGAAACTCTTTAAGGAACATGGAAAGTGTTGGTGTGTTCCTGGAACCGGTAAAGTGATGTTCACTACTACTGTGTTCCACGAGACACCATTTATGCCACGTGTAGGATCATAGGGCAATCGTGGACATCATGGTCATGTGCCCTGGTAATTAGCTGCATTATAATCGTCTCTTTTATTAAGGATCCCTGGTGCCTAGTTTATATGTGTACGCCTCATCTTTCCAAAGTCCTTCTATATATTGAAGTTCTACCTCAGCTCTGAAGGTCCAGTATAAACAAATACTTTGCCTGGTGACAGATAATTATAAGGATCCAAAATAAGTTTTACACATGGATAAAAAAAAGACACCAGGACTTTAATAGCCATTTTTTTAGACGTTCCAAATGATCCCAACCCCCAGACGGACAGTTGCCATGTCAACTCCCCGGGACATCTGTACCAATCCCGATTGATATCATGTTCTTGCTGGCTACAAATTCAACTCCAATCTTTCCATGTGTAACAGTTGAGTCCAGAGATGTATGAAGACAAAGGTCCCAGGCTGGAAAATCATTTAAGCACAATTCTACTTTTTACTATTGATGACTAGGGAAAAAATATGAATTTTGAAATCTGACATGGGGCTAGACATATTGTCAGTTTCCCAGGTGTCCCCAGTCATGTGACTTGTGCTCTGATAAACTTCAGTCACTCTTTACTGCTATACTGCAAGTTGGAGTGATATCACCCTCCTCCTCCAGCAGCTCATCAGCAGAACAATTGGAAGGTAACCAGATAACAGCTCCCTGGTAGATATAAGAACAGCACTCAAAAGTAAAAATCCATGTCCCACTGAGACTCATTCAGTTGCATTGAGTAGGAGAAACAATAGAAGAAAGCCATAATGCAGTGCTGGCTCTTTCTGAAACCAGGCAAAATGACCTGAGATGCACCTACACACCAATATTACAACTAAATAGAATTAATACACTTTTTTACATGGTAAAGTGAATCATTTGCAGTGTAAACAGTAAATAACATCATTAGACATCCAATAGATAATTCGATTCACCATTTAGGACAGGTAGGTGTCAGGACTGCCAGACGTACCCGGCCCAGAAGTATCCGCCAGCACTGTTTACATTCCCGGCTGTCACAGTGAAGATCCAAGATGGCGGCGCCCATGCTGAACACATGGCTGCAGCGTCGCTGTATGATGATGTCATCACTGGTGCCGGGATCTCATCATAAAAGGGCGCCCAAAACACTGTGACGGCGCCCAAGAATAGGATTTGCTGCCATTAATCCTGGGTTCCTGTTTGTGTTTCCTGTATCCTGATTCCTGCTCCTGCCTTGGTTTTGACCCCCTGCCTGGACTCTTGTTATTTGATCCTGATCTGCCTGCCATTGAACTCTTGCCTGGACTTTGACCTTGATTCTGCTTAACCCTTTGGATACCGCGACCTTGCTCCCTCAAGAGGGCTTCCTCCTTGATCCAGACTACCTCCCTGGAGGGAGCTCCCGGCTCCCTGACATTATTCTTGGGCCATGGATCCCACTGAGGAAGCTCAGCCAGATTTCGGCAGGGCCTTTCGAGGTCTGCATACTCGCATGGAGGCGTACGAAGCTCGGCAAAATTATGTCGGACGCACGCTGGAGGCGATTTTGGAAAAGTTATCTATGCTGACGCCGACTACTCCAACGCCGACAACGCCCACGCTAGTTGCTGCCGACATGGCTACACAGTCCTCCACTTCTGGTCCACGTATTCCTGCACCGCCTCTCTACAGTGGCGACCCTCAAGCCTGTCGTGGTTTTGTGAATCAGTGCCAGATTCGGTTCGCCCTGCAACCTGCAGAATTTAACTCTGAGCGAGCAAAGGTTGGTTTCGTGATCACTCGTCTGGCAGGGAAAGCGCTCGAATGGGCATCTCCGCACTGGGAGAAGGAGTCTCCTTTAATTGATGATTCCAAAGCCTTCCTTCAAGAATTCCGGACTGTGTTCGATGCTCCCGGTCGGGTGGCGACCGCTGCTTCTCGTCTGTTCCAGATCCGCCAAGGAAATCGCAGTGTTGCAGAATATGCCATTGAATTCCGTACTCTCGCTGCAGAGACTTGTTGGAACAATGATGCCTATCATGCTGCCTTCTACAATGGTCTCTCTATCTGCCTCAAAGATGACCTGGTCTCTCGTGAATTACCCACGCAGGTTGAAGACCTCATTGCTTTGTCTGTCAAGGTGGACACCCGTCAGAGAGAACATCAAGCTGATAGGGACCGAGTCAAGAAATTTCAACCCATGTTGGCTCCTCGCTTTCAAAGACCTCTATTACCTCCTACCCCCCAGCAGCCTTCTGTTATTCCTCCGGAGGAACCTATGCAAGTCGGAAGAGCTCGTCTCTCTGAACAGGAGAAACTCCGGAGACGTACGGCTGGACTTTGTCTGTACTGTGGGGGTCAATCTCACTTTGCCAACTCCTGTCCTGTGAAGCTTCAGAGTTCCTCTCTTCAAGGTAACCTTGGAAAGACTCATGTAGGGGGCGTTACTCCCAAGTCACAAGAGAACTCTCACAGGTTTCTTCTGCCTTTACAGATCCGTCTGTCCACTAAGACCATTGTTGGCTCAGCTTTTATTGACTCTGGAGCTGCCGGAAATTTCATGGACGCTCTCTTTGCCAAGCATATGAATGTTCCCCTGTTTCCATTGACTCCTCCACTTCGAGTAACCGCCATTGATGACCGACCCCTTGAATCCGAGTTTATCTCTATGACGACTGGGGAATTGCCTGTGCAGGTTGGGACTTTACACAAAGAAAAGTTATCGTTCCTGATTATTTCCTGTCCTTCTGTTCCAGTCGTCTTGGGGCTTCCCTGGTTACGCCTGCATAACCCTATCATTGATTGGTCCTCGGGGCAGGTTTCCCGTTGGAGTCCGTACTGCCAACAGCATTGCCTTCCTGCTGAACCCATCCAGAGGGTGAATATTTCTACGTCAGATTTGAAGACGCTTCCCTCGTTCTACAAGGAATTCTCTGATGTCTTCTGTAAAAAGTCTGCAGAATTTCTCCCTCCTCATCGTCACTACGATTGTCCAGTTGATCTCCTGCCTGGAACCATGCCTCCTAGAGGTCGCACTTATCCTCTCTCCCCAGCAGAGACCGCTTCCATGAAGGAATATATCCAAGAAAATCTCCAGCGGGGGTTTATTCGCCCTTCTACTTCTCCTGCAGGGGCTGGATTCTTCTTCGTGGAGAAGAAGGATGGAGGCCTACGTCCTTGTATTGACTACCGGGGTCTTAATAAAATCACCGTTAAGAACCGGTATCCTTTGCCTCTGATCGCAGAACTTTTTGACCAACTGAAGGGGGCTAAAATCTTCACTAAGTTGGATCTCCGTGGGGCGTATAACCTCATCCGCATCCGTGAAGGTGACGAATGGAAGACAGCATTCAACACTCGTGATGGGCACTATGAGTACCTCGTAATGCCCTTTGGTCTCTGCAATGCCCCCGCTGTCTTTCAAGAATTCGTGAACGACATTTTCCGGGATCTCTTGGGAAAGTTTGTGGTCGTGTACCTAGATGACATCCTGATTTTCTCCCAGGACCTTACAAGCCATCGCTCCCAGGTGAAGGAAGTACTCTCTCGTTTGAGGAAGAACTCTCTCTTTGCCAAACTGGAGAAATGTGTGTTTGAAGTGTCCAAGATTCCTTTTCTGGGCTATATCATCTCCCCAGAGGGTTTCGAGATGGATCCTGTGAAAGTGTCTGCAATCCAAGAGTGGCCACTACCACTGAGCACTAAGGCAATCCAGAGATTCATTGGTTTTGCCAATTACTACCGGCAATTCATTAAGGGGTTCTCTTCTCGCATTGCTCCTATCCTGGCCCTCATCCGAAAAGGGGGTAAACCCAGCTTGTGGCCCCCGTCTGCTATTGAAGCCTTTCAATCCCTGAAGGATGCCTTCACTTCCGCTTTGGTTCTCCGCCATCCTGATCCGGAGTTACCTTTCTTCATCGAGGTGGATGCTTCTGAAGTTGGAGCTGGAGCTATCTTGTCCCAAAGACATCCCTCTGATGGAAAGTTGCACCCATGTGCATATTTCTCTAAGAAGTTCTCTCCTGCCGAACATAATTATGATGTAGGAAATCGAGAACTCCTGGCTGTCAAGCTTGCCTTAGAAGAGTGGCGTCACCTCCTCGAAGGTTCCTTGATCCCAGTCACGATCTACACAGATCATAAGAATCTTGAGTTCATTCAATCTCTCAAGAGGCTGAATCCCAGACAAGCAAGGTGGGCTCTCTTCTTCTCTCGATTTAACTTTGTCTTGACTTATCGCCCTGGCTCCAAGAATCGGAAAGCCGATGCTCTGTCTCGAAGTTTTACTCCGGTGGATCGTACTCCTGAAAGACAAGAGCCAATTATTCCTCCTGTCAAGATCATTGCTTCTTTATACCCTCAATTTGCTGATCAAATTCTGGCTGGTCAATCTTCTGCTCCTCCTGATACTCCCATCGGAATGGCATTCGTACCTCCTGAACTTCGTCTGCCTATCCTGCAGCAGACTCATAGCTCCAAGCAAGCGGGACACCCTGGTCCTGCTAAGACTCTAGAACTTTTACGGCGTCTAGTCTGGTGGCCGACTATTCGTAAAGATGTCAAAGACTTTGTTGCTGCTTGTACCGTTTGTGCCACTTCCAAGCCTAGCCATTCTCGCCCTAGCGGGTTACTACAGCCTTTGCCTGTCCCCTCTCGTCCTTGGACGCATTTGGCAATGGACTTCATAGTCGAACTTCCTCCCTCCAGTGGGAACACCGTGATCTGGGTCGTCATAGATCGTTTTAGCAAGATGGCCCACTTCATCCCTTTACGGAAGCTTCCATCTGCAATGGAGTTGTCACAGTTGTTTATTCAATTCATTTTCCGTCTGCATGGCTTCCCAGCGGAGATTGTCTCTGACAGAGGTTCCCAGTTCACGGCGAAGTTTTGGCGTTCCTTATGCAAGGTCTTGGGTATTGCTCTCCAATTCTCCTCTGCCTATCATCCCCAAACGAATGGGGCAGCGGAGCGAGTGAATCAAGCCTTAGAACAATTCCTGAGAAATCATGTCTCCCTCTGCCAAGATGATTGGTCTGATCTTCTCCCGTGGGCGGAATTTGCTCATAACAACGCCTGTCATTCATCCACTGGAAGATCTCCATTCATGTCTGTGTATGGCCAACATCCTCAAGCCTTTCCGCAAGACTTTGTTTTGACTGATGTCCCAGCCGCTGATGACCATGCGGCCCATATGTCCGCTATTTGGGCTGCAACCAAGTCTAATTTGGAGAAGAGTGCTCTTGTGCACAAGACCTTCGCAGATCGGAGACGTAGGTCTTCTCCTCTCTTCAAGGTTGGTGATAAAGTTTGGCTTTCTTCCCGAAACATTCGTCTGAAGGTGCCATCTCCCAAGTTGGGTCCGAAGTTTGTGGGTCCATTTCCCATCTTGGAGATTATCAATCCTGTGGCTGTCAGACTTCAGCTTCCCCCTGAGATGCGAATCCCCAACGTGTTTCATGTCTCCTTGGTGAAACCCGCTACCTCCAACCGCTTTTCTATTGACCAGTCTCCCCCTCCTACTATCTCTGTGGATGGTCAACAAGAATATGAGGTGGAAAAGATCCTTGACTCCAGAATCTCCAGGGGTTCTCTTCAGTACCTCATCAAGTGGAAGGGCTTTGGCCCTGAAGAATGCTCCTGGGAAGGACACTCTGATGTTCATGCTCCTCGTCTTGTGAGGGATTTCCACGCCAGGTTTCCCCAAAAGCCTTGTCCTGGTGGTCCAGAGGCCCCCCGTGGGGGAGGGGGTACTGTCAGGACTGCCAGACGTACCCGGCCCAGAAGTATCCGCCAGCACTGTTTACATTCCCGGCTGTCACAGTGAAGATCCAAGATGGCGGCGCCCATGCTGAACACATGGCTGCAGCGTCGCTGTATGATGATGTCATCACTGGTGCCGGGATCTCATCATAAAAGGGCGCCCAAAACACTGTGACGGCGCCCAAGAATAGGATTTGCTGCCATTAATCCTGGGTTCCTGTTTGTGTTTCCTGTATCCTGATTCCTGCTCCTGCCTTGGTTTTGACCCCCTGCCTGGACTCTTGTTATTTGATCCTGATCTGCCTGCCATTGAACTCTTGCCTGGACTTTGACCTTGATTCTGCTTAACCCTTTGGATACCGCGACCTTGCTCCCTCAAGAGGGCTTCCTCCTTGATCCAGACTACCTCCCTGGAGGGAGCTCCCGGCTCCCTGACAGTAGGACAGGTAAAGGGATCTGTAGGATGCCCCAAGTGATTTTCAGGCTGGTTTTCGTCACCTACCCTAAACCAAATGATTACAGAGAGGCTACAGATGCACAGAGAGCTAAAGGTTTGTATTATGAGAAATAAATGATTCTTCTTGGGTGTTATCCATTAGTGAGATTAGATCTAAATGAGCAGTTTTGTAACATTGCTCTAAAGGCGTTGTTCATGTAAATGGGGATGTTGTACTATTTTATATGCGTCTTAATTGTTATCAAGTGCTTCAAAATCTTACATACATGGTCAATATTGGCGCTATCCATATACCCAAGGAGACAACATGGGCCAACCCTGATGTACAGTAGTTTCCTTCAAGGGTATGAAGAGTCTTTCTGTGAGATGTCATTCTTATACATTGCCCCTCTCTTTGTTATTTATCCACTGCTTTGTTTTCATTTACTGATTGCTGCTTGGAAGCTTTGTGTGTGGCTTTAATATTATAACCTGGAATATGCAGGAACTTCTAAATATGGCCCCTGAGATTAATAAAAGGAATGTGCAAAGCCTCTTAACATATCTGTCCTTATGAACTTGCTGTTGTAGATGCTTGATAGTGGAGTGCTTTCAGTTTGCTGTTAGAGTGGCCTTGATCTACCAAGATGCCTGGGGCCTTTCTGTGTCAGGTATGAGAGTCCTGCTATCATGTAAGCCTCTTCAGGTTGTCCTAAATGGAATAAATGATACATGTAGAGTGGAGATGGGGATTCCTGGAGCTGTATATTGTATTGTCCTTCAACACTGGTTTTATTGTTTAATAATGTTTAATAATGGTTACTAACTGGTTTCATCCACAGTAGAGCCCAACATACCCCCATCCATAGGTAAGAAGATCGCCGGGTTGGATTGGCTTGCCACAATACCAGTAGGCCCAAGTCAAGTCTAGAATCGTTCCCATTAGCCCTTTCTTACTTCCACCATATTCCTATACTGTAAAACCTGTATACCCTTTGGAACCATCTAAATGTTGTGGGAGTTGGCCCTGGAGGTCCAGTTCTCCTGTGGGCTCAGACTGACATTGAAAACTTGTTTTATTAAAATATTTGATTATTGTAAGGGTTCAGAGAAACACTGTTTTACGCTGTTAGTTCTCCTTTAATTCTCATACTTAGGGGCATGTTTACTAACATTGGAGATAAATATCTGGAGAGATTTCTGGAGATGTTGCCCATAGCAACCAATCAGATCTTTGCTTTTGTTTTCTAACATGGCTGTGGCTGTTTAAATCTAATTGCTGATTGGTTGCCATGGGCAATATCTCCAGAAATCTCTCCAGATATTTATCTCCAATGTTAGTAAACATGCCCCTTAGGAGCGGCAACATATAATGATGGCTCCACTAATCGTCCCTTTAGAAAGTCCTCATCTCATATGTCCCAAAGTCAAACTCTTTTCTCTGGTCAGAACTTCCAAGGGTCATTTCAAAATGCGAGTCACTGTTCAGACCTGTTCCAACTCCGAATAACACTTGCCCAGATGTTGATTGACATTTATAAAAAGGGGAAGTAAACGCTTGTTTAAATGACTTTAGGAGTCTGCCTCTTTATTAGGTGACTATTTATAGTTGCTCGTTTTTTACGGTTGATCTGGGAAAGGTTCTATTTACTTCCCATGTACCGTGTCCTGCATCTGTGGCTGCTCACGAGTCCATTTAGGCTCTTTGAAGGTTGAAAGAAATTACTATTTCTAAAGGCATGACAGGCTCTGGCAAAAGCATTGCCTGTTGAAACGTGACTGCTGATACACACACACACATATATATATATATATATATATATATATATATATATATATATATATATATATATAGAGTGAGAGAGAGAGTCACATAAAGGGTTCTGCACAAACACAGGAACAAACACGGGGAAATGACACTTTGAGCTGGCAGTTATTGGCTAAATAAAGATGAAATGGAAACGTTTTAATGCAGCGACGGCTGGAGATCCATAAACATTTGACGGCAAACAAAAGAATGAGGCTAAAAATTGTACACTTTATGTAATGGGATTATTTTCCAAGCCATAGACCCCCGTTAGCAGGGACCATCTGTACTCTCAATATGGGAGAATGCTGGGATTTGTAGTTCTGGAACAAGTGCATTGCCCGTTCCCCATACAATAGCTGGACTGGTGTCTATAGAAAATCTGCTCTTTTATGTTCTATTTTTTATTAAATATGTTCCTGCCAGGCTCAGTGGGTGACAGATAAGTGCAATATTTGCTGGATTAATTACATGTACATAGCTGCTCAGTAAGCCTTTAGGGGCTGCAGTTAATGAAAAGCAAAGGGCTGGTGACTGTAGGTACATACAAGTGCCCAGGTTACCGGCGTATCGAGAATATTGAGTAAAGAACAAATTATTTGTTAAGTGCAGATTATTTTCTCCAAAATGGGATTTTATCATTATAGCAATCTTTTATCATCTTTACTTATGTTTCAATAACCAACGCAACAATCAATAGTTTGCTTTCAGACCATTAAAAACTACATGTTGATTGGTTGCTATGGGTTACTAGAACATGGAGCTTCTGCAGGCTTTGAAAGTCTTCAGTTTGTTACCGATGTCTGTTGGGGCAGTGGTTTCACCATTGGCCGAGGGGTAGTGTGAACCTAGTCTGTCCCTAGTTAATTTTCTACTTTTAAATTGTAAGCTCTTTTGGACAGGGCCTACTTTATCTGTGGCATCATTTGTATTGAATCTATATGTTCAGGGGTCTCCTACTTTTTTTTTTTTTTACCCGTGAGCCACATTCAAATGTAAAAAGAGTTGGAGAGCAACATAAGCATGAAAAAAATTTGGGGGTGCCAAATTAGGGCTGTGATTGGTTATTTGGTAGTCCTATGTGAATTAGCAGCCTACAGGAGGCTCTGTTTGGCCGTAAACCTGGTTTTATACAACCAAGACGTACCTCCAAGCCTGGAATTGAAAAATAAGCACCTGCTCTAAGGCCACTGGGAGCAACATTAAACATCAGAACCACCTTTTCACTGCTTGTACAGTGTACCCAGTATACACAGTAATCTCCAGTAACCCAAATGAATGCTCTGAAATTAACATACCTGAAAAAAAAAGGAAACAAAAAGCCTCACATGTTTCGTGCATCAATAGTGCCTTATGGATTTTCTTTTGATCTGTTTAAGATGTTTGTGTCTAAATAAAATCACTTTTTTACTACACTTTCTCCACTGCTGTGGTCCAGTTCCTACTAGAACTATGTTCCTTGACTGTACTCCCCACCTCAAGCACCCAAAGAAAAGTGGACACCCATAGTCCTATTTCTGCTCTTCAGCCCTTGTAGGTGTAACATAACCCTGCCCTCTCACATTGCTACAACTGGTTCCTTGGGGGGTATTTATCCTGCGCTTTGGTTGGCTAGAGTTGGGGTGGCCTAATTTTCTCAGTGACGGCAAGCAATGTGGTTTTACCCAAGTGGGAACTCCCCTCTGAGCCTAATGCTCTAGATTCCAAAGTATTTCTGGATACACCATCATATTTGTATTTTGTATTATATTTGTGTTTTTTGTATGACGGGTGCTGCCATTTATGTACAGGCTTCAACTAAAATAGGCTCACTGTCAGAGATGGGTAAAAATACAAGTAGGCCTTAGGTACTGCAGTAAAATGGGGCCCCATACTTCTAATCACAGGGCCCCCCCTCCTTAGATGCATGCAGAAATGTATTTAGGGTGTCCAAAGATGGGAATCTGTATGGGCCAGTAAGTAGGGGGCTAGATAGTAAGAGGAAGGCAAGATAGTAACTGCAGGACAAGATGGTGACAGTTGGGCAAGATGGAAACAGTAATGTAATATGGTGCAAGTAGAGCAAGATGGTTATATTATGTTAAGACAACAGTAGGACAAGATAGCAACAGAAAATCAATATGGACATATTAGAGAAATAGGAGATAAGGTGACAATAAGACAAGATGTTTGGTAACAACAAGGCAAAACAATAAAAGTTGGGTAAGATAGCAATAGTAGGGTAAGATAGTAACAGTACGGTAGGATGGCAGCTGTATATCAAGGTTACAGTATTGCAAGATAGTAGCAGGGCAAGATGGCAGCATAAGGCAAGATTAGTGATGGGCGAATTTGCGTCGTTTCGGTTCGCCGAAAAATTTGCGAATTTCGTGTGAAATACGCAAAATGGTGAAAAATTTGCAAAACTGCACCAACGTCTCGTTTTTTACGCGAAAAATTTTTTTGACACCGGCGAATTTTTGCCGCGAATTTTCGCGTTTCGAATTTATTCACAGGCGGCGAATCACGTAAATTTGCCATGAATTTGCATCTGGCAAATAAATTTGCCCATCACTAGGCAAGATGACAACAGCAGGATAACAATGATAGAAGTAGGGCAAGATAGTAATAGCAGAAGCAATATAATAGGATGGGAAAAGCAGGTAAAAATGGAAACAGTAGAAAAAACATGAAAGTGCTGTGAAAAATTAAAGTAGGTAAAAATAATATAGCGATAGTTTGGCAATATGGTAACAGTAAGGCAAGATATGTTGTTCAACATTCATATATTGTTGAAGTTCATCTTCCACCCCTACCTAGAAAACATTGTGCATGATCAGCTCAGTGGAACAATTTTAAGAAATATGGTAGAACATTGGCTTGAGCCTTACTTAGCAGTAAGTGCTGAATGGATCATCTCTTAGGAGTGGCAGTACCCTTGCCCTATTAGCTTTCATTATTCCGACGGACCTAGAGCAGTGAGAGCTAACTGCTGGTTGGTTGAGTTGGAGAGTACGGAGGAAATTTGCCTCAATCCCAAGTCTGGTTTTATTGGTTTTGTGTTATTCTGGATAAATCCTATTTGCTTTTCCAAGGGCCCCATGGGTACAGAGTGGAAGGGAGTGCATGTTCTGGATGTTCTGTACATAGAAGGGTATTGCTGAGTGAATAATCAATCAACCTGTCTCCACCATGTAGTTCACAAGTGGTGAAATTTTAGAGAACTCTACCCATGTCCCGGTTATGGATGATTGCTTCAAGACTATCTGTCAGGCTGGTAATCAGCAGTCATTACAGTTCCATTTAGCAAACAATTTGGGCCGAGCCACAGGGACAACGTTGTGCCTATTTATTTTTCTAAATATGGCTGCTTGTAGGTTGAGTGTAGGGAAATCAATCAAACCCTTTCAAGGAGATATAGAATTACTGGCAGTCGTTTGTGGATAATTGCCCCCATTTCATGTTCCAGTGCAACCGAGACGTTCTTGCAATTTGTGTTAATTATAAGATGTGTTAATTTGATCTTGGGGAAAATATATGTTGTGTACTACAGAGTATCTTAACCGTTATCTCTTTGGACCAATGTTTAGATGATGCTGTTTAGGTTTTATTTAAAAGTGACTCCAACACTCCTTACATTGTACAAAAAGATAACAGCCTTTTGCGTTTCATGCTTACATGGGGCACTTAATCATAGGCTATAGCCTACAGCAGCAAACAAACAACCGTGGTCTAGTTTTGTGCCATCCCATCATCTAAGTATTGGTCCTATGATCCTTCTTGAGCTGAACGTCTAGGGCATGTACACCTGGAACCACTGTACAACATGATGAGTTTTCTACACTTTTGAATATACAAGTTTCCTAAACTGTTGCATACTTTATCTGGTGAGAAAGATTCATAAGTTTTTTCTAAGCAGAAGAACATCAGAGTCTCTTTCTTTTTCCTGACAAATTCTTCCTTGACTACTTGGTGGTCAGACTGGTCAAAGACTGACCAGCAGGGGCCGCTGTTGTGACAAAAGTACATGTATCCTTTAATATCTCGGAATTAAAAAAATAAATTATCGATATACATTGCAAAAGTGCTTGGAATAGCACAGCCATCAATTTTATATTCACTTATTTTTAAGGTTTACTTATCCTTTAAAAAAAAATATATGCAGATGAATTGGATTATGATAAGTATTCACTCAAATCTTTTGCGGGAGAACTAAAATTGAAATATTTGGTATAAATGAATATCACGTTAGAAGAATTGTGTTCTTAAATGGAATCCCTTCATTTCAGGGCTTTCTGGATAATGGAACCCGTGCTTGTATGTCAAATAAATTAACATTTTTGAAGAATCACATAAAAAATTCCAGACACCAAGAAACAGATTTGCTTTAACAAAACGCAATGAAAAAATACGCAAATTACAATAACCATTTTAATTTGGAGAACAAACATTTAAAAACTTCTGAGAGACTTCAATGTTTTTCCTTCCAATGTTTGGAATATAATAATAAGTCCACATTGTTTTATGTTCTTTTCTTTTTAAATGCCACATGTTCTTTTATTGGAGTTTCCAGGATATACATATAATACACAAAAGCCATGAATATCTTGGAAATTATATCCTTATAAACGGAGAGTAGTGATGTCATCAGTTATAAATGGTGAGTAGTGATGTAATTTCTGTCACATGACTCACTAAAATTTGTGTATTATAATTAATAAAGTACCCCCAGTTGTAAAATATGAGGATATTAGAAGTTACCTCGGAGTTCCATGACCTGTATAAAAACACTCGGCCTTCGGCCTCGTGTTTTTATATGGTCATGAAACTCCTCGGTAACTTATAATATCCTTATATTTTACAAGAGGGGGTACTTTATTAATTATAATACACGCCGCAATGTAGACTTCCCCAATCATAGATAGATTATACTGCTGATTGATGCCCTTAATAAAGCGTCTAATTATGTACTCGACTTTTTTAGAAAGAACAACAACCCCCTGATTATAGAAAAGTTTATATCAAAAACGATATAAGTCCCAAGGCTTCTTCAAGTAAAAAATATTAATTTATTGTCATTCACATTAAAACAGTAACTAGTACATACTACCCCCCATACCCCACCTTACGCGTTTCGCATCCTCCGGCGCTTAGTCATAGGTGTATCTGACTAAGCTTATGACTAACTAAGGGTGCGAAACGCGTACGGTGGGGTATGGGGGGTAGTATGTACTAGTTACTGTTTTAATGTGAATAACAATAAATTAATATTTTTTACTTGAAGAAGCCTTGGGACTTATATCGTTTTTGATATAAACTTTTCTGTAGTTGATTGCCTTTTTGAACTGGAGCGAGTCCCTTGGGCTTGGCTGAATAACTACATGGACTCCCGATTTTGAATGGAAACCCCCTGATTATGCCCATTACTATTTTTACTCTTAAAATACCATTTATTGAAGAGACGTCTCAATAAAAACATGTCGGACATTTTTTTTCCAATTGGAAAATTGCCAACTCGTAAAAAGGAAGCGATTTTATTTTTTAGCAAAATGGATCATTAAAGCAATTTGCCTGAACAAAAAAAATAATAGATGTCCAGCATAAGAGTCCGGAGAGGGTTTTGGAGGAAAGAAAACAAATGAATGTGGGGGGGGGGTGCCAAAAGTAATCAAAGGAAAGTGGTGTTCAAAAAAGAAAAATGTCTTCATTTATTGAAGGAATTGCATTTTAATGAGAATTTTGACTTATTTTCCAGAATTCTTAAATGACCTTAAACCAATACAATTTAGTGCCGATGTGCGTTCCATTGACTTCGAAGTGCAGAACGCATGAAGGAATGCAAAACATCGACAAAT
Organism: Xenopus petersii; assembly: GCA_038501925.1. NCBI lineage: Eukaryota > Metazoa > Chordata > Amphibia > Anura > Pipidae > Xenopus > Xenopus petersii. The sequence goes on from CM076683.1 coordinate 7,506,304, forward strand.
CTAAGTTATGTGTGTTTATTCATCTAGGGCCGCCAGTTTATAGGGCCTCGCGCACCGTAGGTAGTGAAAGGGGAGCTACCATCAAAAAATAACGTTTGTATTTGTGCAAATGTAAACGTTTAGCAGAGCGGTGATGAAAAAGTGATGACAGGTATTGAATTCTTTGCATTCGCAGGGAGGTTGTTTAATGGCCGTGTCTCCTTGCACTCTATAGGGGGTCAGCCTCTACTTGCACACCCCTTTTTAAGAAAAAATGTGCACCCCTACTATCATTTGGAATCCATGATTAGTGATGGGCGAATTTATTCGCCAGGTGCGAATTCCCTGCGAATTCGCGCAATTCGCCGCCAGCGAATAAATTCGCAAAACGGCCGCAACAAAAATTTGCCAGCGTCAAAAAAAAAAGATTCGCAAATTTTTCGCCGTTTCGCGCGAAATTAGCAAATTTTTCAGCAAAACGGCGCATATTCGCCCATCACTATCCATGATAAGCAGCTACTCCTCACTGGTGTCACTAGAAGTTTCAGGACCCATACAGCCCATTTAAAAGCCATACATTTTAGGAATAAGACCATTTCTATATATTGAAGCTAAATATCACAATAAATAAACATCCAAGTAATGGTGTATGGCTCTATCCCAAAACAAAATTAAAAGTCCGAAGTGAAAGAATATAGTAAGATATTATGAAATGGTTTCTCCACAGGACAAGCCCCAGTTCAACGGTTGCCAATCAGTTATTTTAATCTGTAAAAATCCAGGTTTTAGCAAATATGTAGGACAACCACTGCTATAGAAGGAGAAGGTCTTGTGATTGTAGGGCTTGATATTTAGCTTCAAAAATCCAGGTGGGATGAGGCCCATTTCCAAGTAAAGCAGTCGCTTAAGTCTTGATAAATTAAAAAGACTTTATTAGGACATGCGTTTTGTGCCTGTGCACTTACTGAAAGGCTTACGAAATGCATTAGGCTTCTGCATGTCCTAATAAAGTCTTTTTCATTTATCAGGACTTGAGCTACTGCTTTACTTGGAAATGGGCCTCATACCAGCTGGATTTTTTTATTCGCAGATATCAAGCCCTACAATCACAAGGCCTTCTCCTTCTATACCAGTGGTTGTCCTACATATTTGCTTCAAACCCCCATTGGAGAACCATCCTTTGCTGAGGGACCTCCAGCTCATTACGAGGTTGTAGACATAGGAACATATAGTTCAGCCATAGCAAAAATGTTCTCACTCTAAATGACCTTCTAGATGGGCTTTCAGGGGTATCTACTGTAGTAGAATCAATTGGCAATATCCTCAGATCTTACTCTAGTTGGCCTGAAGCCAGTTGAGATATCATTTAGAATGTAAAGTTAAGCTTTTCTCTTTTGTAATATTTATTTCAAGGGTTTTCATCACATTTTCTAATTTCCATGTGTTGTGTGCAGCTGATTGAGGTGTTCTGCCTCTTTCTTCTCCGCTAACTTGGTCTTTTAACATAATATCCAACCAGAAGCAACACAAGAGGCAGCGAATAGTAGAAAGATCATAAAAAATGGCTTTGTCCTAGGTAACAGTAAGTTTTCATTTAAACATCTGATTGGCGTACAATCACGAGTAATTGTAATGATTGTGTTATTGTGTGAGGATGAAAAAACACACTTTTAACCGTTTTTACCAGTAGCTAAAATAAGAGCCATTATATGGGTGTATATACAGGTCAGCAGTGATGAGCCAATCTGTCCCTTTTAGGTTTGTTGAAAAATTTGTGAAACTGCCTAAAAAATTTGTGGGACGGCAAAAAAAAAATTTTTATACCACTGAAAAAAAAGTTGACTTTTGCGCGTCAAATATTTTTTGTGCGCAACATTTTTTTTCTCCCATTGTAGTCTATGGGGCCTCATTTTTGCAGCGAAACTTCGTAAAAAATTGGCACATCACTACTATTAATTAGGGATGCACCGAATCCACTTTTTTGGATTCGGCCGAACCCCCGAATCCTTCACGAAAGATCCGGCGAATACCGAACCGAATCCGAACCCTAATTTGCATATGCAAATTAGGGTTCGGATTCGGTTCGGTATTCGCCGTGAATTTGCCCCTAGGAGTGTAAAAGGGCAAAAAGGGCTGTGATGTAGTGGGTTGGGTCTGTGCCATGTTGGGGGAAGGACTGTGACATCAGGGGCGGTGCTATGACGTGGCAATCGGTGATTGGCCAATATCAGGAAATCCTATCCGGGTTTTCCAAATTAGGGCAGCCAGTTTCAAAACAGGTGGCAACCCTGCAGTCCAGCGTAACCCTATAAGAGCAGCTATAGAGTGTTCATTTTATCAGGTACAGAAATGGGACCTGTTATCCAGAATGCTTGGTACCTGGGGTTTTCCAGATAATGGATTTTTCCATACTTTGGATCTTCATACCTTAACTCTACTATAAAATCACACAAACATTAAATAAACCCAATAGGCTGGTTTTGCCAATAAGGATTAATTATATCTTAGTTTTGATCAAGTACAAGCTACTAATTATTACAGAGAAAAAGGAAATCATTTTTAAAAATGTGGATTATTTGGTTAAAAATTGAGTCTATGGAAGACGGCCTTTCTGTAATTCGGAGCTTTTTGGATAACAGATCCCATACCTGTATATGGGGCTCCTGAGAATTAAAATGTTATATTTGCCACGACTGTGTATTATCTAACGCTCAGTTGAAAACAGTGGACTTGACTGGGTGGGGGTTTGTTTATACAAGGGAATACAGATGTCAGGAGCCATCAGCGGAAAAGCAAACACCGAGCAATAAAAACAGGTTTTCTGCTCCAATGAAAGTATTTTTTTGCAGGTACTGAATAGGAATAGTCTCAATGTCAGTTCAAATGATTTTCTTTCCCTTGCTGGTTCTTTAAATAGACGAGAGAATTATATTCTGAAAGCCGAAAGTAATTCAACCTACAAACAATTCAAATCATTTCTTTTAGGCTGGAAAATGTAATTGTTATGAAGAAGTTGTATAATCTTGATCTAATATTTAATATTAGTCGGCAACGTATCCCTTTAGCAGAAAATGCCTGACTGTCCCCATATTAATATATAAATTCCCAAAGCAATATCCGAGTTTGGAAATAGGTTTAGCCGCCCCATCATTGTTATAAAATGAAGTTTCCGAAGCATTTATTTGTTGTGTTTGACAGCACATTCTATAAGCAAATTATGGAAACTACTAGGGGTGTCAGACGAGCAATGAACTACACATGTCTGGATCTGGCATGTTAGAAAGACCAGGAAAACCAATTTTATAAACACTCTGGTTCTTCTATTTTCCAAAGTTTTCATTCATTATTATTGGTTGGAGATTCTATAAGCAAATTAGGATGACTAATATGGGCGCAATAAGTGCACCGACCTTATAATACACGAGTGATACTCAGAGTTCCCTGTATAACTCAGCCTGCAGCCTTGTGTCTTTATATGGTCACAGAACAACCCCTCAGTGACTTCTAATATCCTTATCATTTACAGTAGGGGGTACATTATCCCTTATAATACATGAGTGATACTCAGAGTTCCCTGTATAACTCAGCCTGCAGCCTTGTGCCTTTATATGGTCACAGAACAGCCCCTCAGTGACTTCTTATATCCTTATCATTTACAGTAGGGGGTACATTATCCCTTATAATACATGAGTGATACTCAGAGTTCCCTGTATAACTCAGCCTGCAGCCTTGTGCCTTTATATGGTCACAGAACGACCCCTCAGTGACTTCTAATATCCTTATCATTGACAGTAGGGGGTACATTATCCCTTATAATACATGAGTGATACTCAGAGTTCCCTGTATAACTCAGCCTGCAGCCTTGTGCCTTTATATGGTCACAGAACAACCCCTCAGTGACTTCTAATATCCTTATCATTTACAGTAGGGGGTACATTATCCCTTATAATACATGAGTGATACTCAGAGTTCCCTGTATAACTCAGCCTGCAGCCTTGTGCCTTTATATGGTCACAGAACAACCCCTCAGTGACTTCTAATATCCTTATCATTTACAGTAGGGGGTACATTATCCCTTATAATACATGAGTGATACTCAGAGTTCCCTGTATAACTCAGCCTGCAGCCTTGTGCCTTTATATGGTCACAGAACAACCCCTCAGTGACTTCTAATATCCTTATCATTTACAGTAGGGGGTACATTATCCCTTATAATACATGAGTGATACTCAGAGTTCCCTGTATAACTCAGCCTGCAGCCTTGTGCCTTTATATGGTCACAGAACAACCCCTCAGTGACTTCTAATATCCTTATCATTTACAGTAGGGGGTACATTATCCCTTATAATACATGAGTGATACTCAGAGTTCCCTGTATAACTCAGCCTGCAGCCTTGTGCCTTTATATGGTCACAGAACGACCCCTCAGTGACTTCTAATATCCTTATCATTGACAGTAGGGGGTACATTATCCCTTATAATACATGAGTGATACTCAGAGTTCCCTGTATAACTCAGCCTGCAGCCTTGTGCCTTTATATGGTCACAGAACAACCCCTCAGGGACTTCTAATATCCTTATCATTTACAGTAGGGGGTACATTATCCCTTATAATACATGAGTGATACTCAGAGTTCCCTGTATAACTCAGCCTGCAGCCTTGTGCCTTTATATGGTCACAGAACAACCCCTCAGTGACTTCTAATATCCTTATCATTTACAGTAGGGGGTACATTATCCCTTATAATACATGAGTGATACTCAGAGTTCCCTGTATAACTCAGCCTGCAGCCTTGTGCCTTTATATGGTCACAGAACAACCCCTCAGTGACTTCTAATATCCTTATCATTTACAGTAGGGGGTACATTATCCCTTATAATACATGAGTGATACTCAGAGTTCCCTGTATAACTCAGCCTGCAGCCTTGTGCCTTTATATGGTCACAGAACCCCTCAGTGACTTCTAATATCCTTATCATTTACAGTAGGGGGTACATTATCCCTTATAATACATGAGTGATGCTCAGAGTTCCCTGTATAACTCAGCCTGCAGCCTTGTGCCTTTATATGGTCACAGAACAACCCCTCAGTGACTATTTGTTGGACATCATTTTCATACAATCGCTGCCTGTCATGGCGAGAACATCATCTGATTTTTTTCTTTTTACTATTTAGTTAATCTGAATAGTTAGTAGCAGGTCGGACATAAGATATGGCCAACTAAGTCCCTTTAAGCTTTTTAATGAATGGAATAGTTTATTGGTTTATAATTGGTTGGGGGGATCCCAAATATGTTCAGGTTTGAAATCTCAGGTCCGACGACATATTCCCAGTATCCCTGTCAAATCTTCCATCATCTTTAGGGCTGTTTGTTCCATCAGAAAAGACTGGTACGTGATTGGGATCAGGAAACCCCTGACAGGAGTTTTCTAAAACAAACGGCCTTGAGGAATTCTCATATTTCCTGCAACTTCGACCCTCTACCAGTCACAACCTGCAACTGTAATTATGAGGTTTCTATGGGGGGCTTAACGGATTAGTGCTCAACCACCATGCGCTACAATTATTCATTATATAAACAGTCAGTAATGGAGACCTTAACCCCCCAAAGTGTGGGGCTGGCCCACCAGGGTGGCTTGGAGCAGTGGTAATGGGGCCCAGCCTGAACCCCAGTTAGAATGAGATTTGGTTGGATGATTGTTTTATCTCCTAAATATTCTTGGAAATAGGGTTTAAAAGGTGATACATGAATATATTCTATATCTGTTATGGGCCCAGCCTGAAGGTCAGTTAGGGGGGAGATTTGGGGTGAGTGTTTATTTGTACCCTGGGTACCCCTGGAACTATAGCAGGGTGACACCCCAATGTTTCTATATATCTGTAACCTTGTTATGAGCTAAGGGGGCCCAGCCTGAAGGTCAGTTAGGGGGAGATTTGGGGTGAGTGTTTATTTGTGCCCTGGGTACCCCTGGAACTATAGCAGGGTGACTGTTACCCCAATGTTTCTATATATCTGTAACCTTGTTATGAGCTAAGGGGGCCCAGTCTGAAGGTCAGTTAGGGGGAGATTTGGGGTGAGTGTTTATTTGTACCCTGGGTACCCCTGGAACTATAGCAGGGTGACTGTTACCCCAATGTTTCTATATATCTGTAACCTTGTTATGAGCTAAGGGGGCCCAGCCTGAAGGTCAGTTAGTCTCTGATAATAACTAGTGATGAGCGAATTTCTCCCGTTTCACTTTGCCGAAAAGTTAGCGAATTTTCAGCAAAATTCGTGAAATTTGCAAAACGCAGAAAAAAACGTGAAATTGGAAAGTTTCACAAAAAAATCATCAAATTTGGATATTTTCACAAAAAAATCGGAAATTGGAGCTTGTGTCCAAGCTGAAGTCAATGGGCGTCCCCGGACGCGCATCCAAAAGATTTTTTGCAGAAGAGATTCGCAAATGTATTCGCAGGCGGCGAAACGTTGAATTCGTGCCAGCTGAATTTATTTGCTATTTAATAATAACCAATATCTCTATTGAAGCACAGCATGGTATATTTTCCTATGGTCGGCAGTGTTCATTTAAGGTGCAGAAAACAAGGAAATGGTGAAATAAATGTTTATGAAAGTTACAACACATTCACATGAGAGTGACTCGCACCTTAGCTAACGTTTTCCTGTAAACCAGTTTATTTTATGATGTTATCTGGTGGGTGGATTTATTTTCCCAATCATCAGTTCCCTCCTGTTGTGTGTAATGCCCCCAGCACATAATGTTGTTCTGGTGCAGCTGAAAAGGTTTAGCCAAAGGGCCAGTATTATGCTGCTTCCATTTTTTATGGATATTTTAGTCCCTGTACTAAGCACAATTCAGCAGGAACAGTTCCCTAAGTTTGCTCATAGTCTGTACAGAGAGATCCCATAAAACTATGGCAGCATAGGTATTCCTCTGTACTAAGCACAATTCAGCAGGAACAGTTCCCTAAGTTTGCTCATAGTCTGTACAGAGAGATCCCATAAAACTATGGCAGCATAGGTATTCCCCTGTACTAAGCACAATTCAGCAGGAACAGTCCCCTAAGTTTGCTCATAGTCTGTACAGAGAGATCCCATAAAACTATGGCACATAGGTATTCCCCTGTACTAAGCACAATTCAGCAGGAACAGTCCCCTAAGTTTGCTCATAGTCTGTACAGAGAGATCCCATAAAACTATGGCAGCATAGGTATTCCCTGTACTAAGCACAATTCAGCAGGAACAGCTCCCTAAGTTTGCTCATAGTCTGTACAGAGAGATCCCATAAAACTATGGCAGCATAGGTATTCCCTGTACTAAGCACAATTCAGCAGGCAAATGTAAGTGTATAGGGGCACTTTAGGTTCATATAACTTTTTCTATTCCGAAGCTCGGAGCCGGGAGACATTGTTTTCATTAGGGTGAGATCACATGACTCAATGGCTTTTTCTTATTAAAGCGAGACTTGATAATTACAGTCTGGAAAGCTTATCCTTGTTATTGCTGGGCTCCCTGTGTTATTCCAACCCAGCAGGAATTCACCTTGGAGAAACCCAAATATCCAGGTGTGATCCCATTCCCAACCTGCACTGCTTCATGGAAGGGTATGTGGGGGCCCCATGCTTTTTGCTCCCCTCAATCAGTAGATGATTTCTGGTGTTATCTTTTACTGTGGGTTAAAGCAAGTCATTGGGTTTGATGGTGTCAGTGGAAGATAGAATGATTTGTGCCACATCCAAGATGGCAAGCAATTTTTTGGGAGTATAATAATCCACAGTGAATATGAAAAAAATATGCCCTGGCCAATACCTGGAGTGCTATGGGGAGATTTACTAAGGTTTGAATGGTCGAATTTTCGAGTTGGTTTTTTTGGTCAAAACTCACAATTTCAAGTTTAAAACTACCAACTTGAATTCAATTTGAATTCCTAAATTCGAGAATTATCATCCCCCCCCCCCTGGAAGTAACTCAAATTTGATAGGTCTCCACCTAAAACCTGCCGAGTTCATGAAGTTATTGGCAGAGGTCCTTACATTTAGGTTTTCGAATTCGATTCGAGTTTTTGGGTCGGTAACATTCGTTCGGATTTTAGATGTTCAAGTTTTTTCTCAAATAAGATGCCATTCAAGTTCGAGGTCATTCGATAATAAATTAGCCCCTAAATCTCATCACTCAAGGGAGCCCTCTTCCTAAAGTCTGTACCCCTTTCTTGCATCTCTTAAAGGAGAAATGTGTGAAAATCACGAATGTGCATTACACCTAGGGTCGCCACCGGTCTGTTGACCCGAACAGACAGGTATTTTGAGGGGCTGCCCGGGTGAAAACTTCCTTCCCTCTTTCTAGATAATGAAAACCGGGCAGGATTCCCCATGATTGACATGGCGATCAGCCAATCGCCACGTCATAGTCATGTGCCCCTACATTACGGCCCGTCCCTCTACATCACGGCTCCACCCCCCTGTCTGGTCTCCAACGGGCTAATAGGTGGCAACCGTAATGATACCCCTCTAGATATAGTGAATGTGCTTAAAAAAGTAGTGTTTTGGCTGATTTATTGAAAATTTCTGCAAAAACCATTCTAGTCCTACCCATCTACGCATATATAACAAAGGATATGTTGGTATATTATTTTATTTTTTGTTATCAGTGATGTCACAAAAAAGACTTCAGCAGTTCTGATTAGGTCCAGAACTAGGAGTAGGTAGGAAAGGCGTAACTATAGAGGAATCAGAACCCACAGCCGCAGGGGGGCCCAGGGAACAGGGGGCTGTACTGTAGGCTCTGCTTCCTCTTACCTGAGGCGAGGAAGGGGGACACAGTTGAGTCTGGAGTGGGCAGTGGCGGAGGCGTAGTGGGAAATGGCCGGGAGGATCGTTTGAGGGCATGGGCTAATTTAAGTTTGAGGTCAAGGCAAATTTATTGAAAGGCCGAATTTTCATTATTATCATTACAATTATGTAGACCTTCTTCTTTTGATAACCTAGTCTATCATTCAAACGTCTGCTTAGTTGCTAGGGTAAATTAGTCTATAGCAACTATACATACATTAGGGGTTGAACATAGATTTAACTATGTATGTAACTATATGTAACTATGTTTAAGTGCAATTTCAGACACAAATTTGCATGTTTTACCCCATAATGCAGCATATCCAACACACAATTCCAGAGTCAATGTAGCCAAACCTTAGGTTATTTTTAAGGTGACTGTTCCCCTTTAATACTGTTTGACTCCTGATATTCCTATTCCTTGGCAATGTAGATAATTTTCCCCTTTACCCAGTTGATTCAAGCTCCAAGGTGAAGTCACTTTCTGGTTTCATGTATCCAAGGTTGGAAGGTAAATTGACCTGTTGTGGGTCGGGTCAGGATCAATGGATCGATTGGAGCAAATTGTGGGTTGTGGGTCATAGGTATGGGTCGGGGACGGGTATGGACCCCTGCAGGACTCTGGGTAGCAGCAACCAGATGGTGTTGACCTGGACATATAGTTTTCCTTACATGTGCCTGTGATCTGGTAAAAAGTGAAGACCCTTTGTTCTTTCTTTGTGGAGACCACACTCCCATGGAGGCTCATTCTCTTATTAGGGTTTCATTGATTTACTGTGAATACCTTCATACTGTACGTCTTAAGTCTCATAAGTGCTTCTCAGTCTCTGGCGAGTCTCGATGACTAGACAATTCCATTTAGCCTTGGTATGTCTAGTGCACAAAACCAGTGGTTAAGATCATCTTGAGTCCAAGAAAACCTCTTCCATGGTGGGCTCAAAGATGTGGAATTGTGGGAAAATACCAGTACAATGGGAAAATAAGTGAAGACAAAGGACAAATGAAGAAGCACCAAACGCCACTCAGCAACAAAGCTCAGAACACATTCTACCTATGGCCTTTTCTGTAAAAGGAAAAGCAAATTCACCCACAGATACAGTAGATCCATATTTCTTTCTTACATCTACTGTTCATCCTATGAATGAATTAACTATTTCATGGCAGCAAATGTCCTATTTTTTATGAGAAAACATTTTATGGCTCTGTAGAGATCTATGAATGGCACTTATCTTCCTGTGTAAGAACTAAAACTATTGTATTCTACCCCATGGCTACACACCAGCTTGTTTATATAAACCATATTAGTGTTTGAGACATAAATACCAGCTTTTATCAGTGTGGGGGTACATGACAGATGCAGGGTCAAGTTGGCAAGCTGATCTTTCAAACCTTTCTTCAACACACCCCACTTCCATAGAGACAAAGAAGACAACCAGGTTGGGATACAACAGGCCACAGCCTTTCTTGATAACTTGCTATTAAAAAACAAACAAAATTTGAAGACATAGCACTAGTAGCATAAACAATATCACATAGATGGAACACCTGCTCAAAATACCTGTAGGTGGGTCACCTTCCATGCAGACAACTTCCCATGGGAGAGATGTGTGGGCAAGTAGAAATAGACAACCAGAATGCTTATTCCCTCAAAGCCTTGTCTGAGAAGATTGTGGACACACTTGGCACATGAAACCCCCGACCACGACTACGCGTTCCTCCCCAGCTGTGTTAGATGAACCTGACACACTTAAATGAACCTCCTCCATGATACTGTCACGGTCGGCACCCTACACCAGAACAGAGGCCAAGCACCCTGGTCTCGGCTCGACTTCACCAGTTAAGTGACCACCTTTGGCCTCGGGAGGAGCCCTCGGCTTACTTAGATGCCACCTGGACTTAACGAGAGGTGCAAGGCGTAAGTTCTGGCAGGCAATGGGGCACGACTGTTTACAAGGATGCTGGAAGATAGGAAGACACCAGGAACCGGCAGGCCGAGCCAGCACAAGCAGATAGAATAGTCAGACAGGCCAAAATCAGGATAGAGATCGTAGAATAGTCAGAGGACAGGCAAAGGTTTCAGGATTGGAGAGGTCAACGTAGTTTCAGACAGGCAAGGTCAGGATTGGAGAGATCAACGTAGTTTCAGACAGGCAAGGTCAGGATTGGAGAGATCAGCGTAGTTTCAGACAGGCAAGGTCAGGGTTGGAGAGATCAGCGTAGTAGCAAAGGGTCAAACACAGTAGATCAAGACAGGAATCACAGTAATAACACCCAGGAACAAGCTAATTGAACCTAACAATGGGCAAGGTCCTGTAATCTAAATGGGCTTTATATACCTTTGAATTTCGCGCCAATTGCACACTGGCGTGGTGACACCAGCGCGACTGCGCCTTTAAATGAGGAAGCCGGCACAGGAGAAGGAAGCAGCGCGACGGGCGTCCACGCCGAGGACGCAATGTGGACCCGCTGCTGCTAGACCACCAGGGTAAGTTCCTTACAAATACTCATCCCTGGTTCACACCAGAAAAGTAATTTCCACTTCCCCCGACTCAAATACCTTACTTTCCCCTCCATATAGCTTACTGACTCTAACCCTGCCTTAACCCTACACTTACCCCAGTCTACCTTTCTTGACACAGCCTGCACTGTTTCTGCTAATTTGAACGGAGCCACTTTAAGTTATATTTAACTGCACTGAGGCCCATTTCATTTGTTGGCGTTACTGGTCCTTTAATAGCTAATCTTTGGTCAATGGATGTTGCCTGGCAGCAAGCTCTAGTTAACAAAAACTGTGGTTTCTCTGAACTGGCTAATTCCAGTCCCTGCTCATGTCTGTTAGCAAACAGTCCCAAAAGTCAGTGGGAGCGAGTAAATATGACTACATTACTTCATATTATGACATTTTCCTCTAAACATTTCATTCAGAGAACCATCTGAACTGATCGCAACCCCCCTAACCCTGCTTGGCACCCAGACAATTTTTCTTGGGAAATAAAAGCTAGAAACTGTTTACATATTTTTTTTGGTCCATCACACTGGGAGACGTGTACCTCATGGGGATGAAGTCTAATAATATGTTGGTGGTTTTACAAGAAACAAAGCATGAAATCACTTTTGGAGAATGAAACATTTATGGCTTTCCAAAATGCATATTAAATGATTAGCTTGACAAAGAGTAATGCAAACTATCTGTGCGAATTTGTGCCTATTGCAAACAGTGAGCCTTTTCTATCCCTTTAAAATAAGATTTTGTTGGTTTGGCTAAATGAAGTATTTCCATATGGTTTTAAACCACAGATGTCGATCTTGGTCACTGAGCTTTTATTGAACTCTCCTTATCTCATGTCCCCTTGGTCTACTCAGTTCTTCTCCTAGCTGCTCTGTTTCTCTACTAGTTTGAAGGTTTTCTACCTCATTTGAACATTGACCTCTTAAAATGAACAACATGATTACTATGTGACTTTACTACAAGACTTCATTGTCCAAGTGCAGGTATGAAACCTTCAAACAAGCAAACAGGGCAGCTAGGAGGACAACTGATACTCAATGAACAAGTGGAGAATTGTTTTCCATCTTGGTCACTGAGCTATTATTGAGCTACAGTCTCTCCTCATCTCGTGTTCCCTTGGTCAACTAAGTTCTTCTGCTGGTTTGAAGTTTCCCTAACTGCATTTGAACACTGACTTCTTATAATTAACAGCACTAAAATATGTGACTTGGCTACAAAAGTTCAATGTTCAAGTTGAGGTAGTAAACCTTCAAACAGAACAGAGCAGCTAGTAGAACAACTGAAACTCAATGAACAAGTGGAGTATTGATGCCAATTCTGGTCACTGAACTATTGTTGCAGCTTCTCCTTATCCCATGTCCCCTTGGTCTACTAAGTTCTCCTGGCTGCTCTGTTCATCTGCTGCTAAGAAGGTTCTATAACTCCATTTGAACACCGACCTCTCATAATTAAAAGCACGATTACTATGTGACTTGACTACGAGAGTTCAATGTTCATATTCAGGTAGGAAACCTTTAAACAAGCAAAAGAACAGAGCAGCTAGGACAACTGATACTCAATGAACAAGTGGAGCATTGATGCCCATTTTGTTAACTAAACTATTATTGAGCTGCAGCCTCTCCTTATCTCATGTCCCCTTGGTCTATTAAGTTCTTCTAAAGGTTTGAGGGTTCCCTAACTCCATTTGAACACTGACCTCTCACAATCAGCCCAATACCATGTGACTTTACTTAACAAGAGTTCAATGTTCAATTTCAGGTAGGAAACCTTTAAACCAGCAGAATAACAAATCAACAAGGAGGACAACTGATACTAAATTATCAAGCGGAACATTGATGTCCAACTTGGTCAGTGAGCTATTATAAAGCTGCAGGCCCTCTTGTCTGTTTTCCCATTGGTTTTCTCCTCTTCCACTTGTTTAGCCAGAATCAGTTGTTCTTCCGACTGCTTTTTCTGCTGATTTGAAGGTTCTGCATTGGAAGGAGTCTAATCTGCTTTGTTTAACTTTAATCTAAATATGGTCTCTCTTTGTATCCCGCTCGCCACCATCTATTGGTTGTGTTTGACCCTGCCTTGGTCTACACCAGGGATCCCCAACCTTTTGAACCCGTGATCAACATTCAGAAGTAAAAGGAGTTGGGGAGCAACACTAGCATGAAAAATGTTCTTGGGTGGCAAATAAGTGCTGTGATTGGCCATTTGGTAGCCCCTGTGTGGATTGTGATCCTAGATTGAGGCTCTGTTTGGCAGTGCACCTGGTTTTTATACAACCAAAATTTGCCTCCAAGCCTGGAATTCAAAAATAAGCCCCTGCTTTGAGGACACCGAGAGCAACATCCAAGGGGTTGGAGAGCAACATGTTACTCACGAGCTACTGGTTAGGGATCACTGGTCTACACGTTGTCTCATCATCCTCATTTCTATCCAACAAAACCTGAGTTTCATTTGTATCATAGTTAAAGTGAAAAGGCTAGCCTTAGTTGAAGACCCCCTACACCTAATATTGATTGAAGAATGATGTTGATGTTAATCAGCTGTAGTGAAGGCTGAGCTTATTGTCTTGGGTTTGTACAGCTTAATTACATAATCCCTTGGAATGTAATGGGAGGAGAACTTCATATAAAAAAAACATAAAGCACCCGATTTTGTTTTATAACATTCAACTCTTGCACACATCACTGAGATTTACAACAGTTGTGATCCCTGTCACATTGATTCAACTTCTGCTCCCAGTGATAAAACATGTGGATGGCATTGTGCAGATTTGTTCTCATGGTTTCAATCAGTGATGTAACAATAGAGCAGACCCAACATCTGCAGCTGCAGCCCGGGAGCGCCCAGTGTGGGGCCTGACTGATATTCATATTAATGGTATATCTCAAACATCTGATCATCTTTCAAAAGGCTTGAGAGGTTGGATGACCTAATAATAACTGCTGTGGGAAACCAGGTGGACCTGGCTATGTTATTGGTTTCAATATAAGAGAATGGGTTCCCAGGGGAAAACATAGTGAGTATCTCACCTCTGTAGGAGATGCAACAGTGTGCTCATGTACAGTCAGACTAACTCCTACAGTGTGTGACATACACAACCAAATGTATCATGTCATGTAAAATGTATCATTTTCTCACTATGGGGTTCATTAACAACCCCACATGATCCAGTTCTTGAACCATTTGTAATGCTTTAGATTCCATCCTTGGTGCTGTTCCACCTGTGTCACTGGTGGTGGGCGTTATACTGGAACATGGAAGCCAATATAGGGGTCTCCAGACCTGTATTAATTTGTGAACCCCTCGGTGACTTCTTATATCCTTATCATTTACAGTAGGGGGGTACATTATCCCTTATAATACATGAGTGATACTCAGCGTTCCCTGTATAACTCAGACTGCAGCCTTGTGCCTTTATATGGTCACAGAACAACCTCTCAGTGACTTCTAATATCCTTATCATTTACAGTAGGGGGTACATTATCCCTTATAATACATGAGTGATACTCAGAGTTCCCTGTATAACTCAGCCTGCAGCCTTGTGCCTTTATATGGTCACAGAACAACCTCTCAGTGACTTCTAATATCCTTATCATTTACAGTAGGGGGTACATTATCCCTTATAATACATGAGTGATACTCAGAGTTCCCTGTATAACTCAGCCTGCAGCCTTGTGCCTTGGTGGATTTTTTTAAAGGTGGTCACTCCACTATGACAGTACGTCGTGGGGAATACTGCTGTTTTCCCGACATAGCGTGCATTTTCACTGTTGATTAGGCAGCTTGAGAAGGGCCTGGGTTTGGGCCGAAACTTTAGTTTTTGCTTTACAATAAAGTAAGTTTAATTTTAAGACCTGTGAGTGCAGATCCTGCTAAAGGGATATATGTGTGTGTATATATATATATATATATATATATATATATATATATATATATATATATATATACAGGTATAGGACCTATTATCTAGAATCATCAGGACCTGGGGCTTTCCGGATAATGGGTCTTTCCATATTTTGGATCTTCACACCTTAAGTCTACTAGAAAATCATATAAACATGAAATAAACCCAATAGGCTGGTTTTGCCTCCAATAAGGATTAATTATATCTTAGTTGGGATCAAGTACAAGCTGCTGTTTTATTATTACAGAGAAAAAGGAAATAATTTTTAAAATTTTGGATTATATCATTATAATGGAGTCTATGGGAGACGGCCTTTCTGTAATTCGTATGATGGGTTTCCGGATAACGGATCCCATACCTGTATATGTATTTAGTTTGAGGGAAAACTCCCCTAAAAATATTAGGAGCATTGTGGTCATCTCTTAAGAAACCGATATAATACATAATATATTATTTTGATCCAAATAAACACCTTTTTTGATTTGATATGTCCTGAGAGTGCAAACTTCTTCATTACTCTACCTAATTTTTGGGCTTATTGCACCCAGGCAACTGTGACCATTTGACGAATTGTGCCGGCTACCAGACTACTTTATATATAATATATAATATATCATATTTGTATTCTCCTGTTCACTGTTATGGATAAGGCTGCCGTCAGCAGACTATAATAGAAGCTTCATAAACATCTATGCTGGGATGTACAAGGCATGTGTATTTGAACTGGACGGCAGCCTATCAGAGCGCTAGAAATGTAATGAGTTTTCACAGTGAATAATACAAATGGACTGATGGAATCCCAGGAGGCTGTGCTGACGTGTGTGATTCTTAGCAGATTGTACTACTGGGTGACACATGTCACAATCATATCCTGAGCAAAAATGCTTAACACGCCAGATATTCTCATTTACTGGTTTAACATATTTCATTAGCATATTCCTTATCCCTGACGCTCTCCTGCCTCCTTCTCACTCTTTTGCTGTTCTATTCTCCCACCTTATTGCCGTTCTTTAGAATTAGTGATGGGCGTGAATTCGGGGCGAATTTGGACGAATAAATTCGCAAAACGTCAGCGAAAATTGCTGGCGAAAGTTCGTCTGTGCCAAAAAAAATTGTCGCAGATGTCCAAAAAAAACGGACAGGCGTCAAAAATGGCCGTCAACGTAAAAAAAAACGGGCCGTCTGCGTCAAAAAAACCGACGCCGGCATCAAAAACTAGACGCTGGTGCCGTTTCTCAACTATTTCGCGAATTTTTTCGAATTTCGCTGGAAATACGCAATTTTTTTGGCGAAGCCACACGGCGCAAATTCGCCCATCACTATTATACTTAAGATAGAATTACTCCTTATTGGAGGTAAAACCAGCCTATTGGGTTTCCCCAAAAAAAATTGTCGCTGGCGTCCAAAAAAAAATGGACGCCGGCGTTAAAAACGGGCGTTGGCATTAATAACGGAGCTTCGGCATCAAAAACGGGCGTGAACATAAAAAAACGGGCGTCGGTGCCGTTTCGCAAATTTTTCGCCATTTCGGCGAAGCCAAACGGTGCAAATTCGCCCATCACTATTTAGAATGTTTCTCTATTTCCTCCTCTCTCTTGTCTTCTCCTTTTTGTCTGCTTTCTGTTCTGCGCTCATTCCTATTACAGGTATGGGATCAGTTATCCAGAAACTGATTATCCACAGAGCTCAGAATTACAGAAAGGCCATCTCCCATGGACAATAAATATAATATAATATAATAAATAAATATATATAATATATATAATAAATATAATCAATGAATCCAAATTTTTAAAACCTCTTCCCCATTTCTGTGTAATAATAAAACAATAACTTGTACTTGATCCCAACTAAGATTTAATTAATCCATATTGGAAGCAAAACCAGACTGTTGGGTTTATTTAATGTTTATGATTTTCTAGTAGACTTAAGGTATGGAAAGATAATTTATCTGGAAAATTTCTGGATAACAGGTCCCATACCTGTACTTTTCTCTTGTTACATTTTCTTTAGCTATACCTTTGTGCCTTCTTGTATGTTTATACATACAGGTATGTGACCTGTTATCCAGAATGCTCAGGATCTGGGGTTTTTTTTTCAGATAACAGATCTTTCTGTAATTGGGATCTTACCTTAACTGTACTAGAAAACCATGTAGACATTAAATAAACCCAATAGGCTGATTTTGCTTCCAATAAGGATTAATTTTTATCTTAGTTGGGATCAAATACAAATACAAGCTACTGTTTTATTATTACACAGAAAAAGGGAAACAATGTAAACATTCAATAAATCAGTTAAGTTTCCAATAAAGATTAATGATATCAATATTTATAAATACAGGTATGGGCTCCGTTATCCGCAAACCCGTTATAATAACAGGTGAACCACTGTATAGGTATGGGATCTATTATCCAGAAAGTCCCGCATTATGGAAAGGCCATCTCCCATAGACTTTTATCCAAGAAATCCAAATTTTTAAAAATGATTTCCTTTTCCTGTGTAATAATGAAACATTTTAAAGTAGACTTAATATTTAAAAATCCGGATCTGTTATCTGGAAAACCCTAGGATAACAGGTCCTATATCTGTATATTAATTATATCTTAGTTTCGATCAAGATACTGTTTAACTATTACAGAGAGAAAAAAGGAAATTATTTTTTCAAGATTTGTATTAAATGCTAATCTATGGGAGACGGCCGTTACGTAATTCGGAGTTTTCTGGATAACGGATCCCATACTTGTACATGGAAGACCCTATCAACCTATGGCTTTTGCAGGTTCAGCCTTCAGCCATTTTTTCGCCTCCACTAACCCATTCATGATTTTTCATGAGCACATATCAACTTGAGGGATAAATGCAGATGTGTTTAGTCGCAACTAGTGATGGGGAATTGCTACGTTTTGCTGCGACTCCATGCCTGGTGAAAAAATGTGCTCATCACTATTGTAGAGATAGAGAATGGGACCAAAAGCCAATGAGCATGAAGCATTGAAGTGTATGAAAAAATTATTTTATTAATGGTACAAGCTCCTCTTTCCTGTAGGCGCAACATCTGCAACAACTAGTCCTTTTTTTCATGCAGTAAATGGCTTATTTCTCTCCAAATATCAACTCAGACCATGATTTCAATGTGAGATTACTCTGAGACCAATGATGTATGGAGATTAACTGGCCTCCCACTGTTGCTGAAAAATGCTGTCAGTTACTTTAGGGTAGAACTCCACGAGTGGTTTTTCGTCGGTTCGACAACCCCAACAAAACGCACGTGACGAGTCGGATGGAGTCGCGCGCGTCAAGATATAATTGGACTGAATGAAAAGTTGGAGGTAACAACGACACGGTCCGAGCTTAGTGTCACAATAGCCTTTGATATAATGTCTGTCCAAAAAATCATCCAAGTCCCTCTTATAGTCATTAACTGAATCAGCATCACAACATCACCCGGCAGTGCATTCCCCAACCTCACTGTCCTGACTGTGAAGAACCCCCTACGTTGCTTCATATGAAAGTTCTTTTCTTCTAGTCTGAAGGGGAGGCCTCTGGTACGGTGATCCACTTTATGGGTAAAAAGGTCCCCTGCTATTTGTCTATAATGTCCTCTAATGTACTTGTAAAGTCTAATCATG
This sequence comes from Xenopus petersii, assembly GCA_038501925.1. Lineage (NCBI taxonomy): Eukaryota > Metazoa > Chordata > Amphibia > Anura > Pipidae > Xenopus > Xenopus petersii. Next base: position 7,525,152 of record CM076683.1, read on the forward strand.
TCCCCTCGCAAGCGCCTTTTTTCCAGAGAAAACAACCCCAACCTTGACAGTCTACCCTCATAATTTAAGTCTTCCCTCCCTCTAACCAGTTTAGTTGCACTTAGTCTCTGCACTCTCTCCAGCTCATTTATATCCCTCTTAAGGACTGGAGTCCAAAACTGCCCCCATACTCCAGATGAGGCCTCACCAGGGACCTATAAAGAGGCAGAATTATGTTTTCATCCCTTGAGTTAATGCCCTTTTTTATACAAGACAGAACTTTATTTGCTTTAGTAGCCACAGAATGACACTGCCCAGAATTAGACAACGTGTTATCTACAAAGACCCCAAGATCCTTTTCATTTAAGGAAACTCCCAACACACTGCCATTTAGTGTATAACTTGCATTTATATTATTTTTGCCAAAGTGCATAACCTGCATTTATCAACATTGAACCTCATTTTCCAGTTTGCTGCCCAGTTTTCCAGTTTAGACAAATCACTGTACAAAGTGGCAGCATCCTGCATGGAACCTATAGTTCTGCACAATTTAGTATCATCTGCAAAAATAGAAACAGAACTTTCAATGTCCACCTCCAGGTCATTAATAAACAAGTTGAAAAGCAAGGGACCTAGTACAGAGCCCTGCGGTACTCCACTAACAACACTGGTCCAATTAGAAAATGTTCCATTTACCACCACTCTTTGTAGTCTATCTTTTAGCCAGTTCTCTATCCAGGTACAAATACTATGTTCCAGGCCAACATTCCTTCATTTAACCAGTAACCTTTTGTGTGGCACTGTATCAAATGCTTTAGCAAAGTCTAAGTAAATCACATCCACTGCCATCCCAGAATCGAGGACTCTACTTACCTTCTCATAAAAAGAAATTAAGTTAGTCTGGCAAGATCTATTACGCATAAAACCATGCTGGCACAAACTCATAGTATTATGATTTGCTATGAAGTCCAGTATCTTATCCTTTATTAACCCTTCGAAAAGCTTTCCTACCACTGACGTCAGACTAACTGGCCTATAGTTTTGAGGCTGAGAACGGGATCCTTTTTTGAATAGAGGCACTACATTAGCAATTCGCCAGTCTCTCGGCACTATGCCAGATCTCAATGAATCCTGAAAAATTAAGTAAAGAGGTTTGGCAATCACAGAGCTAAGCTCGCTAATTACCCTGGGATGAATACCATCTGGCCCTGGACCTTTGTTAATCTTAACATGTTCTAGTCTCTTATGAATTTCTTCATGTGTGAACCATTCATCATTAGTTGTATAACTAGAATTGGGACTGTTAAGAAGGAAACCTTCACTTACTGGTTCCTCATTTGTGTAGACAGATGAAAAATATGAGTTCAGAATCTGCGCTTTTATTTTGTTTTCATCTACCAGCTGACCCCCCTCTGATAGTAAGGGTCCCACCCCTTCCTGCTTCATTTTTTTACTATTAACATATTTAAAAATAATTTGGGATTTTTTTTTACTGCTTGCTGCAATATCCTTTTCTATAGCAATTTTAGCTTGCCTTATAGCTTCTTTGTATGATTTATTGGCCTCCTTGTACCTTATAAATGTTTCGGCTGTACCAGAGAGTTCTACCCTTAAACACATTACAGGCCCTGGAATAGGAGAGTAAATGGTCTCAAGTAAATATTGTGGACAGCTGGTGCCAACCCAACGCAACTTAAGGTCCACCAGATGTTGATGACGTACAATTCACAGCATTGTTACCAGGGTATCCTGGGAGTTGTAGTTCAAAACCACTCAAGAACTGTCGGCTGCCAAAGCCTTAAGTACAGAGGAAGCAGATCCTGCGGTTGCAGGGGGACTCAGGAGTGTAGGGGCCCTGGTGATGCCCTAATTCAGTGATCCCCAACCAGTAGCTCGCGAGCAACATGTTACTCACCAACCCCTTGGATGTTGCTCCCAGTGGCCTCAAAGCAGGTGATTATTTTTGAATTCCAGACTTGGAGGCAAGTTTTGGTTGAATAAAAACCAGGTGTATTGCCAAACAAAGTCTCCAGTAGTCTGCCAGTCCACATAGGGGCTACCAAATAGCCAATCACAGCCCTTATTTGGCACCAACAGGAACTATTTTCATGCTTGTTTTGCTCCCCAACTCTTTTTACATTTGAATGTGGCTCACGGGTAATTTATCTTGATAGGCTAGGCCAACTTATCAATATTTTGGAGCCCTAAATTGAATTTGCTTTGGGGGCCCCGTAGCATCTAATTACGCCACTGTCGGCTGTGCAACGCCATTTAACATCCAGCTCATATGAACGCATTTATATTCTGTTTATTTACAGTGCCATGCAAATTATGAGGGGATTTGATACTGTGTACAAGGAACATTCCTTCTCTGTATATTTGCATTTAGACACATGGGTGGGAATTGGTATTTATTTAAAAAAAAAATGGCAGCTACGAAATAAAATAAAAAAACAAAGGGAAAAAATTCACGTCAAAACATTTCCAAAAGAAAAACATCAAATTGCAATATTTACATTTTCCCATAGTTTTACATATTCCTCAGAGGGCCTCAATTATTCCGTCTTGAGAAAAAGAATTCCTAGCATTCGCAATATCTTTCGACAGAATCTACTGTAATTCCTGAAAGGCTGACCTGACATTTGTCACAAAGGAAATCTTAATTTAATTATTATTAAATACACCCCCAAAAAAAATCCCAAAACCGACACCCCACGTGAAACCTCTGAATAATTTAATTTTTTAGCAGAAAACCATCCTCAATTTGTATTCAATTTCAACCAAAAATTGATCCTGGGTCTCAGCTTGTCCACTATACCACAGACAACTTCTATGCACAAAATTGGAATAGCTGTAAGATTATCTTTTCACAAAAAATATTCCATAAAAAAAAAGCGGAGTAGAAAAAAACTCATTCTCCAAGGGGCTGAATTCAACTGAATAATTCGAAGAGGCTGCTTTACAAATATCTAAGATTGCAAGTTCAAGGCAAGCCCCTGCTTATCACCCCAACAGCCCCCTTCCACTTGGCACAACTCAGACGTTGCACAACTTTTAAAAAAAAAGTTGTAGAGACAGTTGTAAAAAAAAATGTCTGGTTATGGAATAAAACTTAAATATTGTCATCAGTTTTGGAAAACTTGCCTGCAAAGGAATTCAAGCACACAAGACATACATACAAAACAATCGCAAAGAATTCAAGCCAAACTAAAACTTAGCACTTAAAGGATAAGTAAACCTTTAAAATAAGTGAATGTAAAATTGATGAGGGGGCTGTTCTAAGCACTTTTGCAATGTACATTTATTATTTATTTGTTTTTAATTCCAAGATATTAAGGGATACATGTACTGTTAATATGAATGAATTTTGTTACAACAGCGCCACCTGCTGGTCATTTTCCCACCAGTCTGACCACCAAGTAGTCAAGGAAGTTGTCAGGAGAAAGAAAGAGGCTGCTCTGATGTTATTCTAGTTATGACAAATTTGATAAAGGTTTCTAATTTTTCAAAGCAGAAATTTCTGGATTCTCTTATGATGCATATTCATAGAATGAATTAATTCATAGATCTCACTTTACTATTTTTTTCTTTCCTTCTCAGACAATTATTCGTGGAACGTGCTCTGAAAACCTTTCTTTGACTGCCCTGTTGGAGAGGTACTGCGAGGCTCTGTCTGCTCTCTATAACATCACAGGTAACATCACTGCATCACTACTTTCCTGGGTGTTTAGCTTATGTTATAAATACATCAAGGTACAGGTATGGAACCTGTTATCCAGAATGCTCAGGGCCTGGGATTTTCCAGATAACAGATGTTTCTGTAATTTAGATCTTCAAACCACTAGAAAATAATTTAAACTTTAAATAAACCCAATAGGCTGGTTTTGCTTCCAATAAGGATTAATTATATCTTAGTTGGGATCAAGTACAAGTTACTGTTTTATTATTACACAGAAAAAGGACATTTTTAAAAATCTGGATTATTTGGATTAAATGGAGTCTATGAAAGATAGCCTTTCTGTAATTTGGAGCTGTCTGGACAATGGATTTCTGGATAACAGATCCCATACCTCTGCAGTGGTATACCTGTTATTGAATAAAGTTACATGGAGGAAACCAATGTATTTTCTCCACATTTGCACCAGCAAAAGGTTGTTTGTCTATTATCCAAGGTGTTATTTTAGACTTTTTATGTTGAACCAAATATGCAATAATGAAGATACTGTAGGTGCCATCAGGTTCCATCTTGGTAACCAAAAAGGGCTTCATAAGAAGTTGGAGGGGTTTGGGCAGATGGAACAATGGCTTAAACTGGTTAGGAAACACTTATCTGGTAAATTATAGACTTACACACAAAAATACAGTTGGAGGGTATGAATCTAGAACAGTGAACCCCAACCAGTTGCTCATGATTAACATGTTGCTCTCCAAACCCTTGGATGTTGCTCCCAGTGACCTCAAAGCAGGTGCTTATTTTTGAATTCCAAGCTTGGAAAGTTTTTGCTGAATAAAAACCAGATGTACCAAATGACCAATCACAGTCCTTATTTTGCACCACCCAGTAAATATTTTTTATGGTTGTGTTGCCCTCCAACACAGAACATCTGAATGTTGCCTTTGGGTAAAAAAGGTTGGGGACCCCTGATCTAGAATTTGATGCCTTAAATGCATGCAAAGTGAGCCTTCTGAAAATCAGAAGGTATTTACTTGTCTCATGCCATACACACAGCATTGCCTAGATACCAAAATAAGGCCCATAAGGCATCATGGGTGGAGACATGCAAATCACTCCTTTATGTCCCTTTGGCCAACTATGAATCCAGAACCGCTGGTTGAAACTGGTTAAGCACATGGAGGAATGATAAGCTGTACAACGCTTATCATGGAAATTGTGTAGATATTTCCCTCTGAGTTGTTTGCTGGCATCCCCTGAGAACCTCTCAAGCTGCTGTAGTATTTTATTTCCTAAACTAATGATAAACTAAGTTACGACAAGATGGGGATTGTAGTTGTAGTGGTATGAAGGCACACGTTGGAGATCCCTGGTACAGAATCTAAAGCAGGGGGCCCCAACCTTTCAAATAAAAAAGGCGTTGGGGAGCAACACTAGCATGAAAAATGCTCCAGGGGTGCCATATAAGAGCTATAACTGACTTGGCAGCCCCTGTGTGGATTATCATCCTACATAAAGCTCTGTTCGTCATTCCACTGGGATTTTTATGCAATCAAAATGTGCCACTCCAAATCAGAAATTCAAAAATAAGCTCCTGCTTTGAGGCCACTGGGAGTAACAGCCAAGGAGTTGATGAGCAAAATGTTACTCCAGAGCCACTGGTTGGGAAAAACTGATCTAAAGCATATCTGCAATTAAAAAATGGGTTGTGTGGTCTTTGCACATGCTGAGGTACAGCCTGATACAGTCCAAATTCACCCGAAACCTTTCTAATTTTTGAAATTAAGACGCTGTCCTACCTATATATATAAAGATAGTATGTTGATTTCTATGTTTAAAAGTGCAACTATATTGGTTTGTATAGACATGTATGGCTACTTTAAGTGAATGAGATATGTTGCGTATGGTCTAAATCAAAAAGAGAAGAACCACAGGTCTCTAGCTGTTGGTAGAAAGCTGGGAGTTGCCGATCAGGAAGGTCATTTATGAACAAAATGCAACAAGATGCCCCTTGGCCCTAGCCAATAGCACAAAGGGATGAAGTAAAGAGAGCACAATGACTTATATAATGCACTATCCATGCAGGCACATACATCTTCCACATCATTTCCCCAGCCCCTAAAGCTTCGGCTACAACTCTGTACAGGGCATGTGACTGGTTTACTTGCGTATCATGGCCTCGATCTGCTTGACCTTATCTAAGCAAGGTTGCCACTTGCCACTGGCACGCACAGCAATAATTGCTAGAGTAGCGCAGCTCCCGTTGACTTCTAGAAGACCTCAGCAACTTTTACTTGGCAAATTTTTGTATTGGAGGTCTTCTTGGCTTGTACAATGTATGGATTTTTTAAGAAATAAAGAAGATTTGTGGGAAAAAAAAATTTGATTGTGATGTGTTTATTCACTGATGTGAATTTACCACTGGAAGCAGCATGACAAGGATATTAAAGACAAACATTTGTGTAACTACTGTAGGTGTCTTAGTGACAGGCAGGACAATGACACTGCCCCTACATTATGGGAGTAATGAAGATCTTTCTCTTGGATACCCCTCAAGATGGACATCTGTATCTCTAACCCACAGTTAATTCTCCTGGTTCATTCTGTCTCCCATGAGGGCTTTCACCTTGTTATTTGCCCACACTTCATCCAACTTCATCAGATCTTTACTTCACAATTCATTCATCTCATTTCTTCTCTCTCACGGAGATGCCATTCATTTAATCATTGTGTTCTTTACTCCATAAATAAGTGTGGCCAACAACCAGTCATCAGCAAATCTACTTAGTTCCTTCTCCCACAGTCTGTATAACCTCATCAGTGCACTCTGTCTGTAAGAAAATACCTATTAATAAGGCAAATAATCCATGTGATGTGATTCATTCCCTGGTGGCTGGTGTAGTTAACCTATTCCCACTGTCTCCTTACCCTGTTCCTCTAAATCTTATTGTCACTTCATAGAATCCATATTGTTTCCCTGCTCTCGACAGTCATTCTGTATGTTAGAAACTAAACTTCATTCCATGCAAATCAACATATGGTACCTGCCTCCCGGAATTAATATAGTATGTGTATATGAGTGTGCTATAAAGTATATATTACACAGTCAAGTATACTCTGTACACTGTCTACAGCCTAAATGGACTGTGAAAAAATGTGGTTATAGTTAAATCAGAATTCCTGTTTTCCGGTATAAGTTCCAGTGCTTATCTCTATAGAAGCAGAGTGCAAAAGTGAACATCATGAATACTCAATAGATTCCACGAATTTCACATCTAAATGTATAAAACTGTCCTCATCAGTTTAATAATGTGTGTGTCTGAGATCCACTTTGTTATGAAGATTCACATTATATTACCCCTTGTGCCTTTATATGGTCCCAGTACCCCTCAGTGACTTCTAATATCCTTATCATTTACAGTAGGGGGTACATTATCCCTTATAATACATGAGTGATACTCAGAGTTCCCTGTATAACTCAGCCTGCAGCCTTGTGCCTTTATATGGTCACAGAACCCCTCAGTGACTTCTAATATCCTTATCATTTACAGTAGGGGGTACATTATCCCTTATAATACATGAGTGATACTCAGAGTTCCCTGTATAATTCAGCCTGCAGCCTTGTGCCTTTATATGGTCACAGAACAACCCCTCAGTGACTTCTAATATCCTTATCATTTACAGTAGGGGGTACATTATCCCTTATAATACATGAGTGATACTCAGAGTTCCCTGTATAACTCAGCCTGTAGCCTTGTGCCTTTATATGGTCACAGAACCCCTCAGTGACTTCTAATATCCTTATCATTTACAGTAGGGGGTACATTATCCCTTATAATACATGAGTGATACTCAGAGTTCCCTGTATAACTCAGCCTGCAGCCTTGTGCCTTTATATGGTCACAGAACAACCCCTCAGTGACTTCTAATATCCTTATCATTTACAGTAGGGGGTACATTATCCCTTATAATACATGAGTGATACTCAGAGTTCCCTGTATAACTCAGCCTGCAGCCTTGTGCCTTTATATGGTCACAAAAACCCTCAGTGACTTCTAATATCCTTATCATTTACAGTAGGGGGTACATTATCCCTAATAAAACACGTCATTTTTATTTTCTTAATATTGCATTTCTTTTAGATTTACCTGTTGAAGGGTTTTTACAGGACATTTACAGTAGGAGTTGAACCTTGAGTATTATGTTAAATGAGACCACTGGCCAAGTGGTTGGCACTTTTTACTGCATGGCCAGATAGTATTGAACATTTTGTTGAGTTGATGGCCCAAACCAGTGAACTTTAACTAAAAGACAGGGAGTAGAGGCTACTCTCATTCCATATCTGCCAATGCACCACAATCCACATTCACCATGATCCCCAGAAGTGACATGACAGGTCCTTTATTATTGACCAACTATGATCCATTGATATTGAAGAAGAGTGCGTCCAAAGTTCCTGTTTCATACTGATAGTCAAAATTGCCCAACCATATTGTGCTTGTGTGGCTTTCTTTACTGACTTGGGAATAGATTAAATCAGCAATACCCAAAGGTTCAATAGTTATGTACCATTAAATCTTAATCTGATGATCTCTACATTCCAACAGCAGAACGTTGTCTTGTTGGCTGGAAGTGGAGCAGTGGGAGTTGCATTTCTGCAAGAGCAATTGCAGTTGGACATGCAGGAGGTATATCATGAAAATATCCAAGATATCCATATATTTTATTTATGACCAGCCCCCAAGTGACCCCTCTGATGTTGGGGGCACAGGAACCTGTCAGCCCTACCTTTTTAGATGGTCATGGCAGCCAATGAGATGTTACTGGTCAGATCTATGGAACTGAAATGGTAACTATTGGCTGGTTGTTATATAATGAGGCCTTCCCATAACCCGACAGCTTGTATAGTATGATAGATTAGTCAGCAAAGGGGCTTGTATCTGGGAAATGAGAACTATGAACAAACAGACGTTTCCTGTATGTACAATTCTCACAGACCCCTAATTATTTACGTGCTGAACACAAACAGTTTTTGGATCGCTCCTTGCCCGCAGTATAGATATTTTGTTATAATTAACATTAAATATGACTGAATCTGTTAAATTCCTGGCAGCAGAAATTAGCACCGTGGCAATGCAATTCCGAAAAACTCAACCCCATACAGGCGACTCTGTGCTGTTAATGTTACTAATTAGCGCCGACTGAATGACCGCATTGATGCATATGGAACCTTCCTGTTTATCACTTACTCATAACAAATAAGTTGTGTTCACAGGGAAAATATTGGCCCCTGTCTCATCCCCACAGAAAAGCTGCACACAAATAAATAAATCTATATCAGGGTAATCTAAATGTAATGCCCTTGCCAACCCAAAGGAATGACTTAGAAAGCGTTTTATGGGATTTTAATGTACATAAACACTTCACATTACATGGAATTTGATGTTAATGCCTATTTTTAGCTGATGGGGACTTGAAGTACAAGCCTAGCCACTGTGCAAACTCAATGCATAGGGCTGCTGTGTGCAAGTCTAAATAAAACAGCTTGATGAGAGTGAAGAAATGCTTTACTGGTCGTGTCCATTTTTAGCTCCAGATCTTGGAACTCTTCCTTCTGCCACTTGTGTTGCAGGTGTAATTTTAGCTTACGTTGCATGAATATGTGTGTCTTTGGAAAAGAAGAAGCAGCAGAGAGTTGCATTGATGCACAGACTCTTTATCTGGTGAGCGTAGGCAGTTGGAATGATGATTGGTCTCCTGCAACCAATTCAAAGCCATCTATACCATGCAAGTATAAAACTCAACTTTATGGGAGTTTTTATACAGTCTTATTCCAATGTTCAACCAAAAGCTGCTGGTCCATTTGGAGAAGCCCCATGCCACAGTGTGTAGGTGGTTATTAAGGATTCAGTGTCTTCCAGTGCTCACTGATCTGCCTGGTGGTTGGAGATCAGCTAATGTTGGACTGGGGCTCATTGGAAAAGAGTAGATCACAGATTTTGGGTTGAAGACCCCTTTGTAGTGTTTGATTTGGTTAAGCTTCCTAATCTCATATTGGGAAAGGTGGTGGCTAAAGTCATCCTATTATAGATCTAAGGGCATCCAAGATAGCATTCACCCTACATTTCACCATTACTGGTTGCCCAACAACATGGGCAGTCAGGCACTTTAAGGATTTCACAAAGGGCCACAAAAGGATCTTTATTCAAAGCTAAATTAAAACGGTCAACATCTCCATCCATGTATCTCCAGGATGGATAGAGATGTTGACTGCTTAAAGAGATACAATTTTTTTACACCTATTATAATATTGCCTTTCAAAGTTACTTATAACTTTGCCATAAAGTATTTGCACAATGCTTTTTATTACTGATGCCCCATGTTCCTCTAGGAGGGGGCTGCCATATTTGTGCAGCATGAGTCCGTTAGCATTAAAAACTTTAACTGACATGCTGAGATGGGACAGTCAAGTTGGCAAAACAGTCAGGTTTCGAAATTTCAACTAACAATTACTTCCAAAAACAAACCTCTCAGCAAAAAACGATCAACAGGATCTATAGGTAACTTTTATTACTACAGCACCACCTGCTGGTCACTTTTGGACCAGTCTGACCACCAAGTAGTCAAGGAGAAAGAAAGAGGCTGCTCTGATGTTCTTCTGCTTAGGAAACAATTAGAAACCTTTCTCAAATCTTTCCTACGCAGAAGAACATCACAGCAGCCTCTTTCTTTCTCCTTGACTACTTTGGTGGTCAGAATGGTCAGAAAATGACCAGCAGGTGGGGCTGTAGTAACAAAATTCATTCATATTAACAGTACATGTATCCTTTAATATCTTGGAATTAAAAAAATAAATAATGAATGTACATCGCAAAGGTTCTTAGAATAGCACTTTCGTCAATTTTACATTCACTTATTTTTATGGTTTACTTATTCAATAATGTGCCCGACTGCTCATGTTGGTTACTGTTTCTATATTTTGGTCTTGTGAGGGCCCTTTCTCTGTATCTGGTTTATATTCATGAAAGCCCCCCATTTAGAATCTTGGCCACACTAGAAAATGATTGTCTTTGACCCGGGCCCCACAAGCACTTCCCTTTCTTCTCTCTTCCCTTCTTCTTATACAATGTTATTTTCTTCTCTCTTCTGTCATTCACTTTTCCTTTCTGACTGATATTTCTCTCCCTCATTTCCATATGTCAGTTTTCCCTCTCCATTTTTCTCCCTGTGGACTTCTCTTTACCTTCTTCTTTACTCTTTTCTCTGCTTTGTTACTTTTTTACTTGTATTTATTGTTTCAGCTCTATCATCTCCAGGGGGTTTGTGAAGGTTAGCACCTCGGAGTTCAGCCTGTGATTACAGTCTTACTGTATTTACATTTTTATAGACAAGACAAACGTTGCTAGAAATGATCAGAATGACCTCAAAGCAAATCTGTTCCCCAGCAGTTCTCAGGGGATAGACACAACCTAAAGGAAGAAGAAAAGACTAAAAGAAGCTGTGAATATCCTTCCACTTAAATAATCCTTTATTTGCCACGACAGAGCTATCAAACTTAATTCCAAGGCCAATTGAGAGTGGAAATCAGCTCCTCTCTTGGTGTGTGTTTGAGTTTCATTTATTTATTCTTGTTTTGCAGCGTTGATGCCTTTTTGAAAATTGTTTGAAAATGACTTTTTTTCAAAGGCCATTAATTAAAAACAATATCAGGCGGATATTTTGCATTGATACTGACAGAAGTTGGTGGGAAATCACTCTCTAATTGTTATTGAATGGCACAGAACAATGATGACGACTGATTAACTGCATGAAACCTAAAAAAATACTTTTTACTAAACCCTAGCAATTTAGGTGAAATATCTCAATTTAAGAGAAATATATCATATTTGATGAAGCTAAGCACCAAAGCACAATCGATGCTTTACACTACACCTTGTGGTTTGACGTATGGATTACCAAAGACAAGGCCCAAATTGCAGGGCATGAGAATCCAATTATTGTTTTCTCATAATAAAAGATATTAAAGTTTTAGCACATTTGAATACATTACAGAGAACCTAAGGGCACACACAGACAATGCTTTCAATAACAATTACAATAACTCTAAAACCACAAAAATGTTTTGAATGTGAAGTGAATGTGAAATGGACAACTTCTTTGATTTGTATTTTCTTTTATTAAAACTCAGCCTAACCTGCAACCAGCCCTAACCTACAAAATTGTTGAAGGTCCCACACATGACCAATATCCACGTCTTCTTGCTCTCTACACTACTTCTGTGTATACTTCTGGTTCCAAGACAGAGTCTTTGAGAACAGTGGAGGAAAGTACTTCCCGTACCCAACCCTAACCTTCAAAGGTTGGCCGCACTTCAACCCAAACCTGCCCAACTGGTGGTCAACCCATGGGTCACAGAAGGTTTCATGTCAACCCCACATCACTAGTAGACATATATGCAAAGCCTACAATGTGTATATTGACCTGGTAATAAAACATGATGAGGGTCATTTACCTTCCCCGGGGCCCTAGTGCAAGAGCGCTAAAGGGCACAAATGTATGTCCCTAGTGATCATTTACAGAGCACTCGCACTTGACAGCCACAGTAGGAGGAACAGCTTAGCCCTATCCTTACTGTCTGCCTTAGGGTAGATGTAAATGGTGCACAAGCTAGCAGTAGTGATGAGTGAATTTTTTCACCAGGCATGGATTCACGCCGAAGTTCTGCACTTTGGCATCTGCAAATTTTTCGCGAAACTGCAGAAAAAAATCTGCCTCAAAAAAATCGCAACAAAAAAGTTGACCATGACAAAATTATTGCCAAGACTATGAAGTGACCATCAGAAAAAAAGCCCATTGACTTTAATGCATTTGGAGTGAGACAAAATTGTCGCGTGCGTAAAACATTTTGACACCTATTGACTTAATTTCATGTTTTGGGAATTTTTTGCCTTTTCACAAATTTTTTCTCAGTTTTGTGATTTTTTTGTCAAAGTGAAACATGCAGATTTGCTCATCACTAGCTAGGAGCAGATAGCAGATGGGTGGGGGGGCCTACATCCCCACCCTTCTTAGATTGAGTGCAGACTGATGAATTTGATCGAGTTCTACTGACTAATGAACTCCAAAAAAAAGTAAAAGTGCACTTTACCCACTGCATGGGGCATTGTAAACATGTCTGGGTGTCTTATATGTATAACCTAAATGCATGGAACTATAACATTGTTGTTGTTATTTAACCGGAAATATCTTTTTTATCCCCATTCTGCTTCATTTTTTTATGCATTCAGTGCCCTGAATTTTAAAGGATAAGTAAACATTTAAAACAAGTGAATGTAAACTTGGCGAGGGGGCTATTCTAAGCACTTTTGCAATGTACATTCATTATTTATTTATTTTTAATTCCAATATATTAAGGGATACATGTACTGTTAATATGAATGAATTTTGTTACAACAGCACCACCTGCTGGTCATTTTCTGACCATTCTGACCACCAAGTAGTCAAGGAAGAAGTTGCTCTGATGTTCTTCTGCTTAGGAAAAAATTAGAAACCTTTCTTAAAATCATGTATCCTTTAATATCTTGGAATAAAAAAAATAAAAAACGGATGTACGTTGCAAAAGTGCTGAGAATTGCACCCTTGTCAAGTTTACATTCACTTGTTTTAAATGTTTACTAATCCTTTAAAGTAGCAAATCGCTAAAAATTATATTCAGAAATATGTTTTCAATCCTACAATTCAAACTTTTTAATTAAATTATTATTGTTTCAATATTTCTTTGTAATTTTTTTTTATTTATAGAAATAATATGCTCCTCTGGCCCAACAGCTTACTGATAGAATGCTTTCTCTGCACATTTTTTCAATATTTGTTTGAAGTAATACAATATATGGTTCCCTGGGTAATAATAGTTTTTAAATTACAAACATCATTTTGTAACAAAATAAGTTTCATAATTAAACTGCCTTACGTAGAAAAGGGATGAGAGATTTCTAAAATCCTCTGCACCAATGTTAAAATTTATACTGCGAAACTCATTAATATTTAAACAAAAGTAGTGGTGGTGCTAAGGGGAGGAAAAAAGTTGTTAAAACTGAAAGAAACCGTTTATTTTAGCACTGAAAAACCTAATTTATACCCACAAAAAGTCTGCTAATCCCTAAGGAATGTTATAAATTAAATTATATTTGGACTTGATAAAAATTTTAAAATAAATAATCGAAAATCATTTATATTTAATTTAATATTTCCTTATAAGGACTAAAAATGTATATCACCTTAAAGAAGTATATGTAATCAAAATTAATCAAGTCCTCTCTTGGATTAATAAAATAAATTGGAGCAAGACTTTTTAATGAAATTTGAATAGAAATGTATCAATTTTGCAATTTTTATGTAATCCACTTTCTATTATTTCATTTTTGTTTTCTGTTAATGGTCCTTTAATAACATTCTGAGGCAGAGATTGTTAAAAAAAATGCTTTCATAATTATCAGTTTGTTTTTCTTCCACTGAGGAATTCTTGTGCAAAATCACCTTAATAAAGTATATGTGATTTAAATTAATCAATTCCTCTCTTACATTCTTCTTATATTCTTGGATTCGTTTTAAAATAATTGGGACAAGTGTTTAATACAATTTTAATAGAAATTGTATAAATTTTTGAGAAACAATTTATTTTACTTTCTATATTTTTCCCCTGTTGGTGGTTTTAAAAAAAATTGTGGGGCTAATATTTTTTTAAAAACTCTTCTTTTTTTAAGGGTGTAATGCTTACTGTTACTTGTTAAAAAAACGAATTACAAACAGTGTTTTCATATTTATCATTTTGTGTTTTTTCCACTAAGGGAAAAAATGGGAGTCTTAATCACCTTATAATACAAATATGGAGGGCTATGGCACAAACCACCAGTACTTGCGCCTGTTGGTTTATTCGTGCTTAAAATAATACAATATTATAGACCACTGAAATGGGCTGAGCAACAGCAGAGGGAAACAGACAAGAGAAGGCAGATACAAGAGAGCCAATTCATTTGCCCGAGTGAGAATATTGTAAATTCAGCAAAAATAGAAATGATTGCATTTCAAATAATTAACTAATCACATAATTAGTGAGGTGGAAACAAACATAATTTCATTTAATTTTAAAAAAAAAAAAACAATAACTCGCTTGATCCAAAATTTGTACAAATATCATTTCGGTAGAATTTTTTTCTCCGAGCACACTTGTGGCTCCTAGTCGTGACAACTTACACATAACACCTGATGGATCTTGTTTCTTCATGTTCTGTTGTTACATACTGGTGTAGTTCTGTGACCCCTCTAGATCCTGACACTTAATCCAAATTGGGTGAAGACACTAAAACCCAGTGTTACAAAAAATATACATCCTAAACAGCATTTATCGTTGCCAGAGCCTACATCTGTAACCTCTTTCAGCTAATTATACGGCACGCTTGCTACGCAGAGGTCAAGAGACGGCACAACTGTGAACTCATTTGAAAGCTCCATGAAACCGAAGAGAGGTGGCCACTTGTTCCTTAGTTAGACCTATTCATTCTCTCCCTTGTATCTGCTCTTTGCAGAATTTTATTCTGATAAAACACATTTATGGAAGAATTCTATACAATTATACGGTTCCGTCGAAACACCTCACAAAATTTGCCCTTAAACTGAACAGTACACTTAAGTCTTGTGACTTTCAAACACTGGACAGCTCCAGATGAAGCCATTTTGGGGAGATTTTGCTCATTTTTGAATATACAAATTCCATTTAGTATTTGTCCAAATATTTGGTGGAGGATTCGGTTTTTGGATTCCCAAATCCAAAAACTGCTGTTTTGGAGCATCACTAGAATATCTATCTATCTATCTATCAATCTATCTATCTATCTATATCTATATACGGTATATATTTTTTTGTTTTGTTTTGAGGAAATAGTTGTTTTATGGAATGTACCAACAAACAAGAATCACAGATGGTTTAAATGTTTACTAATCCTTTAAAGTAGCAAATCGCTAAAAATTATATTCAGAAATATGTTTTCAATCCTACAATTCAAACTTTTTAATTAAATTATTATTCTTTCAATATTTCTTTTTAATTTTTTTTTATTTATAGAAATAATATGCTCCTCTGGCCCAACAGCTTACTGATAGAATGCTTTCTCTGCACATTTTTTCAATATTTGTTGGAAGTAATACAATATATGGTTCCCAGGGTAATAATAGTTTTTAAATTACAAACATCATTTTGTAACAAAATAAGTTTCATAATTAAACTGCCTTACGTAGAAAAGGGATGAGAGATTTCTAAAATCATCTGCACCAATGTTAAAATTTATACTGCGAAACTCATTAATATTTAAACAAAAGTAGTGCTGGTGCTAAGGGGAGGAAAAAAGTTGTTAAAACTGAAAGAAACCGTTTATTTTAGCACTGAAAAACCTAATTTATGCCCACAAAAAGTCTGCTAATCCCTAAGGAATGTTATAAATTAAATTATATTTGGACTTGATAAAAATTTTAAAATAAATAATCGAAAATCATTTATATTTAATGTAATATTTCCTTATAAGGACTAAAAATGTATATCACTTTAAAGAAGTATATGTAATCAAAATTAATCAAGTCCTCTCTTGGATTAATAAAATAAATTGGAGCAAGACTTTTTAATGAAATTTGAATAGAAATGTATCAATTTTGCAATTTTTATGTAATCCACTTTCTATTATTTCATTTTTGTTTTCTGTTAATGGTCCTTTAATAACATTCTGAGGCAGAGTTTGTTAAAAAAAATGCTTTCATAATTATCAGTTTGTTTTTCTTCCACTGAGGAATTCTTGTGCAAAATCATTGCTGATGTTTTGGGCCAAACAATAATCACCTTAATAAAGTATATGTGATTTAAATTAATCAATTCCTCTCTTATATTCTTCTTATATTCTTGGATTCGTTTTAAAATAATTGGGACAAGTGTTTAATACACTTTTAATAGAAATTGTATACATTTTTGAGAAACAATTTATTTTACTTTCTATATTTTTCCCCTGCTCTTCACTTAAAGGAGAACTCAACCGCCAATTAAGAAAACCACTTTCTACTACCCGAGACAGTTACCCCTCCCTGCTTCCCTCCTCATACTTCAATAGCCCTGAAAATGTTTCTCACCTATCAAAGTAAGCCCAGCGGAGCTTATGGGCGCCATCTTCCAGATTGCCAGTCTTCATCTGTAATAGAGCGCCGTATTTGCACATGTGCAGTTGGAGCCGTCTTCACTTTTGTACTGACTGTGCATGCGCCCAAAGGGCCAAAGAGGACCTGAAGAAATTTGAAGATCAGAAAGATGTTGCCCACAAGCTCCGCTGCGCTTACTCTGCACTGATAGGTGAGAAATATTTTAGGGACATTTTCAGGGCTATTGAAGTATGTGGGGGGGGTGAGCAGGGAGGGGGGACAATCTAGGTTAGTAGGTAGGGGCTTTTTCTAATTGGAGGGTTGAGTTCTCTTTTAAGAGACAATGCAAAGAGCTTTATTTGTATTTTAAACCTTCAATGGTTTTGATCTCAATATGGTATATATATATATATATATATATATATATATATATATATATATATATATATATATATATATATATATATATTCATGTTCCATTAAAGGATGGATTCCATTGAGATTCACATTCCATAAATCAATTTGACGAGTTAAGATTTTCAAGGAACCTCACAGAATTGAAATTTTGACAGAGAAAAGCTTAAATTCACATTTTCCAGCGGAAAATCTCTCCATGTATATTCCATTTTATCGTTCCCTTCCTAAATACCTCCTGGCTACCTCTTAATAGTCAGATTCTAAGTACGATAATAGCTGCTGATGAATGGAACACCTCAATGATGCATGAAAAAGGACTATTTTGCAGAACAGCCATGGGTTTCTTTAGAACACTGATGAGCTTGAGGCCACTTTAACAACATCATTGACACGGGAGACACTTTCAGCTAATCTGTGTATGCATCAAGGGTTACCATATTGATTTTAAACAGGGCCCATTTAGCATGAACATGACTACGCACAACAGAAACCTGTTAATGATGTGGCTCCAACACATTCGTTAATCTGCTTGCAGTCTCAGTTGTCAAATTAGTGCTAGAGGTTTTCTCGTAAGACTCCCTGACTACTCCATGGCCTTTCACAACTCTGACCTACTTGTGTCTAGAAGTCCCAGACACTCAGAACTAATTTCATAGAAAAGGAAAACATAATTTAACATATTTAACATGTCAGGTTGAGATCATTGTCGGGGGTTTTATTAACTTTGACAGACTGTGACGCTAATGAAAACTTTGCTTTTAATTCTGTAAAAACATTTCCAAATGTTTTATTATTATATGCTCCTTTTCCTCTTTATCCCTTGGATGGTCTATACATTTTTCAAAATACACAGGAGGCCAGTCCTAAGGAAATTGCAAACTTGCCTTTCCAAGGGCAAGGAAGAGCTTTCTTGATTCATGTCTTTCAGTGAAACTCTAGTAGGGACCTTTACTCCTATGGAGCAGGGTCCAAAGTGCCATCAATGGGCGCAGCCCACCATGTTTTTCTACTTTGCTCTCTACCATGCAGGTAGCAGAATTGCAGGCAGTGTTGTCTTCAAGGGTGAACTCCAGAATGGACCACAGTGGATGGGTAGGTATGTCTGGAGGAGGACCCTGTAGACCCTGTAGACCCTTGAATTTGCAGACTCGGTGGGCCACTGACGCCTCAGACCAATGGTGCCTGCATGAGTAATAAAGGTCTTGCTTTTATGCAAGTCTTTGTAAAATACCCCTTATTATGTTTTATGCTGTGTTAGAGCTTGGGTGGTGCTGAGTTCTAACACCCCACTAAATTGTTAACACCTGGAAATTAACAAGCAGTGTATTCATATATAATCAGTGCAAGTCAATGATATGGGAGGAGCTGTGTAAGTGACAAAAAAATTTGCTGCGACAAAAAAGTCACTTGTGTAAAAATTGTCGCTCATTAAAATAGTTTTGATGCCCATTGACTTTAATGCATTTGGACAAAAAAAGTCATACGTGTAAAAATTTGATGCGCGTCAAAATTATTTTGACGTATTTTGACGTCCATTGATTTCAATGCGTTTTGCTAAGTTTTTGGCCATTCTGAGAGTTTTTGTGGGATTTCCCAAAACTTTTCACCAACGAGAAAGACTTGCCCATCGATCTGATGTTTGTCATATGTCGACCTGTGTCTCTAAAATTCTAAATGGAAATTTAGTAAGCGAGCCTTCAACAGCCCTCTGCCCTGCATTGACGTATGGGGAGGGAATATTTAAGGAGAAATTAAGCTTTATTTTGATACATTGAATTATGGAGTTTCCATCCGACGTGTGGGAGAGCTGTCTCATTACAACACTCCAAATATACAAACCATTTGGAAATGATACATGGCTATGTTGATTTTATCACTCTTGGGAAGAATGGAGGCATGAATAACTAGTGCAAAATGGTGAAGTTTCTGTATGCGACGGGGCACTCCCAGATCCAGTTGTGAGGCCCCGTGATTTATGTAAAATGCAACCTATGATCAGCTGTTGCTACTCCATCTTGCCCTACTTTACCTGCTATTGTCCACTATTACCACCATAGAGAGCCACCATCATGCACACACCCTTAACACAAATATAGGGCTGGTGACAGTGATGGTGGTGGGGATGGATCTCTACATCATCTATGCGAAGGGGCACTCCCAGATCCAGTTGTGAGGCCCCGTGATTTATGTAAAATGCAACCTATGATCAGCTGTTGCTCAAGCACAACCCAAGGCTCCTCCATCTTGCCCTACTTTACCTGCTATTGTCCACTATTACCACCATAGAGAGCCACCATCATGCACACACCCTTAACACAAATATAGGGCTGGTGACAGTGATGGTGGTGGGGATGGATCTCTACATCATTAGAGAAATAGTACTCAAGGCAGAAACCACCACCAGTCACTTCCATTTAGGAGCTCATATATCAAAAAGAAAAATAAGGAGCTATGGTCATTCCTGGCCAGTTGGGATGGTTTGATGTTATCAACTCTCAGTGCTGTTCACTGATACACTAATCACTATATAGAAAATAGGACTTCTGTGGATGTATCTCAGTAAGCCTGCCCTCTATAACAAACATGTTGATCCAATTCTATTAGCTATGGCTTTCACGTTTATAACCTTTTACGAGACACATTAGATGCTGAACGCTTAAAATTACTGCCATCTAAGCACTACACCTCCAAATTTCCTGTAGAACCACTAACAGAATAGATATATGTAATGCAAGAAATGTTTCATTTAATCTCATCTTCTCCATTACATGCAAAATGATTCCATTAAGCTAAGATGCGATGCAGGAAATTTCTGTGCCAGGTGACAAATCACAAAGATATATATATATATATATATATATTTCCTGTCCTATCACGATTAAGAGGCCTGTTTGCCAACATTCTCCTTTTGCTGGTTTTAAAACCGCAAATAAACTCATTTTCTCTAAAACCACAAACGCAACGCAATTTCATAAAAGATCCTAATATAAAAAGTACAAATGAAAAAAAAAAAACACGAACGTTCCAAATAAAGATACCAAAACCTCTTAAACCTCTAAAAATTCAAGTCTTTTGGGCAACTTCTAGTGAGAAAAAAATCTGTAAATCTTTAAAAGTCTGAATGGCTAAAAAAATAAGGTCCAATAGGATCAGTGCAGTTCCTATGGACTCCTATGGGGACTCAAATGTTTTTACTTGCTGAAGTTTTGTATTAGATTTTTGAGTGTTTCTTGCATAATAAATCTCCAATTTTTAAAGATTTTTTTTTACTAGTTTTGTCGAAAAAATGTATTTGCGCAAAGAAACAGATATTTGAATGTTAAAAGAGGAAGTGTCTTGTATAAAATGCACAAATGACTGATATTTTGGAAACCACTGCTGGCCTGAGCTAGAGCTGTGATTGGTGGACTCAAGTCCATTGTGCAGGACCAGTTTTTGGTCAAAGCATAAGGTTGCAGATGTAGTAAAACATTGGTGTATCAGCTGTAGTTGCAAGAATATCGAGGACAATTCGGTTTTCGCCCTCCATCTTACCCTAATTCATTTTCACGTTGAGTTCCAGGTGTGTCTAGAAGAGAAATTTAGCATTTTCTCAAAATCTCACTCTAACTGGTCTTCAGGCTTAGACCCTCTGCCACCACTCCAGACAAGTTTTGGAATGGCCAGCCTCACGGTTTGGAAACCACCGAGCTAGAGTGATGACACTGCTCAGGTGTTTAATATCTGTAGAAATAAGTCAAACCAACTTTGACATTCTGAATTGAGAAAGCCAGTTGGATGACTGGTGAAACTTCTTCAAGAAACACACAGCAAGTCCAGTTGATTTGACTTATTTCTACAGATATTAGACGCCTGAGCAGTGTCATCACTCTAGCTCGGTGGTTTCCAAACCGTGAGGCGGGCCATTCCAAAACTTGTCTGGAGTGGTGGCATTTATACCATGACCTGGATGAATGAGAATCTTCAAAATCAGGTGTCTAATCTTACACCAGGAAATCAGATATGATGATTTTGGCATGGTAGTCTGAAGGAATGGTATCATTGGCCAGGGTTTAGTTTGACCATGACCATGATGTTAGTTTTGATCATAAATGGAAAATGAGACAGATATCTTTTAATGGGTTGACTACAAATATCAGATAAGAAGTGTCACCAAAGACAATCATTGAACATCTTCACTGAAATGGATTCTGTTGTGCACAATAGGCAGATATTTTGTGATGGTGCCTCCTTTGGACTCTGAGACAGGTGACTGAAGTTCACACCTAAACAATTCTTTTTAATGTATAAGGGATGGTGAGACCTTTAAAGTACCAGCTCTTGTGATCCTGTTATACCTTCTCTGCTCATCATACTAAGAGGGAGGGAGAATTTGAGGGCCATTGAGAAGAGTAGATAAATATAAAACACATAGAAGCGGAAAAGGAAGAGTCAGGCATGTGAATCAGAAGAAGTGATGAAAAGGGAATTCGCAGAAAGCAGAAAGACTTTGGAAGCAAGTTTAAAGAAAGTGGAGAGGGAGGATAAGAGAGAAAGAGCAAACAGTTGGGGAGTATACCTACGTCAGGAATGAAATCATTTAAATAACAAGAGAAACAGAGTAGAACATGATAAACAAAGGACACTCTCATGACACAGGTCTGTAAGAGTAAATAAAGCAGGCTAAGGTATCATCCAAAAACATTCTGGCACTAACAGCAACCGATCATTAACAGGCCTCTGCTCAGTAAGGTCTGGAATCACCTATGTGTAAAGTGTGGTGCCCTACTCTAACCCTTGGCTGATAACTTACTAATAAGAGCCATTCTATGTGGGGGAGTGAGACGTCCAAGGAAGGGGAGGTCACAATATAACCTAACTCAAACACGTTTATCCTCATAGAACCCTTACCTCTTATTCCAATGCTATAAAAAACAGTTATAAGTTGAGTAGGTTAAGTAGCTAAAGATTATCTTTCACTAGGTTCACCAGATGGAAATATCTGGGCAGGGGCAGGTCACACAGCATTGATGTTTAGTGTGTGTCAAATTCATTCAATAATTCATAACGAGTGAATGTAAGATCATTTCTCCAGCAGGTCCCTATTTGGAATCATCTTCATTATATTCTTGGCCCAGTCCCTACTCACAGAGGGTCATAAAAAACTCAATCTGTGTCCCATACCCCCTTGCTTTTCTGAGGGACGGGGTGCTCCAGTTACCTGATGCCCATGAACTCAAAGATAAATAGTCAGCTCTTCTATCAAAACTTTCGATTTACTTGAGAGGATCCATTTCCGTGGGAGTTTATCCCATTTGTTTCCCCTTGCCTCCAGATCAGGAAATTCTATATTTGGTATAGGTTTTCTGTTTTTTTTTTACTTTTGTAATATTTTAACGTGTGTGATTTTTTTTACAAATGCACTGTTATACCTTTTATAATATTACATATAAAATTTAATAAGTTTGTCTTTGATGCTCTAAACAACCCTAGCCCAGAAATGTGCTAGTCTGTGTGTTTGCTAGTTAAACATTTAGTGGCTTTGGAATCAATTGTGTTTGTTTGTTTAACGATTGAAGATGTATCTCAAGTACTGAGATTGGTGGCAGCAAGTTCTTTGTATGAAATTTGTGGAGGTTGGTTGGTCTTTGGGGTGCTGTTGTGCTAGTGTAGCCTGTGTGTAAGACTGAGTTAGTGACCCCTGATAGCCACACCTAAAGTCACCTTCAGCTGGATATACCGCAATCTTGACAGACACAACAAAGTGTTGCCTTTGAACTGAAGGAAGGTGACAATTACTTACTCTGTGTAACCAGTCTCAGCTCAGGCTCTGCCTCTAACAACTGCCTTTTGCTTCGGGAGGAGCCGTCTGCTACTCGGATACAGCCAGGTCTTATAGTGAGAGGACCAAGGGGGAGTTCTGGGCAGGTAAGGGAACCGTAACATATTCAGGAGGACGGGGAACAGAGACAGAATAGTCGTGGAACAGGCTGGGTCAATACCAGTCAAGCAATACAGTACAGGATCAGGAAACAGGAGCGTAGTCATGGAATAGACAGAGTCAGTACCAGTCATACAGTGCTGTACAGGATAAGGAACCAGAAGCATAGTCGTGGAGCAGGCCGGGTCAGTACCAGTCAGACAGTGCTGTACAGGATCAGGAACCAGGAGCGTAGTCGTGGAACAAGACGGGTCAACACTAGTCATACAGTGCTGTACAGGATCAGGAACCAGGAGCGTGGTCGTGGAACAAGCAGGGTCAATACAAGTCATACAGTGCTGTACAGGATCAGGTCAGTACCAGTTCAGGATCAGGAAACAGGAGCATAGTCATGGAATAGACAGAGTCAGTACCAGTCATACAGTGCTCTACAGGATAAGGAACCAGAAGCATAGTCGAGGAGCAGGCCGGGTCAGTACCAGTCAGACAGTGCTGTACAGGATCAGAAACCAGAAGCGTAGTCGTGGAACAGGTGGGGTCAATACCAGTCAGACAGTGCAGTACAGGATCAGGAACCAGGAGCGTAGTCGTGGAACAAGCCGGGTCAACACAAGTCATACAGTGCTGTACAGGATCAGGAACCAGGAGCGTAGTCGGGATAAACAAGCCGGGGTCAAAACCAGTCGGTAACGCAGTACAAAGTCTGGATCCAATAACAGGCAAGGGTTGGTTCAGGCAGCAATACAGCAAGGTAAAAAACAGGCAAGGGTCAGGAAAAGATAATCAGATGAGACTCACACCCAAGAACTATCAGGAAATATGTTGGGCAAATGACTGCAAGATAGGGGTTTCATAACGAGACTAATGACTTACACTGATTACCTGTGGCCAGATGGGCAACAGATTAAACAAGCCATGCCTTCTTGCAGTTACAAAGACAGCAAAAGGAGTGAGCCAGATCCTTAGTTGTCTGCCCACATAGAGCAGCGGTAATGCAGAATGCACAGAAACATTAGGGTCCTCAGTTCAACTCCCAACAGAAAGGTACACCCTTCTTTTTGCTGAATTTACCCCTCTGTTCCTCTGCACTTGCCTCTTGTGATTTTATTTCAAGGCTCGCACATTATTATCATGTTGTTTCGAAATGAAGCAAAGACATTGACATGAAGTATTTTATGGAAATATCTAATCCCCAAACAGAATGTATTGGATCAGATCCATATTAACTGATTTCTTGGGGTGACTATAAACTCTTTTACCCTGTAGTATTAGGAAATCTGAACAACGTTAGTTTGTACATAGGACACGCAATTCGCATTAAGCCTCAAGGTATGACATCATTGTTACAAAGAATATTATGGAATTCCAAACAATGTGATGGTTATTTGCTAATCTGTATTTTCAGAAATGACTGATTGGTCTCCAGGAAACGTTTGCTCCTAAAGGATAGCTGGTGGGTTTCTATAAAAATTATATGGTTTTGGCAAAAACAGACATTAAAAAACTTATGCTTGAAAATAAATAGTTATAGTTCTGTGCATTTCTGTTTCTTATTATACACTAAGATGTTCCTGCTGAATTGTGCTTAGTACAGGGAATACCTATGCTGCCATAGTTTTATGGGATCTCTCTGTACAGACTATGAGCAAACGTAGGGACTGTTCCTGCTGAATTGTGCTTAGTACAGGGAATACCTATGCTGCCATAGTTTTATGGGATCTCTCTGTACCGACTATGAGCAAACTTAGGGGACTGTTCCTGCTGAATTGTGCTTAGTACAGGGAATACCTATACTGCCATAGTTATATGCGATCTCTCTGTACAGACTATGAGCAAACTTAGGGACTGTTCCTGCTGAATTGTGCTTAGTACAGGGAATACCTATACTGCCATAGTTATATGGGATCTCTCTGTACAGTCTATGAGGCTAGATAAAGAAAAGTAAAATAAGGAACAGTAGCCTATATTATTCTAACAGTACAGTGGGGTTACAGTATATTATCCCATACAATACAGTGCTACTCGGAATACTAGAATTTGCAGGATGACTCTAGCCTGCAGCCTTGTGTCTTTATATGGTCACAGAACAACCCCTCCGTGACTTCTAATATCCTTATCATTTACAGTAGGGGGTACATTATCCCTTATAATACATGAGTGATACTCAGAGTTCCCTGTATAACTCAGCCTGCAGCCTTGTGCCTTTATATGGTCACAGAACCCCTCAGTGACTTCTAATATCCTTATCATTTACAGTAGGGGGTACATTATCCCTTATAATGTTGACAAAAGTTGACAGTAAGAAAAACGAGGAAGCCGTGTGATGGTAAAACCAAGCTTGGATTAACACCACAAACATTAATGCAAACACTGGCGCCTACTGCAGAACAGCTATGGGCATCTCTCTGGTACCCTCAGGGTTCTGTTTGGAATCCATTAATGTATTTTCACCTGTCCTTTAAGTGAGAAACAGTTGGACTTTTACCTCAAGCAAAGTACTTGTCGCAAAGAGTTTCCTGAGTCGTTATTCTCTCACTGGAAATGAAACTGACAGTTTCGCCTGGAAAAAAAAAACCCTGAAATGAAGTGGCAGCTACTAAAATAGCATCTGAGCAACAGTGTCTGATTCACATGGAACTATTCCTAGTGTGAAAAGCTGAAAACCATAAACTGATAAACTGAGTGTATATACCCCCTCCCCTATATCTGGACAGGGCTACAATAGGGAATTATATGCCTCATCAGCTGAAGGGCCCTTGTGGGTAGAATTAAGCACATACTATATTGTATAGCAGCAGATATTTTAATTTGTTTTGTATCCCACCAACAGCTAAAGGCTGGAGAGCTGCAGATATTCAAGGTCTCGTGCTGGAGGGCCACAGGTCTCTATACATTTGCCCCAGCCTTTCCCCTCCAAGTCCAGACTCCCCGTCCTGCTGATGATAAAAGCCCCGCGCTGCTGCCAGCCATTAGTCACCCCTCATTAATATGTAATACCACTTTAATATGTAAACACCACTTACATGACCGGGCCCTGATAGCATTTTATGCAGATAAAGGGTAAATATTTACACAGATAATTGACAGCTTAATGGAAAAGTCCAACTTGCTGCAAAGCGTTTCCCTTTATTTTCTTCTAAATATCTGATACATATTATTAGTCAAGGTCAGTGAAAAGCTGAGTGTCCAATCCTGTTCCTGCTGAATTGTGCTTAGTACAGAGAATACCTATGCTGCCATAGTTTTATGGGATCTCTCTGTACAGACTATGAGCAAACTTAGGGACTGTTCCTGCTGAATTGTGCTTAGTACAGGGGAATACCTATGCTGCCATAGTTTTATGGGATCTCTCTGTACAGACTATGAGCAAACTTAGGGGCTGTTCCTGCTGAATTGTGCTTAGTACAGGGAATACCTATGCTGCCATAGTTTTATGGGATCTCTCTGTACAGACTATGAGCAAACTGAGGGACTGTTCCTGCTGAATTGTGCTTAGTACAGGGGAATACCTATGCTGCCATAGTTTTATGGGATCTCTCTGTACAGACTATGAGCAAACTTAGGGGCTGTTCCTGCTGAATTGTGCTTAGTACAGGGAATACCTATGCTGCCATAGTTTTATGGGATCTCTCTGTACAGACTATGAGCAAACTGAGGGACTGTTCCTGCTGAATTGTGCTTAGTACAGGGGAATACCTATGCTGCCATAGTTTTATGGGATCTCTCTGTACAGACTATGAGCAAACTTAGGGGCTGTTCCTGCTGAATTGTGCTTAGTACAGGGAATACCTATGCTGCCATAGTTTTATGGGATGTCTCTGTACTGGCTATAATCAAATTTAGAAGGCTGTTCCTGCTGGATTGTGCTTAGTACAGATGAATATCCATGCTGCCATAGTTTTATGGGATCTCTGTACAAGTTATAAGCAAAATTCATTTTTTTTTAGATTTGGGGTACCTCTGTGTGCACGCTGTGTGCAAATTTTGGGCTGTGTCTGCTAAATTCGACTTACAAGAGGACTATTTACCTATAGCTATAAAAGTTTACCATATACACGACTATGTCCCTCCATCCTGAGACTATAGCAGTTTAGGCAACAGGCTGGACCATCAGCAACTTCATAAACTCGACTGAACACAGAGCAAGAGGAAAGTAAATAGACATTCAGCGTTTCATATTTCTATTAGAGAAATGCAGTTAGAAAAAGTAGAAAATAAGGGTATTGTGCCTTTGAAAGGATCAGCACTAAGTTGACCTTATTTACTGTTACTCCTTGTTTCTCAGCATGAAGCAGTCATTAATAACGAGTTGTTGGAGCCATAGCTGTTGATTAAACAGAGCAACACTGTCCGACCCTACAGAGAATTTTTCTATCCAGCGGGAGAGAGATTGGGGCGTCACACAAATAATACAGTTATTCATTCCTGTAGATTCACAGCAAGGGGTATTAAGCACATTATACTGCAGGTGACTGACAGCCCATAACTCAGGGGGTCGGACTCGTTCCTCTGATTTCTACTTCTGTGATTGGCACTTGACAGCTCTGTTAATCAGTGGGACAGACTAGGTGGGCAGATCATTAATCATGAGGTGAATACACTTACACTTACTCACTGCCCGAAATATTCTCTATCAATTCACTGAGCTGCCTGTCACTTTCCTATTCAGCAACTGGTGATCATTTTCTCCATATGATGTTACCTGAGCTTGTTTATCCCTAAAATGCACTTCTCTGACAATTCAATCACCTTGTTAAGATTAAGGATTATTTTAGGAGACCTCCCCCAATATGCAAAGTATTTCTTCCATCATCTCTCCCTACTGTATTACTGTATATACTATACCTATACTATCTCTCTACTATACCTGCTATCCCACATTTACACTCCCTTCCCAGAGACTATTATCCACTGTTACTATAGGCACCATCTCTCCCTACTATACTTGCTATCCCACAGTCACACTCCCTTCCCAGAGACTATTATCCACTGTTACTATAGGCACCGTCTCTCCCTACTATACCTGCTATCCCACAGTCACACTCCCTTCCCAGAGACTATTATCCACTGTTACTATAGACACCATCTCTCCCTACTATACCTGCTATCCCACAGTCACACTCCCTTCCCAGAGACTATTATCCCCACTGTTACTACAGGCACCATCTCTCCCTACTATACCTGCTATCCCACAGTCACACTCCCTTCCCAGAGACTATTATCCACTGTTCCTATAGGCACCATCTCTCCCTACTATACCTGCTATCCCACAGTCACACTCCCTTCCCAGAGACTATTATCCACTGTTACTATAGGCACCATCTCCCCCTACTATACCTGCTATCCCACAGTCACACTCCCTTCCCAGAGACTATTATCCACTGTTACTATAGGCACCATCTCCCCCTACTATACCTGCTATCCCACAGTCACACTCCCTTCCCAGAGACTATTATCCACTGTTACTATAGGCACCATCTCTCCCTACTATACCTGCTATCCCACAGCCACACAAACAGGTCTGGACTGAGAGTCAAAATAGGCTCTGGCATTTGAGGTACAAAGAGACCCATCAGAGGCCCAAACAGCCCCCACCAAGTAAATAATGACTTTCTTATAGGAGCCCCTCTGGCATTTGCCAGAGCCCAGAGATTACCAGTCCAGACCTGCACACAGAAGCGATTATCCCCACTGCTGCTATTGAAGGTGTTGTAGTATCTCTAATTTAAGCTAATAGGGGACAAAAAGGTAAAACATACATTTGCTTATTGTTTCTAAATCACTATTGGTATCAACGTTTTATTCACATTTCCTTTTGGCCTTTCAGTAAATGAGAAGTATCAGTCCCGTATGGAGGAAACTCCTGGGTGTAGTACTGAAGAGCTCACTACTTTGAAACAAAATACATGATATTCGGCTCAAATGGCCAATGTATGTTTTCACTGAGGTGCGGTTGAGCCTTTTTTCAAATACCACTCAAGGTTGAATCTGTTCGATGTGCACATTTCTCCAATACCTTCTTACTATTCCCTTCAGACAAACATGGGTTGTAATTAACATTTGTCTCCATGCTGTGCCCCCTTCCAGATGTTTTAGTGCAAGAGACATTTTCGGCTGAAGGGCATGGAAAAGGGATACGTAATGATAACAAATCCATGTAATAAGACTAATGGGTGGGAGATTCCACTGAGTAATCATATGCAGCCCTTCTACTTGTGAGCTATTTGTAATGTCTGTTTGCGTGTTGGTGTAATTTTGTAAACTAAGAAATTGATGCAAAAACACAACAGCCAGGATCTAACTGTCAGGCAGTGCTAATGAAAGAAACATGAGAATACCAGCTGCCATCTCTTATGGCAATATTAATTAAAGGGCAGTAGGGTTTCTTTATGGAAATAAATCATAGGATTGCTAAACTATTATACTACTAGTAGTCCATAGTAACCAATCAGTGGGCAGCTGCTTAAAAGCAAACATCAGTAGGAGCAATTAGTTGTATTAGATGATTACTACGTGTAAGTGCAAGTTTGGAATATCCAGCTGCCTATCAGCATGAAAGAGTTGTAAGCAGCAGGACTTGGGGGCAGATTTATCAAGGGTCGAAATTCGAAGTAATGGGAGTTTTTTTGAACTCCCATAACTTCGGAATTCGAATAAAAAAAGACCAATCGAAATCTATAACAAAATTTAAGTTTTTATGTTTGTGAGTGAATAGGCTGTATTCAAATCGATCGAAGTTTTAGCACATTCAATCAAATTCGAATCGAAGGATTTGCCCCAAAAAACTTTGATTTTTCAAAGTTCACCAAATGACTCTAAGGGGCCGATTCACGAAATTCGAGTGAAGGGTTCGAATAAAAAAAAAATCGAATTT
The DNA here is from genome assembly GCA_038501925.1 of Xenopus petersii. Classification (NCBI taxonomy): domain Eukaryota; kingdom Metazoa; phylum Chordata; class Amphibia; order Anura; family Pipidae; genus Xenopus; species Xenopus petersii. The sequence continues at coordinate 7,555,191 of CM076683.1, forward strand.
TGAAGTTTTTTTGGGCTACTTCGACCATCGAATGGGCTATTTCGACCTTCGACTTCGAATCGAACGATTCGAACTAAAAATCGTTCGACTATTCGACCATTCGATAGTCGAAGTACTGTCCCTTTAAGAAAAACTTCGACCCCCTACTTCGGCAGCTAAAAGCTACCGAAGTCAATGTTAGCCTATGGGGAAGGTCCCCATAGGCTTGCCTGGGATTTTTTGATCGAAGGATTTTCCTTCGATCGTTGGATTAAAATCCTTCGAATCGTTCGATCGAACGAAAAATCCTTCGATCGATCGATCGCAGGATTTGCGCTAAATCGTTCGACTTCGATATTCGAAGTCGAACGATTTTAGTTCCCAGTCGAATATCGAGGGTTAATTAACCCTCGATATTCGACCCTTCGTGAATCGGCCCCCACGAGGTCCCCCATAGGCAGCAATTCGGCAGGTTTTTAGATGGCGAATGGTCGAAGTCAAATTGTTAAAGAGACAGTACATGAATTTCGATATTTGAATGGTCTAATTGTTTTCAAATGAAATTTGGAATATTCCCTAGTTGAAGTACACAAAAATAGCTCAAAATTCGAATTTTTTTTATTTCCAATTTTCAAATCGACCCTTGATAAATCTGCCCAAATTTCGATATTTGAATGGTCTCATTTTTTTCAAATCAAATTTGGAATATTCCCTAGTCGAAGTACACAAAAATAGCTCAAAATTTTTTTTTACGTCGAATTTTCAAATTGACCCTTGATAAATCTACCAGGTAAAAGGTGAAAAGTACTAAGAAATATTGCTAAAAAGACAATGTTATGTTGAAACCTTTATGTAAAAGTGAATCAATTATCATTCAGACGGTCCCTTGTAGCCTTTAGTTCTGTAGAGAATATCAGATATCAGACTAGAGCACTGGACTGTCAGTGTCGGAACTACTGGGGTACACCAGGGCCCGCACCCCCTAGGTGCTGCCAGTGCCTCCAGCATTGCAAATCTGATGAAACACTGCATCTGGAGGGGGTGGGGGGCTCAGCTTCATGTCTTGCACCCGGGCCCCATCAGTCATAGTTACATTACCGTGCACTGTATTAGTTTCATGGAATACCCAAGTGCTGCCCTTCATGATGAACATTCTAACACAGGGGTCCCCAACCTTTTTTTACCTGTGGGGCCACATTCAAATATATTAAAGATTTGGGGAGCAACAAAAACATGAAAAAGTCCCTTGAGTGCCAAACAAGGGCTGTGATTGACTATTTGGTAGCCCCTATGTGGACTGGCAGCCTACAGGAGGCTCTACCTGGCACTATACTTCGTTTTTTATTCAATTGAAACTTGTTTTCAAACTTGGAATTTTAAAATAAGCACCTGCTTTGAGGCCACTGAGAGCAACACCCAATGGGTTTGGAGATCAACATGTTACTCACGAGCTACTGGTTGGGGATCACTGTTCTAACAGTATCAGACTCACTGGTTATCATCACTTTCCAATCTGAGTCCGAGGATTGCTTCAAACCAAGAACTGATTTATTGAACAGGAAGTAATCTTGATCACAGCTTTCAGGTAGTGATGGGCCAATTTTTCCAGTTTGGCTTCGCCATGAGATTTGCAGATTTCCAGCGAAATTCACGAATTGGGCGAAAAATTTGAGAAACTCAAAATTTGATGCCAGCGACGATTCCGACGCCAGAGACTTTTGATGCGCATTAAAGTCAATGGGCATTCGTTTAATTGTTGCCGGAGTCCAGATTGACGCCGGCGTCGGAATTGTCGCCAGCAAAATTTTCGCCTGCAATTTCACTTTAGGATATTGCATGTGTACCCCTCTCAGGGGGTGGTACAACCTATGTTGGTGATTTTCCCCAGCACTGGGGGTATCTTGCTCCTTGGCACTGTCCCTGCTCCTGAGCTCACCCACTTATGTCCCTGTCTGGCAGCTTGAATCACCGGCCACAAGGGTGCTAACCTGAACTGCTCTCCTTGTTGGAGCCAGAAAGCTGCTCACTAAATTACCCTGCCGCCATCTCTTGCTCCTAGAGCAACTTTTACACAAACTTCTGCTGCTAAATAAACTTTCTCTAGTCAGAGTCTGTCACCACTCAGACCCTCTCCTGTACCCACCTCCCTGCTGGGTGGGATCCAAGAAGAGAGCCCTGAGCACTTGTGATCTCCTTTTTAAACTTTTAAACACTGCCACCTACTGGGCAAAACCACAATGGACCCAGGAAAAGGAACATAACTGTCTGGGTAAATCAGAGGACCACTTAGGTGTCCAATACAAGGGGAAACTGCCTGAGTAAAACCATATCTAAACCTCAGGGTCTCTACATCAACAATGTTGTTAAAGGGCATAGATTTCCTTTTTAATATCTCCAATATACTTTAATTAAAAAATGTGTACCATTTTTATAAGAAACCGGTCTGTATGCAGTGAAATTCTCCCTTCATTAAATGCTGTGGAGAGGAATTGTGAGACGGTCCCTAACTGCTCTGCAGGGAAACAATCATACTTATGAACAGCAGGGGGAGCCCCCGCCTTACTTCCCAGCCATGCAGGACTGATTAGGCTTGTGGTGCAGTAAGTTTATGTTTAGTATACAAAATACAGCATTTCTATCCTTATTCTATTTTAGACTTTACTTCCCTTTTAAATAAAAAAGACGCTGCCTTAATTGAGGCTTCTTTTGCATGTTACCGTGCTCTTTTGACCAAATACTGGCCTTCCTATATTCTTGCCGTTTTTCCTATTAATAGCATCATATTTACCGACCAGGCCGGTAAAATAACGACCAGGTGGCAACCCTATCAGTATTTTTCTGGCCTGGCCAGTAAAAATGATGGTTGATCCCATACCTCCCAACATGTAGCGCAGCAATTTTTTGACCACACCCCTTTCTGTGGCCACACCCCCTAATTACCATGTTTGTTTTACAAAATTTTGCAGGTTATGAAAGTTTGAAAATATTTCTCCTTATCTAAACTGTGTTTTTGTGTCTCAAAATTGTTACAAAGTATCTTATTTGCACCTGTTAGCTGTTCTGGGTTCTCTGCTAAAAGCCAATTAAGTGAGAAACTTTGTTTCTTTTTCTGGCTGTTCAGTGCAGAGAAAAGAGGGACTTTCCAGTACAAATGAGGGACTGCGGGTTGAGCTGTCAAAAGAGGGACTGTCCCAACGAAAAAGGGACAGTTGGGAGGTATGTGATCCCAATGTTATTATTGGGATAAAAGATAAATATATAGGAAGGCCGGTATTTTTTTCCAGAAAAGGAGGCAACCCTAGCCATCACTAATGCATTTGGCACACAACGCTGCACTCTTTTCCTCACTGAAATGAATGGATGGCTACAGTATATGCGCCAAATGCATTAGCTCTGTCTATAGGGTTAAATTCTTATATAAAATCCATTTAGGCAGTATTTCTATTTCTCTTTCCATTTATTTTAAACAGTTTTAATTAACCCACAAATAATATTTTACATCATCTTAAAAAAAAAAATGCTTTTATCATCAATTTTTAAATAATGTTTGTCATCTAGAAGGATAGGCTCAGGCCTCCCATCGATATTACTGTCCAGCCGGGTGGATTAATTATGGATTATGAATGGGAGTTTGAAAATTGCTAAGTGAAAGCTACATTAGCCGAGGGATTGCTGGGAGCTGTAGTAGGTGTGAATGATGCTGCATTTATGATGTATTTGATTGCTAAACTAGAAGTTTCCTTTCAATTCTTCATTTAGCATTACAACCCAAAAATGGATGATCAGCACATATCCCCTTGGTTCTTCGATTGGTTTTAGTGCAGGACATACAGGGTTAGTATTAAAGGGGCCCCCGCTTTAATTAAATTCAGTGTCCGGTTATTCTACATGATGCCATGTGTTAATATTATGTGTTGATGCAGAGATTAAATAAAAAGTCACAGCTGTTTTAGGATCAGCCTGTAGGATCAGTTATTTGGTTATAAGATACTTTTCCTCAGGTAGGGTCATTATATGGGTACGGTGGATTAACATTAGTATAAACCTATACTTATAGTAAACACCCATAAAAATGTATGTCATTGTGTCCAAGCACAAAAAACATTTCCTCCTATCTGCCCTCACTGTCATATTCCAAACCACAGCTCAGACCTAATGCTTCTGATGTGATCTGTTCTGACTCTCCAGTCTAAGAGCTCCTCTCTATGTTCTGTCATTCCTTACAGACAGGCCTCCTAGAGAACATTCCTCCAACACAGGCCCAAAGACCATTTGTCCAAGCACAAAGCCATAGATCTCAACTCCAAACCCACAATAAAGGCCCCCCCCTTCAATCAGAGGTCAAAAGACTTCTCCTCCAACCGCAGGTCAAAAGACTACTCTTCCAAAACAAATCAAGATACTTCTCCCCCAAAACAGCTTTGAAAAACTCTCCTATAAACCCGGAGTCACACACAGGCCAGAGACCTTCCCTCTAAGCCTAAGACCAGAGACCTTCACAATAAGCCTAGGGCCAGAGACCTCTTCTCCAAATATAGGGCTAGAGACATTTCCTTTAAACACAAACCAAAGACAAATCCTTCCACCCATTGTCAAAGACCTTTCCCCTAAGTACAGGCCAAAAACCTTAGCTCCAAACCTTGGCCCACAGACTTGTCCTCTAAACTCAGGAGCAGAGACTTATCCTGCAAAAAAAAGACCAGAGACCTCTCCTCCAAGCATAAACCTGCAAACTCTCCAAATCCAGGGCCACAGGCCACTCTTTCAAGCACAAGTCAGAGACCTCATCTTCAAACCTAGAGCCACAACCGTATTTCTTTATACACAGACCAAAGACCTTGCCTCCAAACCCAGGGTCAAAAACCTCTCCTCTAAACACAGGATAAGAACTTTCTCTTCCAAACTATGGCTAGAGACCTTTCATCCAAACATAGGACTAGAGACCAACCGTTCAAGCTCACCTTCAAATTTAGAACCAGAGACCTGTCCTCCAGACACAGAGCCACTGAACTTTCCTTCAAACTGAGGGTCAGAGATATCTCTCCCAAACCAAGGGCAAGACACCTGTCCCCAGAAACCCAGGACCAAATACTTATCCTAATACACACTCAAGGCCAGAGATCTCATGGCATGCACACGTCACTTACATGAAGAAGAACTGCACACAGTTGCAGCCTTATCAGCAGACATAGAAGGAAAGGTCATCCATTCACTGCCAAGCAAGATATTCTAAGTTAACCACCAGATACACTGTCAGAATGATTATTTACTAACAGCTGTGTAGGTTCGACCAATAGAACTTGGCCAGGAAAGAACTGAGCATAAACAAATCTCATAATAAGAACTAACAAGTGGTCACAGGCAGTTTATGGTTCCCTGGAAGCTCGGGATTTCTCTTAAGAGTTTGCATAAATATTGTGGTTTCCAGTATTTTATATTTGCATATTTTTGGTCACTAGGAATTGCTTATGTTAGGAGGGCTGTAAGCCATTCCGTTTATAAATCCTCAGGGTAAATGATTTTTTTCCCAACTAAATATTGTGTACTTTCTATTGAACGATACAAGGTCCAAATAATAAATGGAGACTAGAGATATTTTCTTAAAGCTTTAAAAGTCAAACCTACTGGTTAAATCTACTCAGTTTAATACCAGCAAGGCTCAGCAATAGTTAAAGGTATTATAACTATAAATGTCAGCTCTGCTGGCAACTAAACATATCTCCTCTTGTAAATGCCCCCCCAAAAAAAATTGCCATTTCTTCCCTTGTAATAAATATTGATCTCTTCCAAAGCATTGTAGGACATTGCACAAAAGAAAGGTTTACAGTTGGCTTCAGTATCTAATAAATAAAGCCAGTGGCTTGGGAGGAGGAGTAACAGGTGCATTTAGTCTATAGCAAAAAGCAATGTAGGAATCCTATTCCCCAGGGGAGACTCGTAATGACTGTAAATGTGAATTTTGGATCTTCTAATTCTGGAACAATGCGAGGCTATGGGGGGAGTGCTATATGAAATTATTATGCATAGCGCATATATACAGGGCCGCCATCAGGAATCACAGGCCGCCACCCTCCCCAGAGCCCGCCCACCCCACTGATGGTCAGGGATCCCCTGTACAAGTTAAAAAAAAATGAAAAACATTGGTGGCCAGGCCCTCTTCCCCCCCCCCCAATTGGTGGCCAGGGCCCTCTGTACAAGTTAAAAAAAACTATTTTTGGCCAGGGTCCCCTGTACAAGTAAAAAAAAACATTGGTGGCCACGTCTCTCTGTACAAGTTAAAAAAAAACATTGGTGGCCAGGCCCACTTCCTTTCCCAAATATTAAAAAACATTGGTGGCCAGGCCCCCTTTCCCCCCAAAAAAGTTAAAAATATTGGTCGACAGGGTCCCCTGTACAAGTAAAAAAAACATTGATGGCCACATCCCTCTGTAGAAGTTTAAAAAAAAACATTGGTGGCCAGGCCCCCTTTCCCTCCTACAAGTTAAAAAAAATTGGTGGTCAGGCCCCTTTTCCCCCAAAAAATATTTTAAAAAAAACAGTAGTGGCACGGCCCCTTTCCCCCACAAAAAATTAAAAAATATTGGTGGCCAGGGCCCCTACAAGATAAAAAAAAAAATGGTGGTCAGGCCCCCTTTCCCCCAAAAAATATTTTAAAAAAAACAGTAGTGGCACGGCCCCTTTCCCCCAAAAAATATTAAAAAATCATTAGTGGCCAGGCCCCCTTTCCCCCCCAAAAAATTAAAAACATTGGTGGCCAGGCCCCCTTTCCCTCCCAAAAGTTAAAAAAAAAACATTGGTGGTCAGGGCTCCTACAAGTTAAAAAAAAATTGGTGGTCAGGAAAGGGGGCCTGGCCACCAATGTTTTTTTTAAACTTCTACAGAGGGATGTGGCCATCAATGTTTTTTTTACTTGTACAGGGGACCCTGTCCATCAATGTTTTTAATTTTTGGGGGGGGTAATTTAAAAAAACATTTTTGGTCAGGGCTCCTACAAGTTAAAACAAATTGGTGGTCAGGCCTACTTTCCCCCACAAAAAATTAAAAAACATTGGTGGCATTGGTTTTTTTTATTCTTTTATAGTATTTACTGTACTTTTTGTAATTTCTTATATTTAACATTTCTTCTTGATTTCATGTAAAAACTAAAAAAAAGAAAAAAACTAAAAAAAACCCCAATGTTGCAAAAGTCTTAGGGGCAAATTCACTAAGATTCGTAGTTGCGCCAGCGTCCGCTTCGCCGCACTTTGCCAGACATATTTTCGCCAGTGCTATGCGAATTCACTAAAATCCAAAGTTGCCCTCAGGGGAAGCGTAAGGTCGTGAAGTTGCGTTAGCGTTAATTCGCCAAGCAAAGCGAAGTTACGCTAGCGATGCTTAATTTGCATACGGCGCCAAATTGAAGTTACAATGGAGGAATATGTAGCAGCACTACACAAGCCTGGGAAACCTTCAAAACAGCAAATAAAATTTTAATTTTTCTCTACACATGTGCCCACTGTATAGTTAAGGTGCCATGACTTAGGAAATGTAGGGGGGAAGAAGGGGAGCCCCAAAAAAAATTTCGATCTTTTTCAGCCTATCACCCATTAAAAAAGAAAAAACGCCAGCGTTTTTTTGGGACTTAGAAAATGTTTTAACTTTTTTTGAAGCAATCCCTATCTACTCTATTGCACTTCACCTGGTCTGAGGTGGAGAAGGAAGTCTGGCTTAAAAGGTAGTGGTCAGAAAAATGCGTGCGTCAGTGAATTTGCGTAGTTACGTCCGTTGCGCAAGTCGGCCAGATTTCAATAGGACGGGACTAAAAATCCCATCGGATCGAAGCCGCATCTGTTCGTTGATGTGGTCCCACGATCCGACCACCCGTTATCATTCATTAGGATCCGATCGCTGGGCCCTAGGGCCCACGATCGGATCAGCCCGATATTGCTCACCTCAAGGTGGGCATATCGGGGGGAGGTCCGCTCGTTTGGTGACATCGCGGATCTCTACGTGTATGGCCACCTTTAGACATCAGGGTAGAGAACAGACTCTGCTTTCAATACAAATACAAATAACTTAAAAACCATAGAAAATTTGTAATGAATGTATATTGCAAAGTTGCTTAGAATTATGTTTGCTTTTATTTTGGGATTGACTTGCCCTTTAAGTATGGCTTGTGGCAAGAATTTTAGGGGGTTGTAGAAGTTCCTAAGTTATAAGCTATTATATATATTTAAGATATTTATATATATTTAATATCTTGTCTCCATGTTATGGCTTCCCTGGAAGGTGGGTTTCTGCTCCGGTGGGAGTAATAGTATACAGGGTACGTTTCAGTGGAATAAGGTTCCTTAGCTGGTTCCCCCCACAAAAATGTTTTCCTGAAATCCAATCATGATGACCCTGCTGCGCTGCTCCCCCACCTTCTTCTGCAGTCATTGGTCTGAGGTTAGAGGGGAGCAGATAGATGCGGGAGGCACGGGTGCAGACAGAAGAGTAAAATCTAAGTCTTAAGGCTGAAACACACGGTGCGGCTTGGTCCAATCTGACGCAATGAGAGGAAACGAATGCGTCTATACAGATGCGACGAAAATAAGGTAAGTAATAGAAATGTTGGACCATGTCCCGTTTTTTCTAGGACAGTCCCAATTTTGACAGTTCAACCCGCAGGCACAAGGCTGCAGGCTGAGTTATACAGGGAACTCTGAGTATCACTCATGTATTATAAGGGATAATGTACCCCTACTGTAAATGATAAGGATATTAGAAGTCACTAAGGGGTTATTCTGTGACCATATAAAGGTGCAAGGCTACAGGCAGTGGCGGAACTACCGGGGGAGCAATGGTGTGAGCGGGCCAGGGCCCACACCCCCTCAGGGCCCCCAGCAGTCCGTTCGCCGCTGAAAATGCGGGCAAATGCGGCCGTACGGAGGGGGCGGGGCCCGGCTGCGCGTCACGCACCAGCGCCCGCCCCCCTCTAGGATCGCTACTGGCTACAGGTTGAGCCATTTTATAAAAGTGGTGATTTCTGATGTTAGAATTAGAAAAAACATTAATTGTCCTGTGAAACCTACAGATATTAATTAATGTCAGAATATTGGCCGGTGGTAAAACCCCTTAGGGGATCTAGTTAATGTTCTGCAATAAGGAACATGATCTGCAGGCCCTGATCCTTTTTATTTGACAACCTTGATTTATCATTTGCGCCCACAGCCACTGGCTTGTTCCGTGGTAAAAATGATTGAGAAAAATGGAAAAGAATCAAGTTTCTCACATTTGTGTTCTTATAATCTATAAGGTGGGGGTTATACGCTGGCACAGGATCATTGTGTTGGCATGAAGAGTACGGCCATATAATGTGTTGCAGCAGGAGAGCTGGTGCAGCAAAGTGCAGGTGATTCTGCCAGGTTTGACGTGAGCTGCTGCAAAGCTCTGACTGCAGGAACCGGCTCCGCTAATGATACAGTGTGTGAGTATCTGATACTCGCTGCTTAGTGACAATGCTGCAACTATGCCCACATAAGTATAGGACTAGCACAGGGCTTATTAGCTATGCATTCTAATGGGCGCACAATGGACACCTGGAGCAGCAGTAAGTAAAGCGTTTCAGGCGTATGACGCACAAGCAGCGGCCATTTTTAAAGACTGCTAACTGCCTGCAAATTGGGGAGCAAGGGGCATAGAGGGGAATAACATCACAATCTGAATCCAATTTGTGCACAAAAAACGTGGCGACCCTACTGACGTCACACACCCTGATTGGCAAGTTGTGTTTCATGTATAAAGTCCCAGACCTGCCGAGAGCACAAGCAGCACAGACTACTCAGGTTAACTGGTGGAAAACCACAACATAAAAATACATTAATACCTGTACATTTATATTTTGTATTTTATTATAAAATAATAAAAAAACGTATACCTTTTATTAATATGTTTTATTGTTTCCTTTTAATTTGTCTAATGAATAAGAGATGAAGGTATAACTTCCGTCCTGCCTGGTCTTCCCTGCAAGCTCTTACGCACAGCTTCCGACATGCATGCAACTTTTTTTCACCACCCATCAATCTCCTGCACTGTGTAAAATAAATGGTGTTGTTTGCTCATAGTCTGTACAGAGAGATCCCATAAAACTATGGCAGCATAGGTATTCCCCTGTACTAAGCACAATTCAGCAGGAACAGCCCCCTCAGTTTGCTCATAGTCTGTACAGAGAGATCCCATAAAACTATGGCAGCATAGGTATTCCCTGTACTAAGCACAATTCAGTAGGAACATCCCCCTAAGTTTGCTCATAGTCTGTACAGAGAGATCCCATAAAACTATGGCAGCATAGTTATTCCCTGTACTAAGCACAATTCAGCAGGAACAGTCCCCTAAGTTTGCTCATAGTCTGTACAGAGAGATCCAATAAAACTATGGCAGCATAGGTATTCCCTGTACTAAGCACAATTCAGCAGGAACAGTCCCTAAGTTTGCTCATAGTCTGTACAGAGAGATCCCATAAAACTATGGCAGCATAGGTATTCCCTGTACTAAGCACAATTCAGCAGGAACAGCCCCTAAGTTTGCTCATAGTCTGTACAGAGAGATCCCATAAAACTATGGCAGCATAGGTATTCCCTGTACTAAGCACAATTCAGCAGGAACAGTCCCTAAGTTTGCTCATAGTCTGTACAGAGAGATCCCATAAAACTATGGCAGCATAGGTATCCCCTGTACTAAGCACAATTCAGCAGCAACAGTCCCCTTAGTTTGCTCATATACAGTGGCCGTATTATCACTAGGATAGTATGAGGGGAATACAGCAGAGCACATGTTCAGTACACAGCAATCAGTCTGTAAGAGATCTCCTATGGATGGAGCTGTATAACATGGGCCACTGGCAGGCTAATCTGTTCTGTGACTAATACATTGTGACTGCCTCACAGAGGCGCAATCACTTACCGTGGAGCTCAAGGACTGATCTATAAGTGACTGTATGTGGCAATGACTGGCAAGACCTATTGCTGTTAATTTCCCCTGATGTGCATCTAACACGGAGCAGCTATAAACCTTCTGTGGGTGTCTAAAGTATTTCATAGAGCCAACTAGTGACTTCTCACTAGAAGAACAGCAGTAGATCAAATGTAATATATATATACAGTATATATATATATATATATTAGGGATGCACCGAATCCACTATTTTAGATTCTGCCGAACCCCCGAATCCTTCGCAAAAGATTCGGCCGAATACCGAACCGAATCCTAATTTGCATATGCAAATTAGGGGTGGGAAGGGGAAAAAATTTTACTTCCCTGTTTTGTGACAAAAAAATGTGTGTGTGTGTGCAAAAATTTACATTGTATGTTTATTTCTGGCTTTAAACAATCACATAGACCAAACACACAGTGTCCTGTAAATTATAACTGAACTTGATAATATATTATAGGGCTCTGTTATAAAAATATATTAGTCTGTCTCTCAGAACCCATTGTAAGCAGCAGTCCTGTTCTGCTTTATGGCAGCTGAGATTCTAGCTATCTGTATAACAGAACATTCTGTCCCAGTGATTGCACAGATCCTATATGATCCCCATTGTAAGCAGCAGTCCTGTCCTGCTTTATGGCAGCTGAGATTCTAGCTATCTGTATAACAGAACATTCTGTCCCAGTGGCTGTACAGATCTTATCTGATCCCATTGTAAGCAGCAGTCCTGTCCTGCTTTATGGCAGCTGAGATTCTAGCTATCTGTATAACAGAACATTCTGTCCCAGTGGCTGCACAGATCCTATCTGATCCCCATTGTAAGCAGCAGTCCTGTTCTGCTTTATGGCAGCTGAGATTCTAGCTATCTGTATAACAGAACATTCTGTCCCAGTGGCTGCACAGATCCTATCTGATCCCATTGTAAGCAGCAGTCCTGTCCTGCTTTATGGCAGCTGAGATTCTAGCTATCTGTATAACAGAACATTCTGTCCCAGTGGCTGTACAGATCTTATCTGATCCCATTGTAAGCAGCAGTCCTGTCCTGCTTTATGGCAGCTGAGATTCTAGCTATCTGTATAACAGAACATTCTGTCCCAGTGGCTGCACAGATCCTATCTGATCCCCATTGTAAGCAGCAGTCCTGTTCTGCTTTATGGCAGCTGAGATTCTAGCTATCTGTATAACAGAACATTCTGTCCCAGTGGCTGCACAGATCCTATCTGATCCCATTGTAAGCAGCAGTCCTGTCCTGCTTTATGGCAGCTGAGATTCTAGCTATCTGTATAACAGAACATTCTGTCCCAGTGGCTGTACAGATCTTATCTGATCCCATTGTAAGCAGCAGTCCTGTCCTGCTTTATGGCAGCTGAGATTCTAGCTATCTGTATAACAGAACATTCTGTCCCAGTGGCTGCACAGATCCTATCTGATCCCCATTGTAAGCAGCAGTCCTGTCCTGCTTTATGGCAGCTGAGATTCTAGCTATCTGTATAACAGAACATTCTGTCCCAGTGGCTGCACAGATCATATCTGATCCCCATTGTAAGCAGCAGTCCTGTCCTGCTTTATGGCAGCTGAGATTCTAGCTATCTGTATAACAGAACATTCTGTCCCAGTGGCTGCACAGATCCTATCTGATCCCCATTGTAAGCAGCAGTCCTGTCCTGCTTTATGGCAGCTGAGATTCTAGCTATCTGTATAACAGAACATTCTGTCCCAGTGGCTGCACAGATCATATCTGATCCCCATTGTAAGCAGCAGTCCTGTCCTGCTTTATGGCAGCTGAGATTCTAGCTATCTGTATAACAGAGCATTCTGTCCCAGTGGCTGCACAGATCCTATCTGATCCCCATTGTAAGCAGCAGTCCTGTCCTGCTTTATGGCAGCTGAGATTCTAGCTATCTGTATAACAGAACATTCTGTCCCAGTGGCTGCACAGATCCTATCTGATCCCCATTGTAAGCAGCAGTCCTGTCCTGCTTTATGGCAGCTGAGATTCTAGCTATCTGTATAACAGAACATTCTGTCCCAGTGGCTGCACAGATCTTATCTGATCCCATTGTAAGCAGCAGTCCTGTCCTGCTTTATGGCAGCTGAGATTCTAGCTATCTGTATAACAGAACATTCTGTCCCAGTGGCTGCACAGATCTTATCTGATCCCATTGTAAGCAGCAGTCCTGTCCTGCTTTATGGCAGCTGAGATTCTAGCTATCTGTATAACAGAACATTCTGTCCCAGTGGCTGCACAGATCATATCTGATCCCCATTGTAAGCAGCAGTCCTGCTTCTATGGATATATTTAGACTGTAAACTCTACAGGGAAGAGGTCTCTTACCATTTAGCAGTTAATCCTAGTATTTATAGTTATCAACTGTGTATTTTCAATATATACCTCTAGTGCAGTGTTGGCTCCCATGATTGTGCCTTGTATAATGGGCAGCCTTATCTCACCAGTATTTTGTTCTATGAAACATATAATGACTAATGAGCTTTTATATGGGACTAATAAAAAAGAACCAAGTTCCTCTTTAGAGGTGGAAGAAGAACGTCTGCACCCAGCCCTTTATACTGAGCTTAGCACACAATGAATACTGTTCCAATATCTCTTTTCAATGATCATTAAAAAACGGTGCTTATGTAATAACGTGGTGCAGCCAATCAAAAATAAGCAAAATGCAGGCAGAACCCTGGAAGCAAGCATCTGATTGGTTGCCAAAGCAGGTAGGGGTGGAATAGATTGGTTATGGGGGCAGTTTATGGGAATAGGGGAAAGTCCTGTGTCTCAGTCTGTATGAGAGAGATTGTACAGCTATTGTCAGTGGCCCTTCTCCCACTAGGTGTCTCTTCTCTCTCCATCTAGCTCTTTAGTTATGAATCTATGTATGTATATATATATATACAGTATGTATGTATGTATGTATGTATGTATGCAGCCGTATCATCTATTTGCCTCTATTATACCCACTATCAGCCAATCCACCAATATTCCCCATTGATCAATATGATGTGTGCATGTGTAATGACTCTCTGACTGTATATCAGCATCTTCACCTGTCACTGTCTCTATCATTCTGCGCTCTCTCCTCACTGTCTCTATCATTCTGAGCTCTCTCCTCGCTGTCTCTATCATTCTGTGCTCTCTCCTCACTGTCTCTATCATTCTGAGCTCTCTCCTCACTGTCTATCATTCTGAGCTCTCTCCTCGCTGTCCCTATCATTCTGAGCTCTCTCCTTGTTGTCTCTATCATTCTGAGCTCTCTCCTTGCTGTCTCTATCATTCTGAGCTCTCTCCTCACTCTCTCTATCATTCTGCTCTCTCTCTCCTCACTCTCTCTATCATTCTGCTCTCTCTCTCCTCGCTGTCTCTATCATTCTGAGCTCTCTCCTCACTCTCTCTATCATTCTGCTCTCTCTCTCCTCGCTGTCTCTATCATTCTGAGCTCTCTCCTCACTGTCCCTATCATTCTGAGCTCTCTCCTTGCTGTCCCTATCATTCTGAGCTCTCTCCTTGCTGTCTCTATAATTCTGAGCTCTCTCCTCACTCTCTCTATCATTCTGCTCTCTCTCTCCTCACTCTCTCTATCATTCTGCTCTCTCTCTCCTCACTCTCTCTATCATTCTGAGCTCTCTCCTCGCTGTCCCTATCATTCTGAGCTCTCTCCTTGCTGTCTCTATAATTCTGAGCTCTCTCCTCACTCTCTCTATCATTCTGCTCTCTCTCTCCTCACTCTCTCTATCATTCTGCTCTCTCTCTCCTCACTCTCTCTATCATTCTGCTCTCTCTCTCCTCACTCTCTCTATCATTCTGAGCTCTCTCCTCGCTGTCCCTATCATTCTGAGCTCTCTCCTTGCTGTCTCTATCATTCTGAGCTCTCTCCTCACTCTCTCTATCATTCTGCTCTCTCCTCACTCTCTCTATCATTCTGAGCTCTCTCCTCGCTGTCTCTATCATTCTGAGCTCTCTCCTCACTCTTTCTATCATTCTGCTCTCTCTCCTCACTGTCTCTATCATTCTGAGCTCTCTCCTAACTGTCTCTATCATTCTGCTCTCTCTCCTCACTGTCTCTATCATTCTGAGCTCTGTCTTCACTGTCTCTATCATTCTGAGCTCTCTCCTCATTGTCTCTATCACGTGAGTGAGTCCCTATTCGCAGGCGTCTCTATATTATGAGTGGAGGGATTGTCTGTGCCAGTCAGAGGGTCAGTAGTCTCTATATCCAGTCTATTTACTGACATGTGGGCTCAGATAGTGACAGTCAATGAGTGACAGTTACAGCCTCATTCCAGCACATAATGGATCACAGCAGGCGGATCCCCGGTTAATTGAGTTAATTGTCCCCGGTTGCACGTGGCGGGTGTCTGTACTGCAGTCCCGTTCCCTCCGGTCTGTGCACAAGCAGCGTGTCTGTGATTGGCTGCCGGGGCAAGACTTACACACGGAGGGGCGTGGCCTCAGCAGCACATGATAAATCCCAGTATGAGATCTCTGTGTCAGCGTTGGGGATTAACACTTTGTATCGGCTCTGACTGTCAGTTACAACTGCTCCCTGCACCGGCTCCTACTGACTGCCGCCCTGGAGTGCCAGCAGCCCCATTAGCAGCTCCCAGTGTCAGCCTTACAAGCCTCTATTGCCAGCCTGGAGTATTCCCAGTATTCACTTTAGTGCAGACATGAACTCCAGCTGCTAATGGCAGTGCAACTTATTGTCAGCTTCCAGTGTGTCAGCCTTTAGGGTCACTATTGAAGCCTCAGCTCAGGGAACCAGTGTTCAAGCTCCAAGTACCAGCCTTATATTCCAGCTCCTTGTCTCTCCCACATCCCACAGCTTCACAATGGACAGCACCATCTTTGAGATTATCATTGATGAATTTGATGCCAACTGCAGCCTTTTGGATGCTTTTCAGGACAGTTTTTTGCACTCTGAGTCCTCCTCTTTCTTTGGCTTTGAAGGTAGGACTGTAAGACAGACGACTGGACATTCCATATGGATCTCACATTCATTAATAATCCCCTCCTTTCTCTGCTTTTTCTTCCCAAGGTCCCTATTGTAGCGCTACCATTGACCAGATTGGCACGTGCTGGCCCAGGAGCTTAGCCGGGGAACTTGTGGAAAGACCCTGCCCGGATTCCTTCAATGGGATCAGATACAACACAACTAGTAAGTGCAACTGACTTTCCTCTGCTTTGTACTTCAGTCCCACTTTGCACTGCCATTGCCTCGGTATTGCCCAATTACATAGTAGCTGAGCTTCATAAAACAATCAAATTCAGCCCTTTTTATATCGCAATGCTGTCGCTGTGTGATGTCCACATACATACGTACAAATACCTGAAATGAAGTCCATCAAAAAGCACTTACAGAAATAGGGGGCCATTGGAATGCAGTGTAGCCCCATGTGAAGTAAGAGGAAAAATACTGCTGCCTCAAGCTGTGGTTGAACTACAACTCCCAGAATCCATTGTAAGACCACCATAGCTAGAAGGCTGCAGCCTGAGCCATCACAATATATATTCTAATCTATCACTGCATTGTATTGTAGTAGGGCTTCCAGATGTTCCTTTTATATCATTTTTTCCTATTCCACACTGTACGGTATGTCTGAGTATATACAGTATTTACAGTAACAATGCAGCTCTCACTAGGAGTTAAATATCCAGAGAAGAATAAGAAGTCGCTGATTTTTTAGTTTATTTATTGTCCTGTGTATTTTATTATCCAATATAAAACTTGTTTCCCAACATATTTTAATTTCTCAGAATGTCATGGCAAAAGCTATATGGGCCAGAAGGGGTAAACGTGCGGCTGTTTAACCCATTCATGACAGGTTTTGCTGTTTATTTGCGTTTGTTTTAATGCTGTTGGCGAATAAATCCTTGCCAATCAGGTGCCCGTAGGAGTTTGGTGACAACGCTTTCCTACACAGCGAGTGTTTGATGAGGATAATTAATGGCGCTTCCTATACGAGAGCTTTCGGAGGTTGGGGGATCAGCGTGTCTGGGAAGCAGAGGGGGGTAAAGTATGGCTGGGAGAGGTAAAAGAGAAAGCTGTTATAATGGCACTAATTTAATAATCAGCAATGGGATGTGCCCATCTCCTTCCATAACCCAATCTGTACTTTCTGTGCCTGGCAGGGAGAGAGATCATGGGGTGATAGGGAGAGTAATGAGTGGGGTGATCTGAGTGCAACTTGGAGTTAGAATATTCATGACTAATATTCTGCATTAGTTTAGCCATGTCTGTGTGTAAATCATGCACTTTGCTTTAATCTCACTGACATTTCTCTGTGTATTTCCAACACTATCCCTAATATTACTGTTATGTCCCTGTTTATAACACTATCCCTAATCTCACTGTTCTCTCTGTGTATTGTCACCACTATCCCTCATATAACTGTTATCTCTAACTGTCCCTAATATACTCCCTCTGAGTATATCCAATGCTATCTCTAATCTCACTGTTATCCCTCTGGATATAGCCAACACTATTCCTGAACTCATTGTTATCTCTCTGGGTATAGCCAACTGTTTCCCTAATCTCACAGATATCCATCTGAGTATAGCCAATACTATCCCTAATCTCACTGTAATCTCTCTGGGTATAGCCAATACTATCCCTAATCTCACTGTAATCTCTCTGGGTATAGCCAATACTATCCCTAATCTCACTGTAATCTCTCTGGGTATAGCCAATACTATCCCTAATCTCACTGTAATCTCTCTGGGTATAGCCCATACTATCCCTAATCTCACTGTAATCTCTCTGGGTATAGCCAATACTATCCCTAATCTCACTGTTATCTCTCTGGGTATAGCCAATACTATCCCTTATCTCACTGTAATCTCTCTGGGTATAGCCAACACTATCCCTAATCTCACTGTAATCTCTCTGGGTATAGCCAATACTATCCCCAATCTCACTGTAATCTCTCTGGGTATAGCCAACACTATCCCAAATCTCACTGTAATCTCTCTGGGTATAGCCAACACTATCCCAAATCTCACTGTAATCTCTCTGGGTATAGCCAACACTATCCCTAATCTCACTGTAATCTCTCTGGGTATAGCCAACACTATCCCTAATCTCACTGTAATCTCTCTGGGTACAGCCAACACGATCCCTAATCTCACTGTAAACTCTCTAGGTATAGCCAACACTATTCTTACTCTAACTGATATATCTATATGTCTAACCAAAACTATTGATAATTATACTGTTACCTCTCTGGGTATATCCAACACTATCTCTAATCTAACTGGCATCTCTCTGGGTATAGCCAAGACTATCTCTAATCTAACAGATACATCTAAGGGTATAGTCAACACTATGTCCTAATCTGGCTTGTTACCTCCCTGGATATAGCTAACACTATGCCTTAATCTTACGTTTTCATGGTAGAGTAGCATCAAACCCAAACTAATCCCCTAATCCCCTAATCACCGATGCCTGCAGAGTCTCTTTGATCCAAAGCAAATTCCCATGATTCCATGCAGGAACTCAACCTTGAAAAAGGAAATGAATCAGAATCGGATTCACTTAATTGCCAGGTAGAGTTGCCATACATAACATGCGCATGCTGAATGGCTAATTTGCAGTTCCTATAACCCTTTGTCTGCCATAGATTGTAGAATAGAAGTCTTTGGACATGGAACTGCTAGTGTGCCTGCATTATAGATTCTACTTGTCTGGGTTAAACATGTTCCAGTGCAGGATTTTGAGTAGTTTGGTTAATAACACAGCACCCAAAATGTTAAATGTTTTCTGTCTGCCTGCCCATAAAGCTGTGTAGTATGTAGCATCTAAATGAATTGTCAGTTCCTAAGTGCAGGCTGTGGATGAGGCGAAGCGCGAGCACATCTGACTGCCGGGTGCATCTTGCGGTTGCCTAGCAAGTATATAAATCTATTATAAATACTCATCTATTCTCTGTTCCTCTCTCTCCCCCTCCATTGTCACTCCTTGATCATTATCATGATTCACTTACAATTAAGTGGTATTAACTGTGTTATTATAACTGCACTTCTATTCCAGTCCGCTGCTGTAACAGTGAGGATCACATCGAAGACCATATCCCATAGACATTGTATATAAAGATATTTCCTTTTTCTGTGTAATAATAAAACAGTACCTTGTACTTGATCCCAACTAAGATATAATTAATAGGGATGCACCAAATCCAAAGGTTACAGTCGAATCCTGAATCCTTTATGAAAGTTTTGGCCAAATACCAAACCAAACCCAAACCCTAATTTGTATATGCAAAAAGAGAACAAGCATGGTTTAACAACTTATAACTTCCTTGTTTGGGTGATGAAAAGTCACGTGATTGTTTGGTTTCGGTGCATCCCTAATAATTTATACTTATTGGAAGCAAAACCAGACTTTTAGGGTTTATTTCATGTTTACATGATTTTCTAGTAGACTTAAGGTACCAAGGTCCACTAGATCCCAAGCTTTCACAGGTCCCATACCTGTATGTCTTTTTAGGGTGCAAAATGTCGTGGCCTCCAAAAAAAAATAAGGTTTCAAAGTGGTGCAGTTGTATGTACAATAGGAGAGTAGGACCCACATTCAGGAGACCCATTTAATAGGGAAAACTATGTAGAAAGCAGTTGTGCGCAGTATCATGAAGTCCTTGTGGCCCTAAAGCAGATGTGTTGCAGCCATCCAATTAAAATAGTGAGACTCTTGAAGACCACCCAAGGGGGGGGGGAAGCAGAGATTTCAGTGCAGCTTTGCACCTTTTCAAAGAGGAATGTTGCAAGATGGGGGCAGCAGGGCAAGTTGTGCACCACATTACTATATATCTACTCACCATGACCTGGAGTCAGTTGTTGGGTTACAGTAACAGTCAGGTGATGCTCAATGACTCATCTCCTATACATTCTGGCAGCTACAGGGTTACAGTAACAGTCATGTGATGCTCAATGACCCATCTCCTATACATTCTGGCACCTACAGGGTTACAGTAACAGTCATGTGATGCTCAATGACCCATCTCCTATACATTCTGGCAGCTACAGGGTTACAGTAACAGTCAGGCGATGCTCAATGACCCATCTCCTATACATTCTGGCAGCTACAGGGTTACAGTAACAGTCATGTGATGCTCAATGACCCATCTCCAATACATTCTGGAAGCTACAGGGTTACAGTAACAGTCAGGTGATGCTCAATGACCCATCTCCTATACATTCTGGCAGCTACAGGGTTACAGTAACAGTCAGGTGATGCTCAATGACCCATCTCCTATACATTCTGGCAGCTACAGGGTTACAGTAACAGTCAGGTGATGCTCAATGACCCATCTCCTATACATTCTGGCACCTACAGGGTTACAGTAACAGTCAGGTGATGCTCAATGACCCATCTCCCTTACATTCTGGCAGCTACAGGGTTACAGTAACAGTCATGTGATGCTCAATGACCCATCTCCTATACATTCTGGCAGCTACAGGGTTACAGTTACAGTCATGTGATGCTCAATGACCCATCTCCTTTACATTCTGGCAGCTACAGGGTTACAGTAACAGTCATGTGATGCTCGATGACCCATCTCCTATACATTCTGGCAGCTACAGGGTTACAGTAACAGTTATGTGATGCTCAATGACCCATCTCCTATACATTCTGGCACCTACAGGGTTACAGTAACAGTGAGGTGATGCTCAATGACCCATCTCCTATACATTCTGGCACCTACAGGGTTACAGTAACAGTCAGGTGATGCTCAATGACCCATCTCCTATATATATTCTGGCAGCTACAGGGTTACAGTAACAGTCAGGTGATGCTCAATGACCCATCTCCTATACATTCTGGCACCTACAGGGTTACAGTAAAAGTCAGGTGATGCTCAATGACCCATCTCCTATACATTCTGACACCTACAGGGTTACAGTAACAGTCAGGTGATGCTCAATGACCCATCTCCTATACATTCTGACACCTACAGGGTTACAGTAACAGTCAGGTGATGCTCAATGACCCATCTCCTATACATTCTGGCAGCTACAGGGTTACAGTAACAGTCATATGATGCTCAATGACCCATCTCCTATACATTCTGGCAGCTACAGGGTTACAGTAACAGTCAGGTGATGCTCAATGACCCATCTCCTATACATTCTGGCAGCTACAGGGTTACAGTAACAGTCATATGATGCTCAATGACCCATCTCCTATACATTCTGGCAGCTACAGGGTTACAGTAACAGTCAGGTGATGCTCAATGACCCATCTCCTATACATTCTGGCAGCTACAGGGTTACAGTAACAGTCATATGATGCTCAATGACCCATCTCCTATACATTCTGGCACCTACAGGGTTACAGTAACAGTCATGTGATGCTCAATGACCCATCTCCTATACATTCTGGCACCTACAGGGTTACAGTAACAGTCATGTGATGCTCAATGACCCATCTCCTATACATTCTGGCACCTACAGGGTTACAGTAACAGTCATGTGATGCTCAATGACCCATCTCCTATACATTCTGGCACCTACAGGGTTACAGTAACAGTCATGTGATGCTCAATGACCCATCTCCTATACATTCTGGCACCTACAGGGTTACAGTAACAGTCAGGTGATGCTCAAGGACCCATCTCCTATACATTCTGGCACCTACAGGGTTACAGTAACAGTCAGGTGATGCTCAATGACCCATCTCCTATACATTCTGGCACCTACAGGGTTACAGTAACAGTCAGGTGATGCTCAATGACCCATCTCCTATACATTCTGGCACCTACAGGGTTACAGTAACAGTCAGGTGATGCTCAATGACCCATCTCCTATACATTCTGGCAGCTACAGGGTTACAGTAACAGTCAGGTGATGCTCAAGGACCCATCTCCTATACATTCTGGCAGCTACAGGGTTACAGTAACAGTCAGGTGATGCTCAAGGACCCATCTCCTATACATTCTGGCTGCTATAAATTTATGATAATCCACAGGATATAACTGAGGTCCCATCTCCTTTACTTTGTGGTGCTAGAACTTACAGTGGTTTTCAGAAGATGCTCCAGATTCCATTTCCAGGACTTTCCGGCTTTTAGAAGAAATTGTGTTTGGCTTTTTGATAAAGCTGCTATTTATTGACATAATGTTTCACTCAAAGAGAATACACTACTATTAGGTGGGTGAGGGGGGGGGCTATACAATAAATGAGTACTTTCCCTTTAAATGGAATGGCTTATCACCTGTCCTTTGTTATTCAGACCCGATGGGGGGACAGTTGGTCTTCATTTTAATAAGGTTAAAAAAAAAATGCTGCAAAATTTCCTGTAAGTGCCAGGAAGAGATTCAGCTGGAACAATGGAGGGTTTGAGACAATAAGCCGAAACACTCACTGATAAAAGCTACTGTATGTGTTCCCCAGTGACATTATTTTCTGTACAGTCCCTGCCGAAACACCACTGCTGAAGTGTATGACTCTGCTGTGATAATAGACTGAAAGTGCAGTGTGTTCCTCAAGTGACAGTTGTGTGCAGGAAGCTGGCAGCCAGACAAGTTCCATGCAAACCATAGCAAATGATTTCTGGAGTAGTGGCGGAGCTTCCAAAAATGATTAATGTGCCGGATACTTATAATCCGCCCCTTGATGGTGCTTAGGGTATTGTCCTTGTGTTATTACTGGATCTATCAAAACAAGACGGTTCCCTTCTGGGTAGTGGTCCAATCGGGTCAACATCTATGTCTTTGGGAGTTACTGGTATGATGGCCGAGCCATGGCTTGGAAATACACATACTATATTTTATTATAATGCTGGTATGGGACCTGTTATCCAGAATGCTCGGGACCTGGGGCTTTCTGGATAAGGGATCTTTTCATTTGAATCTTCAAGTCATAAGAAAATCATATAAACATGAAATAAAGCCAATAGGCTGGTTTTGCTTCCAATAAGGATTAATTATATCTTAGTTGGGATCAAGTACAAGCGACTGTTTTATTATTACAGAGAAAAAGGAAATCATTTTTTAAAATTTGGATTGTTTGGATAAAGCGGAGTCTATGGGAGGCGGCCTTTCAATAATTTGGAGCTTTCTGGATAACGGGTTTCCAGATAACGGATCTTGTACCTGCACACAAAAGCCGTGAATTTCCTGTAAATGATATCCTCTCTTATATCCCATGGTTAGTGATGTCGTAGCTTGGCGGTGTCATTTTTGTCACATGACTCACTAAATCTTGTGTATGATAATAACACAACTCCCAACATTTTGGAAGTAAAAAGAGGGACAAAAATGTTTTTTTCGCATGTAGCGCAGCAATTGTTTGACCACACCCCTTTATTTGCCCACACCCCCTAATTACCATGTTTGTTTTACAAAATTTGGAAGGTTATGAAAATATTTCTCCTTATCTAAACTGTGTTTTTGTGTCTCAAAATTGTTACAAAGTATCTTATTTGCACCTGTTAGCTGTTCTGGCTAAAAGCCAATTAAGTGAGAAACTTTGTTTCTTTTTCTGGCTGTTCAGTGCAGAGAAAAGAGGGACTTTTCAGTACAAAAGAGAGACTGCGGGTTGAGCTGTCAAAAGAGGGACTGTCCCTCCAAAAAAGGGACAGTTGGGAGGTATGTAATAAAGTTCCCCTTTTTGGAAAATAGGAGCATATTAGAAGTCACAGAGGAGTTCCATGGCCTGTATAAAAGCACTTGGCCTTTTAAATGGTCACGGAACTATATGCTTTATTTCTTGCGAAATAGCAATATATTTCCCCGGCCTCCCTACTTGCTGGGAATGGAACAAATGAATACGAACAAGGAAAATGAAATGGTTCTGATTGCTTTTCCACTTCCTTTGTTCTGTGATCATTTTTTATAATGTCACCCAAAATGCCGGAGATCATTTTCTAGAGAGGGAGAATTTCACATCCATTTTGCTATCAACGGCATAACGTTCTCTCATGCATATATACAGTATGTGGGTTATTTTATTTACTGAACTTCGAATGCAAAAATCATGAAAAATTCTTGATTTTTTTTTTATAAAATCGGACTCTTAAAAAATCACGAATTTTTCGGGAATTTATTAAACCCTGAGGATGGAAAAGTCTGAATCAGAAAATCCGGCATCTCAGACCTGTCAAGGTTTCATATAAGTCAATGGGAGAAATCCCAATGATTTTTTTGATGTGCGCTGGGTTTCATACAATCCCCCGAAGTTTTTGGGCAAAAATCCAAGTTTTCGGGTGAAAAAGCTGAAAAAATTTTGAAAAACGGATGAAAAATCAGAAAAAAATTGTGAATCGGGAAAATGTAATAATAAATAAGCGTAAAAACCCAGAGTGGATTTGATCGGAGTTTGAAGCAGAAAATATTGAGATAAATTCGGACTTTGATAAACACGTCAATTTTGGACGCACGTCCGAAAAGTCACTTGCGTCAGTTTTGACACCGGTGTTAAACTCAATGGGCGTCCGAATAGTGTTGACGTGGCGATTTTGAATATTCGGAAGCGCATCCAATTGTTTGTGATGCCGCCGAATTTTCGCTGGAGTTTCACAAATGTGTTCGCCGGTGGCGAAAAACGGAAATTCACTGTGAAATTGCGCCAGGCAAATTTATTCGCCCTTCACTACCCTGGAATGAAGAGAAAACTGCATTGTGGGTACAGCTTGCTGGTACAGGTAAGGGACCTGTTATCCAGAATGTTCGGGGTTTTCCAGATACTGGACCTTTCTGTAATTTGTATCTTCATACCTTGAGGGTAGGACTACACTGGCGTTTTCATCCGACATTTGTTTATTTCCGTCGCATCCGACTTGACGACTGCATTTTTGCGCCAATAACGCTGTGTAGTTGTATCCTAATTCTACTAGAAAATCATATAAACATTAAATAAACCCAATAGGCTGGTTTTGCTTCCAATCAGGATTCAGTATATCTTAGTTGGGATCAAGTACAAGCGACTGTTTTATTATTACACAGAAAAAGGAAATCGTTTTTAAAATCTTGGATTATTTGATTATAATGGAGTCTATGGGAGATGGCTTTTCCGTAATTCGGAGCTTTCTGGATAATGGGTTTCCGGATAACGGATGTCTTACCTGTATTATTGTAAATAAAACATTAAGAAATATTGTGTATTTCAGCCTCCCTCTGGAGGCCAACGGGGCAGAAAATTAAGATTTAAGGGAGACGACTTCTGTCAATTATAGATCATGTCTAATACTTTCTTTTCTTATTTTACAAATGAGCCTTGATGGGCAGAATCACATCCAGTGCAAATGGGTCTTTATCAGTATTCACGGCTCACTCTTTTACTAATTTGTTTCCTCTGCACATAACACAGTGGTATGAGAGACTTGCAAGGGGAAAATGATTGTCAGCTCCACAGCTGCACTAGAAACAGGGTTATACACTGCCATTGTTATGCTAGGCAAAAAGAAAATGTTACAATAATGAGAGAGACAAGGTTCCCCAGAATATATAGTAAATGTGGTCTGGGTGCACCAGCCGCGGACCCCCAGCTTTGACGTAGCGCAGCAAATTTTTTGGCCACACCCCCTAATTACCATGTTTGTTTTACAAAATTTGGCAGGTTATAAAAGTTTGAAAGTATTTCTCCTTCTCTAAACTGTGTTTTTGTGTCTCAAAAGTATCTTATTTGCACATGTTAGCTGTTCTGGGCTCTCTGCTAAAAGCCAATTAAGTGAGAAACTTTGATTCTTTTTCTGGCTGTTCAGTGCAGAGAAAAGAGGGACTTTCCAGTACAAATGAGGGACTGTGGGTTGAGCTGTCAAAAGAGGGACTGTCCCTCCGAAAAAGGGACAGTTGGGAGGTATGCTTGTACTTGATCCCAACTAAGATATAATCGATCCTTATTGGAGGCAAAAAAACAGCCTATTGGGTTTATTTAATGTTTATATGGTTTTCTAGTAGACTTAAAAGGGACCCGTCATCCCAAAAAAAATATTCCAAATCCTATTTTATCACGTTAGTCAATCAAAATTAACTTTAATTACACTATATAAATGATTTGAATCTTGTTTTCTTCAGTCTGGGAATTCATAATTATAACAAGCAGGCAGGAGCCATTTTGTGGACACTGTTATTAATCAAGTCTTCCATCATCCAGGAAGTGCTGAATGGCAATAGAGGAGGGGCAAGCAATATTTGATTGACAGCTGAGATTTTTAAATGAGCTCACAACAGCTATGAACGCTGTAATAAAAAAAAGAATTTGGATTTCATGTTTAATATGAAAAGGACTTTTATTTTACAGCTTTTTATGTCTAGTTGACAGGTCCCCTTTAAGTTATGAAGACCCAAATTAGGGAAAGATCTGTTATCCGGAAATCCCTAGCTCCCAAGCATTCTGGATAACAGGTCCCAAATCTGTACTTTCTTTACTTATCTTACAATTGAGCCTTGATGGAAAAATCCACATACAGTGCAAATCGCTCCTTATCAGAATTCTGTTTGAGGCCATACCCACAAGCCATCTAGTCTACCCAGCCCCAATACTATACCCACACTGTACCCAAGTTTAGGCTAGTTTGCAGTCTGTTACCAGCTTATCCTTTTAGAAGGAACAGTAAAAACACTTCATAGGTCAGTGTCCCTTTTGCAGCAGCTTCTCCCTCCCATCGGCAACACCAGGTGCTGCTCCAGATTACCGGAACGACAAACCGGAGAGCTATTGAATAAAAATCTAAATAACCACTAGTAATAAAAAAAAATAAAAACCAATTGCAAATTGTCTCAGAATATCAGTCTCTACGTCATAATAAAAGTTAATTTCAAGGTGAACAACCCCTTTAATGAGTTGGTTGGCCTTGTTTTCTACATTGATTCATTAGTCAGAACTTGCAGTGCAGTGAATAGCATGGAGCAGGTAGATACTGATTTTAGTAGCAATTACTGATCAACCTTTGAAAATGTTATGATATATGTATGGGAATTGGGAAATTAATTCTGTTTAGAGTTTACAGGTCACTGCGCTGTATAGGGGCAGCGGGATGAGACATTAAATGCAGCGTAAAGGGTAAGTCAGCCAGAAAATCCCTGTCCTGTGTTTCTTTGTGCCTGTGGGTACATATAATTTTTTGTACTACAAATGATACTGAATTATATTTGTTACAACACTGGGTTAATAATCAGTTACACACTGTGTTCCGCAGCCTCATGGCTTATTTAATCATTTCTGGAATGTTTGAAATGTTCCTTGTCTATAATTCTATTATATTCCAAATATTTAGATGTCGTGTCTAGAGAGGGGGGAAAATAATGATTTATTTAAAAGAGGATTTTTGCCCTTTTTACTGCGGAAACGCACGTTTTCAACTTTCCCTCCTCAACAACTCCAGCCAAAATCCAGGGGGAAAAAAATGGCGGTGCTCTTATCATTGTCAGTTGTAAATCAAGCGGTGGAATTTGCATGACGACAGCAAGTAGTAAACAGCAGCCATATTGTGATGGATCCACTTATGGGGGATTATCTGGAGGATTGTACAAAAACTAACTATAAATATATGAGATTTAACAGTATTCTAGAAGTGTGAAAGATGTCCGATTGGCTTCAGCCCTGTGATCATTCTAATGATCTGATTGGATACAGGTTGGTCTAACCCTGTGATCATTCTAATGCTCTGATTGGATACAGGTTGGTCTAGCCCTGTGATCAATCTAATTTTGGTATTTGGATACAGGTTGGTCTAGCCCTGTGATTATTCTTATGCTCTGATTGGATACAGGTTGGTCTAGCCCTGTGATTATTCTAATGCTCTGATTGGATACAGGTTGGTCTAGCCCTGTGATCATTCTAATGTTGTGATTGGATACAGGTTGGTCTAGCCCTGTGATCATTCTAATGTTCTGATTGGATACAGGTTGGTCTAGCCCTGTGATTATTCTTATGCTCTGATTGGATACAGGTTGGTCTAACCCTGTGATCATTCTAATGCTCTGATTGGATACAGGTTGGTCTAACCCTGTGATCATTCTAATGCTCTGATTGGATACAGGTTGGTCTAGCCCTGTGATCATTCTAATTTTGGTATTTGGATACAGGTTGGTCTAGCCCTGTGATCATTCTAATGTTGTGATTGGATACAGGTTGGTCTAACCCTGTGATCATTCTAATGCTCTGATTGGATACAGGTTGGTCTAACCCTGTGATCATTCTAATGCAGTCTGATTGGATACAGGTTGGTCTAGCCCAGTGATCATTCTAATGTTCTGATTGGATACAGGTTGGTCTAACCCTGTGATCATTCTAATGCTCTGATTGGATACAGGTTGGTCTAACCCTGTGATCATTCTAATGCTCTGATTGGATACAGGTTGGTCTAACCCTGTGATCATTCTAATGCTCTGATTGGATACAGGTTGGTCTAACCCTGTGATCATTCTAATGCTCTGATTGGATACAGGTTGGTCTAGCCCTGTGATCATTCTAATTTTGGTATTTGGATACAGGTTGGTCTAGCCCTGTGATTATTCTTATGCTCTGATTGGATACAGGTTGGTCTAGCCCTGTGATTATTCTAATGCTCTGATTGGATACAGGTTGGTCTAGCCCTGTGATCATTCTAATGTTGTGATTGGATACAGGTTGGTCTAGCCCTGTGATCATTCTAATGTTCTGATTGGATACAGGTGGGTCTAGCCCTGTGATCATTCTAATGTTCTGATTGGATACAGGTTGGTCTAGCCCTGTGATTATTCTAATGCTCTATTTTGATACAGGTTGATTTAGCCATGTGATCAGTCTAATGTTCTGATTAGATTTGGGTTGGTCTAGCCCTGGGATCATTCTAATGCTAATGGATACAGGTGTCCCACCCAGAGATGTCACCTTTAGGGTTTTATTGTACCCAGAACTTGACATAAAATAAGGCTCAGAATTGATTACCATGACTCCCAATGGTCCCAATATAGGCCGGACAGTCCTTAAATGTGGACCCTCAAAAAGGCAAGGCTAATCACAAAGTGGGCAGATCAGGGTTTAATTAGATGTGTGTGGGTAGATCAAAACGTTTCCACTTTTCAGTATTCAAACATTAAGGGCAGGACTACACAAACGATTTCGGCGCAATCCAACGCGCTGCGACAAAATAAGGTCAGAGATAGAATTTTCGCATGGTGTCGCCGCTGCATCTGACAGTAGTGTCGCGTCGGATCAACGCATGCATTTTGTCGCAGCGTGTCGGATTGCGCTGAAATCGTTCGTGTAGTTATACCCTAATAGGTATGCTGTTGACCTATTGGTTTTATTAGGAGGTATGCTGTTGTCCTTATATTGAATGAAAACGCACAGGGCTCAGCTTTTATTTTTTTCTTCTGGATGACTAATTTTCAACTTGGCTGAAAGGAACAAGGAACATAACCCCCAATGGAAAGGCTGCAGTTTATTAATTAGAACTGAAAGATTATTTCCTCTGGAACAGCCTGAGTAACGTTAAACACCGTACAGGACAGTTAGACAATGAAATACACAATAACGTGCGGCACTAGGGAAGCCGCATACAAGGGACAAGGGAAAAGGTACAGAAATTAATTGTAATAATGGATAAATTGTGCAGTCGCTGAACTGGAGAAGCAAAGCTCCCTGGATAATATTGCAGGGCGACATTGTGTGTGTGTGAGTGCGGCTGCTGCATTATGGAGTCCTGCTGGTGGGGACAAGGGGAGGGATGTTTTTTTAACTGCGGATAAAAGGGGAAACAAAGATGATGCTGAAAGGCTACCCCCACATGCCAACCCAATCTTACTGCTTCTATATTCTATTCTAACCATGAAAGCAAGAATATTAGCTAGAGACTCTAAAGCCGCTTACCTTTTTTCATTCCCTAAGTGGAACATAAAGGATTTTGGAACCTACAACTCTCAGCATCTGTCTTCATTTATGGGGAACAAGAAAATGTTATTGTGGATGTGGGATAGTAGGGAGAGATGGAGCCTATAGTAACAGTGGGATAATAGTCTCTGGGAAGGGAGTGTGACTGTGGGATAGCAGGTATAGTAGGGAGAGATGGTGCCTATAGTAACAGTGGATAATAGTCTCTGGGAAGGGAGTGTGACTGTGGGATAGCAGGTATAGTAGGGAGAGATGGTGTCTATAGTAACAGTGGATAATAGTCTCTGGGAAGGGAGTGTGACTGTGGGATAGCAGGTATAGTAGGGAGAGATGGTGCCTATAGTAACAGTGGATAATAGTCTCTGGGAAGGGAGTGTGACTGTGGGATAGCAGGTATAGTAGGGAGAGATGGTGCCTATAGTAACAGTGGATAATAGTCTCTGGGAAGGGAGTGTGACTGTGGGATAGCAGGTATAGTAGGGAGAGATGGTGTCTATAGTAACAGTGGGTAATAGTCTCTGGGAAGGGAGTGTGACTGTGGGATAGCAGGTATAGTAGGGAGAGATGGAGCCTATAGTAACAGTGGATAATAGTCTCTGGGAAGGGAGTGTGACTGTGAGATAGCAGGTATAGTAGGGAGAGATGGTGTCTATAGTAACAGTGTATAATAGTCTCTGGGAAGGGAGTGTGACTGTGGGATAGCAGGTATAGTAGGGAGAGATGGTGTCTATAGTAACAGTGGGTAATAGTCTCTGGGAAGGGAGTGTGACTGTGGGATAGCAGGTATAGTAGGGAGAGATGGAGCCTATAGTAACAGTGGATAATAGTCTCTGGGAAGGGAGTGTGACTGTGGGATAGCAGGTATAGTAGGGAGAGATGGTGTCTATAGTAACAGTGGGTAATAGTCTCTGGGAAGGGAGTGTGACTGTGGGATAGCAGGTATAGTAGGGAGAGATGGTGCCTATAGTAACAGTGGATAATAGTCTCTGGGAAGGGAGTGTGACTGTGGGATAGCAGGTATAGTAGGGAGAGATGGTGTCTATAGTAACAGTGGATAATAGTCTCTGGGAAGGGAGTGTGACTGTGGGATAGCAGGTATAGTAGGGAGAGATGGTGCCTATAGTAACAGTGGGATAATAGTCTCTGGGAAGGGAGTGTGACTGTGGGATAGCAGGTATAGTAGGGAGAGATGGTGTCTATAGTAACAGTGGATAATAGTCTCTGGGAAGGGAGTGTGACTGTGGGATAGCAGGTATAGTAGGGAGAGATGGTGTCTATAGTAACAGTGGATAATAGTCTCTGGGAAGGGAGTGTGACTGTGGGATAGCAGGTATAGTAGGGAGAGATGGTGCCTATAGTAACAGTGGGATAATAGTCTCTGGGAAGGGAGTGTGACTGTGGGATAGTAGGGATAGTAGGGAGAGATGGTGTCTATAGTAACAGTGGGATAATAGTCTCTGGGAAGGGAGTGTGACTGTGGGATAGTAGGGATAGTAGGGAGAGATGGTGCCTATAGTAACAGTGGGATAATAGTCTCTGGGAAGGGAGTGTGACTGTGGGATAGCAGGTATAGTAGGGAGAGATGGTGTCTATAGTAACAGTGGGATAATAGTCTCTGGGAAGGGAGTGTGACTGTGGGATAGCAGGTATAGTAGGGAGAGATGGTGCCTATAGTAACAGTGGATAATAGTCTCTGGGAAGGGAGTGTGACTGTGGGATAGCAGGTATAGTAGGGAGAGATGGTGTATATAGTAACAGTGGGATAATAGTCTCTGGGAAGGGAGTGTGACTGTGGGATAGCAGGTATAGTAGGGAGAGATGGTGCCTATAGTAACAGTGGATAATAGTCTCTGGGAAGGGAGTGTGACTGTGGGATAGCAGGTATAGTAGGGAGAGATGGTGCCTATAGTAACAGTGGATAATAGTCTCTGGGAAGGGAGTGTGACTGTGGGATAGCAGGTATAGTAGGGAGAGATGGTGCCTATAGTAACAGTGGATAATAGTCTCTGGGAAGGGAGTGTGACTGTGGGATAGCAGGTATAGTAGGGAGAGATGGTGTCTATAGTAACAGTGGATAATAGTCTCTGGGAAGGGAGTGTGACTGTGGGATAGCAGGTATAGTAGGGAGAGATGGTGCCTATAGTAACAGTGGGATAATAGTCTCTGGGAAGGGAGTGTGACTGTGGGATAGCAGGTATAGTAGGGAGAGATGGTTCCTATAGTATTAGTAATAAGAACAGTCCCAGGTCCATGACAGAAGGTGAGTGACAAGCTGTGACAGGGATATTTGGAGACATGACAGAAGGTTGGGTATTGGGCTGTTGTACCTTTAAGTAATAGAACCTGCAGACTCATTTATTATGCTGATTACCTCTATTCCATCTTCTGGATATTCATCTGGGTGTCCTGCTGTTATCTGTTTCCCTACAATAAACTTCAGAATTCAGCACTAATAAAAGGTCGGAGGAACTACATCAGGCCAATGCCGTCCTCATTCAAAGCTGATCTTGCCATATACACTAATGAAGTAGCCGAACAGACAGTTGTGCACATTAATAAATGCATTATTTTAATATTTGCCTTTGGAAATTAAACATTAGTGGCCACAAAGTAAAAAGAAATTGAAGGCGGGAGTCAGGAAATGTAGCCATGGCCCCACACTGTCATCTGGGCACAGAAAATTATCAGTTGGCAGTCGGTTAGTGGGCAGTTTGTGATACATTAGCTATTTTGCCCTGTTAACCTCTCATCCCCAGTGTTAGGCACCGTCAGCTCTGGGACTGTTAATTAAATCAATACCTTTTACAAATATTATTTTCTCCATTAGTAACAGTGTCATAGGATTCCCAGTCGTCTCAGTTAAAGGGGAACTCCACCCAAATAATGACTTTTTGTCTACTCAAAGAGAATATAATTTTAGGCAACTCTCCAATATGAATGCATTACACATTTCCTATGAAAGTTATTTGTAAATGTAAAAAGTGCAAGGTACTGTGTCCAGAGTAGTGAGGTGTGGGTGGACAAAAATTAGACTCACGCCCAACCCTAACCCATCGAACACGTCCATTTATAGGCCGCCCCCTGTCTCTGATGTCATGAAAGGGGGTGGGGAGGGCAGGCGTGCACCTATAAATGGAGGCTGCCGGAGCCCCACAGGGGTGGGGGGTAAGAGCAGAAGAAGAGCCCAACCCAAACCCTCCCTCAGGTCACAAAAATTGCAGAAAAAATAGTGAATCACGCCAGTTTTTTGCACCTCACCCTGTTGACAGTAACTGCTTTCTGGCAGGCTGTTGTTTCTCCTACTCAATGTAACTCAGTGGGACCTGGATTTTACTATTGAGTGCTGTTCTTAGGCTGCTGGGGGAGGTGATATCACTGCAACTTGCAGTACAGCAGTAAATAGTGACTGAAGTTTATCAGAGCACAAGCCACCTGATTGGGGGCAGCTGGGAAACTGACAATATGTCTAGCCCCAAGTCAGATTTAAAAATTAAATATAAGAGAATCTGTTTGCTCTTTTGAGAAATGGATTTCAGTGCAGAATTCTGCTGGAGCAGCACTATTAGGGTTGGGGCTCACGGCGCTTCGATTTCCGAAGTCGCCAAAGTTTCCTTGTGAGGCAACTTCGGGCGACTTCGGAAATCGAATTGCAGCGAGTGCATGAGCGCAGGTGATTCTTCATTCAAACAGACAGAAGGCTGTTCGGGGAGATTGTCGCCACGCAGAAGAGGCGATTAGTCGCCAGGCGACTAAATCTCCCGGAATCTGCCCGTCTGCCCTAACCCTTAACTGATGCGTTTTGAAAAAAAAATATTTTTTCCATGACAGTATCCCTTTAAGTCTTTCCAACACTCCCAGCTTGATGATACGGTGTGCATGGACTCACGATACCCTCATAACTATGGGAGTGTATGGGAGCCAGACACAACTAGTCTGCCCAGTGCCCACGTTGGCTTCAGATTAATTGGTCTCAGTGATTTTACACCTTAGGCATGTTTGCCAATTAGTTGGATCAATTCACAACAAAAGATATTTCTATGGGGACTGTATTGATTCCTGGGTTCCAAGTGACCTGAAAACAAAGGAGGCTGAATTCCAATTCAGTGCAGTCACCTTCTCATTGTTTTATGGAGTCTCATGGAGACCTTCTATAATGGGATTATTCTGATACTATCTGATTAATAATTGATACCAGCTCCTCGGTCCTCCAGAGCAACTGTGGGTGCAGGGAGATGTATTTAATCTGATTGACCCTTCCAATTAAACCCAATTTAGCTTTAAGAAGGGGTTGGATGGTGTTTAGCAAGTGAGGGAATACAGGGATATGGGAGATAGCTCATAGTACAAGTTGATCCAGAGACGGATCCCATTGCCATTTTGGAGTCAGGAAGGAATTTTCCCCCCTCTGAGGCAAATTGGAGAGGCTTTAAATGGGTTTTTGTCTTCTTCTGGATCAACTGGCAGTTAGGCAGGTTATATATAGACTTAAAGGAGAAGGAAAGTCGTTTAGTACCAAATGTTAGGCACCCCCAAGTGAATGTAGTTACTTATTTGAAACCCCGGGCCGGTGCTCCTATCAGCAGAAAACTGCACCGGCCCGGAGTTATTCCAGCGAGCACCACGGAGTGATCTTCTTCAGGCTTCTTCTTTCTTCGCGCGGGTGCTCATGCGCATTAGAGTGAAAAGCCGAACTCTAACTAAAAATTCAGCTGTTTCATTCTACTGCGCATACGTCTCCCCCGGGAAATTTGAAGAAATAAGAAGCCAGAAAAGTGTCTGATTCCCAAACAGGAGAGGGATTGAAGCCCCAAGAGTCCTGACAATTGGACAGGTTAGACAATTTCTGATGGTTAACCATAATATCCCTGCGTGTATTGCTTATCTGAGATCAGTGGGTGACTGTCAGGGCCGCCATTAGAAATCACGGGGCCCAGTACAACAAAATTTTTGGGGCCCCCTGGGCCCCGCCCACACTGACGACCAAGCTCCACCCCATTTCCCGCCCACTCCACATCGCAGTTAAAAGACCACACAGACATCAGCGCTAAAAAAGTAACCCCCCCACACAAGTTGTAAAAAGCTATTGATGGTCAGGGCCCCCTTATAAAAAATTGGGGCCCCAAAAAAAAAAAATTTAATTTTTTTTTTTTTTTTAAAAAAACATTGGTGGCAGGGGCCCCCTTATAAGTTAAAAACAAATTGGGGCCCCAAAAAAAAATTTGAAAAAAAAATTTTTTTGAAAAAAAAAAAAACCATTGGCGTCAGGGGCCCCTTACGAGTTAAAAAAAAAATTGGGGCCCCAAAAAAACATGTTTTAAAAAAAAAGATTGGTTGCAGGGGCCTATAGAATATTAAAATAATACATTGGTGGCCAGGAGATTAACAAAAAAAAAAAATACACAAACTGGTGTTCAGTAGAATTGAACTCACGGCTTCAGTACTTCAACTTCACCTCCTTTCGTGACTTCGGGTCTTTTCACTGCTTCAGGACTTCGGCTTCGGCTGTTTTCGTGACTTCGGGTCTTTGCGCTGCTTCAGGACTTCGGCTTCGGCTGTTTTCGTGACTTCGGGTCTTTTCGGCGCTTCGTGACTTCGGCTTTTTCCGTGACTTCGGGTATTTTCGGCGCATCGGCTTCGGCTTTTCGGCACTTCCGCATTCGGCAGCACAGAGGCAAGACGTACGGCTCGGGCGCTCGTAAGGGGGGCCCGGATCTTCAAAAAATGCAGCGCTGCCGGGCCCCCCTTCATGCCCGGGCCCGGTACGCTTGTCCCCCCTGTCCCCCCCTGATGGCGGCCCTGGTGACTGTCACATATAACTTTTGACAATCGCAGTCACAGGCACAACATTGTTTCTTTTCTTCTTTAACTACTTTATTTAATCTGAATAGTTAGTGGCAGGTTGGAAGATTGGGACGTCCAATTGTTTGTAGGATACAAGGTTAAAATCTGCTTGTCTAGTAGTGTTGAGTGTATCTGGGAAATTTCAGAGAACACATTGAAGTCGATGCATCCAAAGTCAATGAGCATTTTTTCCTATAGCGACTTTTCTTGTCCTAATGTATTAGTCAATGGGTGTTTTTTTCTTATGGCGACTTTTCTTGTCCTAATGTATTAGTCAATGGGTGTTTTTTTCTTATGGCGACTTTTCTTGTCCTAATGTATTAGTCAATGGGTGTTTTTTTTCTAATGGCGACTTTTCTTGTCCTAATGTATTAGTCAATGGGTGTTTTTTTCTTATGGTGACTTTTCTTGTCCTAATGTATTAGTCAATGGGTGTTTTTTTCTTATGGTGACTTTTCTTGTCCTAATGTATTAGTCAATGGGTGTTTTTTTCTTATGGCAACTTTTCTTGTCCTAATGCAGTGATCCCCAACCAGTAGCTCGTGAGCAACATGTTGCTCTCCCAACTCCTTGGATGTTGCTCTCAGTGGCCTCAAAGTAGGTGCTTATTTTTGAATTCCAGACTTTGAAGTGAGTTTTAATTGCATAAAAACAAGATGTACTGCCAGGTAGAGCCTCTTGTAGGCTGCCAGTCCACATAGGGGCTACCAATAGCCAATCACAGCCCTTATTTGGCAGCCCAAGGGACTTTTTCATGCTTGCGTTGCTCCCCAACTCTTTTTACATTTGAATGTAGCTCATGGGTAAAAAAGGTTGGGGACCCCTGTCCTAATTTATTAGTCAATAGGTGTTTTTTTGTTATGGTGACTTTTCTTGTCCTAATGTATTAGTCAATGGGTGTTTTTTTCTTATGGTGACTTTTCTTGTCCTAATGTATTAGTCAATGGGTGTTTTTTTTCTTATGGTGACTTTTTTTGTCTTAATGTATTAGTCAATGGGTGTTTTTTTTCTTATGGTGACTTTTTTTGTCTTAATGTATTAGTCAATGGGTGTTTTTTTTCTAATGGCGACTTTTCTTGTCCTAATGTATTAGTCAATGGGTGTTTTTTTTCTAATGGCGACTTTTCTTGTCCTAATGTATTAGTCAATGGGTGTTTTTTTCTTATGGCGACTTTTCTTGTCCTAATGTATTAGTCAATGGGTGTTTTTTTTCTAATGGCGACTTTTCTTGGCCTAATGTATTAGTCAATGGGTGTTTTTTTCTTATGGCGACTTTTCTTGTCCTAATGTATTAGTCAATGGGTGTTTTTTTCTTATGGCGACTTTTCTTGTCCTAATGTATTAGTCAATGGGTGTTTTTTTCTTATGGCGACTTTTCTTGTCCTAATGTATTAGTCAATGGGTGTTTTTTTTCTTATGGCGACTTTTCTTGTCCTAATGTATTAGTCAATGGGTGTTTTTTTCTTATGGCGACTTTTCTTGTCCTAATGTATTAGTCAATGGGTGTTTTTTTTCTAATGTCGACTTTTTTTGTCCTAATGTATTAGTCAATGGGTGTTTTTTTTCTTATGGTGACTTTTTTTGTCTTAATGTATTAGTCAATGGGTGTTTTTTTCTTATGGTGACTTTTTTTGTCCTAATGTATTAGTCAATGGGCGTTTTTTTCTTATGGCGACTTTTCATGTCCTAATGTATTAGTCAATGGGTGTTTTTTTCTTATGGCGACTTTTTTTGTCCCAATGTATTAGTCAATGGGCGTTTTTTCTTATGGCGACTTTTTTTGTCCTAATGTATTAGTCAATGGGTGTTTTTTGCTTATGGCGACTTTTTTTGTTCTAATGTATTAGTCAATGGGTGTTTTTTTCTTATGGCGACTTTTCTTGTCTTAATGTATTAGTCAATGGGTGTTTTTTTCTTATGGCGACTTTTTTTGTCCTAATTTATTAGTCAATGGGCGTTTTTTTCTTATGGCGACTTTTCTTGTCCTAATGTATTAGTCAATGAGTGTTTTTTTTTCTTATGGCGACTTTTTTTGTCTTAATGTATTAGTCAATGGGTGTTTTTTTCTTATGGCGACTTTTTTTGTCCTAATGTATTAGTCAATGGGTGTTTTTTTCTTATGGCGACTTTTTTTGTCCTAATGTATTAGTCAATGGGTGTTTTTCTCTTATGGCGACTTTTTTTGTCCTAATGTATTAGTCAATGGGTGTTTTTTTTCTTATGGCGACTTTTCTTGTCCTAATGTATTAGTCAATGGGTGTTTTTTTCTTATGGCAACTTTTTTCGTCCTAATGTATTAGTCAATGGGCTTTTTTTCTTATGGCGACTTTTCTTGTCCTAATGTATTAGTCAATGGGTGTTTTTTTCTTATGGCGACTTTTCTTGTCTTAATGTATTAGTCAATGGGTGTTTTTTCTTATGGCGACTTTTCTTGTCCTAATGTATTAGTCAATGGGCGTTTTTTTCTTATGGCGACTTTTCTTGTCTTAATGTATTAGTCAATGGGTGTTTTTTTCTTATGGCGACTTTTCTTGTCCTAGGGCGCCTGGCCGGGTTGGCCCGGCTCTGTTTGGGAGGTATGTTACTGTAGGCAGGTAGGAGAAGGAAAATGGATACAATTATAGCACCCAAAAGCTTTATTATTAACATATATTTATAGAACGCCAACATATTTTGCAGCGCTATAAATGATATTATTTTCCAGATGAAACATATTCAGCCCTTTGGCCTCTATGCTGATTTCTCTGTCATCTGCTGGGAGTTGTAGTTTTGTGAACATGGGGAATGATGGGAGTTGGGGGTTGCTGCTTTAATTCATTCTCTGCCCTACTTGGAATGGATAAAGCGCTTGCTGTAAAGTGATTAATAAACGCTGTACCTGGGAACAAGGTGATGGAGAGGTGGCTGAGAGCAGACCCGTATGCACCTTTGGGCTGGATATTAATTAGGTGGGAGTAAGCGGCTAAACTTGAAGGATTCTGAATAACCACATCCCGGAGTCCCTGAACAGAATAATAAGTGGGAGTAATCCTGGGACTCCCGGCACCCTAATGTTCAGTAGTATAGACAGCGCTGCTCAGACTGTGCCTGGGCTAACAGATGGGGGCACTGGGCCGTGACCTCGTAAATACATTTTATGTTCAGGAAGATTTTTCATTTTAGATACAGTCAGGGATGAGCTGGCAGCCCTCACATTTATAAACACAGCGAGTATATTAATTCATGTTTATTATCATTTATGTTCATTGCCTGTAGACTGACACTTGTAAATGATATGCCCTTACATAGAGCCCAATAAATCAGTCAGGGGCATTTATAGAGAGAGCTTAATATAGTCCAAAACCCAAAATGTGAGTCTCCCGTTGCTATAGAGATATCAATTTCCCTTAATCATCTCAGTTTATGGCCGGGGGACATCTCTTATCAGATTGTTGGACAAGCGGTGCCAGTTAATGAGAGATCTGCGTTAACTTGCCACTGACAGTGCTATAAACAAATGCAGATATTTGCGGCAGGGCACAAAATGCTTAAGGCTGGAGGGGAATAAAACAATCCATTTTATTTACTGAGGGGTTGTTCTGTGACCATATAAAGGCACAAGGCTGCAGGCTGAGTTATACAGAGAACTCTGAGTATCACTTATGTATTATAAGGGATAATGTACCCCCTACTGTAAATGATAAGGATATTAGAAGTCACTGAGGGGTTGTTCTGTGACCATATAAAGGCACAAGGCTGCAGGCTGAGTTATACAGGGAACTCTGAGTATCACTCATGTATTATAAGGGATAATGTACCCCCTACTGTAAATGATAAGGATATTAGAAGTCACTGAGGGGTTGTTCTGTGACCATATAAAGGCACAAGGCTGCAGGCTGAGTTATACAGGGAACTCTGAGTATCACTCATGTATTATAAGGGATAATGTACCCCCTACTGTAAATGATAAGGATATTAGAAGTCACTGAGGGATTGTTCTGTGACCATATAAAGGCACAAGGCTGCAGGCTGACTTATACAGGGAACTCTGAGTATCACTCATGTATTATAAGGGATAATGTACCCCCTACTGTAAATGATAAGGATATTAGAAGTCACTGAGGGGTTCTGTGACCATATAAAGGCACAAGGCTGCAGGCTGACTTATACAGGGAACTCTGAGTATCACTCATGTATTATAAGGGATAAAGTACCCCCTACTGTAAATGATAAGGATATTAGAAGTCACTGAACTATATATAAATACAGGTTAATTTCTTGGAACTCTGAGGTTATAAAAGCACCAGGCCTTCACTAAAGTGCCTTTATTTACTTTGAAATGTAACTTTTAGGCTTATATGGGACACAACAAAGATGCACAGGAGATAATGGTTATAAGTCACAATAAAAACAACATAACAAACATGATGACCGACTGCAAATTACTTCTGGGGGCCAGAAATATACTTTGCTAAGGGCCCTGAACAGTATTTGTCCCTGTAATAGATTTTTGTCCTGTAGATACATTTATATATAAATAAAATAGAAGCGTACGTGAGATTTCCCTGACACTGGCTGTTACTCAGCTGATTGATGATACTTCAGTGGCTAAATAACCTTTCCTTGCCTTATGTATAATGAATTAATGGCTATTTATTGCTCGTCTAGTTTGATTCCTAGCTGGATTACTGGGCCTCGTGTGCAAGTGCTGGGAAATTAGTGAGAGTGGCAGCAGGTCATTGCGATTATTTCTTTTATCCGGATTGTGATGGGCATTTCCCAGCATGCTCAGCTCCTCACCCACCCTCCCAAGTCTGTCACCGACAGTTTAGATATTGTGGCACTTGTGCTGTCAGGCTGCATTAACACTCACATAACATTAACAACTATTTGTCTCTCACTGCACAAGCCATATAGTTTTATATAGTGAATAAAGTACCCCCTCTTGTAACATATAAGGATATTAGAAGTTACCGAGGAGTTTCATGACCATATAAAAACATGAGACACGAGGTAACTTCTAATATCCTCATATTTTGCAACTGGGGGTACTTAATTTATTATAATACACAAATTTCAGTGAGTCATGTGACAGAAATGACATCAGAACTCACCGTTTATAACTGATGACATCAGAACTCACCGTTTATAAGGATATAATTTACAAGCTATTCATGGCTTTTGTGTATTATATATATATTAGGGATGCACCAAATCCACTTTTTTGGATTCGGCCGAACCCCCGAATCCTTTGCAAAAGATTCGGCCGAATACCAAACCGAATCCGAATGGGAAAACATTTTTTACTTCCTTGTTTTGTGACAAAAAGTCACGTGATTTCCCTCCCCACCCCTAATTTACATATGCAAATTAGGATTCGGATTCGGTTCAGCCGGGCAGAAGGATTTGGCCGAATCCTGCTGAAAAAGGCTGAATCCTGGCCGAATCCCGAACCGAATCCTGGATTCGGTGCATCCCTAATATATATATATATATATATGTAAGGCTGGTTTCCTTTGTCATGACCTGGGTAACTATGACTGTTAGGAACTGGCAGTGCATTGTATAATATAGTTACAGCACAATTATTTATGATACAGGTATGGGATCAGTTATCCGGAAACCTGTTATCAAGAAAATTACAAACTACGGAAAGGCCGTCTCCCATAAACTCCATTTTATTCAAATACCGGTAATCCAATTTTTTTTTTAAATGATTTCCTTTTTCTCTGTAATAATAAAACAGTTCATTGTACTTGATCCCAACTAAGATATAATTAATCCTTATTGGAAGCAAAGCCAGTCTATTGGGTTTATTTAATGTTTACATAATTTTCTAGTAGATTTAAGGCATGAAGATCTAAATTAGGGAAAAATCCATTATCCAGAAAGCTCCAGGTCCTGAGCATTCTGGATAACAGGTCCCAAACCTGCACCAAAGTTTCAGGTCTACAACAGCCCAACTCTTTAAATGCAGGGAGCTTGGTGCAGTTTGGGTAAAATTTGGAGATAATGCCTATTTGACTGAAAGCCCAATCCTGATGTTCAGTTAGGGTGAGATGTTAGTTGCACAGTTATTTGCTGTCCTGGATATAATTGGAATATGACTTACCACTGTTTTCCAATATCTCTAAAGTAGGGATGCACCAAATCCACTATTTTGGAATCGGCCCAACCCCCCAAATCCTTTGCGAAAGATTCGGCCGAATACGAAACCGAATCCTTATTTGCATGTGCAAATTAGGAAGGGGAAAACATTTTTTACTTTCTTGTTTTGTGACAAAAAGTCGCGCGATTTCCCTCCCCGCCCCTGATTTGCATATGCAAATTAGGATTCGGATTCAGTTCGGCTGGGCATAATTCGTCCGAATCTGTATCCTGGTGAAAAAGGCCGAATCCCAAACCGAATCCTGGATTCAGTGCATCCCTACTTTAAAGATATGTATAGGCCAGTATAGGGTTTGGACTGTCAAAGCATGCGGCAAGTGGGCCCAGGGTGAGTCTAATTTCTCTCACCAGCCAGCCTTCTGGTGATGTCACTCGTCTGTTCCTACCTCTCAATGACATCACCATGCTTCATACATCCCCT
This sequence comes from Xenopus petersii, assembly GCA_038501925.1. Classification (NCBI taxonomy): domain Eukaryota; kingdom Metazoa; phylum Chordata; class Amphibia; order Anura; family Pipidae; genus Xenopus; species Xenopus petersii. Next base: position 7,597,341 of record CM076683.1, read on the forward strand.
CCGTTGATGTGTCCACAAAAAGCCTTCCTACGTCTAAGGGAATCTTGTCCGGTTTGGGTATAAATGTTTCAGGAAAATATTGGGCTACTTTTGGTGCAAATAGGGTTGCCACCTTTCTTCTACCGGCCAGGGCAGGACAATAGTGATGTGCGGGTCAGGGTTTTCCTGACCCACACCCGACCTGCTGCAGCCCGTACTTCTGGGGTCATTTTATAGACCTGCGCCTCGCCTCCGATGATGTCACAATGACGTCACAAAAGGGGCGGAGCGAGCAGACGCAAGACTATAAAACTGGAACCTGGAAGTCAGATGCCGGCATTTGAAGGTGACGGGCAGGAGAAGAGCTCAGGTCGAGGTCGGCCCAGACCCACCCGACCCGGGGGTCCCGTGGGTATTGGGTCGGCACGCACATCACAAATGGGGTGGAGGCATGATGTTGCAGGCCACATCCAAGGGAAAAAAAGTGAGCTGGGCAAGCTAGAGGGGAGCTGGGATAGGGGAATGAAGGCAAATTATTATAGATTTACCGTAAATTTGTAATACCAGCCCCAACCCATACTAGTATTGTACCAGTTAGGCTGGTTGAATATAAGGATGCACTGAACCTAGGATTGGGTTAGAATTAGGCCAGGATTCAACCTTTTTCAGCAGGATTCGGATGAATCCTTGTGCCTGGCGGAACCGAAACCGAATCCTAATTTGCATATGCAAATTAGAGACAGAAAGGGAAACTTTTTGTCACAAAACAGAGTAAAACATGTTTTTTCCACTTTTTCCCTTCCGGTCCCTAATTTGCATATGCAAATTCGGATTAGCTATCCATCCGAATCTTTCATGAAGGATTTGGGGATTCGGACGAATCCCAAATAATGGATTTGGTGCACCCCTAGTTGAATATGGGCAGGTGGCAACCCTAGGTGCAGAAGAATTAATTGAGGTAATGTGGCATTAAGGAGAATTCTCTGTAATTGGTCTGAAACACACCTTAAACACCCAAGGTCCTTTTGAGGATAACAAAACAGTGAGAAAATAATAAATTAAAGGTGTATTTGGAGACCAAATTATTCTGAAAGTATACAAATTGTATTTTACTTTTAAAAATTTTCCATTTAAAACCTGGCCGGCCAGAAACCCAATATATAGAAATATAAATACATAAAAAGATTTTTTAAAATGATTCAGGTGGTCACTTAAAATCACCGTAATAGGAATTTTCCAAAATCTCCCAGGTTGTATGGAGTAATTCCCCCAGCCTTCCAACGGAAATTGTGTCGAGCAAAATTGGTGTGAGTTTTAGTTCTCCAACTTGGGAGTATTATAGTGTGAGTTATGGTTGTCCAATTTGGTAATCAATAATTTTCCCAAAAAGGGTTGCCAGGCTTATTATGTGGAGATATATGTAGAGAAGGTTACAGAAGGGGTTAAATGGGGCATCCCCCACACCCCTCTGTTTCCAGCTACACATGCCACCCAATAATGGACTGATCTCACCAGATTCTGAGTTCCGGTCTTTCCTCAAGGGTACAGTTGGACATTAAGGGGACGAATCACGAAGGGTGGAATATCGAGGGTTAATTAACCCTCGATATTCGACTGGGAATTAAAATCCTTCGAATTCGAATATCGAATTCGAAGGATTTAGCGCAGGGAATCGAAGGATTATTCATTCGATCGAACGATTAAATCCTTCGAATCGAACGATTCGAAGGATTTTAATCCAACGATTGAAGGAAAATCCTTCGATCAAAAAATCACAGGCAAGCCTATGGGGACCTTCCCCATAGGCTAACATTGACTTCGGTAGCTTTTATCTGCCGAAGTAGGGGGTCGAAGTTTTTCTTAAAGGGACAGTACTTCGACTATCGAATGGTCGAATAGTCAAACGATTTTTAGTTCGTTCGAAGGTCGTAGTCGAAGGTCGAAGTAGCCCATTCGATGGTCGAAGTAGCCCAAAAAAACTTCGAAATTCGAATTTTTTTTTATTCGAACCCTTCACTCGAATTTCGTGAATCGGCCCCTAAGCGCTGGATCCAATAACCTTTTTGTGATGTCTCTACTTTACCAATAGCTGTTTCCAAAAATCCAAGATGGCGCCTGATGTATCTTAACGTGTGCGTTCCACTGCAGAGCGCAAAACATCCGAATTTGCTCACACCATATCCCAGCAGTTTATCGTTTTTCACGGGTTCACGATTCATGGAGTGCCGGTATTTTGCCAATTTTCACGGTTTCATGATTTTGGGGTAAATTTGCCAAAATTTCAACCTTAGGAGTGAGACACCACCTAGATACTGCGACGCAATTCTCGGTGTATTTTTAAAAGTAAAATAAAATTTGTATACTTTCAGAATAATTTGGTCTCCAAATACACCTTTAATTAATTATTTTCTAGGTGCAGAAGGTTTGACCTCCAATGAGGACTTGAACTCAAAATTTAAACAACTGCTGCACTAGTTTGTGCTTCACGGGTTCACAGATCAGCACCGATTGCTGACAAATCCATACATCTTCATTTCTATATTTTCTTTTTCTTCTGTTGCTTTTCTCTCTCAAAGTGACGGCCTAATCTCCTTATAAAATAGGGTGGGGGTAAGAGGATGTAAAGCCATTAGCGCAGGAATCAGGGGTTTGACAGAAATGAACATGACACAATAGTATAAATCTTGCGTTTCGCATGATTCTAATTCCAAGGCGCTTTGCGAGAACAAACAAGGAGGAGCCCGGTTGAAAATGTCACAATCTGCATTTAAATTAATAAGGATCGGTGAAGACAGTAAGGAGATCGATACCAAGATAATGGCTCGGAGAGTTGGTCTCAAGAACTTTGCTTAGGGCAGTTGAGATGGCAAACATTTAGGGGGTTATTTATCAAAGTCCGAATTTATCTCAATATTTTCTAAAAAAAAAACGCAGACCAAGGTTTTTTCTTATTATTTATTAATGCACTTTTCCGAAAATTTTGTTTGCAGGAAAAAATCGTGAAAAATACAAATTTTTCAGAATTTTCACCGGAAAACTTTTCAGATTCTGACTTTTTCCAATCTCGGGTGTAATAAATTCCGAAAAATTTGTGATTTTTTTTTTTTCACTAAAAATTTGTATTTTCTACTAAAAAAAAACACAAATTTTTCAGGTTTTTGGCATTCGGAGTTTAGTTAATGACCCTCTTAGATTTCACCATAGGATTCAGGAGTGAATTGAATTGGGTAAATATGACTTTGCATTTAATCTGTATATGTGTATATACAGGTATAGGATCCCTTATCCGGAAACCCAATATCCAGAAAGCTCCGAATTACGGAAAGGCTGTCTCCCATAGACTCCATTTTAGCCAAATAATCCAAATTTCTCAAAATTATTTCCTTTTTCTGTGTAATAATAAAACAGTCGCTTGTACTTGATCCCAACTAAGATATAATTAATCCTTATTGGAAGCAAAACCAGCCTATTGGGTTTATTTCATGTTTATATGATTTTCTAGTAGACTTAAGGTATGAAGACCCAAATTACGGAAAGATCCATTATCCAGAAAACCCCACGTCCCGAGCATTCTGGATAACAGGTCCCATACCTGTACTAAGAAAGAGAATGGGTGTTGGAGATAGAAGTCCAGCAGTCTATGGATGGGATACTAAACTACTGTCAGGTAGATTTGTGGGAAGACCTAGAAATGGCTACAAAATTCTAGGGGTGGCATGAGTCCCATCTGCAGTCTCCAGTACTGCCAGGAGAAGTAGTGTGAGGTCCAAGAAAAAAGGGGTGGTAGCAGGGTGGGTGGGATATTCCAAAGGTTGCAGACCTAGGGACACCCAACCGTCAAATCCGGCCATTCCTACTGCAGGACCTATGCTGTTTAGGGTGGAGCTCCATGATTCCGTATAATAAAACGAAATTGTTTCCTTCAGTAGAAAACATCAACCTCTATTCAGCACCTGGGTCGATTTGCTTGAAATCTATTTAAAGTGGTCAATATACAGTATTAGCGTTTTCCCTGACTATTAAAGGATAAGTAAGCCTTAAAAATAAGTGAATGTAAAATTGATGAGGGGGCTATTCTAAAGCACTTTTGCCATGTACATCCATTGTTTCTTTATTTTTAATGTCAAGATATTAAAGGATACATGTATTGTTAATATGAATGATTTTCGTTAAAACAGCGCCACCTGCTGGTCATTTTCTGACCAGTCTGACCACTAAATAGTCAAGGAAGAAGTTGTCAGAAAGAGGCTGCTTTAATGTTTTTCTGCATAGGAAAGATGTGAGAAAGGTTTCTAATATGAAGCAGAAGAACATCAGAGCAGCCTCTTTCTTTCTCCTGACTTATTTTTTAGGTTGACTTATCCTTTAAGGTATTTTAATTGGCGAAGAATTCGTCAGTAGAAAGAAAGAGGCTGCTCTGATGTTCTTCTGCTAAGGAATAAATGTGATACCTTTCTCAAATAATCGGCCCTATATATATATTTAGGGATGTAGCGAACCGCCGCCGATGTGTTCGCGAACGCCGTTCGCGAACACCGGCAAAATTTGCGAACAGTTCGCGAACTGTTCGCGAACTTCGATCATCCGAAAATCGTTCGATTCGAACGATCGAAGGATTGTAATCGTTCGATCGAACGATTTTCGTTCGAGTCGAACGATCGAAGCCATTGGATCGAATGATTTCATTCGATCCAATGGCTTCGATCGTTCGATTCGAACGAAAATCGTTCGATTTTAGCGCTCGAATGGTCGAATGGTCGAACTATTTTGACGCGAACGCCTATTGGCGAACGTCGCGCGACGTTCGCGAACTTGCGGCGGACGCGAACAGCCGATGTTCGCCGGCGAACAGTCCGCGACATCCCTATATATATTCAGTATATATCAATTAAGTTCTGCAGCCGGGCGGGTCCCTGTGGGTTACCCACCAAAAAAACACGTACCCTGTGGGTTGCAGATAGAATTTTTGGGTGCGGGTATAGTTGCAGGTTGCCACTATTATTTAGATTTATTGTTTTATGTTATATTATCTATATTTTACTCCTTTAACCATTTCTTTAAACTTTTTTTCTGCTCCCACCCACTTCTGATGACGTGACTTCCGGTTTGCAGCAACAACACTTCCCATTTTATGGTGGTCTGGTGGGTTGCGGATCTGGTTGTGGATAAGGTAGTTGCGGGTTGGGAAGTGGTGCAAGAGGGTAATAATGCAGGTTGAGGGTCCAGGTTTCAAAAATGAGTTCTGCACAGGACTCTACACTATAGGGTAATCTGTACGGATGCAATGAATCCAGGATTCGGTTCGGGATTCGGCCTTTTTCAGCTGGATTCCACATATGCAAATTAGGGACAGGGAGTTAAATCTCGTGGAAAATGTTTTCCCCTTCACATCCCTAGTTTGCATATGCAAATTAGGATTCGGTTCGGTATTCGACCGAATCTTTCGAGAAGGATTCAGGGGTTCGCCCGAATCCAAAATAGTGGATTCGGTGCATTCCTAGTAATCTGTCTCTCTACGTGCAGCTTTGTGTCAGAGTTGGAAACTTCAGTTTTCACTTTTCTTAATCCCCTGATTTTCAGTTTTCCCTCATTTCACACCATTTTTTTTTTGAGTGTGGTCCCACCAATATATAATGTATAGTACATTTCCCTGATTTTACATTTTCTTTGGATTTTATCTGGTTCCCTACAAATCGAAAAATAGGGGTTCTACTTAATTTTGAAAGGCAGTTAGCTCTAATACACCATCTAGGCCAGTGCTGTCCAACGCTTTACATTTAGTGGCCCAGATAAATAACCTACTACTTTGTAGGCCTGATGATATCCAAATGAGGATATTATATATTCAATTCCATGGAGCCTATAGACAGGCAGGGGGGACATTGATATACCTAAGAGGTCTACGTCTGGCCAACAGGCCTCCAGGAATCTTTAGGGCTCAGATCTGGAGTATTATGAGAAAAGGGCTGAATCTTTAGTAAAGAAAAAACAAAATGTGGCCTCAGAACCTTGATAAACAACCCCCCCTCCTTCCGTTAAGTCTTGTTTGAAGCATTTGATTTAATTCATTTCAAATCAACCTAAGACAATTAACCAGTTACAAGAGATACAGACATCATCCGCTGTCTCATGCTTTTCTTCTTTACGAGGGACAGCGACATTATTACTGGGAAAAAAACATTACTCTGAAGTCTTTAAAATCTCATTCCTCTCCTATTGTAGCATTCACTAGAAAATAATAATATAAATCACACGGGGAGAATGCTTTGAGTTCAATTCAATCAGCGAGCAGAGCATATGTTTGAAATGAAATGATAGAATATCAGGAGGTATAAAATTGCTCGGGGGATGAACACGAGGTCTAGGGGGAAGGGGGATCAGCTCAAAAAGCCAATGTTAATAAAGGACAAGTAAACCTTTAAAATACGTGAATATAAAATTGATGAAGGGGCTATTCTAAGCACTTTTGCAATCTATATTCATTATTTATTTATTTTTTAATTCCAAGATATTAAAGGATACATGTACTGTTAATATGAATGAATATAATATGAACAGCGCCACCTGCTGGTCAGTTTCCCACTAGTCTGACCAGCAAGTAGTCAAGGAAGAAGTTGTCAGGAGAAAGAAAGAGGCTGCTCTGATGTTCTTCTGCTTAGGAAAGATTTGAGAAAGGTTTCTAATTGTTTTCCTAAGCAGAAGAACAACAGAGCAGCCTCTTTCTTTCTCCTGACAAAATATATATATATAGATAATATAACATAAAACAAGAAATATAAATAATACTGGCGACCTGCAGCTATACCCGCATCCAAAAATCTGCAACCCACAGGGTACCCATTTTTTTGGCAGTACGTTCTTATAGGGGAGTTGTGAAGAGTAACTTTATTTCAAACAGTACAGAAATTTCAATTGATATATACTGAATAGGGATGCACCGAATCCACTATTTTGGATTCGGCCGAACCCCCGAATCCTTGCAAAAGATTCAGCCGAGTACCAAACTGAATCAGAATCCCAATTTGCATATACAAATTAGGGGTGGGAAGGAGAAAACATTTTTCTTTTTCTTTTACTTCCTTGTTTTGTGACAAAAAGTCACGCAATTTCCCTCCCCGCCCCTAATTTGCATATGCAAATTCGGATTCGGTTTGGCTGGGCAGAAGGATTCGGCAGAATCTGAATCCTTCTGAAAAAAAGGCAGAATCCCGAACCGAATCCTGGATTCGGTGCATCCCTAATACTGAATATATAAAGGTACAGGTATGGGACCTGTTATCCAGAATGCTCGGGACCTGGGGCTTTCCATAGATCTTTCCCTAATTTGGATCTTCATACCTTAAGTCTACTAGAAAATCATATAAACATTAAATAAACCCAATGTGCTGGTTTTGCTTCCAATAAGGATTAATTATATCTTAGTTGGGATCAAGTACAAGCGACTGTTTTATTATTACACAGAAAAAGGGAATCAATTTTGTAAATTTGGTTGTTTTTTTTTTAGATAAAATGGAGTCTATGGGAGGCGCATTTCTGGATAACGGGTTTCTGTATAACGGATCCCATACCTGTACATAGTTTCCTCTCTTTTGCTCCAGAGATCTAGTCCTCACGTCTGTGCTTCTGTTTTTTATTACCGGCCTAAAACAAAAAACGAGATATTTTAAGTGCATTTCACCGCCACTGATTAATGATTTGCTGTGAAATAAACCAGTGTGTGTGTTGGATCCTGACCTTACAGGTCCAGATAAATCAAGTCATGTGGAATCATTTATACACATTTCAACACCCTTGTTTTGCTTGTGGTTTTCACCCCGTATGACTAATGAGTCATGTGATGCTGCTGCTATTTACTAGGGATGCACTGAATCCAGGATTCGGTTTGGGATTCGGCCAGGATTTGGCCTTTTTCAGCAGGATTCGGATTCGGCCGAATCCTTCTGCCCGGCCGAACCGAATCCGAACACTAATTTGCATATGCAAATTAGGGGCAGGGAGGGAAATTTTGTGACTTTTTGTCAGAAAACAAGGAAGTAAAAAATGTTTTCCCCTTCCCACCCCTAATTTGCATATGCAAATTAGGGTTCCGATTCGGTTCGGTATTCGGCCGAATCCTTCGTGAAGGATTTGGGGGTTCGGCCGAATCCAAAAAAGATTCGGTGCATCCCTACTATTTACGTACAAATACCACTGAGCCAAATTGCTGTTATATTTTATCTGATTTTTGTCTGCTTATTTTTAATATCCTTAAACATTCACAATTTTTTTGTCAGATACACAGAGCTTTTTCCAAAAACACAGTTTTTAAACAAGTGTTGTTTTTTTTTGGTTTTTTTTACACCTGTACCTATTTTTCACCTGAATAGAATTTAGCTTTCATGGTACAATTTCAACCAAGCAATATCTGAAATATCTGCGTACCTCCCAATATATCCTTCATACACTGAAGTCACATATTCTGTCCTATAGGTAGTCCCACTGGTGCTCTGTCTTTAAAGGAATTAGTCAGTGTAAAAATAAAAACTGGGTAAATATATAGGCTGTGCAAAATAAAAAATGCATCTAATATAATTAGTTAGGCAAAAATGTAATGTATAAAGGCTGGAGTGACTGGATGTGTAACATAATAGCCAGAACACTACTTCCTGCTTTTCACTTGGTTTCCACTGATTGGTTACCAGGCAGTAACCAATCAGAGACTTGAGGGAGGCCACATGGGACATAACTGTAACTAAATCTGGGATACTGCTGAGATATCTATCGGGAATAGTCTAAGATATCAATCACAGTGATAACCCTGGCTGCATAGGTAGAGTCTGCAGTTGTTTAAGTTGAGTGTAAAGAGAGGCAATCACAAAAATTATATTTATTTTTTTTGAAATGGGATACTGGAATAAGACTAGGAATTACAAGTTAGGTTGAAAAAAGACACACGTCCATCAGGAACTGCCAGAGGAAGGCAAAAAAAAAAACCCATTAGAAGCCTCTCAAATTTGTCTCAGAGGAGGAAAAATTCCTTCCTGACTCCAAAATTATGTATTTGCCTTTAGCATGAAAGATGCCCCAGTAGCTCCCCATCTTCCCTTCTGTCACTTCCCAGCACATGAACTGAGCTGCTGTCACTTGCCTGAGGTTAGTGACCCACTCACAATTTAAAGTATAAATACAGTATAGAATGCATCATACAAGGCTGATTAGTAATCACCAGCCCTGTAGCAGCTTCTTGACAGATGAACATTTCTTCTACTAATGTTTTGGTGATTTGCAACAACCCTTTAGCTTAGCTGTTCAACAGCAGACTAGAGCTCACTGAGCATGTGCAGTGCCACTGACACACAAAATATGCCTAACAAGATCCAAGATGGGGAGCTGCTGGAGACAAATTAGAAGGGCCGGCTCATTACTGTTATAGGCTGCTGGAACTCTGGGCAGGGTCGGACTGGACTGGAAGGGAACTGGGAAAAAACCCGGTAGGCCCCCGGTTCTTGTTGGCCCCGCTGGGGCCAGGTCCGCACCCACGTGGTTCTTAATGCCGCTACCCCCTTTGTCGGAGTTCGCGGAAGAAAACTGTGTGTGCACATTTATATCCATATTCTGTTTGTCTTTAGTTCTCCTTTAAAAACAGAAAACCTAGCCTGGTTAGAGTATGATGGGCTAAAAGGAGCCAAAAAGCCCTTCACATGCAAAACATGCAGCATAAGGCCTTCTGAAAACTGAAGGCATGTGCTTGCCTTGTGCCATATTCATAGCACTGTCTCAATACCAAAAACGAGAGTTTAAAGGGATCCTGTCATCGGAAAACATGTTTTTTTCAAAACGCACCTGTTAATAGAGCTACTCCAGCAGAATGCTGCACTGAAATCCATTTCTCAAAAGAGCAAACAGATTTTTTTATATTCAATTTTGAAATCTGACATGGGGCTAGACATTTTGTCAATTTCCCAGCTGCCCCTGGTCATGTGACTTGTGCCTGCACTTAAGGAGAGAAATGCTTTCTGGCAGGCTGCTGTTTTTCCTTCTCAATGTAACTGAATGTGTCTCAGTGGGACATGGGTTTTTACTATTGAGTGTTGTTCTTAGATCTACCAGGCAGCTGTTATCTTGTGTTAGGGAGCTGCTATCTGGTTACCTTCCCATTGTTCTTTTGTTTGGCTGCTGGGGGGAAAAAGGGAGGGGGGGTGATATCACTCCAACTTCCAGTACAGCAGTAAAGAGTGACTGAAGTTTATTAGAGCACAAGTCACATGACGTGGGGCAGCTGGGAAATTGACAATATGTCTAGCCCCATGTCAGATTTCAAAATTGAATATAAAAAAATCTGTTTGCTCTTTTGAGAAATGGATTTCAGTGCAGAATTCTGCTGGAGCAGCACTATTAACTGATTCATTTTGAAAAAAAATGTTCCCCATGACAGTATCCCTTTAACTCTCACATAAGGCATTATGGGAAGAGACATACAAATCACTCCTTTATGTCCCTTTGGCCAACTATGCATCCAGAACCGCTGGTTTATAGCACAGATACAGCCTAATAGTTCAGAGCCTTTAAAAACAGATGAGTTTTAAGAATGATGTTTGGCAAGTTTTGTTCTCCTTTAAGTTGTTCATTGCCCTAGATTTGCAGAGATGGAGAACAGGAATGATTTTCATTAAAGAGTAATGAGGAAAAAGGAATATGTTGAGTGCAGTACTTGACTGAGGAAAGTATAGCTTGACCCGCACAAAAAAAACAAACACAGAAGAGGTAACCAGAGACATTCCACTTAGCTGGAAGCAGATACGTCATTAATTCGATATTTATTAAAATTAAAGTCTGTTCTGACATACCGTTCCTCTTGGTTGGTGTAAACAGCCTGTTAAAACAAATTGATTATAGCTAATGTTATTTTGGTTTGATTCATTAAACTTCAAACATGAGATAAAAATGACAGGGAGTCCAGATAGTTTTTAAGAGGTTTCAGATAAATGAGCTGATCTTCATTAGAATGGCATACGGCTACCATGGCTTGTGCCCTTTTAGTGGCGGGCATGATATAATCTAAAGTGCAGACTGTAAAGAACCATATATTCTATGTTTCTGGTCAGCTGTTCACCATGTTTTTGCACTTTGTGCCCTGGCCTAAATTCAATTAAAACATTATACCACAAGTCAAGACCAACCTGAATCCAATCAGAGCATTAGAATAAACACAGGGCTAGATTAACCTGTATCCAATCAGAACATTAGAATGATCACAGGGCTAGATCAACCTGTATCCAATCAGAGCATTAGAATGATCACAGGGTTAGATCAACCTGTATCCAATCAGAGCATTAGAATGATCACAGGGCTAGACCAACCAGTATCCAATGAGAGCATAAGAATGATCACAGGGCTAGATCAACCTGTATCCAATCAGAACATTAGAATGATCACAGGGCTAGACCAACCTGTATCCAATCAGAGCATTAGAATGATCACAGGGCTAGACCAACCTGTATCCAATCAGAACGTTAGAATGATCACAGGGCTAGACCAACCTGTATCCAATCAGAACATTAGAATGATCACAGGGCTAGACCAACCTGTATCCAATCAGAACATTAGAATGATCACAGGGCTAGACCAACCTGTATCCAATCAGAACATTAGAATGATCACAGGGCTAGACCAACCTGTATCCAATCAGAGCATTAGAATGATCACAGGGCTAGACCAACTTGTATCCAATCAGAACATTAGAATGATCACAGGGCTAGACCAACCTGTATCCAATCAGAACATTAGAATGATCACAGGGCTAGACCAACCTGTATCCAATCAGAACATTAGAATGATCACAGGGCTAGACCAACCTGTATCCAATCAGAGCATTAGAATGATCACAGGGCTAGACCAACCTGTATCCAATCAGAGCATTAGAATGATCACAGGGCTAGACCAACCTGTATCCAATCAGAGCATTAGAATGATCACAGGGCTAGACCAACATGTATCCAATCAGAGCACTAGAATGTTTAACATTCAGCTGCAATATTAAATAATAAAGGGGAAAAAAACATTGAAACCTATCTCTCTATTTAATGATTCTTTATACCCATCTTCATTTACTCATATGTCATTTCAACTAAATTACAGTCTCTATTGGGGCGTGAAAGAAATGGAGTTGATAAAAATGATACAGTTACTGTATATTCAGTGAATATCTTTATTTAAAGGTAAGCTATATCTCTGCTTCGTAATATACTTTCCCTCTTTTCCCACTTATTAAAATAAAAGATTTCTGGTCCCAAGTGCAACTCAGTCTGAGATCAAATCATTTTTTTAATTTACTCCTATTCATATTCCTGCAGCTAATAATGATGTATTTTAGTTATTCCTACAAGTCTTGTGCTGTAATGATATATATCATTCTGCATTGCTTTGAATTCAGCAAAGGTTTAATTGAAATTTGGCCTCTAACCGGTATTGTTCTGTACTATTGAGCTTTGGGGGTTTAAAAGCTGATACATTTCAATATAGTTGGTTCTCTATATTCTGACTGACTGAATTAGGCCAATCTGTAGAAAATCAATGTAACCCCTTCCTGGCACACCCTTCTACTGCAGGATTACACTCCATCACACACCTCTGCAGTATTGGGGAGAGACAGGAATCCCGAAGGTTTAGTTGCACAGAGCATCAACCTAATGGGATCCACTTCATATATAACAACAGCAGCAACATGTGTGTATGTAAGTAGAGAGGAATTCTAATATGAACATCCTCAATGGGAATGCACGTAGGACTGTCCAACTGAATAGCTAAATCCGTGTCACTTCCCACACTCAGCAGCTCTCTGTCACTTTCCACTGCCAATAGCTCTAGTACAATTCCCATAGTCAGCAGCTCTAGGACAATTCCCATAGTCAGTAGCTCTAGGACAATTCCCATAATCAGCAGCTCTAGGACAATTCCCATAGTCAGTAGCTCTAGGACAATTCCCATAGTCAGCAGCTCTAGGACAATGCCCATAGTCAGTAGCTCTAGGACAATCCCCATAGTCAGCAGCTTTAAGACAATTCCCATAGTCAGTAGCTCTAGGACAATTCCCATAGTCAGTAGCTCTAGGACAATCCCCATAGTCAGCAGCTCTAGGACAATTCCCATAGTCAGTAGCTCTAGGACAATCCCCATAGTCAGCAGCTTTAAGACAATTCCCATAGTCAGCAGCTCTAGGACAATTCCCATAGTCAGTAGCTCTAGAACAATTCACATAGTAGCTCTAGGACAATTCCCATAATCAGTAGCTCTAGAACAATTCCCACAGCAGCTTTAGGGCAATTCCCATAGTCAGCAGCTCTAGGACAATTCCCATAGTCAGCAGCTCTAGAACAATTCCCATAGCAGCTTTAGGGCAATTCCCATAGTCAGCAGCTCTAGGACAATTCCCATAATCAGCAGCTCTAGGACAATTCTTATAGCAGCTCTAGGACAATTCCCATAGTCAGCAGCTCTAGGACAATTCCCATAGTCAGCAGCTCTAGGACAATTCCCATAGTCAGCAGCTCTGGGACAATTCCCATAGTCAGTAGCTCTAGGACAAACCCCATAGTCAGTAGCTCTAGAACAATCCCCATAGTCAGCAGCTTTAGGACAATTCCCATAGTCAGCAGCTCTAGGACAATTCCCATAGTCAGTAGCTCTAGAACAATTCACATAGTAGCTCTAGGACAATTCCCATAGTCAGCAGCTCTATGACAATTCCCATAGTCAGTAGCTCTAGAACAATTCCCATAGCAGCTTTAGGGCAATTCCCATAGTCAGCAGCTCTAGGACAATTCCCAAAGTCAGCAGCTCTAGAACAATTCCCATAGCAGCTTTAGGGCAATTCCCATAGTCAGCAGCTCTAGGACAATTCCCATAGTCAGCAGCTCTAGAACAATTCCCATAGCAGCTTTAGGGCAATTCCCATAGTCAGCAGCTCTAGGACAGGGATCCCCAACCTTTTGAACCCATGAGCAACATTCAGAAGTAAAAGGAGTTGGGGAGCAACACTAGCATGAAAATTGATAATGGGGTGCCAAATAAGGGCTGTGATTGGCCATTTTGTAGCCCCTATGAGGATTGTCAACCTACATTGAGACTCTGTTTGGCAGTACACCTGGTTTTTATACAACCAAAACTTGCCTCCAAGCCTGGAATTCAAAAATAAGCACCTGCTTTGAGGCCACTAAAAGCAACATCCATGGGGTTGGTGAGCAACATGTTGCTCACGAGCTACTGGTTGGGGATCACTGCTCTAGGACAATTCCTAAAGTCAGCAGCTCTAAGCCAGTGCTGAAAGTATATTAACAATGATAAAAATAACGTTACTCCTCCCATGTTACCCTACAGTCTCCATGTGGTTCTACAGTTGCTACCATTCCTTCTGTCCCCTGTACTGCTCAGAGCACTCTCCTTTATTTGGGCCCTCTAAAGACAGCTCTGAATTAGTTGCAGAAAATGCAATATGAAAGGCTGGGACCCAATGCAAGCCTGGTTGAGTTGCACGGTCATCATCATCATTTCTCAAGAATATCTTTTGCCTCAGTTTTAGTGAAAACCTGAAGTATGCCCAGGAGAGCTGCCACCGTGTCACCAGTGATAACAACATTGTGTCGGATAAGGCGCCGCCAGTATTAACTAGCAGAGCGTGTGCCAAAGAGCAGATGCTGCCGAGCTAATGCTGTGCCCTCATATCATGTCCCTTTTTCTCTTTTATCCCTTATTGTTCTCCTGAAAACACACCAGTGAGCCGAGAATTTCATGTTGCTCTTGGCAGAAGGACAGTCCGTGCTGCATTTTCACAGCTCAACAGACCACGGCAGGTATTCCAGTGCCCGAGTTCATAGTTTGATCACAAAGAGATGGCACGTAGACTAATATTTTCTTTGCTGCTATTAATAGAGAACCATCTCCGCTTCCAGCATGGCACTTGGTGACATGTAGAAGATCTGGAACATGCTGTAATTTATTTTTAATTTTTATGGTTCTTTTAAAATGAATTCAACTTGTATCAATGTTAAATGGGAAAAAATCACATGTAGGAGTATATAAACTAATAATAATAAATAACTAAATATTTATTTCTAGTAGCAGAAGAGCTTACAGCAACCCTGTTTATGATGTTATGTCCTGCCAGTATCTTTGTTCCATGTCACAGAGAGGACCATGTTCCAGTCCCCTAGTGTATATAAGGAAGTGATGGGGATGATCTTTATTAGTCTCTTGGATCCACCTCAAGTTTGAGGGTATATACCGTATGTATGGCCAAGATCCTGTTGGCCAAGATCAAGTGTAGTATCTGTTCTTAGGGGACTTCCTCAAGAATAAGCACACTTGATTCTCAAGTGGCTATGAAGCCTAAGGCATGCTTTGCCCCTGGATTGGCAACCTGGGATGAGTTTGCAAACCACACTAAGAAGGATGGCTCTCAAGTGTTCTGATGGCACGTTCCACTTTTGACTTTTAACCACTTTGACTTCTTTTGTTCCACCTTCTGGCTGGGCAAAGAGATTTTTATTTATTTACTATGCCCCATTTGTATGTCCTCTGCACCTTTTACTTTTTTTTTCTCAAAGGGTTTGTGAGTGCCAATGCCCTAAAGGCTGCAGTCCTGAAGTCCAACTTGAAGCTGTGAGGCCATCAGGCTCCCTGTATCTCCTGCCTTGGGCCTCTTTTGTAGACATGTGTAAAGGGAACCTTCCCTAGCTGTGAGGCAAAGGGGTGTTAGAAGTCACGGTACATGGAAATGTATCAACAAGGTGACTTCTGCTTCTGAAGGCTCCCTGTATTTACCCTGAGAAATATATATATATATACCAGTAAGAATGTTTTCCTCCTAGAACTGTATGAAGCTCATTAGTTCTTCCTTAGTGTATAACTGACTGGGATGTGCTGAGTCCTGGATTTGGGTCAGGATTCCACTGAATCTGAGTTACTTCTAGCAAGATTTTGTTTAGGCAGAATCCAAGAGCCTGTCCGAACCAAATCTAAACTGTATCTAATTGAAAAAAAATTTGCGTACATTGGGTTTTTCCACCCATGTATCCGGCACTGCAGGAGGGTTTGGATTTGATTCAGTATTCTGCAGAATCCCTAATCTCTCGTCCCAGAGATAATTTGCATTCCAGGGAGCATCCGTGAAAATTGTGGAATAGATTGTAAGCTGGTAATTAGTCACCATTATGGAATATATTTTATTTAGGTACTTAAAGGTTGTCTATAAGACCCACTATTTTAAAAACCTAAAATGAGCCTGTGTTAAAATCAGACAAACACAAGTGCAAAAGAAAATCAGCAGAGAGGGACTGGTACCTTGCCTCTACTAGCTGTGCTTAAAATACTATCCAACTTTCAGGATTCCATTAGCATCGGTAGGTACTATCCCCATGTAACATTTGTGGGTACTATCCACTTGTACCTCCCAAGATCTCAATAACATCAGTGGGGGGCATTATACATTATACCTTTCAGACTCTCAATATCATTTGGGGGTACCTTCCACCTATACCTCCCAAGATCTCCATAGCATTGGTGGAGGGGCACTATACATTATAAAACCCACAAACTCAGTAGTATTATTGGGTACTAAATATTAAACCTGTCAGGTCAGCTGAGCCACTAACTGCCCATGCATTGCCTGGCATCCTACAATACAAAGTTCTAAAGCTCCCCATAGACGCGACGATTATTCTTGCCGAACGACCGATTTTAGGGAAGCCCGACCAATCCTTCGAAATTATCGTGCGGTTAGTGGTATTCGAACGATCGTACATCTTACGATTTTTCGGCCGACATCTGTTGGGAAATTGATCGGCCAGGTCAAAAAATCTTTGTCGGTCCCAGTGCAATCTATCTATGTTTGCAGGGTCAAGCAGGCAGCTCCCCTTTGTTTTCCTGGCAAATTGGTCTTTTTAGTTGATGGTAAATTCGTAGGATCGTACGATCTTTCTGAGAAGATCGTGGTCTCACGATCAGCATCTGATCTTTTAAAAATCTCAACATCTATGGCCAGCTTAAGAGCCGCCGGCTCTCCTGAATTGCAGAAGCTGATTAGTTGGCTGGTGCAATTAAGGTTCTTCTTGTTCTTGATGTCAATAACAGCAAACTCGTTGTATAGTCATAGGAGCAAAGAATTGTTTACTCTCTCATGCATTATTTTGGATGATGACCCAATATTAAAGTAGAAGGACACACTTCATGCACCCATTGGCTGAGCCCTTTGGATCTTAGCAGATGCATTGCAACAGAGCTGTCATCTTAGTATTATCACAAGATGTTGTTTGTTGGAAACACACACAAACAATCTGAGTTCTGAACACGCTGCTCGCACACAATGACATTTAGGAGATCAGTGGGTCAGTGCGCTGAGCTCTCAAAGAACACGGAATGTTCTGGCAAGTTCTGCATCAATGTCTTCTTTGGCGTAAGTGCATCTTCCAACGCAGCAGAGCGTGACGGCCAAGATCAAACTGCCCCAGTGATAGGCGCACACACCCTCGCTGGGTTATTGTCTCCTTGCTCTGCTGGGTTTGTTTGCGGAACGAGCAGGTTGCTAATTACACAAACCATCGGAAGTTCTCAGTAACAAGTCTTGGAACAAATTGACTTTCCACAGCTGAAGAAACAAAAAACACACGGTCTGTTCCGGTGTGACAAAACGTTGCGTTGTTGAAAATTCCGTCAACACAATATATTATTACTAGTAACATTCAAACTATTCAATTTATTATAGAAATGTTTCTGAGAAGGCAATAAAAAGCCATAGACTTAAAGGAGATGTTCACCTTTGAATTAAAGGGATACTGTCATGGGAAAACATGTTCTTTCCGAAACACATCAGTTAATAGTGCTGCTCCAGCAGAATTCTGCACTGAAATCCATTTTTCAAAAGAGCAAACAGATTTTTTTACATTTAATTTTGAAATCTGACATGGGGCTAGGCATATTGTCAGTTTCCCAGGTGCCCCCAGTCATGTGACTTGTGCTCTGATAAACTTCAGTCACTCTTTACTACTATACTGCAAGTTAGAGTGATGTCACCCCACTCCCAGCTGCCCATCAGCAGGACAATGGGAAGCTAACCAGATAGCAGCTCCCTGGTAGATCTAAGAACAGCACTCAATAGTAAAAATCCATGTCCCACTGCGACTCCTTTAGTTACATTGAGTAGGAGAAACAACAGCCTGTCAGAAAGCAGTTCCATCCTAGGTGTATATTTATCAAAGAGTGAAGTTAATAGTGAAGTTCCGCCACTAGAGTGAAATTCCGCCACTCTCCATTCATTTCTATGGGATTTTTATAGGCGTATTTATCAAAGGGTGAACTTTCACTTCACCCATTGATAAATACGCCTTTCAAAATCCCATAGAAATGAATTGAGAGCTGCGGAATTTCACTCTAGTGGCAGAACTTCACTCTTTGATAAATTTACCCCATAGAGTGCTGGCTCTTTCTAAAAGCGTATGACCAGGCAAAATTACCTGATAGCTGCATAAACCATACCTTCCATCTGTCCCGTCCTGATTTTGACAGCTCAACCCGCAGTCCCGGATTGTTACTGAAATCTCCCAACTTTCTCTTTCATCTCCTGCACCGAACAGCAAGAAAAAGATACAAAGTTTCTAAAACTAAATTGGCTTTTGGCAGAGAGTCCAGAATACGTGGCAGGTGCACTTGTATGCTTTTGTAACAATTTAAGATAACAAAGAAACAATTGTAATAATTTAAGATAAACAGGTCTCTTTGGGAAACTGTGACTTGCAGCTTAAAGGGCAATCCGCCTTCATTAGCAACTGTAATAACATATATAAACCATAGAAATGTGTTCAAACTTTCATAACCTGCCAAATTTTGTAAAATGAACATCGCAATTAAGAGGTGTGGCCACACAAATGGGCGTGGTCATGGAATTTTCGCCGTTCTCAGCGTGGCAAATCTTTTTTTTCCCTCTTTCTATTTCCAAAATGTTGGGAGGTATGGCCTACACCCCAATATTACAACTAAAAAAAAATACACTTGTTGGTTTAGGAATTCAATTTTATATTGTAGAGTGAATTATTTGTAGTATAAACATTGTCATTTAGAGATAAAAACGACACCATAAAAATCTCAACAGAATCTCTTTAACTTTTAGCATGATTTGGTGAGCGATATTATGAGACAATTTGCAGTTGGTCTTTTTTTATATAATTTGCAGTTTTACAGTTATTTCACTTTTTTTTTTTTAAATAAAACTCCAGTTTGAAAATTCTGTGCTGAAATCCATTTCTCAAAAGAGCAAACAGATTTTTTTATATTCAATTTTGAAATCTGACACGGGGCTAGACATTTTGTCAATTTCCCAGCTGCCCCAAGTTATGTGACTTGTGCTCTGATAAACTTCAATCACTCTTTACTGCTGTACTGCAAGTTGGAGTGATATCACCCCCTCCCTTCCCCCCCCAGCAGCCAAACAAAAGAACAATGGGAAGGTAACCAGATAGCAGCTCCCTAACACAAGATAACAGCTGCCTGGTAGATCTAAGAACAACACTCAATAGTAAAAACCCATGTCCCACTGAGACACATTCAGTTACATTGAGAAGGAAAAACAGCAGCCTGCCAGAAAGCATTTCTCTCCTAAAGTGCAGGCACAAGTCACATGACCTGGGGCAACTGGGAAATTGACAAAATGTCTAGCCCCATGTCAGATTTCAAAATTGAATATAAAAAAAATCTGTTTGCTCTTTTGAGAAATGGATTTCAGTGCAGAATTCTGCTGGAATAGCACTATTAACTGATGCGTTTTGAAAAAAACAAGTTTTCCCATGACAGTATCCCTTTAAGGACCCCCCTCCCAACGTTCCAAAGGCCCCATTCTGACATCTGAACAGACTGTCCCCTGGCACAATGCGTCTCTTTTACCTTCTTCCTCCGCTGTCACTGTGATTGGAAAAGAGGAGGCAGGGAAGGGTTTCCAGAGTCCGGGAGCCAGGCTTTTTTCGGGGGGGCCAGGGCTTGCTACATGCCCAGTTCTACCCTGGACATAGTGGGGTCCTTTAGCTGTAAATAAAGCACGTGGGTCTCGGGTTAGTCCTGGGAAGCTAAATTGGTGCCGTGTGTTTACAGGGTGGATTAGAATTTGGGGGTTCAAGTTTGTATCAGTGACAATTCCCCTATAATAAAGTAGCTTTGTTTGATCTATGGGGGTTATTTACTAAATTCCAAATGCAAAAATCACGAAAAATTTGTTTTTTGGGTTTTTTTTTTTATAAAATCAGACTTTTAAAACATCATGAATTTTTTGGAATGTATTAAACCCTTTCAGAATCTGAAAACCCGGCATCTCAGACCTGTCGAGGTTGCATATAAGTCAATGGGAGAAGTCCCAATGATTTTTTTGATGTGCGCTGGGTTTCGTGCAATACCCTGAATTTTTCCGGTTAAAATTCTGTGAAAATCGGATGGAAAAAGCGTGAAAATCTGTTTTTTTTTTTCCGCAAAGCATATTTTCGGGAAAATGTAATAATAAATAAGTGTAAAAAACCCAAATTTGTAGCAGAAAATATTGAGATAAATTCGGACTTTGATAAATAACCCCCTATGTGTGTGTGAGTGCAGAGTAAGTATTTTTTTTGCATTTATACTTTTTACATTTTAAACCAGACATCAAGGCAACCGAATCCCCAGCAATCTGCACCCTGCTGCCCCCCTCAGTTACAGAAACTCTGAAATCACTAACAAGAATATTCTGGGAGATTCTTTATATTCTTTCAGAACATTCAAAGATGTTTTCCCTTTTCTGCAGGATGAAACTGCTTGTAGTTGCCGGAACGCCGAGCTTTCTGTGTCTCAGCATCAACCCTGCCTCGGCTTTCCCAGATAAAAGAATTCTTTAAATGTGGAATTTAGCTTGTAGCTTAAAGACGCCCTACGCTAAAACGAGACATTTTTATGCTCAAACTCAAGGAACAAAAACAGCAAGTTTTCATGCTTGCGCCTCGGGGAGATGAATGGAATGTTTAAAGCAAAGTATCTGCTTTAGAAACTAGGGATGCACCGAATCCAGGATTCGGTTCGGGATTCGGCCAGGATTCAGCCTTTTTTAGCAGGATTCGGATTCGGCCGAATCCTTCTGCCCGGCCGAACCGAATACGAATATTAATTTGCATATGCAAATTAGGGGCAGGGAAGGAAATTGCGTGACTTTTTGTCAGAAAACAAGGAAGTAAAAAATGTTTTCCCCTTCCCACCCCTAATTTGCATATGCAAATTAGGGTTCGGATTCGGTTCGGTATTCAGCCGAATCCTTCGTGAAGGATTCGGGGGTTCGGCCGAATCCAAAAAAGTGGATTCGGTGTATCCCTATTAGAAACATTTGATTCCAAACAAAGATGACAGAGCGGAGAATGAGTGTTACAAAAAAGCAAAAGAAATGGAAGATACTGTTGGGAAATTTCCACGTATAAATAGAAAAAAAAGGAAAATAACCACTTTTTAGAACTTAAAGTCCATGTGTAGTAATGAGCGAATTTAATTGGCAGGTATGGATTCGAGGCGAATTTCCACACTTCGCCACCTGCAAATGTTTTCATGAAACTTCATGAAAATTTCACCACGGAAAAATTAGCTGCCTCAAAACAAGTTAGGCGCCGAATAATTGTTGCATTTAAAAAAAAATTTGATGCCCCTTGACTATAATGCATTTGGATAAAAGAGTTGCGCGTGTAAAAATTGACGCACATGGAAATTATTTTGACGCCCATTGACTTCAAATAGTTTCACAAATTTTTTGCCATTTCGAGATTTTTTTCGGAGTTTCACAAATTTTTCAGCGAGGCGAAATGGGACAGATTCGCTCATCACTAGTCATCCGTTTTGCTTATCCTATTACTTCTCTAATCCTATTACTTCTCTCTGCCGCATGAGAACATTCTGCCAATTATTTAGGGGAGGTCGAGATTATGAAAATGAGAAATTTGCAGTCGCGCAGATTGATATTTTTCTGATGTCCATTTTCTTACCTTTTTTATCCACTAGTGTTTTTTTAGAAACACACTTAGGGAAGCCCCACTAAGAAATAAAATAATTTAGCAACATACACAATTAAATCTAACAATAAATTGTATAAAGTATAGAAAGGAACAACATAACTGGCACCCAGTAAACAAAAGCAAACTAATAATGGGTCCCTTCAGAACCAACATAACCCAACAGAACCTACGAATCATATTGACTCCAATAAAGTCCATTTCTCATCCAGTCCATGTCTCAGGCTTACACATAAGGAGGAGTTCAGTTATACAAGCGTTCTAAGCAGGAGGTAGAATTACCTCTTATTAATACAAGCCCCGTGTATCTGGTTCAGGTAAAAATAGGAGTATTGTGGCAGTTTAAGGGGCACATTTACTTAGGGTCGAATATCGAGGGTTAATTAACCCTCGAAATTCAACCATCGAAGTAAAATCCTTTGACTTCGAATATCGAACGATCGAAGTAAAAATTGTTCGATTGTACGATTAAATCCTTCGAATTGAACGATTCGAAGGATTTTAATCAATCGAACGATTTTCCTTCAATCAGAAAATTGTGGACCTTCCCCATGTCAGATTTCAAAATTGAATATTAAAAAATCTGTTTGCTCTTTTGAGAAACTGATTTCAGTGCAGAATTCTGCTGGAGCAGCACTATTAACTGATGATGTATCCCTTTTAACAGCTCCCTTTATTTGCTTTGTTTACCAATTGCTCTGAAAACATTAGGTCTTTAAATAATTACTATTAGAGGCACATTTATCAAGGGTCGAATTTCAAATTTGAAAAACTTCTAAATTTGAATTCAAAAAGACTAACGGAAATTTATTTAAAAAAATTAAAAAAATTTTGCAGGTGAATAGTCCGTATTCGTTCAGATTCGTCTGAATTTGAATTGTACGAATCGAAGTTATAGCGCATTCGAATGAAACGAATCTGCGTATTTTCACAAAAAAAAACTGGTCAATTAGTGATTTTTCAAAGTCCACCAATTGACTCCAAATAGGTTCTAGGAAGTCCCCCATAGGCTAAAACAACAATTCGGCAGGTTTTAGATTGCGAATGGTCGAAGTCGAATTTTTAAAGAGACAGTACATGATAAATTTCGATATTCAAATTTTGATTTTTTTTTTCACATTTGAATCGAATTTGGACTATTCCCTAGTCCAAGCACACAAAAATTAGCTCAAAATTCAAATTTTTTTAATTAGAATTTTCACTTCGACCTTTGATATATCTGCCCCTTAATGTTCAGTTCATCAAGTCATCATTCTGCATGAATATAGTTGGGTTTTCGAACCTGATGGATTAGGGGGATAATGTTAACTAATTAGCAAACCCACAGGCGGCATTGTTGTGGGGCTAGAAAGGAATTCATATGCCTTCTGGATATTCTCATAGAAAAGGGAATAGAAACATTTATTTACATTTTCAATCACAGAGATCTAATGTAGTTTTGCATTTTTTATTTGGGAGAAATCTAGAAAATGTATTTTGTTTATTTTCTTTTGCTGGTGGTGAAAAAGACTGTGCATGATAGAGTTTTACAGATGACATTGGTCTAATACAAGAATATTTTTTCAGGCACTTTTTATCGTTACTAAACTGTTGCCTCCAACGGTAGATATCCAAAAGTTTTATCTCGTATTTAAAGGGGACCTCTCACCCTAAAAAATAATTCCAAATCATATTTTAGGATCTTGGTCGAGCAAAATAAACATACCGTATATACTCGAGTATAAGCCGAGTTTTTCAGCCCCCAAAATATGCTGAAAAACTCTGCCTCGGCTTATACTCGGGTCAAGCGCGAAAGAATATTCGCCAGCACCTTAGAATAGTAGCCGGCGCCTAAGAATATTCGCTGGCGCCTTAGAATAGTACCGGCGCCTAAGAATATTCGCCGGCGCCTTAGAATAGAAGCCGGCGCCTTAGAATAGAAGCCGGCACCTAAGAATAGTCATCCAAAAACGAGATTGAAACTTACCAGAAGCTGCTGCATTTCTCACCCTCGGCTTATACTCGAGTAAATAAGCTTTCCCAGTTGTTGGAGGTAAAATTAGGTAGCTCGGCTTATAGTCGGGACAGCTTATACTCTAGTATATACGGTATCTCATACAATATAAATTGTTTCAATCTTGTTTATTTTAGTCTTGGAATCTAAAATCACATCAAGCAGGAATCCGCCATTTTGTAGACATTGTTATTAAAACAACTTTAAATCATGCCAAATTCTTGTTTATGCACAAGAATGTTACAGTTAATACCCAAGCTCATGTACTGGCTACACAATTAGATGCTGAGGAGGGAAGGGGCGTGTGAGGAGTGCAAGATATTTAGAATGTGCAGAATGGAAAGTGAAAATAATTGACTGCTCCGCCTCTATGCCTAAGGCATAGAGGAGGGGCAGAAAATATATGATTGACAGCTGAGACTTTTAAACACGTTTATAACAGGTATGGATTTTATAATTAAAAAAAAAAGAATTTGAGTTTCATATTTCATTTGAAAAGGACTTTTATTATACAGCTTTTTTTTTGGGTAACAGGTTCCCTTTAAAACTTTTTTTTTTTTTTACTTATTTGCATCTTGTTAAGTCTGCTCCTTAGTATATTCCATTAGGAAGAATATTTACGTACCTAAATATACAGCGCTGCGGAATATGTTGGCGCAAATGTAACTTAAAAGGAAAATATCAAATAATGAACAGTCAGAAATTTATATGTTTATTCTGGGCAGGGGAAAAAAAGTACAGATGCTGAAATCGATTTAGTGAAAAATGTTGTTTTATTCTATATTAATATAGGACATAACACCAAGAGGTCTGTTTATCAACCGTCTCATTTTCGTGATTTTAGACGTTTTTGAAACAACGACTTAATTCACTTTTTCTAAAACCACGAATGTCTTGAAAACTATTAAAACATCAGAACTGAAAAAGCAGAAATGGAAAAGTTGGCAGCTTTTTTGACTTGTTGCACAGTAGCTACAACTAGTGATGGGCGAATTTATTTGCCAGGCGCAAATTCACGGTGAATTCCCCGTTTCGCAAATTTTTCCCGCTCCAAAGTCGTCCATCACTAGCTACAACTGTTTTGTATTGTTGCACAAAAGGCACCGTCAAAAAAAGAATCAAAGAAAGATCTTCCGGTTGTAAAAGGGACATCTGCCATTGACTTCTACAGGTATAGGACCTGTTATCCAGAATGCTCGGGACCTGGGGTTTTACGGATAACGGATCTTTCCATAATTGGGATCGTCATACCTTAATTCTACTAGAAAATCATATAAACATTAAGGGGCAGATTTACTAAATTCGAGTGAAGGGTTTGAATTAAAAAAACTTCGAATTTCGAAGTTTTTTTTGGGCTACTTCGACCATCGAATGGGCTACTTCGACCTTCGACTACGAATATCGAACGATTCGAACTAAAAATCGTTTGACTATTCGACCATTCGATAGTCGAAGTACTGTCTCTTTAAAAAAAAATTAGACGCCCTAGTTCGGCAGCTGAAAGCTACCGAACTCAATGTTAGCCCATGGGGAAGGTCCCCATAGGCTTGCCCAAGTTTTTCTGATCGAAGGATATTCATTCGATCGTTGGATTAAAATCCTTCGAATCGTTCGATTCGAAGGATTTAATCGTTCGATCGAATGAAAAATCCTTCGATCGATCGATCGCATTTTTTGCGCTAAATCCTTCGACTTCGATATTCGAAGTCGAAGGATTTAAATTCCTAGTCGAATTTCGAGGGTTAATTAACCCTCGATATTCGACCCATAGTGAATCGGCCCCCAGATAAACCCAATAGGCTGATTTTGCTTCCAATAAGAATTAATTATATCTTAGTTGGGATCAAGTACAAGCTACTGTTTTATTACACAGAAAAAGAAAATCATTATAAAAATGTTTATTATTTGATTATAATGGAGTCTATGGGAGAGGGCCTTTCCATAATTCGGAGCTTTCTGGATAATGGGTTTCCGGATGACAAATCCCATACCTGTACTTGATTTCCACAGGTGGTTGTAGCCGGAGTATTTTCATATTCAGTCTTATTGCACATAATAAATCATGGAAAAGCTGCATTTTTCCCCGTTTCGGATTTTTGGTGTCAAAAAGCCTGACCCGACAAAGACGTGGTTTAATAAATCAGCCCCCCAGTTTAATATTTAATAGTCGGCTTTTGAATCAGAATTGAGGAGCATTCATTATACTGCATACTGTAGTGCTACACATGTGCTATTACTTGAGTTTTAGTTACCCTTTAGCATCGTTTGAGACCTGCTTCCACGTGGTATAACTTGTGGTGTGTTTTAATTTTTTAGGAAACGTCTACAGAGAATGCTTTGAGAATGGAACCTGGGCGTCCTGGATGAATTACTCTCAGTGTGTGCCAATTCTGGATAATAAGGTACTTCGGCTTTATTCGAAAATTCGGATATAAAAATGTATCATGTCCTGTGTCTAAAAATGTGACTTTGACCATTCTCCATCTAAAACCTGCCGAATTGCTGTTTTAGCCTATGGGGGACCTCCTAGAACCTATTTGGAGTCAATTGGTCAATCAAAGGTTTTTTTGGAAAAACTTCGAATCGAAGTAGATCGAAGGCGAATACGGACTACTTCGACCCCCAAAAACCTTCGACCTCTATTTGATTGGTCTTTTTGAATTTGAAGCTCAAAGTTTTTTTAACTTCGATCTTCGACCCTTGATAAATCTGCCCCTAACATCTTTTATAAAATCTCCCCTGAAGTCTCTACATTGTAACATAGTAACATAGTAAGTTAGGTTGAAAAAAAGACACACGTCCATCAAGTTTGTCCTTTTAAAGGGATACTGTCATGGGAAAACATGTTTTTTTCAAAACACATCAGTTAATAGTGCTGTTCCAGCTGAATTCTGCACTGAAATCCATTACTCACAAGCGCATACAGATTTTTTCATATTTAATTTTGAAATCTGACATGGGGCTAGACATATTGTCAGTTTCCCAGCTGCCCCCAGTCATGTGACTTGATAAACTCTGATAAATTTCGGTCACTCTTTACTGCTGTACTGCAAGTTGGAGTGATAAAACCCCTCTCCCTTCCCCCCCCTCCCAGCAGCCGAACAACAGAACAATGGGAAGGTAACCAGATAGCAGCTCCCTAACACAAGATAACAGCTGCGTGGTAGATCTAAGAACAACACTCAATAGTAAAATCCAGGTCCCACTGAGACACATTCAGTTACATTGAGTAGGAGAAACAACAGCCTGCCAGAAAGCAGTTCCATCCTAAAGTGCTGGCTCTTTCTGAAATCACATGACCAGGCAAAATAACCTGAGATGCACCTACACACCAATATTACAACTAAATACACTTGTTGGTTCAGGAATGAAATTTTATTTTGTAGAGTGAATTATTTGCAGTGTAAACTGTCATAAAAATCATGACAGAATCCCTTTAAGTCTATATATAACCTGCCTAACTGCCAGTTCATCCAGAGGAAGGTGAAAACCCCATTTGAAGCCTCTCCAATTTGCCTCATGAGGAAAGATTCCTCCCTGACAGCTGGGACAAAGTACCAGATGAAACATAAATAAATATGTGCCCAAGGAATAAAAGCAGCTGGTTGTCCCGGGGTCCAAACAATCCCACTTGAAGAAGCTTTGGTCTTAAGAGGTCAATGATCACAGGGAATGATATTTCTATTTATTTATGATATTTATATGAATGGATTCTTGGGGATGAGCCTACGACTGTGTTCCAAGGCACATAGCAGCCCTGCTTTATTTATAATCATGAATAATCACATGCCATTGTCCGACACTTGATAGAATAATGGGAAAATAAAAGTACACAAATCAGATGAGAAGGCTCTACGGTTTAATCCTGATGAGATTGCACCATTTTCCTTAGTGGTGGAATTTATTTAATGAAACATGATACGGATGTGGGATCCGTTATCTGGAAACCATAAACTCCACTATAATGGAATAATCCAAATTTTGACATTTTTAAAATTACTTGGTAGCCCAGTCTTTCCCCCACTGCTGTGAGGGCAGGAGAGCCGATAGTGATGGATAATGTTGGCAAGAATGTCAAACAGTTCAGCAGTCGTGTTGTGTAAATACAGCAAATAGAAGGGACGATGATTGCCGTTTATATACAATGTGCTGTTGTGATTCGGCTTTGACAGACAGGTATTTGTTTGCTGTATTTCTCTGCTAAATAAACGCACTGATGTCTTTTCTGGGCTGCCGATGGAATAAAGAAAATGAAAAGTTGGGTAAAAACGTGGAACTATTGTGAAAATTAAAACATAATATAAGCTTCATCACGCTGAAATAAGGAACTTTCTTAATATAATAAATTAAAAATTCTGTAGCTTTTCTGAAATAATCAAGTTTATCTTCACTATTCTTCTCTCAGCATTAGTGATGGGCAAATTTGCGCCTTTTCGCTTTGCCAAAAAATTATAGAAATTTGTGAAATGGTGAGAAATTCGCGAAATGTCGCCGGCGTCTCGTTTTTGACGCCGGCATCCATTTTTTGGATGAGAGAGATAGAGAGATGGATGGAGAGAAAGAGAGGGATAGATGGATGGAGAGAGAGAGAAGGGGGATGGATGGATGATAGAGAGAGAGAGCAATGGATGGATGGATGGAGAGATCGATAGAGAGAGATAGAAAGAGATGGATGGAGAGAAAGAGAGGGATAGATGGATGCAGGGCCGGATTTACATAGCGGATGCCCCTAGGCCCACTGCAATTTGTCTCCCATCCCCTTTATTCTGCAAATTTTCATGGAGATTGTATCTCCTGTGCATCCCCAGTGTTTTTGAACCAATGTGGGTGTGGTTGGGCATCATGCCGCCCCCCTAAAATCCTGCCACCCTAGGCCCGGGCCTAGGTGGCCTTCCCACAAATCCGGGCCTGGATGGATGGATGAAGAGAGAGAGAGCAATGG
This sequence comes from Xenopus petersii, assembly GCA_038501925.1. Classification (NCBI taxonomy): domain Eukaryota; kingdom Metazoa; phylum Chordata; class Amphibia; order Anura; family Pipidae; genus Xenopus; species Xenopus petersii. The sequence continues at coordinate 7,626,289 of CM076683.1, forward strand.
ATGGATGGATGGATGGAGAGATCGATAGAGAGAGAGATAGAGAGAGATGGATGGAGAGAAAGAGAGGGATAGATGGATGGAGAGAGAGAGAGAGAGAGAGAAGGGGGATGGATGATAGAGAGAGAGAGAGCAATGGATGGATGGATGGATGGATAGATCGATAGAGAGATCGATAGATAGAGAGAGAGATAGAGAGAGAGAGAGAGATGGAGAGAAAGGGAGGGATAGATGGATGGATGAAGAGAGAGAGAGCAATGGATGGATGGAGAGATCGATAGAGAGAGAGAGATAGAGAGAGATGGATGGAGAGAGAGAGAGAGAGGGGGGATGGATGGATGGATGGTAGAGAGAGAAAGATCGATCAGTAGAGAGAGAGAGAGATAAAATGAGATATCCTGCCTAACTGGAGCACGTATATTGCCCATAGCAATGCCATCTACCATTTCTCTTAGTCTTTTTTTTTTTTTAGAAAAAAGTAAACACTTTTTTATTGTGACATACTGTATCCCTCTGCGATCTGGAAAATATATTTGTATTTGTCAACAAAATACTATTACTTTGGTCCTTAGAGCAAAACATCCTGAGTTTTCAGTATAACATCATATGAAGAGATTTATAGTATGGGCTGGTCAGATTATGACTTTTCTTGTCCATAAATTATACTCCAACCAAAATAAATTGGACTGTTCTTATGAGATTATCCTGCAGTCTATGAAGGTGATTACTGTTCCTAAACAGATTAAACCCTCTGTAACATTATAGCCCAACCCTTGATAATATAATCACGTTCTTCTCTTCTCCCTAGAGGAAGTACGCCCTTCATTACAAGATTGCTCTCATCATAAACTACCTGGGGCACTGCATCTCCGTCTTGGCTCTCGTTATCGCCTTCTTGCTCTTTCTGTGTTTGAGGTAAGTCCTTCTTTGTGCCGAGCCAGCATTTCATGAAATACCACACTATGGTGACGGTTATCAATTCCGTAGATGAAGGGACGGATATGAGTTGGATATATATATATACAGTAGATATAACTTTCCTTTCATTAAAATATCTTAAAGGATGAATAAACCTTTCAAATAAGTTCATGTAAAATTGATGAGGGGGCTATTCTAAGCACTGTACATTCATTATTTATTTATTTTTAATTGCAAGATATTAAAGGATACATGTACTGTTAATATGAATGAATTTTGTTACAACAGCGCCAACTGCTGGTCATCTTCTGACCAGTCTGACCACCAAGTAGTCAAGGAAGAAGTTGTCAGGAGAAAGAAAGAGGCTGATGTTCTTCTGCTTAGGAAAGATTTTGAGAAAGGTTCTAATTGTTTTCTGGATAATGGGTTTACTATACCTGTATAATAAAACTAAGCCAGCATAGATATTCCATAATGATCACGGTTTTAAAAGGGGTGGTTAACCTTTGACTTAATTTTTAGTATGTTTTAAAGTGCCCACTTCTATGCAACGTTTCAATTGGCCTTCATGTTTTTCTTTTTTATAGTTTTTGAATTATTTGCCTTCTTCTTCTGACTCTTTCCAGCATTCAAATGGGGGTCACTGACCCCATCTAAAAAACAAATGCTCTGTAAGGCTACAAATTTAGTGTTTTTGCTACTCAATCATAGCTCTGGGCTCAGATTAAATCAGGGAGGGGAGGAGGGAGGGAGAGAGAGAGAGGAGCAAACTGAGCATGCTCAAGCCCTAGCCCTGGAGGTTTAAGCTGAAAACAGGAAGTCTGATACAGAAGCCCATGAGTACACAATAGAAGGAAAGAAATGTGGTGTTTCTTTTGACAGAGGACTCAGAGCAGCATTACTTTGAGGGTTTACTGGTGTATTTATATAGACCTTTCTGATAAAGCTTACTTAATTTTAACCTTTCCTTCTCCTTTAAGGATAATTTGAAAGTATTGTAGCCTTTTAAGGATATTCTCTAGATATCTCCAGTCCCTGTATTGCAAAACTTGACTTATTTTTGTCATTAAGCCAATTATGTCTCCCCATTTCTATGGGCTTATGTGATGTCCCCCCCCCCCGCCAACCTCATTTTGGCTGAACCGGATAATCCACTGACTGGTTCTCCTTGCTTCGTTCCCGTAGGAGTATAAGATGCCTTCGGAACATTATCCACTGGAATTTAATCACTACTTTCATCCTGAGGAACATCATGTGGTTCCTGCTGCAGATGATTGACCATAACATTCATGAAAGCAACGAGGTAAAGTTATAGAGAGCAGAGTCTTTGGTTTTTATCTGCTGTCGGCACTTTCTTATTCCATCAGGACTTACTGTATTTTAGCCCCCAACCCAGTGCAAGGAGCTAAAGGAACATCGTTTATTTCAGAATACACCAACTACTCCAGGGAGCTCTACCTTATGTAGGACATGCCTATAGTTTGCTGCTGTATAATTCCTCTAAACCAAGAAGTATCCATTACTATCTGATGAGCCCAGATACAGTTATATAGTATTCATGCTCCTTGCCTTGCTACATTCGTTAGATCATTTCCCTAATTAAACGAAGGTGAGGATCATTGTCAACCGCTAATCCCTTGCAGGTTTATTTACATAACTGCTGAGACATCATTGTGTCCGTAGGAAGTACAAATTTGGGATAATTACATCCCTAATTCTTTTTACTGCTGCAGGACCAGTTCTAGAGAATATTATAACAATCAGCCTGGTCCCTGGGAGCCGGTCATGTTGATGTTTATATGGTGGGGAACGGAGGAGATTTTACTCACTGCACATTTCTTAATCAGCAACAAATGCACATTTGGATTGGGAAAAATAAGCTTATTTGGCTCTGCAAAGCGGTTCTTGTATTTAGATGGGATTGTACTCATGTGCTGATTGTGTAAAGATTTTCCTTTGTGTCTATTTTAATATGTTTACATAATCATAAATCCCAGTTATTCCCGTTAAGTAGATGTATCTGGGTGTCCCCAATGCAAGTATTGTATGGGCAGCATTTTGTATGGTGTCAGAACAGTTCTACAGCTGCTTGTGTTTCTCCTATTCCCAGGTCTGGTGTCGGTGTATCACAACTATTTACAATTACTTTGTGGTGACCAACTTCTTCTGGATGTTTGTGGAAGGATGTTACCTACACACAGCTATAGTGATGACATACTCAACGGACAAACTTAGGAAATGGGTGTTCCTCTTCATAGGGTGGTGTAAGTTTCCTCTATCTGTCCCATAGTTATGATGCAATCCAGGTGCTGTCTTTCTCACTACTACTATAGCACCATCTCTCTCTACTACCTGCTATCTGACACACTCCCTTACCAGAGACTATTATCCCACTGTTACTATAGGCACCATCTCTCCTTACTATACCTGCTATCCCACAGTCACATTCCCTTCCCAGAGACTATTATCCACTGTTACTATAGGCACCATCTCTCCCTACTATACCTGCTATCCCACAGTCACACTCCCTTCCCAGAGACTATTATCCAACTGTTACTATAGACACCATCTCTCCCTACTATACCTGCTATCCCACAGTCACAGTCCCTTCCCAGAGACTATTATCCACTGTTACTATAGGCACCATCTCTCCCTACTATACCTGCTATCCCACAGTCACACTCCCTTCCCAGAGACTATTATCCCACTGTTACTATAGGCACCATCTCTCCCTACTATACCTGCTATCCCACAGTCACAGTCCCTTCCCATAGACTATTATCCACTGTTACTATAGGCACCATCTCTCCCTACTATACCTGCTATCCCACAGTCACACTCCCTTCCCAGAGACTATTATCCACTGTTACTATAGGCACCATCTCTCCCTACTATACCTGCTATCCCACAGTCACACTCCCTTCCCAGAGACTATTATCCACTGTTACTATAGGCACCATCTCTCCCTACTATACCTGCTATCCCACAGTCACAGTCCCTTCCCAGAGACTATTATCCACTGTTACTATAGGCACCATCTCTCCCTACTATACCTGCTATCCCACAGTCACACTCCCTTCCCAGAGACTATTATCCACTGTTACTATAGGCACCATCTCTCCCTACTATACCTGCTATCCCACAGTCACACTCCCTTCCCAGAGACTATTATCCACTGTTACTATAGACACCATCTCTCCCTACTATACCTGCTATCCCACAGTCACACTCCCTTCCCAGAGACTATTATCCACTGTTACTATAGGCATCATCTCTCCCTACTATACCTGCTATCCCACAACCCAAGTTCCTTCCCAGATGATACTCTCTACATTTCTGATATAGGTGAAATTGTGCTGTTATACGCATGACATTGCCTATTTGATCAAATATTAAATTAGTGGTGCATTATTGAACTTTCCTACTCACTATCAATAGATCACAATAAAAAAATATCTTTTTTTATACTTTTTACATCAAATTAGCTTTCTGCCAAAAGGTTTTTTATCCATTTTCTAGAAGCCCAAAATTATTTTGCTGAAGGATATTTTACAGCTGTCAGAACAAATCAGAGGCCCCATCTGTGTGTTTAGATTTAAATAAGATCAAATAATTGTATTCACGTACTTGGCCGGCTCTGTATACTTCACCACATGTAAAATAGAGGTTATTATTAAGTGGCACATTCATTTATGTCTGCGCATGATAAACTGAAGTCATTTCAGCTCTGGAAAATGCTTTCTCGGGGCAGATGATTCTTCTCTGAACTCAGGTTTCCTCTCTGAAATGTTTCCCATAATTCCCATGTGTTGGTAGAAGGGAGATGTGCAAGACACATGCTGATATATATATATATATGGGGGATACCATTACTTGACTCTCTTTGCATTTAGTCAAAGTATAGTTATTCTTTACTAGTTATGATTCATATTGAATGTGTTGCCCTATATAACTGGAGACAACTAAAATTAAAATTAGATTTTCCTTATTTGTCCTTTTATTGACAGGTATTCCATCTCCGATCATTGTCACCTGGGCCATCTGCAAGCTTTTCTATGAAAATGAACAGTAAGTCAGCTGTGTATCTGATTTGTAACATACAGAATCCATGAATAACTTGAAAATATTATAACTGGTGCCAAGTGATGTCATAGTGTCACATGACTTGTATATGTGTATTATAATAAATGATATCACTAGGGTTGCCATCTGTCCGGATTTCACCTGAACAGCCCAGTTTTTGGAAGAGCAGCCCGGGTGAAAAGTTCCTGTCCAGATTTCCAAATTAGGAAATCCAGACAGGATATTGAAGAAAATGACATGACAGTCAGCCAATCGCTGATTGCAACATCATCAGTCCCTCCCCTGATGTCACCTGCCCCGCCTCCCCACATCGCCTGCCCCTAATATTACTGGCCCACCCCCCTATGTCACTGGCCCGCCCCCCTGCTTGTTTTCACAAAAAAAAGGTGGCAACCCTAGATATTACCCTCTAATTTATTTTAAAAGGATATTAGAAGTCACCATGGAGTTCCATGAAGAGCATGAAAGCTATTGAACTGCAACTGGGTGCTTTATGTAGTCATGGACTGGTAGTATCCTAATATGGGGTGTCCAGATTATATATTATAATACACAAAAGCTATGAAAATCTTGTAAATTATATCCTTATAAACGGTGAGTTCTGATGTCATCAGTTATAAACGGTGAGTTCTGATGTCATTTCTGTAACATGACTCACTGAAATTTGTGTATTATAATAAATAAAGTTGTAAAATATGAGGATATTAGAGGTTACCTCGGAGTTCCATGACCTTCGGCCTCCTGTTTTTATATGGTCATGAATCTCCTCGGTAACTTATAATATCCTTATATTTTACAAAAGGGGGTACTTTATTCACTATATATCTGAAGGCTGCATACATTGCAAGGCATTGCCTCTTAAAATAGCTAGGCTCTAGTGATGTGTGGGCCGGCCCGAAACCCGCAGTTTGGGTGGGTTCGGGCCAACTCCTGCACAAAGGTCGGGTCTGGATCGAACTCTACTTCAGCTCTCCCCGCCCGCGACCTAGCACTTCCGGATTCTGGCGCTGAACTTTATAGACATATGCCCACTCCGCCACCTTTTGTGACGTCACTGCAGGGCAGGTTGGGTGCAGGTCTATAAATAAAGGGGCAGCACGGCCCGGGTGCGGATTAGGAGGGGGGCGGGTTAGGCTCTGGAGTGGGTTGAGAAATTCTCCACCCGCACATCACTACTAGGCTCTTGCGGGGTGATATTATTACTAGGTTAAGGGTAAACTCACATGTAGACTTTCTGCACTGAAGAAGAAGTCCAACATTGGAGAAACACTGGGACAGCTTCCCACTGAGAACCATATGGAAGTGCAGGTGAAGTCCACGAGATTCATGGGGAGAGGGTTCTCCTCAGCAGAGAATCTGCCAAATGTGCTACGTTTAACTGGGGGTGGGGGGGGCACCAGGTCTGCCACTTCAGGGACTTGCACAACACCCCCAGGCCTCACATACCAACCACAACCCCCCTCTACTTCACTTGGGGCAGAACCCATAATCTGAATTGAGGAGCGGGTAAGGCCCACTAGGTTTTTCCCGGTGTCCCACCAGACCAGTCCAACCCTGCACATGTGACATTAGCCTAAAGAATATCATTCATTCATTAACTGTCGCATTCACAGATCACATTCTTTTTCTGCAGGTGTTGGATTGGGAAGGAGCCCGGGAAATACATTGATTACATTTACCAGGGGCCAGTGATTCTCGTACTTCTGGTAAGTATGGGGCTCATTGCATGATGGAGCGTTTATGTTCCACCTCCTATAAACTAACCAATGGCATAACTGTCCCATTTTCATTTCTAGGTCATTTCTATTTAGAAATTTAAAAAAAGGTGAAACATATCCACTGGCATTAAGCAATACAGGACTGCGGTTTTAGTTTCACATAATCACATAATACTGGAAACAAGGCCTAAAATAATATATTTTTTTTAATCATACTTCCCACTCCCCAAATTACACTGCAGGACACTATATACAGACACAGATGATAGTATCCCCTTAAAGGATAAGTAAACCTTAAAAATAAGTGAATGTAAAATTGATGAGGGGGCTATTCTTAGCACTTTTGCAATGTACATTCGTTATTTATTTACTTTTAATTCCAAGATATTAAAGGATACATGTACTGTTAATATGAATGAATTTAGTTACAACAGCGCCACCTGCTGGTCATTTTCTGACCAAGTAGTCAAGTCAGACTGGTGGGGAAATGACCAGCAGGTGGAGCTGTTGTAACAAAGTTCATTCATATTAACAGTACATGTATCCTTTAATATCTTGGAATTAAAATTAAATAAATAATGAATGTACATTGGAGAAGTGCTTAGAATAGCCCCCTCATCAATTTTACATTGACTTATTTTTAAGGTTTACTTATCCTTTAAAAATGATAAGGTGCTGAATGTAAGTTTGTCTGTAAACATGTGCGGGTCATAAAGGGACACACATCCATTATCTTCCCCTGCAAAATATTTATTCCTTGAGATGAAAGGATTTTCTGTTCTGCAACATGCCTCATTATAGGAAAGTAATGAGCCTCTTTCTCTCTCTCTCTCTAAGTACACTTTAGAGGTAGATGTTTTTCCTGCAATCGTTACATAAAATATATTCACAAAGTGGTTTTTATAGAAATATATATAGATAATGCTGAATATCCTCATTTGTTAGGGTGGAAAACATTATTTCCTCTTTGTTACTTTCTGTTTTGTGAACAAAGAAAAATTCAAGAATCTTTGTACATTTAAAATAATCAGATCCTATAGAAATATCTAAGGGTTGGTTGGGTTGAGTCAAAATATTGTGTTTCATATATATATATATATATATACACACACACAGGTATAGGATCTGTTTTCCGGAAACCCGTTATCATATTATGTGCTATCTCCCACAGACTCCACTTTATTCAAATTTATTCAGATTTGTAAAATTAATTTTATTTTTTCAGTGTAATAATATAACAGAACTGCACTGGTGTGTTTGCTTCAGAAAGACTACTATAGTTTATATAAACAAGCTGCTGTGTAGCCATGGGGCAGCCATTCAAGCACAGGATACACAGTAGATAACAGATAAGTACTACTATAGTTTATATAAACAAGCTGCTGTGTAGCCATGGGGGCAGCCATTCAAGCACAGGATACACAGTAGATAACAGATAAGTACTACTATAGTTTATATAAACAAGCTGCTGTGTAGCCATGGGGCAGCCATTCAAGCACAGGATACACAGTAGATAACAGACACGTACTACTATAGTTTATATAAACAAGCTGCTGTGTAGCCATGGGGCAGCCATTCAAGCACAGGATACACAGTAGATAACAGATAAGTACTACTATAGTTTATATAAACAAGCTGCTGTGTAGCCATGGGGGCAGCCATTCAAGCACAGGATACACAGTAGATAACAGATAAGTACTACTATAGTTTATATAAACAAGCTGCTGTGTAGCCATGGGGCAGCCATTCAAGCACATGATACACAGTAGATAACAGATAAGTACTACTATAGTTTATATAAACAAGCTGCTGTGTAGCCATGGGGCAGCCATTCAAGCACAGGATACATAGTAGATAACAGATAAGTACTACTATAGTTTATATAAACAAGCTGCTGTGTGGCCATGGGGCAGCCATTCAAGCACAGGATACATAGTAGATAACAGATAAGTACTACTATAGTTTATATAAACAAGGTGCTGTGTAGCCATGGGGCAGCCATTCAAGCACAGGATACACAGTAGATAACAGATAAGTACTACTATAGTTTATATAAACAAGCTGCTGTGTGGCCATGGGGCAGCCATTCAAGCACAGGATACATAGTAGATAACAGATAAGTACTACTATAGTTTATATAAACAAGCTGCTGTGTAGCCATGGGGGCAGCCATTCAAGCACAGGATACATAGTAGATAACAGATAAGTATTACTATAGTTTATATAAACAAGCTGCTGTGTAGCCATGGGGCAGCCATTCAAGCACAGGATACACAGTAGATAACAGATAAGTACTACTATAGTTTATATAAACAAGCTGCTGTGTAGCCATGGGGGCATCCATTCAAGCACAGGATACACAGTAGATAACAGATAAGTACTACTATAGTTTATATAAACAAGCTGCTGTGTAGCCATGGGGGCATCCATTCAAGCACAGGATACACAGTAGATAACAGATAAGTACTACTATAGTTTATATAAACAAGCTGCTGTGTAGCCATGGGGGCAGCCATTCAAGCACAGGATACACAGTAGATAACAGATAAGTTCTGAAGAATCCCATTGTATACTACAGAGATTTAAAGAGATACTATTTCCCTTTAAACCTGAGCTGAACTGAAAGAAGAAGGATTTCATTTATATTCATTAAATGTTCAGGCATTATTTCCATCTGCCATAGAAAGCTTTGGGGAAGAACCACGACCAGACAGTGGCTTTTAATCACATCTATCATTGCTTTTGTTAATTACAATTATACCTTGTACATGTACTCAGCATGTCAGCTTGTGATTCACATGTGTATCTTTATCTTCTAATTCACATATGTGGCCCAGCTCAGACACGACTCCCTGATATGTACAAATGGAGGTGTATAAAGGAGCTCAGCGTGTGGATGTTACAGATAAATGTGCTGCTTGTGTCTATATCTCATTAGCTCTTACTGACAGAGGTCTGGACTTTATAATTCAGCCATTAGTGAGTTCCACTTCTCTTTCATGTTATTCCAAGGGAATATATTGTCATCTGCTCTTGGCTAATATCTCCACATTACTGTCTACTGAATAAATACCTTATTCTTTTGTCTGTTAAGACTCAGCATATATATATATATATATATATATATATATATATATATATACACACACACACACACACACACACACACACATATATATATATATATATATATATATATATAAATATATAGATATATATATATAAATACACACATATATATATTATTATTATTATTATTATTATTATTATTAACATGTATTTATATAGCGCCAACATATATATATATACACAGTCAGGTCCATAAATCTTTGGACAGAGACAACCTTCTAATTTTGGTTCTGTACATGACCCCAATGAATTGTCAATGAAACAACTCCGATGCAGTTGAACTGCAGACATTCAGCCTTAATTCAGTGGGTTGAACCAAAAAAAATGTGAGGAGCAAATGTATTTAATACATTTATATAAAGATATTCCCAGTTTTTTATACCGCTACTCTAATTCATTTTAAACAACAGCACCACATGCTGTTCATTTAGGCTGATGGGACACAGTTGGTAGAAAATAAAGTGAGTGAGAAGAGCAAAGTCGTGTGATGTTGCTCTGCTTAGAACAAGAATCCCCAACCCAATCCTGGGGATGCCTAATAAGGGCTACTGGCAGTTACAGATGACTGTTTGGCAGTACACCTGGTTTTTATACAACCAAAACTTGCCTCCAAGCCTGGAATTCAACAATAAGCACCTGCTTTGAGGACACTGAGAGCAACATCCAAGGGGTTGGAGAGCAACTGGTTGGGGATCATTGACTTAGAACATAAGATGACGCTTCTGTGCTTACAAACATAATTTTCTGCATAGAATAATATTGCAGGACTTTCCTTTTCTCACTAATTGAACTATTTTTTTGCACTTTCTGTGAGTAAGGGGTTATTTTGTACTTGACTAAAAGTTTCTATTAAAGCTCATATATTGTATTATTGTATGGGGAGTTATTTCCCTGGTATAGGTCTCTGAATCAGGCTGCTACTTCTGCAGTGGTATAAACATTGGGCTTCTCGCATTATCTCTGACCCCCTCAGTGCGAGTGCTCTGATAGCTTAAATCTCAGCCGTAATGACAGCGGCACCGAGTTTAATCTCTTGCCTGGCACATTGTCAGCAGATAATTGGCCTGTAAGTGCCTGGGCTCTAATAGGGGGCAGTGGTGTGTGGGGGGGGGGTTCATGCCGGGGAGTTTTAAAAGGTGGTGGCAAAATATCTGAGATGGAATGTATGTTTACTTTATACATAATACAGGTATGGGATCCGTTATCCAGAAAGCTCTGAATTAAAGGGTGGCCATTTTATCCAAATAATCCAGAGGTTTAAAACTGATTTCCTTTTTCTGTGTAATAATAAAACAGTAGCTTGTACTTGATCCCAACTAAGATATAATTAATCCTTATTGGAAGCAAAACCAGCCTATTGGGTTTATTTAATGTTTATATGATTTTCTAGTAGACTTAAGGCATGAAGATACAAATAACGGAAAGACCCGTTTTACAGAATACCCCGAGTATTCTGTATAATAGGTCCCATGCCTGTATTGTGTACTCAGTGTGGGTACTGAGAAGCTTATGCCTATTCAAAATGTCCACCCCTTTTTATTTTGCAGATAAATTTTGTGTTCTTATTCAACATTGTAAGAATTTTGATGACAAAACTGAGAGCTTCAACTACATCTGAAACGATACAGTACAGGTAAGAGATAGAGACATGGGGCAAATTCACTAAGCGCCGAACGCTAGCGTTACTTCGCTAGCGTTTGGCATTTTCGTTACTGCGCAAATTCACTAACGAACCCTGGCGTAGATTCGCTAGTGTTACTTCGCACCCTTATGCCTGGCGAATATTCGCTACGGACGTAACTACGCAAATTCACTAACTTGCGCAGTGTACTGAACGCTACCTTTTACGCTAGACTTCCTTCGCCACCTCAGACCTGGCGAAGCGCAATAGAGTAGATAGGGATTGTTTCACGCTGGCGTGTTTTCTACATTATGGGTGATAGGCTGAAAAAGATCGAAAAATTATTTGGGGCTCCCCTCCTTCCCCCCTACATTTCCTGACTCATGGCAACTTACCTAGACAGTGGGCACATGTGTAGAGCAAAATGTAGAGCAAAATAAAAAATTTATTTGATGTTTTGAAGGTTTTCTAGGCATTTGTAGTGATTGTACGTATTCCACAATTGAAATTTGAATTTGGCGCCGTATGCAAATTAACCTTCGCTAGCGTAACTTCACTTCACTTAGCGAATCAACGCTAGCGCAACTTCGCAATCTTACGCTACCCCTGTGCGCAACTTTGGATTTTAGTGAATTTGCGGAGCGCTGGCGAAAATACGAATCTTAGTGAATTTGCCCCATGGTATGAACTGCCTGTCGAATTTCTTGTGCTTCTGTGAAATGGTATCTGAGTTCCACAACTAATGATACATTATTAATCAGAATACAGACTGGTCCCTTACTATTAGCTAAGCACCCTGAGTATCAGCATAACCTCTTGACTGGTTCCTGACTCAGGAATCAGATAAGCACTCTGTCTGTTTCCTGAGTATCAGACAAGCACCCTGACTGGTTCCAAACTGTCAACAAAACACCTTAACTGGTTTCCGACTGTCAACAAAGCTCAGTGACTGGTTCCTTGCTGTTAACAATACACCTTGATTGGTTTCTGACTGGTTTCTGATTGTCAACAAAGTTCAGTGGCTGGTTCTTGACTGTCCTAGCTAAGCACCCTGACTAGTTCCTGGGTATCAGCAAAACCTCTTGACTGGTTCCTGACAGATAAGCACTCTGTCTGTTTCCTGAGTATCAGACACGCCCCCTGACTGGTCCTGATGGTCAACAAAGCACTGTGACTAGTTCCTGACTGTCAGCAAAGCACTGTTACTGGTTCCTAACTGTCAACAAAGCACCCTGGCTGGTTCCTGATTGTTGACAAAGCACCCTGACTGGTTCCAAACTGTCAACAAAACACCTTAACTGGTTTCTGGTCAACAAAGTTCAGTGACTGGTTCTTGACTGTCAATAAACAGTGACTAAGGGATACATTCCCGAAACACGTTAGGTGTCTAACAGCAGCAACCCTAATAAACCACATTCCAGAAGTGCCGTCTGTCTGTCTATAGAGTTATATATGTCAATAAAGAACCCTAACTGGTTTCTGACTGTCAACAAAGATCAGTGACTGGTTCCTTGCTTTCAATAATACACCCTGATTGGTTTCTGACTGTCAACAAAGCACCCTGACTGGTTCCAAACTGTCAACAAACAATTCTGACTGTCAGCAAAGCACCCAGACTGGTTCTTAACTGTCAACAAAGAACCCTGACTGGTTTCTGACTGTGAACAAAGCACCCTGGCTGGCTCTTGACTATCAGCAAGCACCTTGGCTGGTTCTGGTTAACTGCCATAATAGTAAGGGTCACAAATTAGCAAAACACGTGGAAATTTGCTAAATTTATAATGTATATATAATGTAGAAGTCTTTGCTCATTGCTGTCTCTTGCAGGAAGGCTGTGAAGGCAACGTTAGTCCTTCTCCCTCTTCTGGGAATCACCTACATGCTCTTCTTCGTCAACCCTGGAGAGGATGACGTTTCTCAGATCGTTTTTATTTACTTCAACTCGTTTCTTCAGTCCTTTCAGGTGGGTGATTTTCCTGCTTCTTTCCATTTCTAATCACGACAGCCAGTTTATGTGTGTGGGGGGTTGAGCTTCAGGGCTAATAGGGATGGTGGCAGTTTCAGGAGATGTTAAGTACCACCAATAGTTGGCCATGAAACTCACTTTTATGGATGATGTTGTGATACATGGGCTCGTTATTAATAAGCTGTTATGTTTTTATTTTTAGGGTTTCTTTGTGTCAGTATTTTACTGCTTCCTTAATGGGGAGGTAAGTACCTTATATGGAGTTTCCCTTGTATTCGCTTTACTCCAATGGTTTTTATAACCCTGAGGCTAATGTTAAACATGAAGGATCTTGATTGGTTTCCAAGATGTATGAGCAATTTATGGCAGCACTGACCAACCAGGAGATCACCAGCCCAGTAGGGAGGTAGGTCTCTTGATTTGCACCCCCTTTCTACAAGAGACACATACAGACATTACGTAGATGGAAAGAGAGGAGGCAATAGATATGGACAGGTAAAAGATAGAGATTTAAGACTTACAGTAAATAAATAGAGACTAGATAAAAGACACTGTCAATCCAACAGGAGGCCCATGGGCCATATGTGGCCCTTAAAGACACTTTTATGGCCCAAGATCTTCATAGTCCTCTTTGTATAATATTATTTTTATATATCCCAGCTCCCAAACATGCAAAATATCAAGCAGAATCTTGGGCGGCACTGGTAGATACTATTCCCTGCGATTGCTAATGAGTTTCATCTCTGCTGTATCAATTTAAAGCCTTTTCGGCTGAAATTTCCCACAGAGAATCAGCAGTGAACGCAGGGCGCTGATCAAGCAACAGTAAATGTAAATGAAATCATTGGAAACCGCAACTGTTCTGCCGGGGATTCTCTCTCTCGTGCACCATATGGAGCATGTTATATATGGACCAGAAAGAAGTCAATATCAGCAGATATTTCCATTACATGTACAATACAGACCAGCTCATGACTCACATCTATACCAATAATACTCTGGGATAGAACATAGTCATCTGGATTATTAGACTGAAAGAGGAATAATGTCAAATACAATTCGATGGTACATTTTCAGAAAGCCTTTTTGCCTTAAAGGAGAACTAAAGCTTAACTAAAGAAGTAGCTAGAAATGTTGTACATGATGTTTTGTGCTTCTGTACCAGCCCAAGGCAACCACAGCCCTTTAGCAGTAAAGATCTGTATCTCCAAAGATGCCCCAGTAGCTCCCCATCTTCTTTTCTGCTGATTCACTGCACATGCTCTGTGCTGCTGTCACTTACTGAGCTTAGGGAGCCACTCACAATATACAGTACACATAGAATAGAAATGTCACAATATAAGGCTGATTAGTAATTAATACACATAATTACTACATGGCAGCACAGAAACCAGTGCAATTAGCATCAGAATTTAATAATCAGCAAACCTGTAGCATCAGCTTATATTAGAGCCAGGGAAGCTAATTTTCTGCTGGATAATTAGTGACGAGCCCTAAGCTTAGCTTCTCAACAGCCAATCAGAGCCCACTGAGCATGTGAGTGTCACAGACACTTTCCAAGATGGTGACCCCCTGTGACAAGTTTGAAGTCCTGGATCATTGCTGCTATTGACAAGCTCAAACTTTAGCCTCGTGCAATAAGTTCACTATATAAAATATGCCATTTTTAGCCATATTCATTTTTAGGGGTTTCATTCTCCTTTAAACCTTAAAAGGATACTGTCATGGGGGAAAAAAAAAATTCAAAATGAATCAGTTAATAGTGCTGTTCCAGCAGAATTCTGCACTGAAATCCATTTCTCAAAAGAGCAAACAGATTTTTTTATATTCAATTTTGAAATCTGACATGGGGCTATACATATTGTCAATTTCCCAGCTGCCCCAAGTCATGTGACTTGTGTCTAATAAACGTCAATCACTCTTTACTGCTGTACTGCAAGTTGGAGTGATATCACCCCCTCCCTTCCCCCCCCCAGCAGCCAAACAAAAGAACAATGGAAAGGTAACCAGATAACAGCTCCCTAACACAAGATAACAGCTGCCTGGTAGATCTAAGAACAACACTCAATAGTAAAAACCCATGTCCCACTGAGAGTTACATTGAGAAGGAAAAACAGCAGCCTGCCAGAAAGCATTTCTCTCCTAAAGTGCAGGCACAAGTCACGTGACCAGGGGCAGCTGGGAAATTGACAAAATGTCTAGCCCCATGTCAGATTTCAAAATTGAATATAAAAAATCTGTTTGCTCTTTTGAAAAATGGATTTCAGTGCAGAATTCTGCTGGATCAGCACTATTAACTGATTCATTTTGAAAAAAACATGTTTTCTGATGACAGGATCCCTTTAATCAGTTTAAGGAATCCAGTTGCTAAATGTGCCCATGAACCGGCCCGTCTACCTGTATCCAATCGATTGGCCCTTTTATGAACACAAGGACACACAAATTGGCCCAGTTGGATGCAATTACACTGGTATTCCAGGAATTGGGGGTGAGAAATCAAGGCAATTTGCCTCCGGATTTTGCACTTTGCACATTTCATACCTTGCTGTCCTATCTATCTATCCACATGGTTGGCCAAGTAAGAGGAGAGATTGCATACCTCCCAACATTTTGAGAGGGACAAAAAGTTTTTCCATGTGCAGCGATGTGAAAATTTTGACCACGCTTATTTTATGACCACACCCCCTAATTACCATATACATTAAACATATTTCTGGTGGTTTATGGGTCAGGTTTTATGTGTTATTACAGTTTTGCTAATGAAGGTGAATTGCCCTTTAAGCTACAAGTCACAGTTTCCCCAAGAGACCTGCTTATCTTAAATTGTTACAATTGATTCTTTGCTTATCTTAAATTGTTACAAATGCATCTAAGTACAGCTGCCATGTACTCTGCCAAAAGCCAATTAAGTTAGAAACTTTGTATCATTTTCTGGCTGTTCTGTTTCCGGGACTGTGGGTTGAGCTGTCAAAATCGGGGCTGTCCCACGAAAAAAGGGACAGTTGGGAGATATGAGAGTGTTTATTTTCTGCTTGGCTACCAGTATTCAGATTAATGATAGTATTTCCAAGCCATTAGCAACTTGCAGTCATTATTATGGCTAAATGGAAGCTTTATTGCCGGTGACAGGGCTAATTATGGAGAAAGATCGGATTATTAGTGACATCTGACTTGCAATCTGCTCGAAGAGCAGAATTTTTTTTTTTTTTGGAATTTCAGACTATGGGTGGGCTTTCCTATGCAAATGCGATGACAGCACCATCTGTTACTGGCTCACTGTTGAACAGACAGAATCATAAGCAGTTATTTTATTTTATTTAGTTTATTTAGACGAATGCCCTGGACACAAGACTCTACTGTGCTACTAAATAGGGAGATGCCAGTCCATTTAAAACATATGGGCAGAGGTAAATTGGTAGGACATCTTTTCATGATTTCAAAAATCCCCAAAATGTGTTTATAATCTATAAAGCATATTCCCTAGCTGTGACCTCGTGTGCTGCACTGAGGAGCCCAGTTCTTCAGTTATCTTTGCGCCATTGATACTACTACGGGCAGGACAGTCACACTATCTGATCAATGTCTCTTTGTTGTAGACTCACACCATGTGATTGATACCACATACAGTACAGGTTTGTTATAGGCTCACACTAAAAGATACCACAATTGTTAGCAGGACCGCCATCAGAAATCGCAGGGCCCCATATGACAAAATTTCCTGGGCCCCCTGGGCTGCACCCACAGCAAGCCCCACCTACAGGTCCGCCCTCCCCACCACACAGTAAAAAAACAAAATAAATATTGGTGGCTAGGGTTCCCACATGTTAATAAAAATATATTGGTGGTCAGGGCCCCCCATAAAAAAAACATTTGTGGCCAGGGCCCCCCCATTAAAAAATATTGGTGGCTAGGACCCCGCATGAGAAAAAAAAATTGGTGGCCAAAATTGCTGTTTAGGCCCCCCCCCCATTATAAGAAAATTGGTGGCCAGGGCCCCTTAAATGTCCATGCCTTCCCGAAGTCAGCAGCTCTCAGAAAGATGGGGGGCCCGGCTAATCAAGTAAGTGTGGCGTTGTAGGGCCCCCCTTACCCTCGGGGCCCCCTACAACTCTCCCCCCTGTCCCCCCCTGATGGCTGCCCTGATTGTTAGTATAGTCTGTGCTATAGACTCAAACTAAGTTATTGATATCACTATTGGCAGTATAATTTATTACAAACTAATACTATAGGGCTAAGATTCCTTTTGGCAGTACAATGTTTCTTATAGACTCACACAATGGGGCAAATTCACTAAGTGCCGAAGCGCCGAACGCTAGCGTTACTTCGCTAGCGTTACTTCGCTAGCGTTTGGCATTTTCGTTACTGCGCAAATTCACTAACGAACGCTGGCGTAGTTTCACTAGTGTTACTTCGCACCCTTATGCCTGGCGAAGTTTTCGCTAGCGACGTAACTACGCAAATTCACTAACTTGCGCAGTGTACTGAACGCTACCTTTTACGCTAGACTTCCTTCGCCACCTCAGACCAGGCGAAGCGCAATAGAGTAGATAGGGATTGCTTCAAAAAAAGTCAACATTTTTTCTAAGTCCCAAAAAACGCTGGCGTGTTTTCTACATTATGGGTGATAGGCTGAAAAAGATCGAAAAAATTTTTGGGGCTCCCCTCCTTCCCCCCTACATTTCCTGACTCATGGCAACTTACCTAGACAGTGGGCACATGTGTAGGGCAAAATAACATTTTTATTTGATGTTTTGAAGCTTTTCTAGTCATTTGTAGTGCTGATACGTATTCCTCCTTTGAAATTTGAATTTGGCACCGTATGCAAATTAGCCTTCGCTAGCGTAACTTCGCTTTACTTAGCGAATCAACGCTAGCGCAACTTCGCAACCTTACGCTACCCCTGAGCGCAACTTCGGATTTTAGTGAATTTGCGAAGCGCTGGCGAAACTACGCCTGGCGAAGTGCGGCGAAGTTACGCCTGGCGCAACTACGAATCTTAGTGAATGTTCCACTAAGTGATTGATACCACAATAGGCAGTATAGTCTGTGCTATAGACTCACAATAAGTGATTGATATCACTATTGGCAGTATCATTTGTTACAAACTCATACTATAGGGCTAATATTCATTTTGGCAGGACAGTGTTTCTTATAGACTCGCACTAAGTGATTGATACCTCAATGGGCAGTATAGCCTGTGCTATAGACTCACATTAAGAGATTGATATCACTATTGGCAGTATTATCGGTTACAAACTCATAGTATAGGGCAGAGATGCCTATTGGCAGTACACTGTGAATTTGCGTAGTTACGTTGCTAGCGAAACTTCGCCAGGCGTAAGGGTGCGAAGTAACACTAGCGAAACTACGCCAGCGTTAGTTAGTGAATTTGCGCAGTAAAGAAAATGCCAAACGCTAGCGAAGTAACGCTAGCGTTCGGCGCTTAGTGAATTTGCCCCTAAGTGATTGATACCACAATGGGCAATACAGTCTGTGCTAAAGACTCACAAAAAGTGATTAATATCAGTATTGGCAGTCTAATTTGTTACAAACTCATTCTATAGGGCTGAGATACCTTTTGGCAGCAGTACACTGTTTTTTGTAGACTCAAACACAGTGTTTATAATAGACTCACACTAAGTGATTGATACCACAATTGTTAGTTTTGACTCAAATGATGGGGCACCAGGGGTGTGGCCTAAAGCATCAAGTTAAAGTGGAGGAATATGCTCCTCCTAAATGAAAAATAAATAGATGATAAACCCTTGTGTTTTACAAGTTAGCTGACATGCCCTTCGTTTCTTTCAGGTCCGGTCGGCTGCAAGGAAAAGATGGCACCGTTGGCAAGACCACCATTCTCTGCGAGTTCGGGTTGCCAGAGCCATGTCCATACCAACATCACCGACCAGAATCAGCTTTCACAGTATAAAGCAAACGGCAGCCGTCTGATTGTAATACCGCAAGAGACCACTAGGTTTCGCGTTCTTTGCCCTGAGGTTTCTTTTTTGTTGGTTTTTTTTTGCACTTTAATGTGCCCTTGCGTGTTTGGTGGCCACACATTTACATTCGTACATAAAGCTTTAGCGCCGCGAGGTGGACAACATGGAAGATGGACTGAGAACAAACGGCTGGAGGGCCGAGCGCCTTCTTCTGAAGAACCATAGGGTGGTGGAAGCACAAACTACAGAAGGCGCCACGGTGCCACAGCCATTGAGTTTCTTCTTCTTTGTGTTTTCTTTTTTTTTTATTTAAATGTTGTGATTGGACAGTGACTTCAGCTCCTTTTCATTGGTCGGAAGGTCGTTTTGCTGCAGATATGACTGTGTTTTTTGAACATTTTCATAGGTGTGTATTTATAAATCTCTTTATGGACACCGACAGAAGCGAACCAAAACCTCTTGGTTGTTTTCTCAGCGCTGTTCATTGTATTTGCTGGGCTGCTTTTTTTAGGGAAGGGCAAACGGGGGAATTTGCTCTGGGGGCCCCCCAGCGACACTGGGGGGAAATCGGATAAAAGTGCAAAGGAAAGGAGTGGGATATGTTTAGTATATACATCAAGTGTGGCCCTCAATCTGGACCACCAGATGTAAATCCAAGATTTATGTAATTTCCCCTCCCCCCTTCAGATGGGCCCCAACCTTCCTTTATTGCCAGGGGCCGTTTATTTGCTGTTCTGTGTTTTGTTTTGTTTTTAGAGCTAATGGTTTTTTTTTGTTGTTTCAAGATAAATGATAATGATTTCTGCTTTTTGATCAGATCAGTAATCAAGTTTATTAATTACAGGTATGGGACCTGTTATTCAGAATACTCCGGACCATGGGTCTTCCAGACAAGGGGTCTAAAAAAAGTCTACTAAAAAGACATTAAATAAACCCAATAGGCTGGTTTTGCCTCCAATAAGGATTAATTATATCTTAGTTGGGATCAAGTGCAAGCTACTGTTATATTATTACAGAGAAAAAAAGAAATCATTTTAAAAAATTCAAATTAATTCTTTAAAATGGAGTCTATGGGAGGTAATTCAGCATTTTCTGGATAACGGGTTTTCGGATAAAGGATCTCATACCTGTACCAAGGATCTGTGCACCTTTAAGAGTCTTTTTTAAACAGTAATGGCAGAGTTGCAGTTGGTCTTTATTTACAATTTCTATGCCTGCCTCTCTCCAACATAGAGTATAAAATAGCTAAATTCTAACAACCAGCAAGCAGATGAAGTGCAATTTATATACAGTACAAGCATTGGTTATGGAGATTACTGGGGTTCCCTCCGGATCTTATATAGCAACCAATCAGTAGGCAGCATTTACTGGTCTGTTGTTTCATAGTAAACATCTGGTTGCTATGGGTTAATAGGCCTGGAGCTAAGTTTTGCAGAACAACAAAGTTGACTTTCCAGGGAAAGCTTAAAAAGATGCAAATGCTTTTAGATCCCTGTGTTCTTTTTTTTACATCATACACGATCATTTAAAGGTCGACGCCCTGTAAACTAGAAATGTCCGCCCACTAATTAAATAATCATGTATAATTAATGTCCAAGTGGAGCACTCCATGTACAGATGGCACCCTTGGCAAAAACAAGAGAGATTGCGAGAGAGTGTTTGGACCAGCTTACAAACCAACAATCAACTGCCTCTAATAATGAAGGAAGACACCTAAATATGAGCAAATTAAGCTTAAAATAAGAGAAATTGCGCCTACTTTTTGGGTTATTTTTTTTTATTATTGTTAGGGATGCACCAAATCCACTTTTTTGGATTCGGCCGAATCCTTGTTTTCTGACAAAAAGTCATGCAATTTCCCTCCCGCCCCTAATTTGCATATGCAAATTAGGATTTGGTTCGGCTGGGCAGAAGGATTCGGCCGAATCCGAATCCTGCTGAAAAAGGCCGAATCCTGGCCGAATCCCAAACCGAATCCTGGATTCGGTGCATCCCTAATTATTGTATAGAGTTTGAAATACACCAAAGGGTTATTCTATCATCAAAGACTTTATTGTCAGATTTTGGCCCTTCCAGGAATTTGTATTTTCCTGCTCAGTGTTCACTGTTCTGCTTCTCCTGCCTCCATCTCATTCTTCTATCCACCCACTTCCTGGTTTTTTTTTCCTACTTCCTCACCTTGCTCCGCCTCTCTATATTGATCCAGTTTAAAGATGGCAGCTTTATATCGTCGTGTATTTTTTAGGTTTCCTGCATTAATATGGGATTGTGTTGGGTTTTCATTATGAATAGCCACAATTTCATGGGACTGAAGCTCAAGTTTTGGTCTCCCAGATGTTGTTGAGCAACAACTCTCAGCAGCTTAATCTGTCAGGCTTGCTTGGAGTTGTAGTTTAACCATAATCTGAAAGGATAGAGGTTTTATTGGAGCCAATTTAAACGTCAACACTGGCGTAGATAACTTATGGCAATAGGAACATCCCTTGGGTTATGTGGAGCTACAACTCCCACCTTCCAGCAGGTGCGGTAAATATACAATTCCGAGCATCCTTTAGGATCTGTCGTTTTATAAGAATAGGAAGGAACTGAGAATTGAGTCAACTAATATGAAATCTCTTGAGATCTCATCTCCAAAAAAAAAGCAGAAATAGACAACAAAGCACAGATTCTGTGGTTGCCCTTAAGGGCAGTGGCCCTTGAGCGATTATAGGTGATTTCTAGTGGCTCAAGGGTGACACCAGATCACCCCAAATCACTGTACATGCACATATTGTTTGCTATGGCAACCAACTGAAAGCACTCTTGCTTATCAGCCAACTGGGAGCAAATCTGAACAATGAGGCACCGCCCCCGAGGTACTAAAAAGAGAGAATATTGAATGATTCTCTGTATAATTGCCCCTTAATTCTTTATCCTGTTTTTTTGTAAGTCTGTTACAAGATGAAGTTTGTGTTTATTTATTAGTTGAACTGTTTCCGTCGTTGGTCTGCCCCTGATTTCTTACAGGGCCAGTAGGAACCATGAATTCAAAATATCCTTCAGGTGGCTTCATCACACTATTTATACACCTGAATATTTACTATAGAGACTTCTACAACTCAATGCAAAAAAGGGGTCTTTACCCTCCCCCGTCCCCCCCTCTGCCAATGTGTGTTGCCCCTGACAAGTGCTACGCTATGCCAAAATGGTGGCAACAGCCCTCCTTGGGCATATTTTTCTACTTTATTTAACCTGTTTCTTAAACAACAATGCAATTGTTCTCAAAAGATCTTTATTTATTAAAAGTGTGATTTAAAAAAAAGTGTGGGAGTATTTTTGTCCGGGGGGAGGGCTGCTTGTTCCTGACCTGATCTGGTTTTGTATTATATTTTTGAAATTCGGATGTTGCTTAGAAAAACATGAAAGCTATCAAGGCACACACCCACATTTCTATACAAACAAAATCAAGAAATCAGGGATGAACATTGATCAACAGGTAGACCTCACCCAGTAGACTTGGAAGAAAATGTCAAAATATTTTTTTTAAATATACAGTACACTATCACTGACAGATTTCAGGCAACTGCCTGTCCAACATCTCTTTGTCAAACCAAGACCATTGATATGAAGTTATCCCTCCCTTTGCTGCTATAACAGCCTCTACTCTTCTAGAAAGGCTTCCACTAGATGTTGGACCATCGTTTGCTCTCTTTCAAGGACAAAAGCATAAGTGAGGTTAGGCACTGATGTTAAGGGTCAACCCTGGCTCATAACTGGAGTTTTAGTTCATCCCACAGGTTTTCAGTTGGGTTGAGGTCAGGTCTAGAGAGGCCAGCCAAGTTCTCATCTCAGTAAACCCATTCTGTATGGGCTTCACTTTGCACATGAGGGCATTATTACAACAATGTTTTAGCAACCAAGACTTTTCCGTCAGCCAGATAGTGAAAGGCTATATCTCCATCCAGAGGATGCATTTCTACTGCTCCAGAGTTCAATGGCCCTTTACACAACTTCAGCTTATGTTTGGTTTGCCTATGATCACCAGAAAACCTTCATGAATAGTTCTTGTGCTGACATTGCTTCTGGCAGGAACATGTAATTTAGTAGGAGTGTCCAAATACTTCTGACTAAGAATGTATCTGGATACTTATTGTATAGTTTATAAATATATGTTGGTGTTTCAATTAATACTGAGAATAGAATACAGCACTGAGTAAGAAGACTGAGAAGGATTGGGGGGGGGGTGTGGATGACTAGCTGTGTAACTGTAGGCAGTATCAGTCAGTGGCTACTAAAGCAAATAAAGTTCTGACTTGCATAAGTATCAAGGGATGAAAACATAATTCTGCCTCTTTATAGGTCCCTAGTGAGGCCTCACCTGGAGTATGCAGTGCAGTTTTGGGCTCCAGTCCTTGAAAGGGTTATAAATGTGCTGGAGAGAGTGCAGAGACTAAGTGCAACTAAACTGGTTAGAGGGAGGGAAGACAAATTATGAGGACTAGACTAGAGGAACAGAACTTTCATTTGAAGCAACGTAGGTGGTTCTTCACAGTGAAGACTACTATAGTTAGTATAGATATCTGTATATAGTTTATATATGTGATTGTATTGAGGGGTCAGTGTGTAGGTGTGTGTGTATGTATGGACACTGGGGTCCCTTTGGACGGGTTGACCGTGAATTTTGTTCAACCCAATTTAACTATGGAACAAAATGACGGTGTCCCTTTAACTGAAAAATTGTGTGATGATTCTCTGGTGGCAACCATTGTGCCAGTATCTTCTTTAATTACTTTATATATTTCCCGGAAATCAGAATCGAAAGAATCAGCGTCCAGTCTGTAAACCCAGAACTGCCCCAGATTTCATCCCCTTTTTATCTCACCGTCTCTTTTTTTTTACCCCTCTCCTGATCCCAGTCTAATTTCCAATGTCAGAATCTCTATGAGAAGAAAAAAGAAATTGAGCAGATTTATGCTCGAAGGGGGTGATACAAATGTACACTAGAAATATAAATTGATTAGATTGATTGATGGTCTATTTGTCAGGCAGACCAGTGTTAGTGATTGGAGGGGCCTGTCCTTTCTGACACTAGAGAAATGGAATCAATCACAATCATGCACTGCTGGCACCGACTAAGCACTTCTTATCTGATACTTGGTCACAATCAGCCTTGGAAACTCTTGGCAGAGACAGATTAGTCTGTCATTTACTCTGGTGCCAAGGGGAACGGCAAGGTGATTGCAGAAGGTATCCTTCAGTTGTATGGAAATAAGCCGCGCTAGATGCGCTTCTAAACTATTTCCAAATACTGAGATGCCTTATATTTATTGTGGCGTGGTTCTCATTTAAAGGATGAGTAAACCTTAAAAAATAAGTGAATGAAAGTGAAAATTGATGAGGGGGCTATTCTAAGCATTTTTGCTATGTACATTATTATTTTTTTATTTTTAATTCCAAGATATGAAATGATATTAAAGGATACATGTACTGTTAATATGAATGGATTTTGTTACAACAGCGCCACCTGCTGGTCATTTTCTGACCATTCTGACCACCAAGTAGTCAAGGAAGTTGTCAGGAGAAAGAAAGAGGCTGCTCTGATGTTCTTCTGCTTAGGAAAGATTTGAGAAAGGTTTCTTATTGTTTTCCTAAGCAGAAGAACATCAGAGCAGCCTCTTTCTTTCTTCTCAACTTCTTCCTTGACTACTTGGTGGTCAGACTGGTGGGAAAATGACCAGCAGGTGTCGCTGTTGTAGCAAAATCCATTCATATTAACAGTATATGTATCCTTTGATATCTTGGAATTAAAAATAGATAAATAAATAATGGCAAAGGTGCTTAGAATAGCCTCCTCATCAATTTCTACATTCACTTATTTTTAAGGTTTACTTATACTTTAAAGAGTTTTTTCATATGAGGCACCCCAAAAATTGTGAGGGCCAGATAATTCAAATACAAAAGGGGGGTTGTGAGAGCACTCACATTGCGAAGTAGAAATGTATATAAGTATAAGGGAAGTGCTAGTGACATAACCAAATGGATCAGTGCACATTCCCTGGGCCCCTGTCTAAGTAATTCAGTAGATATGCAAATGCATGTATTCACAAAGACAGGGGTTTTTAGTTACAAAGTTCTGATCATAAAGTTGAAAAGTCTCCATACCACGTCAAGGTAAACCCCATATGGCGGTCCCTAACTTGTTAACCTACCAGTCATAGTATTGAGGATCCTGTGCCTCTCTGCATAATAGCATTAAGCTGGCCATAGACGCAAAGATCTGATCGTACGAATCGAGGATTCGTACAATTATCGGAACGTGTGTGGAGAGTCCCGACATTTTTCGTCCGGCGGAGATCGGTCGTTTGGTCGATCGGACAGGTTAGAAAATTTCTGTCGGCTGCTGATAATATCTCTGCGTGTATTGCCGATCGTACGATTTTCAGTGGGAGACTGTCACTAGCTTTGGTTGGACATAGATATCGTACGATTGCTGTCAGGGGCAGAACATTGCTGATCTGTTCTTTAACTAATCTGACTGGTAAGACTTTGATCTGAATGGTTAGTGGGGGGTCGGGAGATGGGAAAGTCCGATCTTACGATGATTCGTACGATCGGATCTTTGTGTCTATGGCCAGCTTTAGTTGAAGTAGAAATCTGCTGAACCTTGGTTTCTGTCTGAGGGCTAAATCCTCCCCCGCTGCTCACTTACAGCTTTTAAGAGAGAGTGATTGCCCAAACCAACATTTTTTAAAAAAAAGTATATTATGAAAATGGTAAAGACAAAGTAAAATGAAATATATAAGTGCATACTTAGAGAGTGTAAATATAACTAATGCTATTATGCAGAGAGACACAGGATCCTCAATACTATGACTGGTAGGTTAACAAGTTAGGGACCACCATATGGGGTTTACCTTGACGTGGTATGGAGGCTTTTCAACTTTATGATCAGAACTTTGTAACTAAAAAACCCCTGTCTTTGTGAACACATGCATTTGTATATCTACTGAATTACTTAGACAGGGGCCCAGGGAATGTGCACTGACCCATTTGGTTATGTCACTAGCACTTCCCTTATACTTATATATATTTCTACTTCGCAATGTGAGTGCTCCCACAACCCCCCTTTTTGTATTTGCCAGATATTTCAAGTTATACAGTTGCCAGAAGCACTGAAATTGACATAATTATACCCTTTCTGTTCAATCCCAAATTCAATGTATACGCTGATAAAAATGCTAAATAAAGGATAATAAAGCCTATTGAGGCACCGCTAGAGCAAGAATGAGGGAATTGACAAGGTGCAAAAGTGAGTATGTGTTTATTGAGACTTTATAGATCCAACTAGAGGCACAACTACTGTATGTCCCACTGGCCAAAGTGGCAATGGACAACTAATGCCCATGTGAACCCCCTTCTGTATTATGTGGCCTCCATTCCAGAACTGCAAAAAGGGAAACCATGAAGCAGCTCATGGGGGGCCGGTGCATAGTGAGCATGAAATCTTCCCCTATACTTTGCCCCCCAATAATTAAAATTTCCCCTAAAGGGCCCTGTGATGCCGAGGCTCTTTGGCAAATGTCATCTCTATTTTAACTTAAAGTAATGTTGGCAAATCAGCACATGTATCTGGAATCAGTGCTTCTGTAGGGAAACCGTGGAAGTTAAACGACTACATGTGGTTTTCATGATCAGCCGCACAAGAACTTTCTGCAAACCACAAACGTAATCAGTTATAATGACCAGAATGTCAGGAATCAGTTATTGGAGTCAGTGCTAACATGCCCCACACACACTGTTATAACCAATATGGTTTTGCAGGTGATTTGAGATGCAATGTTGTGAACATCACAGGTCACCCCAATTCAGCTGGGAGGGACCCTGAAAAAACATTTCCCCAGTACCCGTTTGTTACACCCCTGTTAGACCAAGATATGGACCCACCAGTCAAAAACTGGCCGATACCCACCACCAGATCCAGTTGCAGGCTGAAAAAAAGCAGAATACGGTCCCTTATAATTCAAAGATCATGCAAAATAATAATGAAGACCAATTGAAAAGATGTTCTGGTGGCTTGTCGTTCGTATGACATTGACCAGAATTTTTACTATAGCTATGTATTTCCACCCATTCCAAACCAGTGGATGAATAGCCCAAGCTCCTTGTGCATCAGAAACATTAGCCTCAGTGTTGTTACTCTTTCCTCCTGAGTTTTATTATACTCCTAAATACTAATTTCCCAGGATTACACGCTCCTTCCAGTGGGTCACACACCCTCCCCTGTTTAAAGCGACTCCAGGTAGAAATGAGAGGGTTTTAATTACAGAGATGACCCTGGGCTTGAGGGTAACAGGTCTCCATATGGCAACAAGATGATATTTTCTGCTGCATGGAGGCCACCCAAGGGACTTTTGTCGACTAGAAACGTTTCATCACAAACATTCCCAAACATCATGCCGAACAAATTTGCAATTGAGGGAATGCCTTTATCCGTGTAAGCACATTGTACATGAGATGTTGTACTGAGCTCCAGCTGTGGACTTGTCTCACCTGCCTGAGATTAGTAACATCCCCGTGGTATATAATATGCCCTGTGCTCGGCCCGGTTCATATAAGAGAGGAAGCAAATAATAACTATATTCTGAGTATTCTGAAATGCTAGAGACCTGCTACTTTGTAGATAAAGAGCGACATCAAGGGCAAGTATTCTCACTTCCAAAATCGCCATTCAAAGGAATTGTAGGATTCAAATTAAACTAGAGAACTAAACACTGTGTGTTCTGAGTTTTTCTACCAGCCCAAGGTCTCCAAAGCCCTTTAGAAGTAAAGATCTGTATCTCTGAAGGTACTTTATACAATATAAAAGTCACAATAAAAGGTGGATTAGCAATTTAATTCAGATTTATATTACAGCTCAGAAATCAGTGCAGTCTGCATTCTATCAGGGGAATGTAATAAAAGTCGCAATTAGACCCCAATAAGACTAAAAATCCACATCTCACAATGTAATATTGTTCCTTAAACTGTTATTGCATTGCGAATTTTAATTGCGCACTCATAAGAAGTGCTTGAAGGTGTCGTAATCTTTTGGAGCAAACATAACGACTTTTTCAGTAATAAGTTTTATTACATTGACTGCGCATTGGCGCAAACTATAAAATTCGCAAACAGTCTTTCACGGTCGGAAGTGGTCGCTTAACAGTTTCCGGCCTCGCAAAAGCTATATTAAATTCGCACAAAGCAAAATTTGTTCGCGCAAAGGCATAACTTTTCGCATGCGAATAGTTTTTCCGTTAGCGATTTTTATTACATTCCCCCGTATGTATTCTACGACAGATGACTTTACTTCCTGCTAATGGTTTGACGTTTTCCAATGACCTCTAAGCTCAGCTTCTAAGCAGCCCAGAGCCCACTGAGCATGTGCAGTGCCACTGACACATAAAAGATGCCCAACAACATCCAAGATGGGGAGCTGCTGGGGGATCTTTGGATCATTACAGTTAGAGGGCTGCTGCACCCCTGGGCTTGTACAATAAGCTTATTGTATACATTTGGCTATGTACCATAGAGTTGACATGTTTGTTGAAGCTTTGTCTTCTTACTGTTCTCCAGTGTCCAGGGTGTCAGTCTGGGTAGAGGCAGTGCTTATTTTTATGCATTGCCTGTAGAAAATGGGCAGCTCTGGTAGGCAATTGTGTTCAGTTAGTTCCTCCTGCCTTTCAGAGAAGAGGCCAAACCCTGCCCATTATGGCACCACCCTGCGTATTTTCCAAGTTTTGGTATTTTTTTATTCAAGCCAACCCAACTTGGACATAGGTGGCACAACATCATATAATAATACTCTTGCCAATTCCATACTTCCTACTTAGTGTCAACAATTTGGGGAAGGAGCTTTCTAATCCAGCAGGGGTAATAACCCAATGTACAAAGTGAGGTCCATAGAGAATGGGTTTGCTGAGATGGGAACTGAAGAATGTCACTGGCCTGACCTCGCCCAACCGAACATCAATGGAATGAATTGGAACTGTGAGCCAAACTGGATCCTCAAAATCACATGAATGGCAGCAAATGCACCAACAATGATCCAACATCTAGCTCAGTGATCCCCAACCAGTGACTCGTGAGCAACATGGTGCTCTCCACCCCCTTGGATGTTGCTCTAAGTGGCCTCAAAGCAGGAGCTTATTTTTGAATTCCTGGCTTGGAGGCAAGTTTTGGTTGTATAAAAACCAGAAGTACAGCCAAACACATCCTCCTGTAGGCTGTCAGTCCACATAGGGGCTACCAAATAGCCAATCACAGCCCTTATTTGGCACCTCCAGGAACTATTTTCATGTTTGTATTGATCTTCAACATTTTTTTATGTTTGAATGTGGCTCATGGGTAAAAAAAGGTTGGGGACCTCTGATCTAGCGGAACCAGAAGAGTAGGGTCTGTTACAGCAAAGGGAAGGACAACGTATTAATATGAATATTATAATATTAATCGCCTTTGGTTTGGGAATGAGGTGTTGAACAGGCACCCAGTACTTTTTGCCATATAGTATATTGTGAACAAGTTTGGGCACAAGTCACAGCACCTGGTCTATGGTGTGTAGGTTGACAAGAATTCTTTACATCATTTTATTTTCCTTTTAAAAGACAAAACAGGACCTTCATGATTAAAATATAAAACGTAAGGAAGCACTGAGCTCAGCTTGTGTCTGTGTTTGCTCCGTAGCTATCTAAGTGAGAAGATTTATGGCACAATAATACTGCTGAATGCCGGAACTGTCAATTATTGAATTTGCTATTTGGGCAATATCACATGAGCTGCCATGAAAGCATCCAAAATGTACTAATAAATATATATATAAAGTGTTGTTTTTTTTAACCAGTAAAACTTATATAGGAATTTCTGGCCTGAGCTCTTCCCAGGAAATATTTTGACTATTCAATTCCCTTGTTCAGAAGAACTTATGAATCCCAATTTAGTTAGCAATTCCTTCTTGGGTTTATCAAATAAATTTAAACATCTAGACCATAAACAATGAAAAGAATAAGAAGACTTTTCTTTCTCAAAATTATATCTCAAAGCTTCTTGCGAGCATAACTGACCCAGCGAATAAAGAACTTCCTTCTGTAAATGACCTTTTTCTGTCTGAATCGAAAAGCGTCTTGTATTGGGGAAAACCTTGGATAAAATGGCGCCCACATAACACTGTATTGTTGTCTCCTCCGTTGGAGAGGTTATGTAATAAAAAAGACTCACCCTGATAGTCTAGTGGGGGGACGGCTGGGATGCACCCTCGGCGGGGACGCGGGCGCGAGCTGCATCCTTGTGCGCACGGTTAATCTAGGGTGCGCATGCCGCACCTCTGTCTTCTTTATGGGCTCATTCGCTCTGGCGTGCTTACGTCAGCGCACAATGGTGCGAAATTTGAAAGTTTAAAAGCGCACTTTGGGCTGTAGTTTCTTGCCCGTTATAGGACTCGTATCCTGGTGCTTCTGAGCCTTGTGCTATTGTGTTCTTGATTCCTGACCTGATTCTGATTTCCTGTTTTGACCCCTGCCTGGCTTTTGACTATTCTACTCTCTGAAACCTGACCCTTCCCTGTTATCTGACACCGATCCTGCTAAATCCCTTCTGATTGATCACCCTGTTTGACCCTTGCCTGCCTGACTACGCTTGTACTCTGCCCGCCCAGACCCGGCCTGTTCTGACTACGATTCCGTCTCACGCCTTGTGCAGCGACCTACTGCCCAAAGACTTTGCTTTCTGGTTGTGCCCCTCTGCTTGCTCAGAACCTCTTGCCTTGCGCCTCTTGTTTTAAAGGGATACTGTCATGGGAAAAAACATTTTTTCAAAATGAATCAGTTAATAGTGCTGCTCCAGCAGAATTCTGCACTGAAATCCATTTCTCAAAGGAGCAAACAGATTTTTTTATATTCAATTTTGAAATCTGACATGGGGCTAGACATTTTGTCAATTTCCCAGCTGCCCCAAGTCATGTGACTTGTGCTCTGATAAACTTCAATCACTCTTTTCTGCTGTACTGCAAGTTACAGTGATATCACCCCCTCCCTCCCCCCCCAGCAGACAAACAAAAGAACAATGGGAAGGTAACTAGATAGCTGCTCCCTAACACAAGATAACAGCTGCCTGGTAGAT
Organism: Xenopus petersii; assembly: GCA_038501925.1. Taxonomy (NCBI): domain Eukaryota; kingdom Metazoa; phylum Chordata; class Amphibia; order Anura; family Pipidae; genus Xenopus; species Xenopus petersii. The sequence continues at coordinate 7,657,789 of CM076683.1, forward strand.
CTAAGAACAACACTTAATAGTAAAAACTCATGTCCCACTGAGACACATTCAGTTACATTGAGATGGAAAAACAGCAGCCTGCCAGAAAGCACAAGTCACATGACTGGGGGCCACTGGGAAATTGACAAAATGTCTAGCCCCACGTAAGATTTCAAAATTGAATATAAAAAAATCTGTTTGCTCTTTTGAGAAATGGATTTCAGTGCAGAATTCTGCTGGAGTAGCACTATTAACTGATTCATTTTGAAAAAAACATGTTTTCTGATGACAGGATCCCTTTAAGACCTGGCGGAATCTGAGTAGCTGAGGGCTCCTCCCGAGGACAAAGGCGGCTGCTACAGGCGGAAGCACGAGCCGAGACCAGGGTGCTTGGCATTGGTTCTGGGTTTTGGGTGCCAACCGTGACAGGTTATTACCTCCTCTTCCATTTCAGTAAACCCAAACAACATGCACATTAGTCAGCACCCAACAGACATGGGCTATTTTGTGCCGTTTAGGATTTTATAGCCAGAATGTGGTTGAATGAACAAGTTAGAGGAAGACTAGGGGTCCAGAGGAGGGATAACTATGCGCCTCTGTCTCCCACCACTCGTGAATATATTGCTGCCGTATCCAGACTGCACTGTATTCATGGGGCTGCGGGGCGCTGCCATCTGAAAGGGAGGAGCCTATGACTAAGGACTAGTTGAGTCCGAAACGCGTCAGGTAGTGATGCGTCTACATGTTCTTATGTAACTTTTTCTAATAGTCAACAATAAAGGAGAAACGTTTTTAATGGAGGTGCGATCTACATATTTCTGATTTTGATCGGTGCAACTTTATTTTACACACAGCACCTACAGAGGAGCACCGGATATGAAAGAGGGAACTAGGATGATGCGTCATGGCTGGAGCGCTCTTTCTCTTTGAAAGGGAGGAAGACAGTGTGAAGAAATTGTGGATTACACACACTTTTTGCACTGCCTTCCCAGCAGCAAATGGCCCCTAATATATAGAGACATAAAGGAACATACCGGCAGAAATACATGACAAACAAAACCAAATTTCGGAAAAATTTGCTAAAAAAAAAGGCCTTCTGGACTCCGTCTGCAGGTGGAACAATGGAGTGCTCCCCCCTTGCATCCAACATATTTCACTGTAATTATTACCTAATAGCATCATCTCTAAGGAGCATCACATGCCTTACATAATGGAATCCTTTGTAATTATTTGTGAAATGTACAATTACAACAATTAATGACTTTCTTTCAGGGGTTTACACTCATTAAGCCTGTTGCTGCATGAAATTTCTTTCCTGAGAATATTCCCTACTTATAAACAATTCAATTAAAATACCAAATGAACATAAAACAAGTTTAATCCCTGCGGGGAAAAAGACAGCCAATCATTTTGTAAGGTTAGAATCTCCCCTCTTGTTCTATAATGCGCCGCACAATAAATTGCCGTCCCCCAAACTGCCGCCGCACAATGATGTTCATTCTGGAGCAGCAGGAGAAACACTTGCCTAGTGCACTTGCCCTTTTGTACTATTGTCATCATGGGATTTTACTATATAAACCATAGAACTAGACGGGAATTCAGCACCATTTTTTAATTTGTTGGTGAAAGCATCAAAAGCAAGTTAAATGAAATCGCTGTTCCAGAGGATCTTACAATCTAAGGTGGTTACTGTACCCTGATCCCCTGCCATAAAGTAGGACAAGACTGCTGTATTCTCGAAGATAGAACAAGTCACTAGTGATGGGCGAATTTGTGGCGAATTCCAGCGATTCGCAAAACCGCCGCGAAAATTCGCCGGCAGCAATTTTGACAAAAACGGGCACCGTTGTCCAAATAACGGACTCCGGCATCAAAAATGAGATGCTGGCACCACAAATTTGTTGTCGTTTCACAAATTTTTCGGGAATTTCGCAAATTTTTTAGCGAAACGCCCCAAATTCGCCCATCACTACAAGTCACATGACACATGAGTGCACCCCCTCACCCTTATACAAGCAAATACCTTCTGATATTGCTCATTGTACTTGTGAGAGAATAGTGAGAGTATCTAAGGGAATTCTGATTGGCTCACCTTGAAAGCCTGAAAGAACTGATGAAGCAACTGCAGAGGAGAATGTTTGGTGCATCTGTCCTTTTCACATGTTGGAATCTCATTTCAATTATACAGAGAAAATGGCCTTGGAGCCTATAAAATGCATAAAATTCTTTGCAGATAAATACACCCTCGCGCTATTGGTAGCCAATTAGTAGAAACTCTCTCTTTCTCTCTCTCTCTCTCTCTCACCCCTCCCTCCCTCCCTCCCTCCCTCTCTCTCTTCCCTCCCTCCCTCCCTCCCTCTCTCGGAAAGAAAAGTATATTCACTTATAGCATCAGTACAGTGTGAGCATGAGAATGTCTATCAACAACTGATTATTAAAGAGGGACAATTAAATGAAAGCATGAGCTGAAAGGGGAAGCAAAGCCCCCCCAAAACACCAGTCTGGCATGCCTGCTTAAAGGAGATGTGAACCCTTATAACAAATAGGGGTAGAAATGCTGTATTTTATCTACTGAACTTACTGCACAAGCCTAACATTTCCGAATCACTATAACAGTAATGATTCAGGCCTTCAAATCTGTGCATAGGGAGTCACCATCTTGGATATTGTTAGGATTGTTAGTGGCACTGCACATGCTCAGTGAGCTCTGGGCAGCTGAAAGGCTTGGTGCTTGTTTTCAAGCAGAAAACTAGTTTCTTATGGCATAAAGGCTGATGCTACAGAGTTGATTATTAAATTCAGATGCAAAATGCACTAGTTTTCTGGGGTGCTTTAAGGCTGTTGGGGGATTCTGGGGGTTGTTCATCAATAGCAACTGGAGATCTCTAGGTTGAAGGTCCTGTCATTATAATCTGCCCCCAACTCCACCACAATTGAAGAAGAAGGTTTTCTTTAGTCTCTGGAGCTCAACAGTCAATGAAGAACTAGGGGCAATTTATTCATTTCTGATTTGTCATTTTGCTGCAATTCATGTGAATGGTGACAAAATATCCATAGTATCTTTCATTTGCAAACTTGTTTTTTTATTCATGGTCACTTTTCTTTTTTTTTTTAACCATGAGCCGAAAAAAAACAAATCTGCCAAGGTTTCTTTTCATTAAACTCAAGCAAAAAAAATTAAAAAAAACTTTGGGGAAAACAGGGCCACAAATATATAATTACGAATGAGGAAGTTGCCCACTGTGTTTCACAGATCCACATTCAGGGTAAGGGCAAGGCCAGAAGTGGCGTTTTTACGTTGCGTTTTTAAAAAAGCTCAGTCGGGCATAAATACTCATAACCTGCACTACCACTGAAACTAATAGAAAACACACTATGGCAACTCTCACAGGGTGCTTGCAAGCCGAAATCCGCCACGGGACGCCAGTATTGGCGTTTTTCAGCAGAAACGCCGATATGTCAAGAAACTACCAATCAATAGACTCTATGGGGCCAATTCATGAAGCTCGAGTGAAGGATTCGAATTAAAAAAACTTGGAATTTCGAAGTGTTTTTTGGGCTACTTCGACCATCGAATGGGCTACTTCGACTTCGAATCGAACGATTCGAACTAAAAATCGTTCGACTATTCGACCATTCGATAATCGAAGTACTGTCTCTTTAAGAAAAACTTCGACCCCCTACTTCGGCAGCTAAAAGCTACCGAAGTCAATGTTAGCCTATGGGGAAGGTCCCCATAGACTTGCCTGAGATTTTTTGATCGAAGGATATTCCTTCGATCGTTGGATTAAAATCCTTCGAATCGTTCGATTCGAAGGATTTAATCGTTCGATCGAATGAAAAATCCTTCGATCGATCGATCGCAGGATTTGCGCTAAATCGTTCGACTTCGATATTCGAAGTCGAACGATTTTAGTTCCTAGTCGAATATCGAGGGTTAATTAACCCTCGATATTCGACCCATAGTGAATTGGCCCCTATGGGTATATTTATCAAAGAGTGAAGTTAATAGTGAAGTTCCGCCACTAGAGTGAAATTCCGCCACTCTCCATTCATTTCTATGGGATTTTTATAGGCGTATTTATCAAAGGGTGAACTTTCACTTTCACCCATTGTAAATACGCCTTTCAAAATCCCATAGAAATTAATTGAGAGCTGCGGAATTTCACTCTAGTGGCGGAATTTCACTCTTTGATAAATTTACCCCATTATGGGATCTGCATGTTTGAAACCACACTTTACTTAAATACGCAGCGTATTTTAAATATGGCGTCCAAATTCTCGCGAGATAAATGACGCAGATACGTTTTTACGGCATATTAGGCCTGTGATGTAAATACGTTGTGTACTGACAGTCATTCCTGCTTCATTCTGCATGTAAATAGCTTTTCTATTTCTAGCCAGCGGAATTATGGGGAACGAGAACAATGAGAAGTGCATGTTGGGAAAAGAAACCACGTGCTGAAAAACGCATGAAAAAACGCATGTGGATGGTTGCGTGTGGTTTCAGTGATCGAGCTTTTTTAAAAATGCTACATAAAAACGCCACGTCTGGACTTGCCCTAAAGCACCTAAAGGAAGCACAAAGATACCAATCCATTGTAGCCCACCGGCTAAATAATGCAGAAAAGACTACAAATCCCACAATGCAATGTTACAATATCTATAACAGGGAATAGCAGCAGATAGACATTAGACTACTGATTTGAAGCTTTTCAGCACTTACTGTAGATATTATAGTTTCTGGATATTCTAGTGATATAAAGACTTAACAGCCATAAGAGATTTCCCCTAGGCCTGGGCAGTAGGACCCTGCTATTAAACAGCACACGGACTCTTCTACACCAATAAATCAGTGGTTAGAAATAAACAAGCACCACGTTCCTGTGAATTAAAGCCTGTAGGAACTGAAGCTTGTCAACACATTGCTGCAGTAGCTAAAGATATCATATTATTATCTGCTGAGAGATCACGATAAAGAAGTGTGACAGAATTTGCATATCCATCTGTCCAGTTTGTACACAATTTATATATCTGTAAAGAGGTGAAATAGGGAGTTTCTGTATTTCAAATATAGTTTGGTCAATATTACAGTTGACGCTTATGGCTGGCCTACAGGGGAATTAACCTTCAGAAGGCTATAAAAGGGGGTAGAGAAGCAACATCAAACAGTCAGGACTAAACCTGTTGTGGCCAGACCAGGTAGGAGACTGTTTTCTTTAGGATTAGTTAAGTGGCTCTTGGCTAGTTGTGAGGTGTGAGCTCCATTTAGGGGCATGTGATAGAGAGGCTACTTAGCAAGAATAACCTGTTGTCCCCAGTGTCGGACTGGGACACCAGGGGCCCACCCAAAAACCTTAGACCAGGGGCCATTCTCAGTACTATTATTCTTCATCTCCTCAATCAACTTTTATTCTCCTAGTCTGTTTTCTTTACATACTATAATCAAATATTCCATCTATTTAGCCTCTTTGTTCTCATAGAAAAGGGGAATGGCCATGAAATTGCCCAAAATTTTAGCACGTGAGGGGCCCACTGACACCTTGGCCCACCGGGAGTTTTCCTGGTATCCCGGTGGGCCAGTCCGACACTGGTTGTCCCGATGAGGAGTGAGTATTTTGGGATTAGAGCCATGGGCGAGTGTGCGCCAGTTAGGGAACTGAGAGTGTTCAGATGTAGGTTAGAGGGAATCTAAGGGGGTTGACACAGAGAAACAGGGGAAAGGTTTGATTAGGAGAGAAGGCCCCCTGAACAATTAATGTCTCTCTGCCGGTGCACGTCCACATGACAGGGGTACTGGAGACTTTGCATGAGGAACGCTTGTGAGTGTAAGAGAATTGTAGAGTGTTTATTGTGTAACTATCATCATTGAGTCAGCAACCAGCGCCCTGATCTGAGATCTGCCCCTACAAGAATCTGATTTCAATAAAAGTCTGCCCTGATTCATCTCAACACTGAGTACCATGTCTACTTCTTACAGGAGAAGGAAAGGTTAAAACTAAGTAAGCCTTATCAGTAAGGGCCATCTAAATATACCAGTAAACCCTCAAAGTAATGTTGCTCTGAGTCCCCTGTCAAAAGAAACACTGCATTTCTTTCCTTCTTTTGTGTACTCTTGGGCTTCTGTATCAGACTTCCTGCCTTCAGCTTAAACCTCATTGCCCTGGGCAAGAGCATGCTCAGTTTGCTCCTCTCTCCCCCCCTCCCTTCTCTACTGTAATCTGAGCCCAGAGCAGGGAAATACTCAGGCAGGAAGTGATGTCACACCATGTTAATACTGCAGCTCCTATCCTAAACAAACAGAGAGTTTCTAGAGCTTTTTACTCAGGTATGGTAAAACATTCTACAGAATAAATATAGCATTCTAGCTTGCACTATTGCAGCTAATCTATTGGCAATAAAATGCCTCCGTAGCTTTCCTTCTCCTTTAAACAAAGACTGTGTATAACGATCGGCACCCTAAATCTAGAACAAGTGCTAGGCTCCCTGGTCTCCGCCTGTAACAGCCGCCTTTCACTTGGGGAGGAGCCCTCAGCTAATTGGATGCCGACATGTCTTAATAAGAGAGGAGCCTACAAAGAGTTCGGGATGAGCAAAGGGGCACGATTGTTTACCAAGAATTTTAGAAGGAAGGCCACACAACACAGGAGGAACCAAATAGAATAGCGTGGTCAGACAGGCCAGGTCAGTACAGGCAGAGTTCAAGCAAGGTCAGACAGGCCAGGGTCAGGATTGGAGAGTTGGGAATAGTCAGGCACGGGTCAATACCAGTATAACAAGCAGGATTCACAAGGAATAATCACCCAGGAACTAAACAAGTTAGACCTAACAACGGGCAATGAATTCAAATCCGAAATCCCTTGCATTTAGATTTCACGCCAATGCGTGATGATGTCATCACGTCGGTGCATAAAACTGGGAAGTGCGCATCACACGCGCCATAGGAGAATCGGCACCAGAGGAGTTTCTTACACCGTGTATCTGTTTATGTCTGTAATAGGTGTCTACCAGCCACAGAAAGCAACTTTACATATTCATATAGAGGCAGAGAAGGAGTTCTTTACTAATACATAGTAGAATGATTATCAAGGAGACATTGGCAGGATTTGATGGCAGCCTACAGTGTAGGAGAGGGGGCAGCATAACTCTATTTACAGCTTCAGAGAGGAAGATGAGGAGCAAGGGAGTCTTTAACGCAAAAAGTGGGTTGGGCTTAAACACTCTAATGCAGGGATCCCTGACCTTTTGAAACGATGAGCAACATTCAGAAGTAAAAGGAGTTGGGGAGCAACACTACCATGAAAATGTTCTTGGGGTGCCAAATAAGGGCTGTGATTGGACATTTAGTAGCCCCTATGTGGATTGTCAACCTACATTGAGGCTCTGTTTGGCAGTACACCTGATTTTTATTCAACTAAAACTTGCCTCCAAGCCTGGAATTCAAAAATAAGCTCCTACTTTGAGGCCACTGGGAGCAACATCCAAGGGGTTGGAGATTAATTAACATGTTACTCACAAGCTACTGGTTGGGGATCACTGCATCTTAAAGCTGGAAAGGGTTGGAGCAAGAAACTCCTGATAGAACTTTAGGAATTTTAAAAAAAAACAAACCTGCTAAGATGCAGTAGAAGTCAACAATAACTATATCTTTAGCCTTTAAGCAAAATGATAACTAAGGTTTTTCCAACACCGTTTTACCCCAATTGTGATTCCTCAAACCTTGAGTAGAAAACAAGAGGAGGGCATTCCTACTCTGCCATTCAGCTACAAATCCAGCAGCAATGCCTTCTGTTAGTACCTTGTGTGTTGTTTATACAAATGGCCTGTAGATGTCACTGTGCCCAGACTTATACTGTGCTTACTTCCTGTCAGCTTAAAAGTGAAAGTTACTGTTGTGTAATGGCTGCACAACCTACTAATAAAGCACTGTTATACTCTACTCATCCTCGGCTACCCAAAGCATAACACCTTTTGTAATTATCTTTGCATTTTACAAAATGCAGATAAAGTTAATGTTGAATTACTAAATATCTTCATTTAAGTGGAACAAACAAAACCAATTCAAACTGAGTTTCTCTTTGTTTGTGCTTATTGTTCCCAATCCCTGCGTCACGAGATGATTCAGAGGAGTAAAATGTTGTATTTCCAGATGATAACGATGTATCCACCGCTCAAATCTGATCTTCTGCCTTATCAGGAACCAGCGTTTTAATCCCGATGCATGAGATACGTGTTAGTAGATAGGATTTTAACGTCCTCTTAATCTCACGTTTCACTTAGTGCAGATGATTAGATTTTTGCTGGCTAATGAAACGGGATGATTTATCCTGGAAAGATTGTTTTCAGTGCTGTTATAGCTACAGAATTTTGTACTTTTGCTGCAAATGGGTTCAGACATTAATAGCAGAGCACTCAAATATTATTCCCATTTCTGTTAATGCAGTTTCCCCAACTGGAAATTATATTATTGTCTAAGCAATTAGTCTATTCAAATAAGTATAAAGGGTTTTTTGTCTAAATGTCTGCAGGTTAGGGGTGCCTATAACTATAGAAACCTATATATATAACCATGGCATTATTATGTACAGGCCAGAGATGGAACCTATAGATATAATCATGTCATTATTACATACAGGCCAGAAATGTAACCTATTGATATAACCATGGCATTATTACATACAGACTAGTAATGAAACATAACTTTGTCAGATAAAATACTAGGCTGGAGATGGAACCTATAGATATAACCATGGCATTATTATGTACAGGCTGGAGATGGAACCTATAGATATAACCATGGCATTATTACATACAGCTGGAGATATAACAAATACATATAACCATGGCATTATTACGTACAGGCCATAGATGAAACCTATAGATATAACCATGGCATTATTATGTACAGGCCGGAGATATAACCTATAGATATAACCATGGAATTATTACATACAGGCCAGAGATGGGACATACAGTATAGATATAATCATGTCATTATTACATACAGGCCAGAAATTTAACCTATTGATAGAACCATGGTATTATTACATACAGACTAGTAATGAAACATAACTTTGTCAGATAAAATACTAGGCTGGAGATGGAACCTATAGATATAACCATGGCATTATTATGTACAGGCTGGAGATGGTACCTATAGATATAACCATGGCATTATTACATACAGGCCGGAGATATAGCCTAAATATATAACCATGGAATTATGTACAGGCCTGAGATGGAACCTATAGATATAATCATGGAATTATTACATACAGGCCGGAGATATAACCTATAGATATAACCATGGAATTATTACGTACAGGCCTATAGATATAACCATGGCATTATTACGCACAGGCTGGAGATATAACCTATAGATATTACCATGGCATTTTTACGTACAGGCCGGAGATATAACCTATAGATATAACCATGGCATTATTACATACAGTCCAGAGATGGAACCTATAGATATAACATGGCATTATTACGTACAGTCCAGAGATGGAACCTATAGATATAACATGGCATTATTACGTACAGGCAGGAGATATAACCTATAGATATAACCCTGGCATTATTACGTACAGGCTGGAGATATAACAAATACATATAACCATGGCATTATTACGTACAGGCCAGAGATGGAACCTATAGATATAACCATGGCATTATTATGTACAGGCCGGAGATATAACCTATAGATATAACCATGGAATTATTACATACAGGCCGGAGATGGGACATACAGTATAGATATAATCATGTCATTATTACATACAGGCCAGAAATTTAACCTATTGATATAACCATGGTATTATTACATACAGACTAGTAATGAAACATAACTTTGTCAGATAAAATACTAGGCTGGAGATGGAACCTATAGATATAACCATGGAATTATTACATACAGGCCAGAGATGGGACATACAGTATAGATATAATCATGTCATTATTACATACAGGCCAGAAATTTAACCTATTGATATAACCATGGTATTATTACATACAGACTAGTAATGAAACATAACTTTGTCAGATAAAATACTAGGCTGGAGATGGAACCTATAGATATAACCATGGCATTATTACATACAGGCCGGAGATATAACTATAGACATAAAATCATGTACAGGCCCGAGATGGAACCTATAGATATAATCATGGAATTATTACGTACAGGCCTATAGATATAACCATGGCATTATTTTGTACAGGCTGGAGATGGAACCTATAGATATAACCATGGCATTATTACGTACAGGCCGGAGATGGGACATACAGTATAGATATAATCATTATTACGTACAGGCCGGAGATGGAACCTATAGATATAACCATGGCATTATTACGTATAGACTAGCAATGAAACATCACTTTGTCAGATAAAATACTAGGATATAACTGTAGAATTAATGTATAATGTAGGATTCTGGCCGATACTGGGGGCATATTTGTGGCCTTGACATTGCAGCTTTTTGGGTCACCTATGTCAACTATGATTTCAGCCACAAGCTAATTGCTTCCTCACAACCAAGCACTGAAGCAGAGCATTGAAATATCATTTTTTTATGCTGCAGTAAAAAAAACTGTACACTCTTTATAATTAGAAAACCTTCCAAATATGTTTAAAAGTGACATTTTACCCTGGAATTGTTCCGGCTTTGTCCAAATAAATACCACCTGCTTCCAGAGGACAAAAGGAAGAAGTGAAGCTTTGAAAGAAAATGAAATGGGTGATATTCTGACCTCCAGCCTGTGGCTATTGTGGAGGATGACGGATCATTTTATCAACTCTGACCCTCTAATGGGTAAAGCTTTGAAACCTTAAACAGAAAAAGCACTGGGAATACTATTAAATCGTTCCATTTAATTAGAATTACTGGCACTAAAACTGACATCTGGGGCTTCTTTCTGCTTGAGTTTTCAGAACAATAGAGATAATTTCCAGATTTACCCTGAGATACAGAATGTGGAATTGTGGGGTAAAAACACCCTTGTGTATTGTGCGACTCCCATTATAAAGAGGTGCCGCCTCTCCGCTGGTACAATGGCTCCTGGGCGCGATGCTTCCAGAAGATAATGGCGCCAGAGTCGGAGATGTTGGACTTGTATCCACGGTAACATAAAGAAATTATAGCAAAGTGCAAATTGACTTCCTTTGTCCTATAACTCAGTAAATATGCATCAAGCAACAAGAGCGTGAAAAACACCTGATAAATAACAGCCTACTACTACGTGAGCTAAATGCATGACTTTATAATCATTTTTGATTCAAACAGGATTACAAAACTGAGTGTTTCAATAACATTTACTTCTTAAAGGATAAGTAAACCTTAAAAATAAGTGAATGTAAAATTGATGAGGGGGCTATTCTAAGCACTTTTGCAATGTACGTTCTTTATTTATTTCGTTTTAATTCCAAGATATTAAAGGATACATGTACTGTTAATATGAATGAATTTTGTTACAACAGCGCCACCTGCTGGTCATTTTCTGACTATTCTGACCACCAAGTAGTCAAGGAAGAAGTTGTCAGGAGAAAGAAAGAGGCTGCTCTGATGTTCTTCTGCTTAGGAAAGATTTGAGAAAGGTTTCTAATTTTATTCCTAAGCAGAAGAACATCAGAGCAGCCTCTTTCTTTCTCCTGACAACTTCTTCTTTGACTACTTGGTGGTCAGACTGGACAGAAAATGACCAGCAGGTGGCGCTGTTGTAAAAAAATTCATTCATATTAAAGGGATACTGTCATTTTCAAAATGAATCAGTTAATAGTGCTGCTCCAGTCGAATTCTGCACTGAAATCCATTTCTCAAAAGAGCAGATTTTTTTAATGCTGAAATATAACGGGGATATCGAATGGGGATATACATATTGTCAGTTTCCCAGCTGCCCCAGTCATGTGACGTGTGCTCTGATAAAATTCAGTCACTCTTTACTACTGTACTGCAATTTGGAGTGATATCACCCCCTCCTTTCCCCCCCCCCCTCCCAGCAGCCTAATAACAGAACAATGGGAAGGTTACCAGATTGCAGCTTCCTAAGACAAGGTAACATACCCTCATACTAAGAGGTTGTGTGGAGTGTGCTGCTGCAGTGGAAAGTTTCCCCGGGACCCTTGAGGGTCTGGGGGTTGGTTTTCGGGGTAAAACCTGGTTAGAGTTTTTGTTCTTTTCTTCTTTTTTTTGCATTTTGATCAAAATGAGGAAAAAGCCTGATCCAGCGTCTATGGTTCAGGAGGAGGCTAAAGCCAGTGGGCACGGGACTCGGCTGGGTGCAAAGAAAAGTGCAGAGCTGACTAGAGAGAGAAGCTCCCTGCGTGGGAAGATTAAAGCCATGTCAGCCACGTGCAGCCCCAAGTGCAAAGGCGCCAGAAATGTACCTGCTCCAGGCCCTAGTAGCCCCAGCGTGAGGAAGAACCTGCTATGGATTCCCCAGGCCCGGCTGGAAGTTTCTACAATTCCCCAGTGATGTTCCCCAGTGGCACTGAAGAGGTTAATGCAGGTGCAACACACAGAGAGAGCAGAGTGTCGGAGCTGCAGGAGAGGTGAATGTTGTACCTGAGACAAGCAGCCTGAGCCAGGTATGCTGGGGGGAAGGAAACAGCAGTGCAGAGAGTGGAGCTGTGGGGAGAATGGATTCTCTCTGGGACTGTGACTTACTGGCTGCTGATATGTCAGAGGGAGAGCTGGAGGAACATGGAGAGCGGCAGGAGGAGCGCTGGAGTGCGGCCAGAGCAGGTATGTCTGTGCATGGCCATTATACTGGCATGACTGCTGTGCCCTGTGATTTACCAACCATATCACAGGGGGGGGTCAAAGGGAAAGTTTTCCCACTGAGACTGTGACTGATACTGTAACTGCTGAAGTGCTTGTGTCCAATGGCTGTGACTTACCCTGTGTATTAAATAAGGGGCAAATCAATGTAACACCTGCTGCACCTGGTGTGATGGTGATTAAAGACAATGTTTTTCCTTCCACTCATAATACTTGCAATTCTGATGTTATGGGCCTTAAAGGCAAGGGTGTACCTTCTGCTTCTGATTTACCATCTACTGCTAATGTCATGGTTCTTAAACTGAGTGGTTTGCCTTCTACATCACACATGGAGCACGGTAAGGTCTCCCCTCATGGCCCTGCTGGTCTCAGTATAAAGACTGGTGCCCCCGGTGCAGGCAAATCCTCAGGGCAGTGTCTGGTAACTGATACGGTCATTACTGCATTAAGGAGTATGGAGTTGCTGCAAAGCAGGAAAGTGACACTGAGTCAGGAGATCATGAGGGAGATAAAGAGTGTGACTTTTGCAAGTGGCTCTATAAGGGTCCAGGGCATCAGGAAGGCTGCGGCTTTAAATAAAGAGCTGGAAGACATTGAGCTGGAGATAAAGGAGACAATGGAGCAGATAAAGCCCTGGGAGGAATTCTATGCCCATAAGGACAGGTGTAAGCAGATAGGGGGGCAATAAAGAACTGCCAAGTGGGACTCTGAGTCACATGATTGAGAACTTGAGTCAAAATGCCTCTCAGATGATGTTCTGGTCAGTGCCCTTGATGAAATGCCATGTGATAATGCTGTGACTGGAATGAATGAGATGGATGAGAGTGATGGGGGGGTAAGAATGGAGGAAGAAAGGTCTGTGGTGGATGATGGGAAGGTTGTGGCGGGGGTGGGTTGGCACAGAGTGAAAGTGGGGAGGTGGGTGAGCACAATGTGTCTGGGGAGAATGTGCAAAGAGGCCAAAGCTTCTGGGAAAGGAGAAGGTTTTTTGTGAGTGAGAGGCAGGACAGAGGGGCACAGGACGGCCCAGTATTTAAAAGGAGGAATGTGGTCAGGATCCAGTGGGAAGGGGAAAGGGCCAAGGTACCAGGGAGGAGGTTTGTAGAGAGGAACCTCATTAAACGATCCATGGGATGTCTTTGCCTTTATTGCCCAGTCTGACATAGAATTTGATTTCAGTTTCCATCTGCCCCAGGGGCTGGAGAGGTTCTGGGTTCTGTATGATCAGAAGAAAGGAGAGTCGGACTGGGAGGGGTTCAGAGCAGTTCCTGTCTCAAGGCCCGACCCTAAGCTTGGCACTGAGCTGGTCACTGTAATGTTCACAAATGAGTCAATTCCACCCCAGGATGTTCTGGTCTGGCTTAGGAAACAATGTACTGTGCTGACCCCCCCCCCCGAGAAAGGTGTATGATGAGGAAGGATTTTGGGTGGCAGGTGCAGGTAAAGCTGCAGGTACAAAATAACATCACAGGCATCTCCCAAATTCATTCTTCATAAGGAAAGAGAGAGGCTCCTGTTTTTACCCAGTGCAGCCCCACCAGTGCTTCAGGTGCGGCTCAAGGGAACATTTGGCAAGTGACTGTAAAGTTAAAGCGTGTACATTGTGTGGGGTCCAGGGCCATGTGAGTAAAGAATGTAACCGAATCCGCTGTAACCTGTGCATGGCCTTGGGTCACTCACACCGCAAATGCCCCGAGGCCTGGAACAATATCCTCAGTGCTTGTCCCACGGTGGAACAGGAGCTATTTCAGTCTGGGGAGTCACAACAGCAAGTGCTCAATGCTCAGGAGGAAATGCAGGAGGGACAGGAGGAAGTGCAGGAGGGATAGGAGGAAGTGCAGATGAGACAGGAGGAAGTGCAGATGAGACAGGAGGAAGTGCAGATGAGACAGGAGGAAGTGCAGATGGGTCAGGAGGAAGTAAGTGCGGTGCAGAGAGAACAGGAAACACCTAGGGAGAAGAGCAGCATTGAGAGGACAGAGGAAGGTGGCACAGAGATGGATGTCAGTGTAGGAAACAAAAGGAAGAAGAAGAGATTTACATCCAAGGCAAAGCCAATGACATCAACAAAGGTTGGGGAGAGATGATGGAACAGGAGGAAGAGGAACTAAAACGGTTGGAGAGAGACGAAAGCAGAGACAAAGACTTGGGGGATTCTGAGGAGGAAATAAAAGGTGATTGGGGGGCACTTTAGACTCCCCTGTAAAACAACAGGTCTCAGGAGGTTTGAATAGGCTGGAAGAGGATTCTGGGAAGAAAAGGAAGGGAAAGTTGGAGGTTTCAAGTGAAGGGCAAAGTGTCTTCCTAGAAGAGGATGAGGGATCCCCAGGAATGAGTGGGGTTCAGGAGGAAAGATCAGGAGAACAGAGAACATCAGCAGCTAAATCTCCAAAACCCTTAAAGTAAATGGATTGAGGAATAGAAAGTTAAACTTAAATGATAATATTGATGGTTACAGATTGATTATTTGATTTGTTGTTATTTTTAAGTTTATTATTCTGTGCTCTGTGTAATGTTTATTTTGTATTGGTCTGTTACTTTGTTATAGATAACAGCTGCCTGGTAGATCTAAGAACAACACTCAATAGTAAAATCCAGGTCCAATTGCGACACATTCAGTTATACTGAGTAGGAAAAACAACAGCCTGCCAGAAAGCAGGTCCATCCTAAAGTGCTGGCTCTTTCTGAAAGCACATGACCAGGCAAAATGACCTGAGATGCACCTACACATTAATATTACAACTAAAAAAACACACTAATTGGTTTAGGAATGACATTTTATGTTGTAGAGTGATTTATTTGCAGTCAAAACAGTGTAATTTAGAAATAAAAACTACATCATAAAAATCATGACAGTACATGTATCCTCACCTTCATTTTATTAAAAAAAAATGAATGTACATTGTAAAAGACATGAATATCTTAATTGCTTCTGATACTTTTTTTAAATGCTGTTGAATTAAATTTGCAACATTTTGATATTGTAATAAAATTTCCACTACAACATCAAAAATCCCACCAATAAGGAATTACTGACATCAACGTAAAGTTGCAGAGCAAATTAGCTAAAGTTTATTGAAATCCCACGAATTTAGTAGAATTTCAGTATTAAATACCAAGAACGTTCTCTAACAAAAAGGATTTATTTGCCCTTCCATAAGAAATTATAAGATCTTCAGCTTTACTTCTTCTTCAGCTTTATTTGAAGTGTTTCATTGTAGTTAGATTTTGACTAATTACAATTAAACATTTCATATAAAGCCAAAGAGGAGGCAATTCTAGAAAAAGGTGTCATCTTTTTAAACTTTAGTCATTTTTTTCATCTTCAACACTTTATAACTAGTTCCTTTCATTTAGCAATTACCTGCTGTTTTCTGGTCACATTTGAGATGGATTTTGGAGAAGGTGGGAAGCAAGTACTTCTGGAGTGGTGCTTTCACCCTACCCTACATTGGCTCCAAAGGGATAGATTTATTGGTCAGATCTCAAGGACTAAGTTCAATTAAATATCTACCAGGCAACCTACTAAGAATGGTAGTGCTATTTAAAAATCAGCTCTGTAACTCACAATAAACAAATAAACCTTCTTTGAAGAAGGTGGAAAGCAAGTACTTCTGGAGTGGTGCCTTCACCCTACCCTACAATGGCTCCATAGGAATAGTTTTATTTTTCTGAGTTCAAGGACTAAGCTCAATCAAATGTCTACTAGGCAACCTACTCAGAATTGTATAGCAATATAAAAATGAGCTCTGTAATTCACAATTAACAAATAAACCTTCTTTGGATGAAGTGAGAAGCAAGTACTTCTGGAGTGGTGCATTCACCCTATCCTACATTGAATCCATAGAGATAGATTCATTGGTCTGATCTCAAGGACTAAGTTCAATCAAATGTCTACCAGGCAACCTACTAAGAAGGGTAGAGCAATATAAACATGAGCTCTGTAACTCACCATAAACAAATAAACCTTCTTTGGAGAAGGTGGAAAGCAAGTACTTCTGGAGTGATGCCTTCACCCTACCCTACATTGGCTCCATAGGGATAGTTTTCTTTCTTTGAGCTCAAGAACTAAGCTCAATCAAATGTCTACCAGGCAACCTACTAAGAAGGGTAGAGCAATATAAAAATGAGATCTGTAACTCACAATAAACAAATAAACCTTCTTTGGAGAAAGTGAGAAGCGAGTACTTTTGGAGTGGTGCCTTCACCCTACCCTAAATTGGCTCCATAGGGATAGTTTCATTGGTTTGATCTCAAGGACTTCGTTCAATCAAATGTCTACCAGGCAACCTACTACGAATGGTAGAGCAATATAAACATGAGCTCTATAACTGGCCATAAACAAATAAACCTTCTTTGGAGAAGGTGGAAAGCAAGTACTTCTGGAGTGATGCCTTCACCATTCCCTACATTGGCTCCATAGGGATAGTTTTCTTTCTTTGAGTTCAAGAACTAAGCTCAATCAAATGTCTACCAGGCAACCTACTAAGAAGGGTAGAGCAATATAAAGATGAGCTCTGTAGCTCACAATAAACACATTCATACTCCCTTGAGAAACCTTCAGCTTTTCTGTGGGCCACCTATAATTAAAAAACAAAACATTTATCATTTGTCTTTAATACAATAGCATTTTTATATTACTGCATAAGAATCCACTTAATATTTTTGAGAGGCAGAAAAAATGATGTTCAACTTTTTGCTGTATGTAAACATAATTTCTATTTTTTTGCCCTGGAGATATGAAAAGATTATCCAGCAAAAAAAAAGACGTTCCTTGCTAGAGAAAATGATGACTATACTATTCCTTCTCTATTGAATTCAATTATTCTGGAACAGCACCAAGAAGCTAAACAAATTGTTAATAGAGTGAAAGATGAGGTTCACCGTAAGATGTTCTTCTACTTTTAAAGAAGCAATGCCACTGAAATTTCCATTAAATTCTTGGAAAACTAATAAAAATGCTGTTAAACAAAACAATAATAAGAGCACTGAGCAGAATGGAAAATAACTGAAGCTCTGAGGGTTTCTCGCTTCCAGTTTCCAGAATGACTAACCGCATAGAACTCCAACTTCCAGATTTCAGAGATGTAAGAAACAGACACATTATTCAAGGATCAATTAATGATGAAAATAAAAATGTAGATTTTTTTTATCATATTCATTTATTGATTCCATATTATTTTCAATGGAGCAAGAAAAAAATCTTTCTCACTAGTAAATATCCAATGTTCTATGTGACCTGTTATCCAGAATGCTTGAGATCTGGGGGTTTCCAGATCATTTGGATCTTCATACTAGAAAATCATTTAAACATTAAATAAACCCAATAGGCTGGTTTTGCTTCCAATAAGGATTAATTATATCTTAGTTGGGATCAAGTACAAGTTACTGTTTTATTTTTACAGAGAAAAAGGAAATAGTTTATTAAAAAATTTAATTATTTGATTAAAATGGACTCTATAAATTCACTAAGATGCGAAGTTGCGCCAGGCGCAACTTCGCCACACTTCGCCAGGCGTATTTTCACCAGCGCTCCGCAAATTCACTAAAATCCGAAGTTGCGCACAGGGGTAGCGTAAGTTTTCGAAGTTGCGCTAGCATTAATTCGCCAAGCGAAGCGAAGTTTCGCTAGCGATGGTTCATTTGCATACGGCGCCAAATTCAAATTTCAATGGAGGAACACGAATCAGCACTACAAATGCCTAGAAAACCTTCAAAACATCAAATAAAAATTTTATTTTGCCCTACACATGTGCCCACTGTCTAAGTAAGTTGCCATGAGTCAGGAAATGTAGGGGGGAAGAAGGGGAGCCCCAAAAATATTTTCAATCTTTTTCAGCCTATCACCCATCATGTAGAAAACACACCAGCGTTTTTTGGGACTTAGAAACAATTTTGACTTTTTTTGAAACAATCCCTATCTACTCTATTGCGCTTCGCCAGGTCTGAGGTGGCGAAGGAAGTCTAGTGTAAAAGGTAGCGTTCAGTACACTGCGCAAGTTAGTGAATTTGCGTAGTTACGTCGCTAGTGAAAATTCGCCTGGCGTAAGGGTGCGAAGTAACACTAGCGAACACTAGTGTTTGTTGTGAATTTGCGCAGTAACGAAAAATGCCAAATGCTAGCGAATTAACGCTAGCGTTCTGCGCTTCGGCGCTTAGTGAATTTGCGCCTATGTGAGATGGCACCTTCCCATAATTTCTGGAAAATAGGTTTCCTGTACAGGTATGAGACCTGTTATCCAGAATGCTCGGGACCTGGGGTTTTCCGGATAATAGATCTTTCCGTAATTTGGGTCTTCATGCCTTAAGACTACTGGAAATTCATTTAAACATTAAATAAACCCAATAAGCTGGTTTTGCCTCCAATAAGGATTAATTATATCTTAGTTGGAATCAAGTACAAGCTACTGTTTTATTATTACACAGAAAAAGGAAATACATTTTTAAAAATTTGGATTATTTGGATAAAATGGAGTCTATGGGAGACAGCCATTCCATAATTCGGCGCTTTCTGGATATCGGGTTTCCGGATTTGCGTTTATGATGGATTATCAGTCACTGCAAAAATTCAACAGGGACCTGAAAAGATCCCATAGCAGATCCCATAGAATAGAATTCTTCATGCTTTATGAAGCAAGCAATTTCCTAGCCAAAAATGGCCAAAATTTCTTAAAAAAAAAAAGAATAGCATGCAAAGATGTGTACATAATAAGAACAGGAGAAAACTGGTAGCTAGGCAAAACCATATCCTTTTTTTAAAAAATAAAATTGAAAATTAGATTTTTTTTTATAAATAATGTACCGGTATGTAAAATAGCACTTTTCAAATGGTGAAAAAAGCTATTAACATTTTTTATAGTTGTATCGCTACGATCTGGGCCTCCATTAGAAATCAAGGGGTCCCGTACAACAAAATTTTCAGGCCCCACCCACAATCTCGCCCACTTCAAACCACATTTAAAAGACAACACAGGCAGCGCTAAAAAAAGGTAACACACAAGTTGTAAAAAGCTATTGATGGTCAGGGCCCCCTTATAAGTTAAAAAAAAACTGTGACTCTAGGGCCCCCCATAAAAGTTTTCTTTTTAAAATTGTTGGTCAGGGCCCCCCTACAAGTTAAAAAACAAATGGTGACCAGGGCCCCCCTTAGAAGTTATGAAAAAGGGGGCCCCAGAGAATATTTTTAAAAAAACATTGGTGGCAGGGGCCTATAGAATATTAAAATAATACATTGGTGGCCAGGGGATTAAAAAAAATAATAAAACACACATTGGTGTTCAGTAGAATTGAACTTGTGGATTCAGGATTTCAACTTCACCTCAGTTCCGGCTGTTTTCGTGACTTTGGGCCTTTTCGTCGCTTCAGGACCTAAATTTTGGCTGTTTTCGGGACTTTGGGCCTTTTCGTCGCTTCAGGACCTAAATTTCGGCTGTTTTCATGACTTTGGGCCTTTTCGTCGCTTCAGGACCTAAATTTTGGTTGTTTTCGGGACTTTGGGCCTTTTCGTCGCTTCAGGACCTAAATTTCGGCTGTTTTCGTGACTTTGGGTCTTTTCCCTGATTCAGGACTTCAATTCAGGCTGTTTTTGTGACTTTGGGTTATTTTGCCGCTTCAGGACTTAAATTTCTGCTGTTTTCGTAATTTTGGGTCTTTTCACCCCTTTCAGGACTTAAATTTCTGCTGTTTTCGTGACTTCGGGTCTTTTCGCTGCTTCGAGACTTCAATTTCAGCTGTTTTTCTGACTTTGGGTCTTTTCACCCCTTTCAGGACTTAAATTTCGGCTGTTTTCGTTACTTTCTGTCTTTTCACCAATTCAGGACTTCAACCTCGCCTCCTTTCGCGACTTTGGGTCTTTTCGCTCGCATCAGGATTTAAATTTCGGCTGTTTTCATGACTTCAGGTCTTTTCGCTGCTTCGGGACTTTGGCTGTTCGGCACTTCCGCATTTCGGCTGTTCGGGACTTCAGAAGCGGCGGAACGGCTTTGGCGCTGTCAAGGGGGGCCGGTGCAACAGAGTAGGGCCCCCCTTCAGACCCGGGCTCTTTACAGTAGTACCCCCTGTGCCCCCCTGTGCCCCCCTGATGGCGGCCCTGGCTAGTCAAGGTTGGCACTGTGGTTAGCACTGCTGCCTTAAAGCCTATACAAATACAGTAGGGTCTGAAAAAAAATATTCCTGTAGACATTGTTTAGCTTTAAACGAAATGTTTCCTACACTACCTGGGAATTACACGTCCATGATACTAAAATGATATGTTAGACCGAGGTGTGTTTTTATAATGGATCTTTCCAGTATTCGGAAGGCGAGCGCAAGCCCAGCAATTAACTTTAATCAAGGGCAAGCGATGAAACGAATGATTAACATTCAGCACATTCACAAAAGCCACATATTATCTGTGCCTTAGAAAGGGAAATGATTTAATATCCCTGGCAAATGATTGGATGAAATAAGCAGATGGATTTATATAAATTCTCTACTTGTAAGTTCCGTTGTAGGAGAATACGGGACGTGTTCATTTTGGCACTTGAATCCCTGTGTTGTGGATAACTGAGAATCAATATTTTCAATTATAACTGAAGCTTCACCAGCAGTGTTTGTATAATTGTGTATAGATGTATATGTTTCCTGGGGAAGTAGAACTAATTTATACATAAAATGAACTTTCATTGATGTCTTTATTATCATTTGCCTACGTGTATGGACAAGCATTCAATTGCACAGCCAGAAAGGAGGCAAATTGGAAGCAAATCATAGGGCCACCTCCTGCACAGAGATTCATTGGCCGCTAGTGCCCGTTGAAACAGGTTTATCCAATTCAAATCTAATTCAATCAAAAGTTGAGTTTGTTATAAGGCAGTGGTCCCCAACCAGTGGCTCATAAGCAGCATGTTGCTCACCAACCCTTTGGATGTTGTTCCCAGTGGCCTCCAAGCAGGTGATTATTTTTGAATTCCAGACTTGGAGGCAAGTTTTGGTTGTATAAAAACCAGGTGTACTGTCAAACAGAGCCGGATGTAGGCTGCCAGTCCACATAGGAGCTACCAAATAGCCCTATTTGGCATCCCAGGAGCATTTTTCATGCTCCTGGGACTTATAGTAAACGAGATTGAAGAAATACAAATGCGGTCAAAAAGGTTAAGATATCCGAAGTTAGAAAAGATTATTAAAAGCAATTTTTGGAATCCAATCCAATTGCTAAAATGCTAGCAGTTTGCTAGAGTTACAATGTACTCACAGATAAAAATCAGATATATGGCCAAAAGTGCACAAACACTAAACTGTGTAGGTTAAGGGAAGGCTCTCTTGCTTCTTCTCAACAATGCACAAAGCAAGGTTCCTACAGAATGGGTTTCCTGAGATGGGAATGGGAGAACTTGACTGACCTCTACAGAGCCTTGACCTCACGCGTTTCGTATCCTACGAAACGCGTTAGGCTGCGTCCTAGTGCACTTCAATAAAACACTTTTTAATTGAAAAGTCTGCCTGGAAGATTGGTTCATGGAAGTGGCTACTCAAGTTCTCTATACGGTTATCCGCTCCCTCAGCTAAAGGTTCAGGGCGGTGCACCTGGACCCCTTCATTATACTGGTGAGTGTTTTCACTTTGAGATCTGAAGGATTTACTGCATCTACCCATCAGTGTTTTTGATTCTAATTCGAGAGCCCTGACCTCAACCAAACTGAAAAACCTGTGGGATGAATGGGAACCCCAACTTCGAACCAGGCCTGATCCCCCAACATCAGTTCCCAACCTCGCTAATGTCTTTGTGGTTAAAAGGAAGTAAATCCCACCAACAATGTTCCAACTAGTGGGAACCTTCCCAGAAAAGTAGGGGCAGTTATAGCAGCAAAGACAACTTCCTATTAATCACCTTGGTTTGGAAGTGAAATGTTGGGCAATACTTTGGGCTAATAGTAGAGCTGATGAAATTGGGCCCAGTGGCCATGGGGGTGCTCAGGTCTGCTTGTTCTGTAGGGGGGCCTATGGGTGACACACAACACAAACAAAATCAAGAGTCACCTGTGATTATTTTCACATCATGGGTGACCCAAAATTTCTTGTGCGCCATTGGTCACCCACGAGTTGAGCAGTGGCGTAACTACCAGGGGTGCCCCGATAACGGTTATCACTGTCGGCTGAGCACTGTGAGATTTTGATTAAATTCTTTGGCTCTGGAGCGCAGAAACGGGAGGAGGAATGATAAATGTTCCCTTCTATTAAAATAGCCGAGATAAAAGTAGAAAAACAATAGAGTCCTCTGAATGATAGGAATAGGTATCAGGTATTGTTAGAGGAGAGCAAATTGCTTCCAGGAGGGAAAGACAACTGCAATGAAGATAAATTGCTTTGCGAATGATAAGTCTGTGCATCAGATGTGCTGCGTCTCAGGCAGAAGGTATGGCGCCCATCGTGTGGAAAGGGGGACGTTCTTACCATATACAGTTAATAAAGAGAGAAATTGTGGAAAAAGCTTAGTATAGATAGGGGGTCCCCAACCTTTTTTACCCATAAGCAACATTGAGATGTAAAAAAAAGCTGAGGAGCAACACAAGCAGGAAAAGTCCCTGGGCTGCCAAACAAGGGCTGGGATTGTCTTTTGGTAGCTCCTATATGGACTGACAACCAAAACGTGCCTCCAAGCCTGGAATTCAAAAATAAACACCTGCTTTGAGGCCACTTTGAGCAACATCCAAGGGGTTATGAGTAACATGTTGCCCAAGAGCCACCAGTTGGGGATCACTTGTATAAGTAGAGGGGCTTCATGTTTAAAAGTACATACAAAGAGTATTTCTCCCCCCAGTAATCCAGTATCCATCCATTCTTCTCCAAGCTGGGGTCTCCAAATCTTACCATTCCCCTGCCTTAAGTCTAGGGGCCACTTACCTGACACACCCACACATATATAACTAGTGAGGTTAGTCTAGCTTTCCTATTCTTTATTCCCAAGGGGAAACAGTAGATTTCCCTGCTGAAAATGCAACAGCCTCTCTTGCATTGAAGATATAGGTTAACGTTAAGAAGACCTCTAGGCTGGGCATTCAGAGCAAGGTTCCAGTTTAGAAGTCTGGCTCAGGGGATTTATTCTCTGTGATGTCAAGAGTGGCTCATAGCCAGCCCCTACCACCCGTGCATTGAGGTTGGACATCCCAAATTTATATAAATAATGAGGACTGAATCATTGCTGCAGAGGAAGGGACCTTGGGAGGTGGGAAATCCATTTTGTAAGTAAAACAAGAAATAATACTGAAAAGTGAATGTCCTCTAATCATTCATTCTTCTCATTTGTAGTACCAGATTAAGGAATTTCAAGCATTATGGGGAAAACATTTCTAGAGATATAGTAGTGCCACCTAGTGGAGTAAGGAGTAGTAATTTGACAGCGTTGTAGATTAAAGAGATCCTGTCATGGGAAAACATGTTTTTTTCAAAACACATCAGTTAATAGTGCTGCTCCAGCAGAATTCTGCACTGAAATCCATTTTTCAAAAGAGCAAACAGATTTTTTTATATTCAATTTTGAAATCTGACATGGGGCTAGCCATACTGTCAGTTTCCCAGCTGCCCCAGCCATGTGACTTGTGCTCTGATAAACTTCAATCACTCTTTACTGCTGTACTGTAAGTTGGAGTGATATCACCCCCCTCCCTTTTCCCCCCAGCAGCCAAACAACAGAACAATGGGATGGTAACCAGATAGCAGCTCCCTAACACAAGATAACAGCTGCCTGGTAGATCTAAGAACAACACTCAATAGTAAAATCCAGGTCCCACTGAGACACATTCAGTTACATTGAGGAATAGAAACAACAGCATGCCAGAAAGTAGTTCCATCCTAAAGTGCAGGCACAAGTCACATGACTGGGGCAGCTGGGAAACTTACAATATGTCTAGCCTCAGATTTCAAAATTGAATATAAAAAATTCTGTTTGCTCGTTTGAGAAATGGATTTCAGTGCAGAATTCTGTTGGAACAGCACTATTAACTGATGTGTTTTGGAAAAAAATATGTTTTCCCATGATAGTATCCCTTTAAGGTATTAAAGGGAGGTTAGTGCTATGTGTGGGTACCCATGTTACAGGGTTTTGATCTGTATAATGATAATTGTCAATCTGAATTATATTGCTCCTTAAAAAACATAAACCGAATTCATGTTTAAAGGTGCAAGCAGTGCTCCCTATAACCTGTTTCCTATTTTTCATGCCACAGAACCATTAAATACCAGTGGGGAGGTACAGGGCTTGTTGCTGTAATTAATTAATACATTGCTCAGTTGGATTGCGGATGTGCTAAAATTCTAAAATAAACCCACTCGTGCTCTGAGACGATGAACCTGAGAATTAGCTGGTGGGTCGGCAGTAACTACATGGTACTGTTTTGCATAAACAAAGGGGGTGGAGTTTTGGTAATGCTCTCCCTATGTTAAAGGTGCTAAGGTACAAGTTAAAATTAAAGAGGTTCTTAACACTGTTGCTCAGCCATACTTGTTGGACTACAATATCAAGGTTGTAATCATAAAGCCTTATTACTCAATAGCATATTTTCCCCTGCTGTCCAGAGCCAGTGGCTTCATTAAAATGCAAAATAATGCTCCAATGAGAATCCTTTGTGTGTAAATCGGACTCCGTGTGCTCTGTACCTGCATTTGGAGTTGGAAACACAGTTCCATAGCCCCACACAGACATGTCCTCCCATGATATGATCGGTCTCTAATCAATTCTGAGAAGTTGGGTCTCACATAGCAAGGAGGGAAGCCAAGGTGAAAGCGTTTCTGAGAAGTCTTTTGTCCTTCAGACTATGGCACTATAATGCGCTGGGAAACATTTATTGTCGGAAATGCTGTTGGGAAGCACTTTGACCTTAGTTAGTTTTCTCTCGTATGTCAGCTCTTGTTGCTTAGTAATTAGCCGTTACCGGGCAGGTTAACACCGATGATCTATTGATGACTGGGAGGTGGAGATGAGTTCCCCTTATATCACTCCCTATGGGAGACATTCATAGGAAAAGCTTTTGCATTTTAGACCCACTACAGACTTCTTATAACGGCAACAGTTTCCCTTTAAATAAAAGCCTCATAAATTCCAGATTCATCAACCTGGAGGACAGTTCAGCAACACCAGGGGGAAGAGAATCCTTTTGTTCTTCGCTCTCTTTATCTTTCCCTGAATCAGATCGTCGGCCTCCAATCACCGACATCTGTTTCAGCGATGAAATTCAAATCCGAACCGTATGGGATTCTGAGAATGGGCATTAAATGCTCATTATAAATACATATTTTTGTCTTTCCAGTTCAATTCAGATTTATAACTTTATCATGAGTTTAATGGTAATATATCATATAATAACCTGTAACATTCTAGGGAGCTCATTATTCTCCTGGCGTCATTCCCAATGAATAATAATATTGTCATTCCTCTTCCTGTATTTTTAGTTTCTTCTCGCCATCAGCTAATAATGGTCTTAAAATACAGGCAGGGGCATATGCCAAACTCGCCTAAAAGGGAGCCCCCCGTTGGTTATCAGAGGTGGCAAAAATGCAGCTACTGGTACCTTTAATAGATGAATTTCCAGGTTTCAAACAGGCAGAGAGTGCAATTGAGCTTTTTGTTAGCATCCTGTGCCCCCTGGGCTGGACCCACCCCAACGGCATCATGAACCCCTTTCTGGACCACCTCCGGCCAATACGGTGAGTGAATGAGAAGGGGGGGGGCAGCAGGGCCAGGATTACCCCACAATACAGGGAAACAGCCATGTCTCTATGTTGTAACAGCAGCACTCATGCTTCGGAACCATATGGGCCAAGGGGGGCATGACCCCCCCCTAGAATTTCCACACCTTCCATTCAAAAGTAAGGTGGTCTGGGTGGGGGACCAGAAGATGGGCAGGGTAAGGGGCCAGAGGCGTGGGGAAAATCCCCACTAAAAATCATCTTCCACATGCCTGGCAGCACCCACACACTTTGCTGCGTTCAGCCATCTTTTATCTGTTGTCTACCAGGCCCTACCCATTCTGAACTATGGAATTTAAAGGAAATGTAAACCCTTGAAACAAATTAATGTAAAATTCTTCTAAGCACTCTTACAATATACATTCTAGTTTTCAAGATTTTACATTTACAGTTTTCCCATTGCTACGAGGATGCAAGTGAAACAACGGCACTATGTGGTGTTCATTTTTTTAGCATTTGAACACAGTGAGAAAAGTCTTGTGATGTTGTTATGCTTAGAACTGACCAGACAAACATCTTCTCTGCTTTGTAACTTTGTTTTTGAGCAGAGCAAGTTCACACGACTTTCCTCTTCTCGCTAACCTAATTTTTCTGCCGATGAGAAGCTGCAGGATTCTCCTGTGGAAACACAACCCAACGCAAGACTTGTCCATGTTGTGTAAACTTAATGGGATGCTCTGCTTAGAACTGGCCAAACATCAGATGTCTCTTCTCTGCTTTGTCATTTCATTTGTGAGCACAACAACATCACACGACTTTTCTCTTCTCGCTAACTTCAATTTTCTGCTGATTATAAGCTGCAGGATCCTCCTGTGGAAACACAACCCAATGCAAGACTTGTCCATGCTGTGTAAAGGGATACTATCATCACATAGTTTAATTTTGATCTATGCCACCCGATGCAAATTGGAAAGCACAATTAGAAGACTTTGCTTAAAGCACAAGGCAGCCGGCTGAAACATGAATTCTCCCACTGGTAGACCTCCCTTGCCACTTGTGAATTGCAATATATTATTTGTCTTACAGCCTTACTTTGGCTGTAACTCGTCCTTCTTAGTCTTCACTGCATGTCTCCGCACGGGTGCCATCTTTGATCCGACTGTGTCATAAAGATGGCTGCCATCTACACATGTACATTACCACAAACCCTATGTCAATATCTCTTGTGCTTCATGATGAAGGCTGAGCTTTTCAGAAGATCAATGCACATGTGCAAGACTCCAATTGGCATGGACCTCATTGCCTTGTTTATCATCGAGGGGGCTGACGTCTTTTTAAGCAAAAGGGCATTTATTAGTATTGCCATTGACAAAATGGGCTTTGCCGTTCCTTGTCCCAGAATCATGAGTTCCAGGTGGAGATTATACAAGAAGAATAACCGATTGGTGGAAGAAGTATTGGAGGCCATTCCCTTTGAGTGCAGATGTTCCCCAGTGTAGCCACACTTACCATTAAGTAGTACAGCAGGCTCTCCTCACACAATTAGTTCTACTGTACCATTCAATGTGTCATTAGAATGAAATACCACTAAGATAATTTCTATCAAGGCATCAGTTCTGCATACACAATCACTGCCGAATATCTGAAAATGAATGATCATTGCCCCTTTGAAAGGATCCCGCTGCTCGGAGCTAAGCCTGTTAGAATTTTAAAGAAAACCTGCCGACGCCACGGGGGAATTGATCAATTAAAAATGCATCTCCAGTTGAAGTGTATGCCTCGTATGAAGCCATCAAGCTTTATTGCTAATCATCGTCTCAGTAATGAAGCACTTGTACGAGGGGGGGAGACGTCTCGCCGATTGATAGGAAGATTGCAGCCATCTAAATGTTAATGTGAGCCGTATCCATTAATAATGTAGATGCAACGGGTGCAGGTGTTGATAGGCAATTGCTTTTTAATGACTCTCCCGTTCCACATTTGGCTTCATTTTCATTTTTAAAAACCTGACTTAAATAAAACAACGTTGGACGGTATAATTGACTCCGCGGGCGAAATGCGTGATCCTGACATGGGGTTGATGTAGAGCTTTGCTAATTTCAAGACGGCTACATGGGGGGGTCGTTTGTCAGGTGATCTAGTTACGAAGTGATTTGGTGCAGGATTTGACCACTAATTAAGCCCAATCCAACGGCCAGAAGACGTGTGTGTTTTTCTAGCTTCTATATTGTCCAATGAAACCTCACAGAAGTCTAGGTCAACCCTTACACTTACCCCAGGCAGTTGGTTTATTCGTAACTGGGTGGTGGGACTTTGAGGCAGTGGCCCCTAAAGGGCTCAGAACACCCCAGTCTGGACGAAAATAAAGTTTTCATAAATCTTTGAATTTTTTCTGTTTTATTTATATTTTGCACATCCATTTTTTCTGTCTTTATCTTTGTGCCCCATCCTCCATCCATAATGTCAATCTTGTTGGTGTAGAACCAAGATGTTGCCCGGTTACTGGTGAGTTTGGGGTCGTTGTCCCATTTCAAGGGCATTTCCTCTTGGGCATAAGGCAACATGAGCTCTTCAAGTATTTGATGTATTGAAACTGATCCATGATCCATTATAAATAGGCCCAACACCAACATGTTTTTTTCCAAAAAGCATCAGTTAATAGTGCTGCTCCAGCAGAATTCTGCACTGAAATTCATTTTTCAAAAGAGCAAACAGATTTTGTTATATTCAATTTTTAAATCTGACATGGAGCTAGACATATTGTCAGTTTCCCAGCTGCCTCCAGTCATGTGACTTGTGCTCTGATAAACTTCAGTCACTCTTTACTGCTGTACTGCAAGTTGGAGTGATATCACCCCTCCCTTCCCCCCCCCAGCAGCCAAACAACAGAACAATAGGAAGGTAACCAGATAGCAACTCCCTAACACAAGATAACAGCTGCCTGGTAGATCTAAGAACAGCACTCAATAGTAAAATCCAGGTCCCACTGAGACTGAGTCAGTTACATTAAGTAGGAGAAATAACAGCCTGCCAGAAAGTAATTCCATCCTAAAGTGCAGGCACAAGTCACATGACTGGAGGCAGCTGGGAAACTGACAAAATGTCTAGCCCCATGTCAGATTTCAAAATCGAATATAAAAAATCTGTTTGCTCTTTTGAGAAATGGATTTCAGTGGAACAGCTCTATTAACTGATGCGTTTTGGAAAAAACATGTATCCCTTTAAATAAAGGCCGGAATTGACTCCTGTTTATTCCCAGAATTAATGAGCTCACTAATTGAACCCCACACTGCTATCATTTGGAACAAGCTATTACAGGTATGGGACCTGTTATCCAGAATGCTCAGGACCTGGGGCTTTCCGGATAACGGGTCTTTCTGTAATTTGGATTTTCATACCTTAAATCTACTAGAAAATCATGTAAACGTGAAATAAAGCCAATAGGCTGGTTTTGCTTCAAATAAGGATTAATTATATCTTAGTTGGGATCAAGTACAAGCTACTATTTTATTATTATAGAGAAAAAGGAAATTTTTTAAAAAAAATTGGGATTATTTGATTATAATGGAGTCTATGGGAGACAGCCTTTCCCGTAATTGGGAACTTTCTGGATAACGGATCCCGTACCTGTATTATATGGAACACTGCTATTATTTGGAACAATGAATGAGTCAATGACACAGAATCAGTATACATGACATGACTGTTGGGTTACTATTACTCTACTACACCTACTAGTAAATGATGTGCCATCTAGAAACAGAATTTCAACCAAAACTAGTGATTGATCAAGTTAGTGATGTCACACTGATATTATTCTTAATGTATCACTTATAATTCCATGGGATCCTGCTTAATTCTGGGGTCCCAGCCCACCCCCCTTTTTCTAATGCCAACCCTGGTGGATATTTCACTACATCATTGCCGGTTTATTCGCTGCAGCCGGGGCCAAGATCTCTCTGCCATAGACAAACACTGACAGTTTTGTGCCGCTCTTATGCAGACAGAGAATAAGAGCCTCTCATTAGCTGTAAGTGAAGGGGAAGATCATGTGTATAGGGGGGAGATGAGCACAACTGAAGGGGAGGATTCCTACCCCCAAGTACCTGCATGTGGATTATGTCTCAGGCATCAGCTTAAATCTGCCTGGGAAACAGAAATACTGATTATATTTATATTCTCTCATTACTGTCCGTTAAAAAGTGAAAGCTGAAGTCTTTATTACGAGTATAAATATTAATATATTGTTCCCAGGCAGCACCAATTTGCACTCAATTATCACCTGAACACACAATCTTCCTCCTGTCAGACCCGCAGAGCTTACAGAGAGCTGAGCTGCCGCCGACTGTATCTCCTGTTAATGGATAATGTGCGGGACTGAGAGATCCCATACTGCTTGCTCTGACACTGATTAAGTCATGTGAATCGTCTGATTATCTTATAGTGGCAGCGGGTTGTCTGCACTATTTATCCCTGAAGTGGGGAAAGAGAGGCTCAATTTGCAGAAGCAGTAAAGCAAGATTTTCAATAAATATGTAATTGAGTCGCAGAGATGAGAGACTCTGGGATGCCTTGTCTGCTGCAACACCGATAAGGGGATATTAACCCTTATAATACATACATTCTAATATCCTTATCATTTACAGTAGGGGGTACATTATCCCTTATAATACATGAGTGATACTCAGAGTTCCCTGTATAACTCAGCCTGCAGCCTTTTGTCTTTATATGGTCACAGAACAACCCCTCAGTGACTTCTAATATCCTTATCATTTACAGTAGGGGGTACATTATCCCTTATAATACATGAGTGATACTCAGAGTTCCCTGTATAACTCAGCCTGCAGCCTTTTGTCTTTATATGGTCACAGAACAACCCCTCAGTGACTTCTAATATCCTTATCATTTACAGTAGGGGGTACATTATCCCTTATAATACATGAGTGATACTCAGAGTTCCCTGTATAACTCAGCCTGCAGCCTTGTGCCTTTATATGGTCAGTGACTTCTAATATCCTTATCATTTACAGTAGGGGGTACATTATCCCTTATAATACATGAGTGATACTCAGAGTTCCCTGTATAACTCAGCCTGCAGCCTTTTGTCTTTATATGGTCACAGAACAACCCCTCAGTGACTTCTAATATCCTTATCATTTACAGTAGGGGGTACATTATCCCTTATAATACATGAGTGATACTCAGAGTTCCCTGTATAACTCAGCCTGCAGCCTTGTGCCTTTATATGGTCAGTGACTTCTAATATCCTTATCATTTACAGTAGGGGGTACATTATCCCTTATAATACATGAGTGATACTCAGAGTTCCCTGTATAACTCAGCCTGCAGTCTTGTGCCTTTATATGGTCACAGAACAACCCCTCAGTGACTTCTAATATCCTTATCATTTACAGTAGGGGGTACATTATCCCTTATAATACATGACCTTACCCACCGATTGCTTCCGGCTGTATAATACGCGCTGCATTCACTTGGCCTTTTTGGGAAGAGAGTGGGTCTGTGGCTGTACCTGTGACTTATTAGGGCATTAGGTTCTCATTGTGTCACATGGATTTATAAGGCACAATTATTGGCATGAATAAATGCGCCTCTGCCCCTCTACAGCATTGGGGGAGGCTTCTCCATCTAGTATTTAAGATTTAGTCCATACACTGCTGATATAAATGTGAATATCTTATAATTCATGCGATGGCGCCACCTGCTGGTCCGTTGGGCTGTACAACCAGCTGAAAATGACGGAGGCAGAGAAAGTCTCCTTTTTCTCCACTAAATTAAGAGAAGTAAGAAAAGAAGCAAAACAGCATTTCTTTCAATTCAAAGAGACGTTCCTGTGCCTCAGTCAGAGCGTTACCCACGTAGAAATAAACACGGGAGAAACATAATCTGATATTTCAAACTTTTTTTAATATGACAATGGAATCGGGTTGTGGCGACAATTAAGGAGAGTCCCTGTGAGCATCGAATAATGCCGTTATTTTCCCTTAATTACTATGCGGATACAAGGGGGAGTTATTGAATATTAACATCAATGGTAAAAAGTGGCGGCCATGTTCCTTAGCGCAGGAAGAAGCATTTAGTCCTCGGAGGTGTCCTTTTTGCTCGTCTCCTGTCCCTCAAATACCGGGTATTTACTCTCCACTTCTGCCCATGTGACACAGCCACTGGCCAAGTCTCTGACAACCCCCGGGAGCTCCGACACCTAAAGGCAACAAGATATTGACTCGCATTAAATCAACTCATTACATTGGTTTAAAATAGAAAAAGGCTAGTAACTTTGTTATACATCTTTGCAAGACCAAGACTGTGCACATGCTCAGTGGGGTCTGGGCTGCTTAGGGGTCGTCATAAATGATCAAAACAGCACAAGTCAAATAATATCTGCCAGAAGCCGATACAACAAGACTGATTAATAATCAGAATATACAGACTGCACTGGTTCCTGTGTTGTCATGTAATCTAATGTGGATTTTATAGTTTTTATATTGTTTAATACAAACTTTCTCCATCTCTGCAGAACCAGTGGCTGCAGCAAAATAATCCTCCAAATAGAATCCCAGTTTATCTGTTTAAATCTGGCTCCATGATCTTTGTCCCTGCAGCTGGAGTTGGAATCAGTAAAGGGGATGTAAAGCCAAAATAAAATCCAATACAAATCTCTACACAGTCGCCGACTGCTCTATAGGGAAACAAACAAAGCTGCTTGAG
This sequence comes from Xenopus petersii, assembly GCA_038501925.1. Taxonomy (NCBI): domain Eukaryota; kingdom Metazoa; phylum Chordata; class Amphibia; order Anura; family Pipidae; genus Xenopus; species Xenopus petersii. The sequence goes on from CM076683.1 coordinate 7,690,938, forward strand.
TTCTGCATGGCTGGGAAGTAAGGCAGGGCTCCCCCTGCTGTTCATAAGTATGATTGTTTCCCTGCAGAGCAGTTAGGGACTGTCTGACAATTCCTATCCACAGCAGTAAATGAAGGGAGAATTTCACTGCATACAGTCAGGTTTCTTATAAAAACATTTTTTAATTAAAGTATATTGGAAATAGGTTTCTTTTTCATTAAAGAAAGTAAAAATGGGATTTTAGTTTTTTTTCCCCTTTAATATCAGTTGCATACGCATTTGGGTTCTTTATTTAGGGAAGCACTGGGCAACACAGAGGCAGGCCGTGGCCATTATAAAGGCTTGGGCACGCGGTACAGATTATATAGATACAGTAGAATTCATTCAGTCTGAGGGAAAGAATAAAAACATTTCTCTATTACCGCAGCTCGGATCTGCCTCATGGAGTCCCGGTCTCGGAGAGTGGCTGTGTGGGGCGTCCGGTTCACTGTATCGAAGTCAATGGTGATCCCAAAGGCCACGCCGATCTCGTCTGTCCGAGCGTAGCGCCGACCAATGGAGCCGGAGGAATCGTCCACTTTGTGGGACACTCCATTCTTAGTCAAGGCGTCGGCTGCAGAGCCAGAAAATGACATTTAGCTTTCAGACAAAGCAACAGAGATAACATGGGGGCAAGTGTGGCCTATACAGGGTTAAAGGGATACTGTCATGGGAAAAAGTGTTTTGTTTTTTTGTCAAAACGCATCAGTTAATAGTGCTGCTCCAGCAGAATTCTGCACTGAAATCCATTTCTCAAAAGAGCAAACAGATTTTTTTATATTCAATTTTGAAATCTGACATGGGGCTAGACATATTGTCAATTTCCCAGCTGCCCCTGGTCATGTGACTTGTGCTCTGATAAACTTCAATCACTCTTTACTGCTGAACTGCAAGTTGGAGTGATATCACCCCCTCCCTTTCCCCCCCCCCCCCAGCAGCCAAACAAAAGAACAATGGGAAGGTAACCAGATAGCAGCTCCCTAACACAAGATAACAGCTGCCTGGTAGATCTAAGAACAGCACTCAATAGTAAAATCCACCTGAGAGTATTTCACTTGCTGAGCCAACTACAGAGTTGAAGAAAAGAGCAATATTAGATGTGGACACCTAGGGGCAGATTTATTAAGGGTCAAATCCAAAATTAGACTTTTAATTTGGTATGGTCAAAACTCTCAAATTCAAATTGTGAATTATCTCTCGGTTCGAGTTTTAGTTCGAATTTCGAGATTTATCACACTCTGGCCCTTTAAGAACTCAATTTCGACTATTCGCCGCCTAAACCCTGCCGAGTTCATGTAGAGGTCAATGGGAGAGGTCCAATTAGGACACGTTACTAGCCTTCCTCACATTCGAGTTTATTTTCGGAGAAGAAAACTCGAATCGAGTTTAGTCAAATTCATGCAAGTTTTAGATATTCAATTTTTTTTTTTATCAAATAACCCTCCAATTGAATTTCGAGTATATTCGAATCTAATAGAGTTAAAAAAAAAAAAAACTAACATGAATTCGAAATTCGACCTGTAATAAATGTGCCTCCTAATCTTCCTGCATCTGGAATGAAGGTCAGAAGCAGAACTACAGGGGGAACAGACCATAGGGCCCGGTAAATATATATTATAAATAAAGAAGCAGCCAATCACAGAGGACATTCCCTCCATCTTGCACCAGGGTCTACTAACCAAGGCCAATGTCCTGCACACTGTGTAGTCACAGCTGGATACTTACACTGCATGTTGGGAACTGTAGTTCTGCTACAGAGAGGCATCAGGCAAATGGCAGCAGCACATTTAGCACCTGGCATAGAATTTCAGGGAAATGGGAAGCTTTTACTTACACAGCTCTTTAACAAACGGCATAAACTCCAGATTCTGGCTCAGCGGCAGCACGGAACACTTGTACGGGGCCACTATGGCCGGGAAGGTGAAGTACTGAAGGAATAAAAGCACAACTGGTTAAAGGAGAAGTAAATCTTTAAAATAAGTGAATGTAAAACTGATGAGGCAGCACTTATGCAATGTTCATTATGTATTTATTTTATTTTTTAATTCCAAGATATTAAGGGATACATGTACTGTTAATATGAATGAATTTTGTTACAACAGCACCACCTGCTGGTCATTTTGTGACCAGTCTGACCAGCAAGTAGTCAAGGAAGAAGTTGTCAGGAGAAAGAAAGAGGCTGCTCTGATGTTCTTCTGCTTAGGAAAAAAATTAGAAACCTTTCTCAAATCTTTCCTAAGCAGAAGAACATCAGAGCAGCCTCTTTCTTTCTCCTGACAACTTCTTCCTTGACTACTTGGTGGTCAGACTGGTGGGAAACTGACCAGCAGGTGGCGCTGTTGTAACAAAATTCATTCATATTAACAGTACATGTATCCCTTAAAGGGCACCAATCATGACCAAAATCATTTACTAAGTAAATACACTATGTGAAAGTTCAAGAAATCAGATTTTTAAAACAGTTAGAATTGTTTGTATAATGTAAATGATCAGCTCACTATTCCTTCTGCAAGATCTCCCCTATCTCCCCTGCAGTTCTAGCTGAGGCAGCCATCTTGGATTTCACTGGCTCCTCCTACCTATATCTTCCCAGTCAACTGTAGCTCTGAAATCTCGCACATGCTCAGTTGAAATTCCTTGCTTGCTTATCAACCCTTCTAAGCTATTTTCAAATCAGCCAAACCTGTGTGTTAGCTGCTGTACAGTAGTGCTGCCCCCTGCTGGAAGTTAGCAGGTGGCAGCACTTCTAGTGGATACTTCTAGTGGAGGAGTTTACTAAAACAAGGCATTCTGGGTAGAATACTCAAAGCAGTGTTACAATCTGAGCATGCTCCTGAAATTTGCATATTAGAGTCTCTGTTAGAGTCTCAATATGGCCTCCTTCAGTGAAAGAACCCATTTGACAAAGTAAGTGATTTTTTTAAAATCTGCAGTTTTTTCAAAAAACTATATATGTAGTTTGATTAAACGTGTTTAGCTTGTACTGGTCAGATTGTTAATATGTGTTTGATTTTGGCTGTGATAGGTGCCCTTTAATATCTTGGAATTAAAAATAAATAAATAATGAATGTACATTGCAAAAGTGCTTAGAATAGCCCCCTCCTCAATTTTACATTCACTTATTTTAAAGGTTTATTTCTAGGCAAGGCCAACTAGTAACACAAAAGAATAAGCTGGGCTTGCAGCAGGAATGGTCTCACTGCGTAGGGCCACCTACTGGTCAGCAAAGTGTACAGCAGCTAAAGGTATCAAGCAACGTGGCAGCTTCCTTTCATGCGAGGAATAAGTTAACAATTTTAGCAGATGCAAGTTAAATGATGTTGGGTACAAACAATACTGCGCCTGTTGAGGTGGGACGGCGTTTCCTTATGGGGGGGTGGGGAATCAAGGGGGGTTTCTTACCGTTCTCTGCTCATCTCCCTGTCGGACTTGGAATGTGTGTTCGAAAACGGTGTACATGATCCTTCCCAGGCCAAAGGACGGCTCTATCACATTGGGCACGATTTCCTCAACTGAGAAAAGACGCAAGAAGAGACACATTATTAGCAACGAGCCTGTGAGATAATGAAGCCTGTCGATTTGTCCCCTGGTATCGGCTCAAACAAAAGTCTACGTAGGGTCGCCACCTTTTCAATCTGGCCCTACCACCGGTGACGCAAGGGTGGGGGCGGGCCAGAGAGGGTCAGGCTGTGCAGGTCCAGGGGCGTGGTTGTGTTCATCCAGGGGCGGTGTTATGACATTCCATGGCGGGATTATGCCATTTTGGGGCGGAGTCACAGAGTTTCGCCAGGAAGGACTGTACCCTTGGATTAGGTGAGATGGGAGAGGGGCGGATCTGATGCAGGTCAGGGGCGGACAATAGGGATTACAAATTTACCGGCTAATACATTGACGGTAAATATGTAATACCGGTCCCGGCCTTTGCTAGTATTTTACTGGCTAGGCCGGTGAAATATCGGGCAGGTGGCAACCCTATGGGGCAGATTTACTAAGGTTTGAGTGAATTTTCGAAGTACAAAAACTTCAAAGTAATTTTGGATACTTCGACCATCGAATAGGATACTACGACTTCGATTTGTTCGAATATTCGACCATGTAATAATCAAAGTACTGCCTCTTTAAGAAAAACTTTCGACTTCAATACTTAGCCAAATTAAACCTGCCGAATTACTATGTTAGCCTATGGGGACCTTCTACAAACTTTTACACATCGAATAAAAATCCTTCGATTGTACGGTTCGAGCGATTTAATCGTTCCATCAAACGATTTTCATTCGATCACAGGATTCCCAAATTCGTTGTAAAACCCTTGAATTCGATTTTGAAGTTTTTCAAGTCGATGGTCGAATTTCGACGTTTTTGGTACTTCGAAATTCGACCCTTGATAAATCTGCCCCTACGTGTACCTACACTTAATTGCTGCTCACGGGGGGGCACAATGTTAGAACACAGGTCCCTCATTCCAATGCCAGCTGTTCCCATGGTAACGAGTGAAAAGCCTATTAAAAGGTCCATCTCAGGCGCTACGGAATATTATCCAGCCAAGGTCTGCGCTATTGTATTGTGCCGGTAAAGTTGATCCCAAGTGTGGGAGGCAGAGCAGGGAACACATGGTAATTATTCACTATGTTCTACAGTTTGTCCTTGCCTTGTATTCATTCCATCACTCGTGTACAGAGCAACACAATGTCTCCAATAAACCTGCTATTTAAACATAATGGGATGTACCAACAAGTACAAATTCCAGTATTGAAAACTGCCATTGTTTAAAGGGGTTATTCACCTTTAATGGAGAACTAAAGTCTAACTAAATAGTAGCTAGAAATGTTGTACATGATGTTTTGTGCTTCTGTACCAGCTCAAGGCAACCACATCCCTTTAGCAGTAAAGATCTGTGTCTCCAAAGATGCCCCAGTAGCTCCCCATCTTCTTTTCTGCTGATTCACTGCACATGCTCTGTGCTGCTGTCACTTACTGAGCTTAGGGACCCACTCACAATATACAGTACACATAGAATAGAAATGTCACAATATAAGGCTGATTAGTAATTAATACACATAATTACTACATGGCAGCACAGAAACCAGTGCAATTAGCATCAGAATTTAATAATCAGCAAACCTGTAGCATCAGCTTATATTACAGCCAGGGAAGCTCATTTTCTGCTGGATAATTAGTGACGAGCCCTAAGCTTAGCTTCTCAACAGCCAATCAGAGCCCACTGAGCATGTGAGTGTCACAGACACTTTCCAAGATGGTGACCCCCTGTGACAAGTTTGAAGTCCTGGATCATTTCTGCTATTGACAAGCTGAAACTTAAGCCTCGTGCAATAAGTTCACTATATAAAACATGGCATTTTTAGCCATATTCATTTTCAAAGTTTAGTTCTCCTTTAAGTTAAATTTTAGTATTTTATAGAATGGCCAATTCTAAGCAACTTTTCAATTGGTCTTCATTATGTATTTTTTATTTATATCGTTTTTCACTTATTTGTCTTCTTCTGACTCTTTCCAGCTTTCAAATGGGGGGTCACTGACCCCGTCTAAAAAAAAAACCAAATACTTTGTAAGGCTCTCCTATTCATATTCCAGTCTCTGGTTCAAATCACTGCATGTTTGCTAGGGGGGACTCGGACCCTAGAAACCAGTTTGCTGGAATTGCAAAGGGAGAGTGGTCTCTAAGATAAAGAGAATAATGAGCCCTCTGTGGTGGGAGATTTTTTTGAAATCCCTGTTCGTCTGAGCAACAGAAAATTTGTATTAAAAACAAAACAATTACCATAAATGGTTTTCTGGGATTTTTTTACCGAGACCATGTCCTTAGTCAGTACGAATGTCTTCCCTTCTGTTTCAATGGTAAATTCCCTGCAGGGAGATAAATATAACAACAGTTGGTCATTTTACTTTTCCTCTAACAGCCCCATCTTATTCCTGATTGGCAGACACCCCTTAAGCCAATCAACGTTGATGCACAAATTTAAACGATAGGTAAACCTTTAAAATAAGTGAATGTAAAATTGATGAGGGGGCTATTCTAAGCACTTTTGCAATGTACATTCATTATTTATTTATTTTTAATTCCAAGATATTAAGGGATACATGTACTGTTACTATGAATGAATTTTGTTACAACAGCGCCACCTGCTGGTCATTTTCCCACCAGTCTGACCACCAAGTAGTCAAGGAAGAAGTTGTCAGGAGAAAGAAAGAGGCTGCTCTGATGTTCTTCTGCTTAGGAAAGATGTGAGAAAGGTTTCTAATTGTTTTCCTAAGCAGAAGAACATCAGAGCAGCCTCTTTCTTTTTCCTGACAACTTCTTCCTTGACTACTTGGTGGTCAGACTGGTGGGAAACTGACCAGCAGGTGGCGCTGTTGTAACAAAATTCATTCATATTAACAGTACATGAATCTTTTAATATCTTGGAATTAAAAATAAATAAACAATGAATGTACATTGCAAAAGTGCTTAGAATAGCCCCCTCATCAATTTTACATTCACTTATTTTTAAGGTTTACTTATCCTTTAAAGGGATGATCTAGGTGCCCGTCCCACACATTGAGCAAAGAGAGAATCTGTACTGGAGCACAGCAGGACCCGAGCAACCACAAGACAGTTTAAACTATTCCAAACTGCATAGCCAGAAAAAATAGGTTAGAAATTTCAAAAACAACCCAAAAATGTGGTGATTTGCAATGACTGCACTGTATGTACTTGACCAGCCTACTCATTGGTTGCTACAGTAAAACATAAGGCACTTACCCCTTTTCTTGTAGAAGTTGTTCCATTTCTAAGATGAAACGCTCATCACAGATGTTGAGGTACTCGAGCACCAACTTGGCATCTTTCTTGTACTCTTTGCCTATGGCTCCTTTGCTGGCCACAAACTCGGTTACATTGACTGTTTTGTGCACGGCTGTCAAGGAATCAAAGGGAAAGTTTGCCAAGAAAATTTAAAAATGGGTTTGCATAGACATGGCGGGCATTGCATGATGCATTCCTTGTGACTTACGGGTAGGGATGCACCGAATCCACTTTTTTGGATTCGGCCGGATCCCGGAATCCTTCACGAAGGATTCGGCCGAATACCAAACCGAATCCGAACCCTAATTTGCATATGCAATTAGGGGTGGGAAGGGGAAAACATTTTTTACTTCCTTGTTTTCTGACAAAAAGTCACACAATTTCCCTCCCCGCCCCTAATTTGCATATGCAAATTAGGATTCGGATTCGGTTCAGCCAGACAGAAGGATTCGGCCGAATCCGAATCCTGCTGAAAAAGGCCGAATCCTGGCCGAATCCCGAACCGAATCCTGGATTCGGTGCATCCCTACTTACGGGCAAGTGAATATTACACGCTGGATCCCCGCACCCCTACAAACTACAACTGATCACTAATGGATAAGTAAACCTTAAAAATAAGTGAATGTAAAATTGATGAGGGGGCTATTCTAAGCACTTTTGCGATGTACATTCATTATTTATTTACTTTTAATTCCAAGATATTAAGGGATACATGTACTGTTAATATGAATGAATTGTGTTACAACAGCGCCACCTGCTGGTCATTTTCCCACCAGTCTGACCACCAAGTAGTCAAGGAAGAAGTTGTCAGGAGAAAGAAAGAGGCTGCTCTGATGTTCTTCTGCTTAGGAAAGAGTTGAGAAAGATTTCTATATTTTTCCTAAGCAGAAGAACATCAGCCTCTTTCTTTCTCCTGACAACTTCCTTGACTACTTGGTGGTCAGACTGGTGGGAAACTGACCAGCAGGTGGCGCTGTTGTAACAAAATTCATTTATATTAACAGTACATGTATCCTTTAATATTTTCGAATTTAAAGTAATGAAAGTGCTTTGCAAAAGTGCTTAGAATAGCACCCTCATCAATTTTACATTCACTTATTTTTAACGTTTACTTATCCTTTACTGATAAAACAACAGGCGTGTCTTTCACCACTTAAAGGAACAGTTCAGTGTAAAAATAAAAACTGGATAAATAGATAGACTGAGTAAAATATAAAATGTTTCTAATATAGTTAGTTAGTCAAAAATGTAATGTATACAGGCTGGAGTAACTGGATGTCTAACATAATAGCCAGAACACTACTTCCTGCTTTTCAGCTCTCTAACTCTGAGTTAGTCAGTGACTATAAGGGGGGCCACATGGGACATAACTGTTCAGTGAGTTTGCAATTGATCCTCAGCATTCAGCTCAGATTCAAAAGCAACAGTTATGGCCCATGTGCCCTCCTCAAGTCACTGATTGGTTACTGCCAGGTAACCAATCAGTGTAAACCAAGAGAGCTGAAAAGCAGGAAGTAATGTTCTGGCTATTATGTTAGACATCCAGTCACTCCAGCCTTTATACATTACATTTTTGGCTAACTAACTATATTAGATACATTGTTTATTTTGCACAGCCTATCTATTTACCCAGTTTTTATTTTTATACTGAACTGTTCCTTTAAGTGGAAATGTCTACTTATTTAATGACCAGCACTTCTTTCTGTGCACATGAACTTCCCTAAAGAATATTTCCATGGCCATGGTTGACATTTTAGCTGTAGACAATCATAGGCAGGGTGATGCCAGGTATATGCACAACTGGAATATGAACATGCTGAAACAAGATGGAGTCAGCGACCCCTGCTAAGGGACACCCGCATCCCTCCAGCTGTTGTATAAACGCAGATCTCGGCATCCCCTGACATGCCCGTGTCCATGTAGCTGCAGTTAGAAGGCAGCAAAGGAGTAGTGCACTAAAATCCAAATCCTACTTAAAGTCACCACAAAAGGATATTGGTTCTTTGAGGGGTTTTTCAGCAACAAGGGGGACTTTGGTAGCTCTGGCGTGGCAAGAAAGATCATAACAGGACCGGTCAGCACAGCCCACAATTTCTATCCAGCCCTGCAAGAGAATAACAGAGTCAGAGGTAAGTCATTTCCAAAGAGAGTCAGAGGTAAGTCATTTCCAAAGAGATGGAATGAATCTCATATAGTTTTCTCATGAACAGGGCCTGCTTTAATGTAGAGAAGAGGGGGAGGATTTGCCTTGGGATTTCAAATGTAACTGTTGGAACATGCAATACTTTTCCCCTAATTCAAAGCATGTAAGGCATTAAAGGATTACTAAACGTTTAAAATAAGTGAATGTAAAATTGGTGCGGGAGCTATTCTAAGCACTTTTGTAATTTACATTCATTATTTAATTTATTTTTAATTCCAAGATATTAAGGGATACATGTACTGTTAATATGAATGAATTTTGTTACAACAGCGCCACCTGCTGGTCAGTTTCCCACCAGTCTGACCAGCAAGTAGTCAAGGAAGTTGTCAGGAGAAAGAAAGAGGCTGCTCTGATGTTCTTCTGCTTAGGAAAGATTTGAGAAGAACATCAGAGCAGCCTCTTTCTTTCTCCTGACAACTTCTTCCTTGACTACTTGCTGGTCAGACTGGTGGGAAAATGACCAGCAGGTGGCGCTGTTGTAACAAAATTCATTCATATTAACAGTACATGTATCTATTAATATCTTGGAATTAAAAATAAATAATGAATGTACATTGCAAAAGTGCTTAGAATAGCCCTCTCATCACTTATTTTAAAGTTTATTATCCTTTAGGGATTTGGGGATAGAATATAGACGGTACTTACATCTAAAGTATTTAGGGAAGCAAATGAAACTTACGTAGGAGGTTTTGGTTTCGGCATCCCAGCAGTCACAGGCATAATGAGCCATTTCATTCTCCATGTGCTGCCTGAAGCGCAGTTTATCTGGCGAAATCCCAACTTTAGTAAGGTACAGGTAGATCCGGCCGATGAAATAGCCAAGAACAGAGTTATTGATCACGCCCTAAAAGGACAATGAGAGATTACTGATCGAGGCCACATTGGTTGCTATGAGTTACTAGACCAGAGGGATGATTCCATGTTCCTCTTACCTGTTCAACCGCATCCCCCAGCCGCATTTTCTGCGCCGACTCCCCACTAAGTTGAGCTTTGGAAGAATAGAGATTGAGGTTTAAATCAGCCACGTTGCCAAACTTGGGGTGAATCTTTTCATTGGGATCCACAAAGTGTTCTATTTCTGCCATGGTGAATTCTCTGAAAGACAGAAACATGACAATGGTCAGCGCTGACAGTTGCATGGCGCTTTTATTTTGTTGAGAATTATATCATAAGTCACTTGTGCCTACAAAAACAAACTACAAAAACAAAGAAATACTTGTTGATGATGCTATACAGTATGGTGACTTTAGATGTGCCCAATCCCACACACTTACCATAATTACACCCTGCATAATAATAGTTTTCCGGACTATCGGGTTCCAGCTTGGAGTAAAGCCAAGTAACAAAAAGGAAGATCTTTAAACAGGCCTGGCACAGTCATTCTATACTTTACCCTACATTCAGTAAAGGATAAAATAAAGCCTTTGACTGGCTTCCATACCACAGATATTTGCAGCGTGACTCAGTAGATTTGGTGCCAAATAAAGGCAGACATCTATAATTACGGCTTTTAATCAGATTATCAGGTTGTCAAATTAGAACTAATCCATAGTAAACCTTAAAAACAAATGAATGTAAAATTGATGAGGGGGCTATTCTAAGCACTTTTACAATGTACATTCATTATTTATTTATTTTTAATTCCAAGATATTAAAGGATACATGTACTGTTAATATGAATGAATTTTGTTACAGCAGCGCCACCTGCTGGTCATTTTCTGACCACTAGAGGAAGAAGTTGTCAGGAGAAAGAAAGAGGCTGCTCTGATGGTTTTTCTGCTTAGGAAAAAAAATTAGAAACCATTCTTAAATCTTTCCAAAACAGAAGAACATCAGAGCAGACTCTTTCTTCCTTGACTACTTGCTGGTCAGAATAGTCAGAAAATGACCAGCAGGCGGCGGTGTTGTAACAAAATTCATTCATAGTAAAGGGATCCTGTCATGGGAAAAACGCATCAGTTAATAGTGCTGCTCCGGCAGAATTCTGCACTGAAATCCATTTCTCAAAAGAGCAAACAGATTTTTTTATATTCAATTTTGAAATCTGACATGGGGCTAGACATATTGTCAATTTCCCAGCTGCCCCAAGTCATGTGACTTGTGATCTGATAAACTTCAATCACTCTTTACTGCTGTACTGCAAGTTGGAGTGATATCACCCCCTCCCTCCCCCCCCCCCCCCCCCCCCAGCAGCCAAACAAAAGAACAATGGGAAGGTAACCAGATAACAGCTCCCTAACACAAGATAACAGCTGCCTGGTAGATCTAAGAACAACACTCAATAGTAAAAATCCGTGTCCCACTGAGACACATTCAGTTACATTGAGAAGGAAAAACAGCAGCCTGCCAGAAAGAATTTCTCTCAGTCACATGACCTGGGGCAGCTGGGAAACTGACAATATGTCTAGCCCCATGTCAGATTTCAAAATTGAATATAAAAAAAAATCTGTTTGTTCTTTTGAGAAATGGATTTCAGTGCAGAATTTCATTTTGAAAAAATGTTTTCCCATGACAGTATCCCTTTAACATTACATGTATCCTTTAATATCTTGGAATTAAAAATAAATAATGTATATTGCAAAAGTGCTTAGAATAGCCCCCTCATCAAGTTTACATTTATTATTTTAAAGGTTTACTTATCCTTTCAACTGCCCAAGCCAAGTAAAAGGCGGATATCGGATCAGAGTTAGTCAGGAATTGTGGAGGCTGGAAAATGATACCATGGCGGCAGTTCTCTCCCTATGAATCTACATGGACCTCCCTTATCTCAAGGACCTACAAGTCCCACAACAGAATTTGTATAAGGTGCTGAGTATAACCAGGAATGCTTTCTTGCTCTCTATGTAGCTGGCAGCATTATGGGAGAAAATATTTACTCACCGTACTCGGATGAGCCCGGAACGCGGAGAGATTTCATTCCTAAAGGAATTCCCAATCTGTGCAGCAGCAAAGGGCAACTTTCCCTGATTAAATTCCAGAAGGCGTTTGAAGTTGAGGAAGATTCCTTGTGCAGTCTCTGGCCTCAAATATCTGTAACAATGGAAGCAGAAGGGAAAGTCAACCAAGGAAATCTACAAAGGGACCTGTTCTTATGCCGTATCAGGACAATGAGATCTATACTGTATATATAGTCACACACATACATACCCGGGCATATTCCCTCCAGGCCCGATAGAAGTCTGGAACATCAAATTGAAAGAGACGGGAGGCGTCAGGTCATTTAATGTAATTGGAGATTTCACATTGTACTTGACAAAGAGGTCGGCCAGATCTTGCTGGTTGTAGTTGTCCATCTGTGAGGAAGGGAAGCAAATCCTAAATCAGCCATAATGCAGGATCACATGTAAAACAGTCACACTCTGATAAACATGCCTGATAACAATGTTTGTCCCAAACCCCTTCGAGATTTCGGTGCTACCGAGTTGCGCTGCGTAATTGCATTAACAACAATGGTAGAGAGATTCCACCCCTGATCATGTACCCTTTGTGGTACCAGGTGCTACACTGGACGACCCACTCCTGCCATACGGGTCATTCCAGTGGCTCACTGAACGCTGAAAAAGTGTCAAATTTATTCACCCCAAACACATACAAAAAAAAAGGCAACGTTTCGGACCACTCGGGCCCTTTATCAAGCCTCTTGCTTTATACTCGCCTGAGTTAAAACACTCTCCATCTCCTGCTTCTTCTCCGCTGGGCACTTCTTGTCGGACATGAGCTTCTGCAGATGAGCTGCAATACAAACAGTCAGTGAGTGGTTACTAGAATTCATGGAATCCTGGCTATTTTCTGTGTTTTCTCAGCTTCCAGTCTGATTTCTTGTAAAGAGCAGAGTGTTTGGTCAGTTTCAATGATATCTGGGTTAAGGCTCCCATACACGGGCCGATAAAACCTACCGACAGACTGAGTGGCAGCTTATTGGCCTGTGTGTGGGGCCATTCAGATGGGCGTCCCTGATCGATATTTGGCCAAAAGTTGGGCAGATGTCGTTTGGGCAAGGTAATAAATCCCGTCGGATTACGGCCGCATCTATTCATTGATGTGGTCCCGTGATCCGACCGCCCATATTGCCTCCATTCTGATCCGATCATTGGGCCCTAGGGCCCAAGATTGGGTCAGCCTGATATCACCCACCTCAACATGGGCATATCGGGGAGCGGATCTCCCTGTGTATGACCACCTTAAAGGAGAAACAAACCCCTTATTAAAAACAAAAAAACAACCCCCCTCCCCCCACAAACAGACCCCCTCCCTCCACCCCCGAGCCTAGATGCTATCCTGGGCAAATGCTCCTAAATTTTTACTTACCCCTCAGTGCAGATTCAGTGATCGCAGTTCACGGCAGCCATCTTCCGGGTCGCCGGAGACCGGTGGAGCAGCGCATGCGCGGTTGGAGCAATTTCCCGGTTTGCGATAACTGCACATACGCCGAAATGGACGGAAATTGCCGAAGCACCGAAAGAAGACACGAAGACCCGGAAGATGGCTGCCGTGAACTCAGATCCCTGAATCTGCACCGAGGGATAAGTAAAAACTTGGGGGCATTTGCCCGGGATAACAGCTAGGCTGGGGGAGGGGGGGGTCTATGTGAGGTAGGGTTTTTTTTAAGAAGGGGTTTGTTTCTCCTTTAAGAGCTGGTCGTACATTTCTCTTCCCATACTTCTAAGAATGTAAAATCTGTTATAAACTGTATTTTGCTCCAGTTGTACCAGTCACTGGGGCTCATTTATCAGCACTGGGCAAATTTGCCCATGGGCAGTTACCTATAGCAACCAATCAGTGATTAGCTTTTTATAGCCAGCTGCAAGTAGAACAATGAATGCAGAAATTTGATTGGTTGCCATGGGTTACTGCCCATGGGCAAATTTGCCCAGTGTTGATAAATGACCCCCACTGTCTGTAGGTGCCATTCTAGTCAATATCCCAATTTGATATTGGTCAGAAACCAAGTGCGGCTGTGTTTTTGGGTAATAATCACCCCCACAGGGTTCGCCACAGAACTCCAGCCAATGGGTAGAGATGTGAAGCAGACAATTCACGACCTGTACAATAACCCAAAGGGCAATGCCATGAATAAATAGGTAGTGGCACTCGACTGGCGAGGGAAAAAAAAATCACTCAGAATCATTCCCTTTTGATTTCAGTGGCAGTTGCGTGAAACCTCAAGACAAGTCACTTCTAAACCAAATTGGCCTGACCCACAGCACATCTAAATCTCTAACCAATTGTTCATGCTATCCCAGAGGATCTGCAGCTTATATGAAAACATAAAGTTCATCGACTATGATGATGATGATGATGATAACAAAGTTCACCTTTTAGGAGATGGTCAGCCCGGAAACACTCTCCGTTCTTGACATCCTTCACCATAAAATCAGCAAACTTGTCCACGTGCCCCGAGGTTCTGCAACAGGACGGGAAGGGTTAATCAGACAAGTGACAAAAGTGTCCGTTTAGCATTTATTTGCTTATTTCTGTACTTCTGTTCTGTGGCTCAGGACCCACTCTGGGATTGCAGTGCGTAATACAGAGGTCACAGATCACACTTGGATACTATCAATTAGGGTCACTAAACATTTAGGGGGTTATTTATCAAAATCAGAAATGATCGCATTATCACACTGACCTAAACCGCTTATTTATCAAAAATTCAAATCGTGCAAATTTTTACAGATTTTTGGATTACTGCACGAAACCTAGCGCAGACCAGGATATCTTCGGGACTTCTCCCATTAACTTATACACACAACCTCGGTAGGTCTGAGATGCCGGATTTTCGGACTCAGACTTATAAAAAAAAATATCTCGAAAAATTTGTGTTTTATCTTTTCACTAAAAACTCAGATTTTATAGTAAAAAAAAAAAACCTGAAAGTTTTCGAGTTTTTGGCATTCAGACTTAATAATAAATAACCCCCATAGTTTCCGTCAAAGTTTTATTGTCCTTTTGCTATTTCTCCCTGCTCATATGAAGGTGCGACTGACTTATGGCCGGACGATTATCCCCAATAGGCCTCCTATTGTTTTATTTCCTTGCAGCTAATAGGATGGCACACATCATGTGACACAATCATGTGATCAGACACTTGGCAGCCTACAATTACTTTCAATCAAAGAACAATAATAAACCGTGGGTGAGGGCCTATTGTAACTCTATTGTAACTGTATAGGACCTTACATGCGGAACACATAGGCCAGGGAACAGAGACACATGCTGCTATTTCTGGAGATTAGTCGCCCAACGATAAATTGCTTCTTCTTTGGGTGACTAATCTCCCCAAACTTCCTACCCACCGGCTGGAATATAAATCCCCGGCGAGATGGCACTTGGAGAGCTTCGTTTTCTAAAGTTGCCCGAAGTTGCCTCACGAGGAAACTTCGGGCGACTTCGGAAAGACAAAGCAATCCGAGTGCCATCCCGCTGGTGATTTACATTCTAGCTAGTGGTAAGGCATTTGGGGGGAGATTTCTCGCTCAAAGAAGAATCGTTTTGTCGCTGGGCGACTAATCTCCCGAAATAGCAGCATGTGCCCTACAGAACACTTGTTTTTTATTTTTTTTTTACTACTGGAGGGACATACTTGAGGACGGGTTCTGGAGTCAGCATTGTGCAGTCGATCTCCAGGATCTGCTCTTCCTGGATAAAGTGCTGCCTCCATGTCTGAATGATGTTATTTTTTAATGCGCACCCCACAGGCCCGAAATCGTACAGTCCGCTCACACCTAGAGTGGGAAACATATGTTAAATAAAAGGCATGGCAATGAATGCAGGGGCATCTGTTGGGTTGCCTTTGAGTTGCTAACGTGTGTTTGATGTTACCTCCATAAATGGCAAATGCTTGGTCGTAGAAGAAGCGCCTTTTCAACGTATCCTCCATTTTAGCTCGGTCAACAATGTCATCCTTGGGCTGGAGAGACAATTCCTGCAAAATTCCAGAAGCGTGTGAACAAAGGCTAAATGTTCTAGATCAGTGCTGCCCAACTTCTGTAGTACTGAGGGACAGAATTACAGGAGTGAACATTGCAGGGGCAGCTAATCTCAGTACTGATACATTTTAGGGCATAAACACATATAGAGATTCGGGGAGATTGAGCGTCCAGCAATGCCTTCCCGCCGCCTAGAAACTAAATCGCCGGGCGGGGTGGCAATCTGAGCGCTTCATTTTCTGACATTTCCTTGTGAGGATGGAACTGCTTTCTGGCAGGCTGTTATTTCTCCTACTCGATGTAATGGAATGTGTCTCAGTGGGACCTGGATTTTACTATTGAGTGCTGTTCTTAGATCTACCAGGCAGTTGTTATCTTGTGTTAGGCAGTTGCTATCTGGTTACCTTCCCATTGTTCTGCTGATGGGCTGCTGGGAGGGAGGTGATATCACTCCACTGCAGTAAAGAGTGACTGAAGTTTATCAGCGCACAATTCACGTGACTGGGGGCAGCTGGGAAACTGACAATATGTCTAGCCCCATGTCAGATTTCAAAATTAAATATTAAAAAATCTGTTTGCTCTTCTGAGAAACGGATTTAAGTGTAAAATTCTGCTGGAGCAGCACTATTAACTGATGCGTTTTGAAAAAAAAATAAATTTTCCCCATGACAGTATCCCTTTCACGGTCCTAAATGGATACAATTAGTTGATACATTTGTTATGTTTGTCCCTGCTGAGCAGATTCCCTGGGTTTCATTACAGGCAGCTGTTAGACTTGATACAATAGTTGCTGATATTCCACAGATGCTGCTGAGAAATGGATCAACTGATTGTATCAACTGATTGTATCAACTGATTGTATCAACTGATTGTATCAACTGATTGTATCAACTGATTGTATCAACTGATTGTATCAACTGATTGTATCAACCAAATGTAGCAATTTGTAACCGTTCAGATGCTCCTGGATCGCTAAACTGCCGGACAAACACGAACATTAAACTTTCAACTTGAATTTTGGGAAACTTTTGGGAATTTGAATTTTGGGAAACTTGTAAAATATATAAGATGGAAAGCAATTGAAAAAAAGTCTTTGTTTATGGGGAACAATTTGAAAACAACTGAACCATAAAAAGTGTTTGGAAGGTGAACTACCCCTTTAATCCAAAATGCCTTGACCGTTGGTTCCATGTTGGAGAATGTGAAGTCATGTCGGGCCCCGAGTGTAAGAAACAGTGGTGTAAACAGTGAGCCCAGAGGATTCCTCCCCATCAGAACAGTCAGAGGAGGAAGAAGAGTAGGAAAAAAAAAAAGTTTGTCCGAAGCAAAACAAATGAAAGTATTGATCGTTTTACCTTTGCTTCTAATGTTCTTTTTCTCGCTTTCAGTTCTGCCACCGCACGATCCACATCAACCTGAGGCACCTTCTCCTCTTTCAGCTTCCGGACTAAATCACCCTACAGGGACAGAGGGAAGTGGTGATAATATGGACAAACGGACAAGCTCCGCCGGCACCCGCAGTACTCGCACCTCTCGCTTCTACTGCAGAACTAAGGTGCCCGCCAGATTATTAAAGGGTCACTAAACCAAACATTTTGATTTCCATACTTGCAGAGTGGAAAGTACCACATCCACGTTACATGTTGTCATGTTATACACTTAACAATCCCGCAACAATCCCGGAGTTTTCACATTATAATCCCCTGTTATTACAAAGTAAAGGAATCACATTCACTCCTATTCCATCAAACGTCTGATCCGAGCCCTGTACTGGTGTCACAATGAAAACTCTAAGAAGCCACTCACATGTATCTGTGTCTGAAGCCCCACAGCTCCCGTGTTTATGTAGTGAAAATACCAATCACAAATCATGTACAGACTATGAGCAAACTTAGGGGATTGTTCCTGCTGAATTGTGCTTAGTACAGGGGAATACCTATGCTGCCATAGTTTTATGGGATCTCTCTGTACAGACTATGCGCAAACTTAGGGGCTGTTCCTGCTGAATTGTGCTTAGTACAGGGAATACCTATGCTGCCATAGTTTTATGGGATCTCTCTGTACAGACTATGAGCAAACTTAGGGGACTGTTCCTGCTGAATTGTGCTTAGTACAGGGAATACCTATGCTGCCATAGTTTTATGGGATCTCTCTGTACAGACTATGAGCAAACTTAGGGGACTGTTCCTGCTGAATTGTGCTTAGTACAGGGAATACCTATGCTGCCATAGTTTTATGGGATCTCTCTGTACAGACTATGAGCAAACTTAGGGACTGTTCCTGCTGAATTGTGCTTAGTACAGGGGAATACCTATGTTGCCATAGTTTTATGGGATCTCTCTGTACAGACTATGAGCAAACTTAGGAACCGTTCCTGCTGAATTGTGCTTAGTACAGGGAATACCTATGCTGCCATAGTTTTATGGGATCTCTCTGTACAGACTATGAGCAAACTTATGGGACTGTTCCTGCTGAATTGTGCTCAGTACAGAGGAATACCTACGCTGCCATTGTTGCAGGGTATCTCTCTGTACAGACTATGAGCAAATTTAGGGACTGTTCCTGCTGAATTGTGCTTAGCACAGGGAATACCTATGCTGCCATAGTTTTATGGGATCTCTCTGTACAGACTATGAGCAAACTTAGGGACTGTTCCTGCTGAATTGTGCTTAGTACAGGGAATACCTATGCTGCCATAGTTTTATGGGATCTCTCTGTACAGACTATGAGCAAACTTAGGGACTGTTCCTGCTGAATTGTGCTTAGTACAGGGAATACCTATGCTGCCATAGTTTTATGGGATCTCTCTGTACAGACTATGAGCAAACTTAGGGACTGTTCCTGCTGAATTGTGCTTAGTAAAGGGAATACCTATGCTGCCATAGTTTTATGGGATCTCACTGTACAGACTATGAGCAAACTTAGGGGACTGTTCCTGCTGAATTGTGCTTAGTAAAGGGAATACCTATGCTGCCATAGTTTTATGGGATCTCTCTGTACAGACTATGAGCAAACTTAGGGACTGTTCCTGCTGAATTGTGCTTAGTACAGGGAATACCTATGCTGCCATAGTTTTATGGGATCTCTCTGTACAGACTATGAGCAAACTTAGGGACTGTTCCTGCTGAATTGTGCTTAGTACACAGGAGAAGGAGGTTTATTGTGTAGCTCCTCTGCAAAAATAAAAATCCAGCCTATGTTTGTTTTCTTGTAAAAAATGCATTTGTATTTGTATCTCTCTATCTATATCTTAGTCTATGGGTGAGGATTCTGTGACAGCAAACCCCAACTTATGTGGCAGGAACCTGATTGCCTATAATGTTAGCGATGGATCTTTACGAACCCCATAAATACAAAAAAGTCTAAATAACTAATGGTAATTAAAAACACCAAAATGTGTTTCCTCTACATTTACACATTTATATAAATAATCTGCTGTGTAACCACAGGGTTGGCCGTTTCAGCTGAATCAGGGCTATAGGCACAAGGTTACACAGTGATAACTGGTCAACTCTGTAAAATACAATGGGTTTAGTTCTTACACAGTGTGCAGATGCCATTTATATCTCCCTAAGGAACAAATATACTTTTCTCATAGAAGATAAGACATATTTAGCTGCTGGATGAACAGACTTTAAACATAAAACATATTTTAATCTTCATCTTTTTATTTTAAACCAATAGGTGGCCCACAACACAGACCTCTAGTTTTTATCCCGGTCCCATGAATAAAATCTTCTATATACAGTATATTTATAAACCTTACATCAAGCACTGCAAATACATTGAGGGAGAAAGAGAAATGACAGAAGTATTTCCCAGCTGAGCGGAGAATCAGTCTGTATTGTGTGACTGCTCCTCACATGAGTATCTGCTCTCAGGCCTCAGGTTAACGTGGCAGAGGGAGGGGAAAGAACTTCCCAAATTCCAAGCGGAGAAGCTGGAAAAGACTCACTCCCCTTCTGTCTGACACAGAGACCAATGAATAGGATAACATTGGTTTTTTGTGTGGAAAATACATACAAATGATTCAGTGTTTTATTTGAATATCACATCAACTTATTCTGTTTTATTGAGTTATTTTTTATATCAGTCCTCACTAATTATATATATATATATATATATATATATATATATATATATATATCACATAACTATGAATTACCTGTAAAGTACACCCTAATGTTCCTTAATATACAGTAGGGGGTACATTATCCCTTATAATACATGAGTGATACTCAGAGTTCCCTGTATAACTCAGCCTGCAGCCTTGTGCCTTTATATGGTCACATAACAACCCCTCAGTGACTTCTAATATCCTTATCATTTACAGTAGGGGGTACATTATCCCTTATAATACATGAGTGATACTCAGAGTTCCCTGTATAACTCAGCCTGCAGCCTTGTGTCTTTATATGGTCATAGAACAATCCCTCAGTGACTTCTAATATCCTTATCATTTACAGTAGGGGGTACATTATCCCTTATAATACATGAGTGATACTCAGAGTTCCCTGTATAACTCAGCCTGCAGCCTTGTGCCTTTATATGGTCACAGAACAACCCCTCAGTGACTTCTAATATCCTTATCATTTACAGTAGGGGGTACATTAACCCTTATAATACATAAGTGATACTCAGAGTTCTCTGTATAACTCAGCCTGCAGCCTTGTGCCTTTATATGGTCACAGAACAACCCCTCAGTGACTTCTAATATCCTTATCATTTACAGTAGGGGGTACATTATCCCTTATAATACATAAGTGATACTCAGAGTTCTCTGTATAACTCAGCCTGCAGCCTTGTGCCTTTATATGGTCACAGAACAACCCCTCAGTGACTTCTAATATCCTTATCATTTACAGTAGGGGGTACATTATCCCTTATAATACATGAGTGATACTCAGAGTTCCCTGTATAACTCAGCCTGCAGCCTTGTGCCTTTATATGGTCACAGAACAACCCCTCAGTGACTTCTAATATCCTTATCATTTACAGTAGGGGGTACATTATCCCTTATAATACATGAGTGATACTCAGAGTTCCCTGTTAAACATGTCCTGCAGAATATGGAAATCCTGTTTAGCTGCTTAACTGTTATCATTTCATTTGGGACTAGAGTAACCAATCAGATGTTTCTTATCCTGCAATAGACTGTTCAAAACTGACAGCGGACTGGTTACTATTGGCAACTGCACTTCTCATTCGTTGCTTGCACTTTCATTCTGTCTCACCAACACGGACATGGAAGATATTTATATCCTTTCACTCCTTCCGGCACATGCCAGTTCTGCAGTCTTCAAGTTGGAGCTCAACTACAACTCTCATTGCTTTCAACAAAGCCCAGTAAAGAAGAAGGGAGTTATAGTTTGCCATAAGCTGGGCAGCCTCTTGAGCTGTTGTGAGAATAACAGAGCCAGCATGTGGATAGTCAAGTCTTTAAAATCAGTCTGCCACATACTGACAGCTGGAGATGGACTGTGCACACTAAAATTGTAAGCTCTTCAGTACAGTGAGCCGCTGCCCCTGTTTCTCTTTAAAATGTGTCACAAGCTTTGTTAAGTAGTCTTATTATTTCACAGAGTGTTCATTTGGTCCTCATTTTATATATTTTATAGATTTTGAATTTCTTCAAATGGGTCACTGACCCCGGGAAACAAAAAAAACAATTGCTCTTTAAGGCTAGAATGTTATCGTTATTCTGCATAACTTTGTTAAAGTGGCCGATAACCAACTGTCAGTATGATGGAGAAAGTGATATTCTGAGACAATTTGCAATTGGTTTTCATTATTTTTGGTTTTTTAGTTGTTTAGCTTTTTATTCAGCAGTTCTCCAATCTGCAATGTCAGCCATCTGGTTGCTAGGGTTCAAATTCCCCTAGCAACCATGCATTGATATAGGAGAGGCCTGAATAGAAAGAGGAGTAATAAAAAGTAGTGATAACAATACATTTGTAGCCTTACAGAGCATTTGTTTTGTTTTTTAGTTGGGGTAACTGACCCCCATTTGAAAGCTGGAAAGAGTCAGAATAAGAAGTTAAATAATTGGAATTTGAAAGTCGGAAAGAGTCAGAAGAGGGAAAGAAATCATTCAAAAATTATAAAAAATAAAAAGAAATGAAGGCCAAAAGAATATGTGCTTAGAATTAGTCTTTTTATAACATACTAATAATTTAATTAATTATTACTTTATAGCCACGGGCATCGCTCCCAGGAGACAATACTCTGATGACACCAGACTCTAAAAACGCCACCCTCGAGAGACGCCACCCTCAAGAGACGCCACCCTCAAGAGACGCCACCCTCAAGAGACGCCACCCTCAAGAGACGCCACCCTCGGATGAGACAATACTCTGATGGAACAGTGAATTACTTTTTATCCACCTGATTGTCAGTACAGCTGAACTACACTTCCCAGCAGCCCCAGCCACATACATCTATTTCAGCATGTACAACACTGTGGGAAGCTGATTGGGCACAAGGGATGAAGGCTCAGCCAATGAGAGTCCTGTGTGGCTCCTGTCATGTCCCTGATACAGACCTGCTGTGACTCCTGGAGGGGGCAGGATATATATTAGGGATGTGTAGCCTGTAATTCTGTATCATCTGCAGCTGAGGAAGGGATGGAGGAGAGTTGCAGTTCAGCAGAGAGGTTAGAGACATTGGGCCACTGCTACTGGTTATACTGACAACTAATAATTTAGTCCTTTATTATGTAATGTACCTCCCCCTCCTCCTCTTTCCATAGGGACAAGGTATGTCTGGGGCCTCACTGCCCTACACCAAAATGGCCCCAGTCACACACACACACACATATATATAAACACACACACACACGAGTAGGACAGAGGGTTATTGCCCCTATAGAGGTGGCCAGTCTGTGCCAGTCCCTCACCTGCTCTTTCACTGCCAGTCTGAGAGGCGCCAGCTGTTCCTCCATGTTCCCGGGCTCCATAGTGTCAGGACGGGTGAGCGGGGTCGGGCGGAGGTGCTGCCGGGGTCGGCCTGTTGCTGCTGCTGTTGGGGAGCTGACTGAGCCCCGGGAGAGGAGAGGAAAGAGGGAGGAGCGCAGAGAGCGGGGCTGGTGCTGCAGGAGGAGGAGGGCTCGGAGCACAAGCATGGGCAGTCACACTCACTCACTGCATGATGAAATCTCAGAACCACGCCGCAAAGAGACGCCTCCGCGCGCGACACTTTCCAGCACCGGCTTGTCACGTTACGGATGACGGGATTGGAACGCAAAGGCGAGGGTGGAACGCAAAGCGCGCGTCGGCCATCTTGACGAAGGGAAGACTTGCCAGACCTTGCCAGTCATATCTTTAACATTATATATATATATATTTGCATGATATCCATAACGGACATTGATAGCTGAGATTCTGTTTAGCCGCTTATTGTTTACCATAAAAATAAATTTCCCCTTTATTGCTTTCATCTATTAAAGGAACAGTAACTTCAAAAAATAAAAGTGTTTTAAATTAATAAAAATATAATGCAGTGTTGCCCTGCCCTATAGTTTATATAAACAAGCTGCTGTGTAGCCATGGGGGCAGCCATTCAAGCACAGGATACACAGTAGATAACAGATAAGTACTACTATAGTTTATATAAACAAGCTGCTGTGTAGCCATGGGGGCAGCCATTCAAGCACAGGATACACAGTAGATAACAGATAAGTACTACTATAGTTTATATAAACAAGCTGCTGTGTAGCCATGGGGGCAGCCATTCAAGCACAGGATACACAGTAGATAACAGATAAGTACTACTATAGTTTATATAAACAAGCTGCTGTGTAGCCATGGGGGCAGCCATTCAAGCACAGGATACACAGTAGATAACAGATAAGTACTACTATAGTTTATATAAACAAGCTGCTGTGTAGCCACGGGGGCAGCCATTCAAGCACAGGATACACAGTAGATAACAGATAAGTACTACTGTAGTTTATATAAACAAGCTGCTGTGTAGCCATGGGGGCAGCCATTCAAGCACAGGATACACAGTAGATAACAGATAAGTACTACTATAGTTTATATAAACAAGCTGCTGTGTAGCCATGGGGGCAGACATTCAAGCACAGGATACACAGTAGATAACAGATAAGTACTACTATAGTTTATACAAACAAGCTGCTGTGTAGCCATGGGGGCAGCCATTCAAGCACAGGATACACAGTAGATAACAGATAAGTACTACTATAGTTTATATAAACAAGCTGCTGTGTAGCCATGGGGGCAGCCATTCAAGCACAGGATACACAGTAGATAACAGATAAGTACTACTATAGTTTATATAAACAAGCTGCTGTGTAGCCACGGGGGCAGCCATTCAAGCACAGGATACACAGTAGATAACAAATAAGTACAGCAGAATATCTGAATAAAGTACAGTATGTAAGAAATCACTTGTATTTAAGTGAATTTGATTAAATAGTTCAGGCAATATTTAGTTCAATCACCATGGCTCCCTTTCAGGAGCCTATATATAAATACTGTATATACTGTGTATATATATATATAAATATATATATATAGGCACTTCCTTTGCAGTCTTACATCATCAGCAGACGAGACAGGGGTCCTGGATGCTTCAGGGAATACACGTTGTTTGTGTTTGTGAAATAGTGAGGATGAGAAAGATCCTCAGTAAAAGTGCGAATTTCCTTCCTGAAATGTACCTGTATGTGCTGTGGAACTTGATATCGTGGGCATTTACCTTGTCTCCCTGTACGGTCATTTAGATTGTAAGCCTCATGGGATTATAAACCTAAATTCAAATAACATATCTTTATAGGACTAAAAATGTAAAAATGTTAATTGCCCTTTTAAGGAGAACTAAAGCTTAATTAAAGAAATGAGCTAGAAATGTTGTACATGATGTTTTGTGCTTCTGTACCAGCCCAAGGCAACCACAGCCCTTTAGCAGTAAAGATCTGTGTCTCCAAAGATGCCCCAGTAGCTCCCCATCTTCTTTTCTGCTGATTCACTGCACATGCTCTGTGCTGCTGTCACTTACTGAGCTTAGGGAGCCACTCACAATATACAGTACACATAGAATAGAAATGTCACAATATAAGGTTGATTAGTAATTAATACACATAATTACTACATGGCAGCACAGAAACCAGTGCAATTAGCATCAGAATTGAATAATCAGCAAACCTGTAGCATCAGCTTATATTACAGCCAGGGAAGCTCATTTTCTGCTGGATAATTAGTGACGAGCCCTAAGCTTAGCTTCTCAACAGCCAATCAGAGCCCACTGAGCATGTGAGTGTCACAGACACTTTCCAAGATGGTGACCCCCTGTGACAAGTTTGAAGTCCTGGATCATTGCTGCTATTGACAAGCTCAAACTTTAGCCTCGTGCAATAAGTTCACTATGTAAAATATGGCATTTTTAGCCACTTTCATTTTTAGTGTTTAGTTCTCCTTTAAGCTGTGAGTCTTAGTTCTCCCAAGAGACCTGGTTATCATAAATACTTACACTTGTTTATCTCCTTATGTTGTTACAAAAGTATCAAAGTGCAGCTGCTGAGATGTCTACTAAAAATCCTCTTTGTTTAATTAAGTTTCAGAAACTTTGTATCTTTCTCTGGCGTCAGAGCAGGAGATCAAAGAGAAAGTCAGGACATTTCAGTAAGAAACCCGGGACTGTGGGTTGAGCTGTCAAAATCAGGACTGTCCCACAGAAAACAGGACAGTTGGGAGGTATGTTATCAGCAGGAGAGATGAATGATAACGGCTTTCTCACCAATGGACACAGCACATTAAGACCAAATATTACTCATTGCTATATACTGAGATGTCCAGCAGGTGGCAGTGTGTGTCTTCTCACTTCTTTATAATCTACTTTACATTTTTGTCATTCCTCCCTTTCGCTGGGCCCCAGCAGCAGGCATGTCTTTCTAAGCAAGGCTGCCCAAATATTCCGCTGTACAGAGAAGGCTCTGTTTAATCACTGCTTCAAGGGAGAATAAATAATGTATTTGTGTGTCTGCTTTAATGGTTGTCTCTAGTGTTGGTGGGCCCAGGGCATAGCAGACTTCCTCAGGTCCTATTATTTATAGAAATTCTTGTCATTTTAAGACTACAGGACCCTAAAAACGCTTTACAGACTTTGCTGTTGACGGGAACTGGGTACATGCGAACAGACGAGGGGCTACAGGTTGGGTAACACTGATATAACTCCAGTGTAATAAAGTGAAGTATAAAGAGTTTGCACAGGGTCCAGTAACCCATAGCAACAAATCAACAGGTAGTGATTACTGGTTGGCTCTTTGAAAGCAAATATCTGATTTGTTGCTACAGGATAATCAAATTTGTGTAAACTTAGCAACATATATTACATTATAGTCTATGGCATCTCCCTACTATACCTGCTATCCCACAGTCACACTCCCTTCCCAGAGACTATTATCCACTGTTACTATAGACACCATCTCTCCCTACTATACCTGCTATCCCACAGTCACATTCCCTTCCCAGAGACTATTATCCACTGTTACTATAGGCACCATCTCTCCCTACTATACCTGCTATCCCACAGTCACACTCCCTTCCCAGAGACTATTATCCACTGTTACTATAGACACCATCTCTCCCTACTATACCTGCTATCCCATAGTCACACTCCCTTCCCAGAGACTATTATCCACTGTTACTATAGGTACCATCTCTCCCTACTATACCTGCTATCCCACAGTCACACTCCCTTCCCAGAGACTATTATCCACTGTTACTATAGGTACCATCTCTCCCTACTATACCTGCTATCCCACAGTCACACTCCCTTCCCAGAGACTATTATCCACTGTTACTATAGGCACCATCTCTCCCTACTATACCTGTTATCCCACAGTCACACTCCCTTCCCAGAGACTATTATCCACTGTTACTATAGGTACCATCTCTCCCTACTATACCTGCTATCCCACAGTCACACTCCCTTCCCAGAGACTATTATCCACTGTTACTATAGACACCATCTCTCCCTACTATACCTGCTATCCCACAGTCACACTCCCTTCCCAGAGACTATTATCCACTGTTACTATAGACACCATCTCTCCCTACTATACCTGCTATCTCACAGTCACACTCCCTTCCCAGAGACTATTATCCACTGTTACTATAGACACCATCTCTCCCTACTATACCTGCTATCCCACAGTCACACTCCCTTCCCAGAGACTATTATCCACTGTTACTATAGACACCATCTCTCCCTACTATACCTGCTATCCCACAGTCACACTCCCTTCCCAGAGACTATTATCCACTGTTACTATAGGCACCATCTCTCCCTACTATACCTGCTATCCCACAGTCACACTCCCTTCCCAGAGACTATTATCCCACTGTTACTATAGGCACCATCTCTCCCTACTATACCTGCTATCCCACAGTCACACTCCCTTCCCAGAGACTATTATCCACTGTTACTATAGGCACCATCTCTCTGACATTTTTGGTGCATGGTGGAGCTTTCTCACACTTCTCTTACATGCAACTGATACACTTCAGGGTCAGGGCATTTTACATTTCTTGGACCCCAAACACATCTTAGTTCTTTCGGTCGGAAAATGAATATAAATAGTTTGTGGCTTATACAGTGTGCAATACTTGCTGTGCTGCAAGGGGTTGAGCCACATGATATAAATATGCCGGTGCTGCAGTGAATAGCCGTTGGCTAAGGCAGCGCACGTAGGATGGCAGCTCAGCGGAAATACTGCGAGATGCTTGTGGCTCTTGTTACACTTGGAAGGGATTCAAAATCTCTCTTGTACTTGTTGGCATTTAATTCAATAGGTCCGAGCAATATCTCTCAGTTTAGTTCATTACAGTGGACTCTTCACAAATAAGTGGGCTTCTGTGAGAGAACTCATGTAGGACCACCTTCCAATTCAATCTAGATGGGTTCTGGTCTCTGATGTAGACTTTGTTCATTGTGTATGAATTCTGTGTGTTTAAACCCCCTCTCTCTTTCCTTCTTGTCTAAGGATTTTCTAGTCAAGTTGACTGGGGGGGGATCAAAGGAGATAAGATCAGAAACACAGGGTAGAAATTCATGGAATGTGATTCTGGCGGAACTGGTCCTGACATGCACTTCTTCTTCTTTCCGAAGCTCTTGATTCATGAAAATGGAGCTTGAAGAAAGTCACGTCAGCCAAAACTTAGGCACCCCGAATTGACTATTTACTTACCTGACACCCCAGGCCAGTGTTCCTGCACAGGGTTATTCTAGTGATCATGACGGAGCCTCTGCTTCTTCTCGCAGCTGCACATGCCCCGAAAAGAGCGAAAAAACCGACTATTTCATTCTACTGCGCATGCTCTTCCCCGGGAAATTTGAAAAGAGAAGAAAAGTGAAAAAGAGAATCTTCGGTGGTGCTCGCTGGGAAAAACCCTGGGCCAATGCAGGTTTCTGCTGATAGAAGCACCAACCCTAGGGTGTCAGGTAAGTAAATACAATCACTTGGGGGTGCATAACTTTTGGCACCCCCAAGTGTAAATGACGTTCCTTCTACTTTAGATTATATCACACAGGGAGAGATACAGCGGTTATGTGTAGCTGCCCTATAAATGGCTTCAGACAGTTCTGCTGATCACAATTTACATGACTATTTTTTTTCTGGCTCCCAAGATACTAGCAGTTTTTACACTGACAATGAATTTGAAACAAATTTGCTGCAGGTAAAAAATGAAGTTATTGAGGAAAAGAAAGTCTTGCTCTGCTTAGAACTGACCACAGAAACGTCAGGTGCCTCCATTCTGCTCACTAACTTCATTCTCTGGGGTCAGAAGGGGGTCCCTTGAGGTCAGAGTCCCGGTGCGACCCAGTCCAACGCTGGAACAGCCTGTTTATAACTTAAAGAAACAGCCGCTTGTATTATTACAGATTCTGTTTATTGAAAACGCCAAACCAAAACTTTGTAGACTCACAAATCAAGCAGCACTTGAATCCTTGAACTTTTTTCCAGTTTCCCCAAACAACAGTACATGTGAGTACATAGCATTAGAGGAACTGTCTACTATGTCAGTATTACCCTACACAGAGCTGATTCATCCAGCCCAGCTGCCAGACTTCATGCAATTTATCCCAAAGTCTAGGAAAAAGCATAAACATATGACTTACGGGAATAGCTCAGAGAAAGGCAACACACAAGCCTGGCCCCAGCCCATAAGCCAAATGAGTATCCACAAAAATTAGAAACCTTTCTAAGATCTTTACTAAGCAGAAGAACATCAGAGCAGCCTCTTTCTTTCTCCTGACAACTTCTTCCTTGTCTACTTGGTGGTCAGAATGGTTGGACATTTCTTCAGAACATAACTCATTCCTTCCATGTGGCTATTGTAAATAAGTCAAATTAAGAGCTTTTGTTTTAGGTTTATCTGTCCAAAATTAAATGTTTTTGAAGTCAAGTCAAGAGGGCCAAAAAAACTCACCATTTTATTCTTGCAATAAGATCCTCTCCAATTTCAACCATGGATTTGGAATCTTGGTGTCACGGTCGGCACCCTAAACCAGAACTAATGCCAAGCTCCCTGGTCTTGGCTCGGCTTCACCAGTAGTGTGACCGCCTTTGGCTTCGGGAGGAGCCCTCAGCGTACTCAGATGCCACCTGGACTTTTCGAGAGGAGCAAGGCGAGGAGTTCTGGCAAGCAAAGGGGCACGACTGTAGTTATACAAAGTCTTTGGACAGAAGATCGCAGTACAAGGCGTTAGGCAAAGGAGTAGTCAGAACAGGCCGGGTCGAGGCAGGCAGAGAGTAAACGTTATCAGGCAGGCAAGGGTCAAACCAGGAAGTCAATCAGAGGGTAAATCAGAGGGTAAATAGCCAGGCAGGGGTCAAAAAAAGGAATCAAACAGGTCTCAGAATTAACAAGCTCAAAAGCACCAGGAACTAATCCTATCACGGGCAATGGTAACCTGTGGGAATGCCCTTTAAATACTATTTGAATTTGGCCCCTCGTATGACGTCAGCGCGCCTGCGCCTTTAAATTGGAGTGCGCATGCGCGCGCGCTAGGAAGCCGGCACCGGAGCAGCGCGGCGTGACGGGCGTCCCCGTCGAGGGGGCGGCAGGCGTCCCTGCCGTCCCCCCACACCATGCCCAAGTAATTTTATTACACTTGGGGCAATTCAATAATGGTTCTAAGACCATTAATATTGTTATGCAATATTAACCAAAGAGGAGATGACCCAGACATTTCCATTTCTATCTGATGATCACATGCTCCTCATTCAAATCACCCAAGGGCCATTTTGCTACAAAAGTTATACAAAACCTATCTCAGATAGATAAAAATAATCCAATAAATACATTATGGCCCAAAAGTAATACGGATAAAACCACATCTCAAATATATCGCATAATTAGCACTACAGATACCTTTTTAATCAAATGGACCTCGGCAATCCCATCGATAGATGCTTCCAAAATACTTCAATATCATACAAAAACTATGAGAACTTTATCTGCCAGCAAATACCAAGAGATGTCATTACAAATCCTACACAATACCTATGTAACACCATTAAGGAGACATCATATGGGTACCTTAAAGGGATTCTGTCATCAGAAAACATGTTTTTTTCAAAATGAATCAGTTAATAGTGCTGCTCCAGCAGAATTCTGCTCTGAAATCCATTTCTCAAAAGAGCAAACAGATTTTTTTATATTCAATCTTGAAATCTGACATGGGCCTAGACATATTGTCAATTTCCCAGCTGCCCCTGGTCATGTGACTTGTGCCTGCACTTTAGGAGAGAAATGCTTTCTGGCAGGCTGCTGTTTTTCCTTCTCAATGTAACTGAATGTGTCTCAGTGGGACATGGGATTTTACTATTGAGTGTTGTTCTTAGATCTACCAGGCAGCTGTTATCTTGTGTTAGGGAGCTGTTATCTGGTTACCTTCCCATTGTTCTTTTGTTTGGCTGTTGGGGGGGAGGGGGTGATATCACTCTAAGGGCTATTCCACACGGGGAGATAGCCACGCGTTTGCGGTCGCGGCGACAAAGCGCCGCGACAGTCGCCGCGACCGGCGCAGGCGACAGTTTTGTATGGGCGCCTATGTAAAAACGCCTGTGCTAACCACACGAGGCGATGCGCTTTTCAACAGTCGCCTGAAAAAGCCTGGCGAGGCATTTTCAGGCGACTGTTGAAAAGCGCATCGCCTCATGTGGTTAGCACAGGCGTTTTTACATAGGCGCCCATACAAAACTGTCGCCTGCGCCGGTCGCGGCGCTTTGACGCCGCGACCGCAAACGCGTGGCTATCTCCCCGTGTGGACTAGCCCTTACTTGCAGTTCAGCAGTAAAGAGTGACTGAAGTTTATCAGAGCATAAGTCACATGACCAGGGGCAGCTGGGAAATTGACAAAATGTCTAGCCACATGTCAGATTTCAAAATTGAATATAAAAAAATCTGTTTGCTCTTTTGAGAAATGGATTTCAGCCCAGAATTCTGCTGGAGCAGCACTATTAACTGATTCATTTTGAAAAAATTTTTTTTCCCATGACAGTATCCCTTTAAGTTCAAATAAGTGTTTGAGATGTCATCAACATCAGGCTGCCATCATACATTGTCTCTGGCTTTGTCGTTGTATCCAACTATTTTAGGGAGTGGTTCAGGAATACTGGAAATCTCTAACACAACAAACAAATTCCTTTATTTTAACATGGAAATTTTTGGAATACCAACCCCACAACTAACTTTAACACACTCTGACGCTCTGAAAGACAATTAGCAGAAAGATTAATGGCAGCGTCCAGGAAAACTATCGGTATCTTCACCTCCACTATCGTTAGTTAAACAAAAACTCCATCATATATTCCATATGGATTGGTTGGAATCCACCACAAATAAAGAACTACATACGGAAACGTTTTTTAATATATATATATAATATATATATATATATATATATATATATATATATATATATATATATATATACTTATATAGTTCACTCCCTACACA
This sequence comes from Xenopus petersii, assembly GCA_038501925.1. Lineage (NCBI taxonomy): Eukaryota > Metazoa > Chordata > Amphibia > Anura > Pipidae > Xenopus > Xenopus petersii. Next base: position 7,722,873 of record CM076683.1, read on the forward strand.
TACTAAATGTATCACAATTTACGCATTTAGACATACTTTATTATTAAATTTTATTACCGTATATACTCGAGTATAAGCCGTCCTGAGTATAAGCCGAGGTACTTAATTTTACCTCCAAAAACTGGGAAAGCTTATTGACTCGAGTATAAGCCTAGGGTGAGAAATGCAGCAGCTTCTGGTAAGTTTCAATCAAAAAAATGAGGGTTTCTGCTCCCATTGGAGGTGCCAGCGTCTCGTTTTTAGATGCCGGTGACCATTCTTGGACGCCGGCGAATATTCTTGGAGACTATTCTTGGACGCCGGCAACTAATCTTAGGCGCCGGCGACTATTCTTAGACGCCGGTGACCATTTTTGCGATTGACCAGAGTATAAGCGAGGTAGAGTTTTTCAGCATATTTTGGGGGCTGAAAAACTCGGCTTATATTCGAGTATATACGGTACTCAACAACACCATATTACAAGAAACGGATCAATATATTCAAAATCGAAGTCGTCCAGCAGGAGCAGAATTCACAATCAACCCCCAGGAGTCACCAAATAAATTGGAAGCTGCATACAAATTGCTAAGTATTAATAAACAATGGATAAGGAAGTATTGTCTTTGAAGGTAATGCTCTCATGTGATAATTAATCTGAAAGTGTGGTTTGAATTATTTCTACATGGAATGTACAATTTTATGTTTATCTTTTACCTCCAAACCTCCTTTTGTTTGTTTACTTTATTTTATAATGTTGTAAAAACTAAATAAAAACATATTTGAAAAAAAAAAATATTGTTGTGCAGTGTAACTTCCCATAACCTAAATCAACTCATTTAAAATGTTGGGCTCTCTGTCCACTTCTCTGAGAGAAAAGGACCATCAAAGCTATGGGGCCCATTTACTTAGCTCGAGTGAAGGAATAGAATAAACAAAACTTCGAATTTCGAATGTTTTTTTGGGCTACTTCGACCATCGAATGGGCTACTTCGACCTACAACTTCGAATTGAACGTTTCGAACTAAAAATCACTCGACTATTCGACCATTCGATAGTCGAAGTACTGTCACTTTAAAAAAAACTTCGACCCCCTAGTTCGCCACCTAAAACCTACCGAAGTCAATGTTAGCCTATGGGGAAGGTCCCCATAGGCTCTGCAATCTTTTTTTGGTCGAAGAAAAATCATTCGATCTATGGATTAAAATCCTTCGGATCGAACGATTCGAAGGATTTAATCGTTTTTGTTCGATCATTAGGTTGAACGAATTGCGGTAAATCCTTCGACTTCAATATTCGAAGTCGAAGGATTCAACTTCGACAGTCGAATATCGAGGGTTAATTAACCCTCGATATTCGACAATAAGTAAATTTGCCCCTATGTATAGAACGAATAAGCTGAGCCGGGGTATTACTGAAATGAAGATAATTTGACCATCAGTCTTGGTCTTTGACCAATTATTTAAGAGTGCAATTACAGGGATAACGAGGAGTCTAGTGTAATCAAATATTGACATTATTATTATTATTAAGTTAGGTTTCTGATTGGGGAGATGGGCCCTTAAGGTTGGTGAATCCTGGATCCTCTAGTCCTGGGGTCCCCAACTTTTTTATTACCCATGAGCCACATTAACATGTATAAACAGTTGGGGAGCAACACAAGCCGGAAAAAAGTTCCTGGGGTGCCAAATAAGGGCTATGGTTGGGTATGTGGTAGCCCTACATCAATTGTCAGCCTACAGGAGGCTCTGTTTGGCCATAAACCTGGTTTATTTGCAACAAAGCTTGCTTTGAGGCCATTGGAAGCAACATCCAAGGGGTTTGCGAGCAACATGCTGCTTACGAGCCACTGGTTGGAGATCACTGGTCTAGTCCAACACTACATGCAGTTGTGTCCATGTGCATTGGGATGGCTCTCGGCATTACTTTAGCATTTGATCATGTTTCTTTGGTGAGTTGCACCTATTGATGCAGAGGGAACCATGGAATTACCTCCAGCTCGAAGCTCCAGAGTTTTCCACATGCCTTTGATTCAACAGAGGAGACAGGAGGCAGGTGCAATTGGTCTGAGGGCCCATTATAAAGTTTGCAGCTGTGTTCATAAATGAGCCTTTATATCTTTCATAATTGTAACTTTGATACCTTCAGGGTAGAAAAATAGCGAAGGAATTTCAAATCGTGTGTGTTTATTTTTGCAATAACGGCAGTCGTAAGGAAAGGGCTTGGCCTGCACCCCATGATACCACACCAAGCGCACATGCTGGTTAAATAAGCACTTCATGTTAATGATCTTTTCTATTCTTTGGAACTCCTCATCAAAAATATATAGAAAAGGTCATACTTAATTGATAACTTAAGCTGAGGTTAAAACATCTGCACCCCCTGCTTTCTTAAGATCTTAACTTATATCCTTATTAATTGACTGTAGGGGGTACATCATCCCCTAAAATACGAGTGATACTCAGAGTTCCCTGTATAACTCAGCCTGCAGCCTTGTGTCTTTATAGTCACAGAACAACCACTCAGTGACTTCTAATATCCTTATCATTTACAGTAGGGGGTACATTATCCCTTATAATACATGAGTGATACTCAGAGTTCCCTGTATAACTCAGCCTGCAGCCTTGTGCCTTTATATGGTCACATAACAACCCCTCAGTATCTTCTAATATCCTTATCATTTACAGTAGGGGGTACATTATCCCTTATAATACATGAGTGATACTCAGAGTTCCCTGTATAACTCAGCCTGCAGCCTTGTGCCTTTATATGGTCACGGAACAACCCCTCAGTAACTTCTAATATCCTTATCATTTACAGTAGGGGGTACATTTTCCCTTATAATACATGAGTGATACTCAGAGTTCCCTGTATAACTCAGCCTGCAGCCTTGTGCCTTTATATGGTCACAGAACAACCCCTCAGTAACTTCTAATATCCTTATCATTTACAGTAGGGGGTACATTTTCCCTTATAATACATGAGTGATACTCAGAACTCCCTGTATAATTCAGCCTGCAGCCTTGTGCCTTTATATGGTCACAGAACAACCCCTCAGTGACTTCTAATATCCTTATCATTTACAGTAGGGGATACCTTATCCCTTATAATATATGAGTGATACTCAGAGTTCCCTGTATAACTCAGCCTGCAGCCTTGTGCCTTTATATGGTCACAGAACGCCTCATTGACTTCTAATATCCTTATCATTTACAGTAGGGGGTACATTATCCCTTATAATACATGATTGATACTCAGAGTTCCCTGTATAACTCAGCCTGCAGCCTTGTGTCTTTATATGGTCACATAACAACCCCTCAGTAACTTCTAATATCCTTATCATTTACAGTAGGGGGTACATTATCCCTTATAATACATGAGTTATACTCAGAGTTGCCTGTATAACTCAGCCTGCAGCCTTGTGCCTTTATATGGTCACAGAACAACCCCTCAGTGACTTCTAATATCCTTATCATTTACAGTAGGGGGTAGATTATCCCTCATAATACACGAGTAATACTGGGTGCGTTATACCCACAGTTATTTCTATATTGCTTGAACCAGCAGTAGTGTCACTGAATCTAATTATAATCATGCAATTTACAACTTTAATAGTTCTAGGCCACTCTCTTATTTCGCTGAATGTGCTACAGGACATCCATGATTCATAATCCAGTTTAAATTAATACACACAAGTCATATTATGAACGCTAATGGCAAAACACAATGACTTGCTGCCATATAATAGGATTGTTACATTTAAGCTTGGAGTCAGACAAATGGCATGCTTCTAATAAGCACTTGTCAGCTTTTATTTTATCCCTAGGGTGCAGTACACAGCAATTAAAGGAAAACTTGAGAAATGAGTACAAACAAGCCTCCTGTCCTGGAGAGATGGTGGATAATTGATTTCTGCCCACTCCAAAGTCTCAGCCCCTGCTCTGCTTTATTTATAAGCACATCCCCAATGTTAACAACTAAATCCCATGTACAGAGCAAAGCGGGCAGGTTCCGGCCCAGACCCACAGGGGCACTTCACTAAGCTCCTCCACTGAGAGCAGCTTTAATGGGTCAGTCATTGTTATGATTGGGGTCATTGTGAAAGATACAAATTACATTATTATGGATTGCTTATGCAAATGGTACCAGAACTTGAATTCACATATAAAGCAGGCCCGGATTTACATAGCGGATGCCCCTAGGCCCGCTGCTGTTCGTCGCCCCATTCCCCTCCCCTTGTTGCGCACATTGTTTCATGGAGCCACACTATCAACCTGCATCTTACATAAAGGTACGTAAACAATGGTGGGGATTAGTTATAGCCTGTGAATCAATCAGTTCCTCATTTGCTCTCTTCGCCTTTCTTATTGCTGCATTACAACCCTTGTTTAAGTATTTATATTCTTTAAAAGCAGCTTCTGTCCCCTCAGATTTTCTATTTTAGGAACGTGGAGCTTGTAGTTCTCTGTTAAATGTTTGCCCGTCTATCTGCTACATGGAAAGTATCAAAATATGGGGTATAGTCTGGACGGATTTAGCAGGCATATCTGGACTATATATGGTGTGTTGTACTGCAACAATAGGGTCACAGGGTCCTGGGGCATCAAGTTGGCCTGGAGAAGAGGCGCTTAAGGGGTGATATGATAACTATGTATAAATTTATAAGGGGATCATATAATAATCTCTCTAATGCTTTATTTACCAGTAGGTCTTTCCAGCTGACACAAGGTCACCCATTCCGATTAGAAGAAAAGAGGTTCAGTCTAAATATTCGGAAGAGGTTTGTTCTGTGACCATATAAAGGCACAAGGCTGCAGGCTGAGTTATACAGGGAACTCTGAGTATCACTCATGTATTATAAGGGATAATGTACCCCCTACTGTAAATGATAAGGATATTAGAAGTCACTGAGGGGTTGTTCTGTGACCATATAAAGGTACAAGGCTGCAGGCTGAGTTATACAGGGAACTCTGAGTATCACTCATGTATTATAAGGGATAATGTACCCCCTACTGTAAATGATAAGGATATTAGAAGTCACTGAGGGGTTGTTCTGTGACCATATAAAGGCACAAGGCTGCAGGCTGAGTTATACAGGGAACTCTGAGTATCACTCATGTATTATAAGGGATAATGTACCCCTACTGTAAATGATAAGGATATTAGAAGTCACTGAGGGGTTGTTCTGTGACCATATAAAGGTACAAGGCTGCAGGCTGAATTATATAGGGAACTCTGATTACAACGCCTAAATATTGTGAAGGGGTTTGTTACAGTGAGAGCTGTGAAGATGTGGAATTGTCTCCCTGAATCAGTGGTACAGGCTGATACATTAGATAGGTACAAGGAAGGGTCGGATGCTTTATTCACCAGTAGCTCCTCCCAGCAGACAGGAGGGAGCCAATGAGATTAGAGGAGGGAAAGGGGTGTTACAGGGAGAGCTGGGAAGTGAATCAGTGGTACAGGCTGATACATTAGATAGGTATAAGAAGGGGTTGGATGGTGTTTAGCAAGTGAGGGAATACAGGGATATGGGAGATAGCTCATTGTACAAGTTGATCCAGGGACTGGTCCAATTGCATCTTGGAGTCAGGAAGGAATTCTTTCCCCTCTGAAGCAAATTGGAGAGGCTTCAGGTGGGGTTTTTTTTGCCTTCCTCTGGATCAACTAGCAGTTAGGCAGGTTATATATAGACTTAAAAGGTTGAACTTGATGGACGTGTGTCTTTTTCCAACCTAACTTACTATGTAACTTATAATGTAACTACTGTATCTGTTGGCTAATTATTGTACAAGTGGGCCAGTTGCTCCTGTTCCCAGAATACCCAGTGCAGTTGAGGGGCACAGAGAAGAGAGAAACATGACAGTTACACGCTGCAGACACTATGGTGGTGCGGCAGAGGCTCCATTTAGAAGAAACTCTGTTATTACTCCCTCAGAGCTTCACTAATATTTGCAGAACTGGCAATGAAAAGCCGACGTGAGCTCTCCCAGCCCGGCCAGCCTGTTACATAGGATTCATTGCTAGATCTCTCTCTCTCTTTGTTTATGGATAACCAGGGACTTTACTGTCAGATACGCGGTTCTTCCTCTGCCATATACAGTAAATTGCCATGAAACTATTATTGCATTGCATATAATTCCCTCTCCTTATAGGATTGTAATCCACTTTTTACCTCCCAGAGTCTTCACGTAGGCTAAAACCGCGTTCCCTCGTCAGATTGTATAACTCTAAAATATTTCCTTTTTCTCTGTAATAATAAAACAGTCGCTTGTACTTGATCCCAACTAAGATATAATTAATTCTTATTGATGGCAAAACCAGCCTATTGGGCTTATTTAATGTTTACATGATTTTCTAGTAGACTTCAGGTATGAAGATCCCAATTACAGAAAGATCCATTATCTGGAACCCCATGTCCAGAGCATTCTGGATAACAGGTCCAATACCTGTACTAGTCAACTTAAATAATACATACACAGAGCCCCTTCCATTTCCTCCTAAAAACCAATACAGATATAGGACCGGTTATGCTCCGAATTATGGAAAGACCGTCTCCCATGGACTCCATTATAATCAAATAATCCATATTTTAAAAAGGATTTCCTTGTCTGTGTAATAATAAAACAGTAGCTTGTACGTGAACCCAACTAAGATATAATTAATCCTTATTGGAAGCAGAACCAGCACATTGGGTTTATTTAATGTTTACAGGTTTTTCTTGTAGAGTTATGGTATGAAGATCCAAATTATGGAAAGATCCATTATCCAGAAAACCCCAGGTCCCAAGCATTCCAGATAACAGATCCCATTACTGTACAGTCAAACACCCACAGTGCTGTAAGATATTATATAAAAAGCCCTTTCTGAAGCCAGGCCTATATATTCAGTCTATATCAGTACCATGGACAGAGAGGAGAGACACGTGGGGCTTATTGTTTCCAACTGCTCAGCTCCAGGGGACTCAGTATTATGTCCCTTTTATTTCTGAGAACGTGACATCAAGGCCTTGGGATGCTCAAATGTTTTTTGGGTGAATGTTAAGGGGTCAACTTTTATTATGGTCTGTCTCAGTGTATTTAACAGTAAATCAAGTGCATGTCCATCACAGGAGATGGGATATAGTCTACTGCCAAGTCTATTAAATTTTAATATTAATAACAAAAATACAGATCTACCTGAAATCAGAATATTATGTTACATTATGGGGCCCCTTGTATTCTAACCTTCTTCTTCATTGTTCCAGCCAGTGCGTCAGTATTTCCAACCTTGGGTTCCAATATGTAAATGGAGTAGCTGCTAAATCCCCTACAGCCTTGGCAGTTAGGAAAGTAGCAATTAAATATGTCAACACGTTACCTCTATCCGGGATGGGTAATCTCTGACCTCGGCTCATTGCCGCAAGCATGACGTCAGTCGGATCTCCAGTGTCACAGACTGGTGAGGGTCGGACCCCTCCACAAGTTGATAACCTTAATAGAGCTTGGAAGAACAGATACATGTATGATGTGCTCAGTAGTAGTGGAACAGTTCCTTCAGTGTTGGGGTGCACCATAGGAATTGTAAATTAAATAGATACAGAAGACCCCACTGATAATTAGAAGACCTCTCCTTAAAGGATAAGTCAACCTTAAAAATAAGTGAATGTACAATTAATGAGGGGCTATCCTAAGCACTTTTGCAATGTACATTCATTATTTATTTATTTTAATTCCAAGATATTAAAGGATACATGTACTGTTAATATGAATGAATTTTGTTACAACAGCGCCACCTGCTGGTCATTTTCTGACCAGTCTGACCAGCAAGTAATCAAGGAAGAAGTTGTCAGGAGAAAGAAAGAGGCTGCTCTGATGTTCTTCTGCTTAGGAAAGATTTGAGAAAGGTTTCTACTTTTTTTCCTAAGCAGAAGAACATCAGAGCAGCCTCTTTCTTTCTATAATTCAGTTGGACTGAAGATAAAAGTTCATCAATATCAACCCCTGCAAACAAAGCCCATTGCCACTATATACACATACCTATACAGACCTATCTATATACAGGGCTGCTCCTGCCATGAGGCAACGAGCAGCCAGTTGGGGCGGCAAATAGCCGACTCTTCCAACTTTAAGAACCGAATTTCCTTTGCCACCCCCTTTTGACCCACTCTGACGCCGGAAGAGGGGAATGGCATAGAGCCCTGTCTATACACACACATATACTGCATTAACTACATATACAGGTATGGGACCTGTTATCCAGAATACTTGAGTTCTGAGGTTTTCCAAATAATAGAGATCTGGATCTTCATACTATTAGTCTAATAAAAATCATGTAAATATTAAATAAACCCATTAGGATTGTTTTGCTTCCAATAAGGATTAATTATATATTAACTGGATCAAGTAGAAGCTACTGTTTTATTATTACAAAGAAAAAAAAGGAAATGATTTTCCAAATTTTGTATTATTTACTGATAATGGAGTGTATGAGAGACGTCCTTCCCATATTTCGGAGCTTTGTGGATAACGGGTTTCAGGGTAACAGATCCCACACCTGTACCTGAATGTAAAAAGGCATGTAACATACCACATGCTGTAATAAAGTGTATAATGTTGTGTTTTCAAGATATTTTGCAGGTCTTTTAGTATTTTGCCATTTTGTCGATCACAAATCATTGGCTCTGGTTAATAAACACTTCAAATAAATGGGCTCCTGACCTCCAAGAGAAAACCCGAGTCATTTGCTTTTTGTATTACGCAAGATAGCCATGCCAAGCCTCAAACACAAGACTCATATATAGTCTCTCAAGCAGAAAGTATTTATGTTCATTGGCGTCTCCTGAATGCACCATATGGGACAAATCCACCCATGAGCCCATGCAACCAACTGATTTGCTCAAGTCTCTGGATTGTTTTATTGCCATGTAAAAGAAGTGGCTAATAATATACAGGAATATCAATTGTTATTGCCAAACCCTTAAAGAGATAATGCTCATGGGACTGTTGCGACCCATGATGCCGTGCAGTTGGTGTCCCAGCTTGATGCTCTTTATTGTTGGTGCATAATCAGGTGCACATGTACTGGAATAGAAAAAAACGGATATTCCATTTTGGGTGTGCACAGCAATTCTCACACCACTGCACAAATAATCTACACCTGTACACACTTGTGTAGTAATATGTAGAGCTATGTATATATGAATATATCTTTCCCAATATACAGTATGGTGCCTACCATTGATAACTCAAGTATTTACCAATGACAGCTGTACCATTAACTCTTAGTTCCTGCCTACTTCAAAGGATTGCAATTAATCCTTAGTTAGGTACGAGACATCCTGAGTTTTTTTTTTGACCAAAACTCTAGTTACTATCTGGAGAGGGTCTTTTACATGTCAAAGAGGAACTGATTGTACCATTATTATTGGTAAAAAGAACAACTAAATAAATTGGCTGGTTTTCCTGTTGTCAACCAATCAAAACCATTCCCTATTTTGGTCAATGGCATAGAAACAGTATAACAATGGAGCTGGTTTTTGGCTTATTAGGAGGGAAGCAGAGGAAGAGAAGGATTAGAAGAAGAAGACAGAGAGAGAGAAGGAAGGAAATATAACTTGTAGGCACATTTTGAAAAACCTCTGTATAACTTGCTGTCTCTTGGCTGGATAATCGGAATAAATCTTTCATCTCTGGGAACCTTGGTTACATACTTTTACGTGGCTGTGATAAATTGCGGACTCTACGTTTCATACACTATATGGTTACTCGGATATTACTTTTAGCACACAAGAACTTGCAAGGGGCTTTATTGAAGAGAAGGGCTTTAAATATAAAAGTGTGTTTTTGGATAAACCCCATTTATTATGCAGTTTTCCGTTTGTACTTTCATGATTAAATATACTTTCTCATGTGTCAACACCATTCCATTAGATGAGTATAGGGATGGCTCCTATAATACCATCCTGCCAAAAATGTCCATTACTGGTATTCACTACACTTGGTGGGGAACAGATACTTCACTGGAGGACAATTCATTTTAGGGTTAGTGAGGACATATATGTTTTATCTGTAACAACGAGGGGCACTTTATTCTCCTCCACTGCCACCGATTTTAGAGGGTATGAGAAATTGCCATCACTGGACCCATCACTCTTGTTTCAACACTGATCCATTTTCTTGGACCTTCTCAAGTCAAAGTCTGTCTTCTAGCCAACCAGTTGCCACCAAGGTGAACAAAGGTGAGTAGTCATCACTGTTATTAGACAACATCACTGGATTTCTTGGTGTTGTGCTCTGTTTTACTTGACTTATAGACTCAACATGGTCCCTTGACTTTGCTTATTCCATGTCCTTATTTTGTTTTCAGACTAGAATATTTGTCTGCTTCCTGACTTAAGGTGGCCATACATGGAGAGATCCGCTCGTTTGGCGATGTCGGCCAGATCTCGATCGGGGAAGCCCGTCGGGGGCCCACATACACAGGCCAATAAGCTGCCGACTCGGTCTGTCGACAGCTTTTATCGGCCTGTGTATGGCCACCTTTAGTCCTGTGCAATGTATCTAGCACAATACCTGCTCACCTCCTCCTAGTTCTCTTAGTCTGGGAATGTGACCCTCTCTGAAGTCTAACACTTGCAGTTACATGTTAGGGTGGTCCTGACCTGGACAAATCACACCGGTCAGGTTCCTAATACTTATATTGTCCTTTACACCAATACACCCAGAATTACTCCAAACTGAATTTAGTCTTATGTCACCCAGGAATGCCTGGGATATCCTGTTCGTATAAGTGTGTAAATTCCCTACATTCTAACTTATTTGGTCAGTTCCCCATATCCTGTGTCTTTTGTTGTTTTTCCAAATCTTCCTTGAGCTTCCATGTCAAGAGTAGAACTCATTAGTCTCCCTTGTTCATCTGGGCACTTTATTTTCAGCAGCAGAACAATCACATGAACATCTGGTTGTATATGAGTCATCCGATTTCCTTTCACTAAGCCTCGTAGCAAATCCTGGCTCTGTCCCTAACACTTCATACTACCAAAACTGGATTTTTAACCACCCATACCTCATGTCTTTACTGGACCTTTCCAGCTTTTTCCCTTGTCTGAATGCCGCTAACCCACCTGCTACAACTTTACCCCATTACAAGACACTCAGCACCACATCTAATTGCTAAAACCCACAAACTAATTTTCTTTTTTCAGATTACTCTCATATACTTGTTTCCCTTCCTAACTCAAACTACAGAATAAGAACTATCAGGCTAAGTCTAACTGACCCACAAACAGCACCAACAGTTGTATAAAATCACTTCTCTATTGAAATGATTACAAAGGATTTCTAAATAACCTTGAGTCTCAAATAGCCAAAATAGAACTATTTTAAGAATTCAACGCCCATCAAAAAGCTGACTAGCATGTCTAAATTTAAGCTGGCAAGGTTACTAGCAACATATCTGACATTACACTTCTTCTTAGTTGCAGCTTGAATGTATCACAAGCACCACGGATAAAGTTCCAATCACCATTGGTAATAGTTTGTTAAATTGCAATCTCAATATCAGACAGCAGATCAGGGATGATGATGGCTAATAAGATTCTTTGCTTTTGGCCCAGGGTTGAAGGGGTAATTACTGCTCTTCCACTGGGACCACAATAAGCAAAAAGTGTAAAAAAATTAGGTGATTAGGTTTTTTTCCTGTACTGGATAAGTAAAAGACTCAGGGGTCCAAAGCATAAAACAACAACTTAAGTTGAGGGACTGGTTGGAACAGTAGGATAAGCTGACCCTGAAACTGCTGGCTACCAGACTATGTTAAGATTCAATGGACTGGTCAGGCCAAGTCAAGCACCAGACCCACCATCTCAGCTTATAGGGTTGACCAAATGGAGCTCTTACCTTAAGATCTTGGGTCAACAAACTCCTCCATTTCTATGGAGACTTGGTGGTCTTTAGTTATTTTACTTGTTATCAAAATTACCTCTCTAAATATCATTCTGGCTTACTCTACAAATCGCATTTGGTTAACTGGCTAAATCAATTCATATTCAATTCATATTTTGGTTGAGCAGCAGGACAAACACACAAACATCTGGCTGAGTATGATTCATCCGGCTTCCTTCCATTCAGCCTCTACTAAATCCTGACACTTCATGCAACTAAAATTAGATTTTCAACCAACCATATCTAAACTCTGCAGCTTTTATTCTTGGCCGCCTCCAACTTTTTCCTTGTTGGAATGCCACTAAGCTATATGCTATAGGTTCAGCCCATTGCTAATTTATTGAGCCAGCTCGTTGGCTTCTCTTCTCAAATGAAGTTCCTACAATCACCTAATTTTTTTGCTGAAGTTAAAGAGCACATACTATTTTACCAAGCCCATTTTAAAGGAGAACTATGTTTTGTAAGTAAGGGATTTTGAATGATTAATATCTTGTGAGTTCTCCTAGAATTCAAGATCCGGCTGAAACCACAAACAGATCTGTAGAAGGTCATTGGCCAAATTGGCATTGCAGAGATCTTCACTTTAGCTTTTAGTCCACCAAGTAGTACCTACAGGTTGATTTTACACAGTGTATTCTCTATATTCCCTATGCAATATCTAAATATTTCCAAGACAGGCACAAAATTCACTTTGGCCAATCACATCTTAAATTCTGACCTCAAGTTAAGCTCCAATTAAACTTACATCATGTTGGATAGGAGGCTAGTGCAGGAACTCTTTCTGTCTCTTTACTTGGCTTTGGTTTATCCTTCTTCCACTTTTCCCAGAGTATAACATATGAGCAGTGCCTCCCTCCAGTGTGCATGGTCCTTGTCCACTAGTCCCCTGCAATACATATGTACCATGTTAAAGAATTAAAAAGGAGTTGGGCTGAAGTGAGAGGAACTTGAAAGTAAATGGGGATAGTACTTCAACCTTGGACATTCTGCCTTTGTTTTTGGTTTCTTCATTTTGTTTTTAATTGATTTTTTTTACTAGGTTGGAATTCATCTCTTGGTTGTCTCCTTGAAGCTCAGCTTAGTGTCTGTGTTGCATTCCTGTTCTGGTCCTGCCTGATTTGGTTCTTTCTTGATTCTGCCTGCCCTGACCTTAGCCTGATTACTAAAGTTGAGCTTGTGCTGCCTGCCCCTGACACAGACCTGTTTGGTTCTGAATTTGCTTCTCCCTTGGATTCATCGCTTTCAGCTAAAGTCTCTCTACTAGCTTCTTCATTTACTTCTCACTTCTCTAGCTCCTTAATAAACCTTTGGTTGAGTCTAGGGAGGCTATTGTGGGTCTGTCTCTACCATGGAACACTTGGGTAAGTCTGATATAAATTCAAACCTACTGGTGACTTTTGGAGACACTTAGCTCCTCACCAGAGCAAAGGGTACCTTACCAGCCTAGGGTTTCACTGCTCCATAAACATTTTGCCTTGCTAATGCCTACATTAACTCAGATCCCAGCTTGCTATGGATTGGTTGCCAGTGACAGGGACTGCAGGGGAATTGTTGAACAGAGAAAATGACAAAAGGTCAGTAACCATTAACTGTTATAGAGATTTTTTTTCTTTCAAATACTACAAAGTCAAATCATTTTGAATCCTGACATTTTACTCAGGAAAAAAAATAATACTAATAACATAGATTTACGCCCCATGTCCTGAAGGCAGCGAGGCACTTTCAGGAACAGATGCGTAGGGGAAGCTTGACCTTCAATCCAAAGAGGAAATTATCTGTCAGTTTTGTTTTGATTTTAATCATTGCTTGTGCCGCACACGGAGAAGAGAGGCGCTCTCCTGATGGGCCGCCCAAGCTAACGGAATGGGAAAAATACTGTGAGAGACAAAACACTTAGGTGGTTCTGCATCCAGCTGAGTCTATTAACACCGGGCAGCTTGTCATCTTTTCCACCATCGCTCTCTCATGTATTTCCCCAAAGCATTAGCTGTTTTTTTGGTCTTTAAATATAAAAATGTCAATTTTATGTAAAGCCAAGAAGCACAATTTCATGGAAATAACACATGTTTTTCTCTCCATTTTTCACCCCGATGACCATCGAAATGTTCTCGTTGAAGGGATATTGTTGCAGGGATTAAATGTTTTTCTTTATATCTGAAAGCAATGAATAATAACATGTAACATGGTGTCATTCTGGGACATTGAGGTTCTCATGACTCATAAAATTAGTTACAGTCCCTTTTTGGGGTAAATTTACAAATGTACCCACAAGTGGACTCAATGGAGAGGGCATATTGCCACAATTCATGGAGGTACAGGTATAGGATCCATTGTTGGAAAGCTGTTATGCAGAAATCTTTGAATTAGAGAAGGTGGTCTCCCATAGACTTCATTATAATCAAATAATTACAATTTTTACAAATAATTTCCATTTTCTCTGTAATAATAAAACAGTACCTTGTACTTGATCCAAAATAAGATATAATTCATTCTTACTAATAGCAAAATAACCTTGTATTGTTAAATTAATATTATATTAATATTAATAAAGTAGACTTAAGGTGTGGATATCCAAATTGTGGAAAGATCCCTTATCCAGAAAACATCAGGTCCCAAGCATTTTGGATAATAGGTCCCATACCTGTACTTGAATCAATAAGAACTCCTTCACTTTCACATATAGGGTTGAACCCAGTGGGCCCCCTGACCCCCACCTGCAATCGTGGGTGTATGAGCGAGGGGTGCGCCATTGGATAATTTGGAGGACCTCACAACTGTGTTGGGTGGCCCTGTGAGGTGTGGGGGCAGAGTCAGATTGGCCCACAGGGATACCAGGAAAACTCCTGGTGGCCCCAGGTCTCAGTGGTCCCTCATGCTGCTAAACATTTGGCCTATTTCATGGCCATTCCCTATTTCTATGAGACTAAATAGATGTAATAATAGATTATAGTATGCAAAGAAAAGAGACTAGGAGAATAGAGGTTGAGTGAGGAGAATAAGAGTAATAGTACTGAGAGTGGACCCCTGGTCTAAGGTTTTTGTGTAGACCGTTGGTGTCCCAGTCCAACACTGTGTGGTGGCCCCTGAGGTAGCAGTGTCAATGGGCCCAGGACCCCCAGTCCGACACTGTTCACATAGCTCAAAATATGACACATTTCCAAAGTGAGCCTCAGTGTGTAAAGTGCAAATTTCAGATGCAATCTCCATGTTAATGTTTCCCCACAGTGCAGTCTTTGTTCTTATAATTCCAGTTCATTCCATAACTGTCAGTGCTGCAGGATCCTGTGGGAACTTCGACTGGTTCTGGGGTATTATACATGGAATTGGTGCTACATTTATCCTTTCATGGGTTCTGGGGTATTATACATGGAATTGGCACTACATTTATAAATCCATGGGTTCTGGGGTATTATACATGGAATTGGCACTACATTTATGCATTCATGGGTTCTGGGGTATTATACATGGAATTGGCACTGGGGTATTATACATGGAAATGGCGCTACATTTATCCATTCATGGGTTCTGTGGTATTATACATATAATTGGCACTATATTTATACTTCTATTGGTTCTGGGGTATTATACATGGCATTGGCACTACATTTATCCATTCATGGGTTCTGGGGTATTATACATGGAATTGGCACTACATTTATCCATTCATGGGTTCTGGGGTATTATACATGGAATTGGTGCTACATTTATAAATCCACGGGTTCTGGCGTATTATATATGAAAATGGCGCTATATTTATCCATTCATGGGTTCTGAGGTATTATACATATAATTGGCACTATATTTATACTTCTATTGGTTCTGGGGTATAATACATGGAACTGGCGCTACATTTATCCTTTCATGGGTTCTGGGGTATTATACATGGAATTGGCACTATATGTATCCATTCGGCAGTTCTGGGGATTATATATGGAACTGGCTCTAAAAATACATTTTGTTATTATTATTTATCCTTCTGTGAGTTCTGGGGTATAACACATAGAATTGGCCCTAGCATACCATGATAGAATCTAAGTGAAAAATGTCTTTAATTTGTCTTAATAAACATAAAAACAACACTCTGGTCATGTTTAAAATACATTGTGAAATCTGAACCCAAAATGTGAGAGAAAATAATGCATCACATTAGAACCTGTGTGAAAAAGGGAGGGTTGAATTAAGTCACACATATCCCTTAAAATAGCTGCTGCTTTGGAAGAACATAACATACCTTATATTGTAGAAAGTCATAAACAATTCAATGGGACATAACAGGATTGATGGGTTCGGGTAAGATTGTGTCTTAAGAGCACAGTTGGCAAGAGCTGCCCTGAGGGAAATGAATATTAGATTTGATCAAGACAATTATGATGATAGATCAGCTTGATGGATTGATCAAGGGAAGGTTATAGCAACAGACTTTGGTACTTGTTGATTAATCCTCTGAATTTATTGTAGGACTGGGTCAAAGGATACCAGGTGATCTCCTGGTGGGCCTACATACTCTGTCCACAAGATGACCTACCTACCTTAGAACAGAGAATAACAGGTGGGAAAATGGAAGACCAAAGACGAGAGGAAGGGAGCAGTCTTCTTGCACTGGGGGGGCACTGAAACAGAGCTCAGAGACCAATTGCAATTCTACAAACATGCTAAAAAAGCACATTATATTCACTAGGCAGTTGGCTAAGACTTCAGCAGTGAGGACCCACCAGTGCAGCCATCTGGCTGATGGTCAGGAAGCAGAATAAATCTTGTTTTTTCTGTGCCAGAAATACGTTTTGCTGCATTTCAAAGGGCCACTGCACCATCATTTTTTATTTTCCCTGTTGAGTTGCTGAATCAAGTTATGTAGAGCTAAGTACAGGTATGGATCCGTTATCCGGAAACCCGCTATCTAGAAAGCTCCAAATTAGAGAAATACAGTCTCTTATAGACTCCATTTTATCCAAATAATCCAAATTTTAAAAAATGATTCTTTTTTTTCTCTGTAAAACAGTATCTTATGCTTGATCCCAACTAAGGTATAATTAATCCTTATTGGAATCAAAACCAACCTATTGGTTTATTTAATGTTTTCATGATTTTATAGTAGATTTTAGGAATGAAGATCCAAATTATGTAATGATCCATTATCCAGAGAAACCCGGGTTTGGGGCATTCTGGAGAACAGGTCCCATACCTGTAAATATTTTATTTCACCTTTTATGTCCCCACATTAGCTGAAGGATCTGACTGGGGTGCCACTACTTGTTTGAGCAGCACAATGCCAACAGAACATAGGGGTCACATTTAGTACAACCCATGACACCAGTGCTCGGGAAGGACCAGTCAAGGAGCACCTTCAGATTCTACAACAGGGATCCCCAACCTTTTGAACCCGTGAGCAACATTCAGAAGTAAAAGGAGTTGGGGAGCAACACATGCATGAAAAATGTTCTTGGGCTGCCAAATAAGGGTTGTGATTGGCCATTTGGTAGCCCCTATGTGGATTGTCAACCTACATTGAGACTCTGTTTGGCAGTACACCGGGTTTTTATACAACCAAAACTTGCCTCCAAGCCTGGAATTCAAAAATAAGCTCCTGCTTTGAGGCCACCGAGAGCAACATCCAAGGGGTTGGAGAGCAACATGTTGCTCATGAACTACTGGTTGAGGACCACTGTTCTACAACTTAACACCCAGAAACTGGGAACAACAGGGGGAAATGTAAGCCAAGAAAATGGATTTAGTGTCCCAGAGACTTAAAGTACTTGGTTGTAGGCAGGCCCGGACTGGCAACCTGTGGGTTCTGGCAAATGCCAGAGGGGCTGCTATAAGGTGCCATAGAAAGTCAGTATTTAGTGGGCTGGTGAGGGCTGTTTGGGCCTCTGTGTGGGCTGATTGGGCCTCTGTGTACCTGAAATGCCAGGGCCTATTTTAATTCTCAGTCCGGACCTGGTTCTAGGGCTGTATTCAGGGTTGGACTGGGGACGCATGGCCCACCGAGGATGTTGTCTTCCCGAAGCTGCAACCGCCAAAGGGCCAAAGAGGGAGTTTTGAAGCAGCAAGGAAAGGGAGCGAGTCTAGTTCTACAGCACCCACAAGAGCCAGAGCCCACTGGGTTTTTCCCAGCGTTCCCCCAGCCCAGTCTGACCCTGGCTGTATTTGTATATAGGCACGTTCAACTTCAAATTGCTCGATTTTTTTTGTGAACACGTTCGAATTGCTCGATTTTAGTAAAAACTTTCGAATTCTTCGATTTTTCCGTGAAAGCATTCGAATTGCTTGAATTCTTTGTGAAACTGTTCGAATTGCTCGATTTTTTGTGAAAATGTACGACTTGAACGATTTTTCTGTGAAAACGTTAACATTTTGCGATTTCGCAATTTTTTTTCCGTTTCCCAAACGGGAGAAATTCGCCCATCACTAGCCCCCAGTGTTCAGTTTATAATGCACCCATAGCTAGTTTACAGGAATCAAGTCGTTTTCGGTATTTCTTCTTTTAAACCAAAATAAACTACAAGCGGACATAGCCGTTAATCGAATAACTCAATAATAACGACAAATAGGGGCCGCGGCTAAAGCAGATCTTTTCCAGCCGTTGTGGTATTTCCATCCACAGACAATGGAGAGGAACACTCATTAGGAGGAAAGTTTAATATTACACAATCTGAATCGTTTCATTTGTCTGGTATCCAGGAAGCAATTAATCTTCAGCTCGTTTGCTGGATCTTCCTTGGGACCATTAATCTTTGTACAGAGGACATGACGGAGCGGAATGGGGTCTTCTCTGTGTGACAGGCAGATGTGCTGGGAGCTGGCAATGCAAACTCATGCCCACGATTCCTCGGATAAACAGCGTCTCTCATCATGTAAACACTTCAGGGCTCGGGACTTTCCCTTATTGCTAAATATAAAGAGTCAATAAAAAACAAGCCAAGCACACGTAGGAATACAATGAGAAAAAAACCCAATAAAGGCTGGAAAACATATGAAGTGCGCAGTTAATATAAATGAGAGGAGTGTGCGGAACACGGGCATATCAAATAACCAGCTTTCCTTTTGTTCTATAATACGGAACTTTTGCAATTATCAAAAGTCATCGGACGCCCATTATCCGCAGGCGTTCAGGCTGAACCCACTAAAACCGTGGTGCGAATGTTCCTGATAGAACAGCGGCCTGTTATAATTAATTTAGAGCACAGTGGGGCATTACTGCATTTATTCCCTTCAAGTCAGACTGGGGATTTCACAGCAGCTACTGAAACGTTCTCTTTGTGACGGCTGCTCCGTGTGAGGGACGTCACTTACAAACAGGCAAATAGCATTGGACCCTAGAGGGACATTTACTTGGTCAGGCGTTTAAACAAATATAAACACCAAAAAATTAAAGTGGTTTGAAGTAAAGAAAATATCATCTAGTGTTGTCCTGCACTGGTAAAACTGATGTGTTTGCTTCAGAAACACTACTATAGTTTATATAAACAAGCTGCTGTGTAGCCATGGGGGCAGCCATTCAAGCACAGGACACACAGTAGATAACAGATAAGTACTACTATAGTTTATATAAACAAGCTGCTGTGTAGCCATGGGGGCAGCCATTCAAGCACAGGATACACAGTAGATAACAGATAAGTACTACTATAGTTTATATAAACAAGCTGATGTGTAGCCATGGGGGGCAGCCATTCAAGCACAGGACACACAGTAGATAACAGATAAGTACTACTATAGTTTATATAAACAAGCTGCTGTGTAGCCATGGGGGCAGCCATTCAAGCACAGGACACACAGTAGATAACAGATAAGTACTACTATAGTTTATATAAACAAGCTGCTGTGTAGCCATGGGGGCAGCCATTCAAGCACAGGATACACAGTAGATAACAGATAAGTACTACTATAGTTTATATAAACAAGCTGCTGTGTAGCCATGGGGGCAGCCATTCAAGCACAGGATACACAGTAGATAACAGATAAGTACTACTATAGTTTATATAAACAAGCTGCTGTGTAGCCATGGGGGCAGCCATTCAAGCACAGGATACACAGTAGATAACAGATAAGTGCTACTATAGTTTATATAAACAAGCTGCTATGTTGCAATGGGGACAACCATTCAAGCACAGGATACACAGTAGATAACAGATAAGTACTACTATAGTTTATATAAACAAGCTGCTGTGTAGCCATGGGGGCAGCCATTCAAGCACAGGATACACAGTAGATAACAGATAAGTACTACTATAGTTTATATAAACAAGCTGCTGTGTAGCCATGGGGGCAGCCATTCAAGCACAGGATACACAGTAGATAACAGATAAGTGCTACTATAGTTTATATAAACAAGCTGCTATGTTGCAATGGGGACAACCATTCAAGCACAGGATACACAGTAGATAACAGATAAGTACTACTATAGTTTATATAAACAAGCTGCTGTGTAGCCATGGGGGCAGCCATTCAAGCACAGGATACACAGTAGATAACAGATAAGTACTACTATAGTTTATATAAACAAGCTGCTGTGTAGCCATGGGGGCAGCCATTCAAGCACAGGATACACAGTAGATAACAGATAAGTGCTACTATAGTTTATATAAACAAGCTGCTATGTTGCAATGGGGACAACCATTCAAGCACAGGATACACAGTAGATAACAGATAAGTACTACTATAGTTTATATAAACAAGCTGCTGTGTAGCCATGGGGCAGTCATTCAAGCACAGGATACACAGTAGATAACAGATAAGTACTACTATAGTTTATATAAACAAGCTGCTGTGTAGCCATGGGGCAGCCATTCAAGCACAGGATACACAGTAGATAACAGATAAGTACTACTATAGTTTATATAAACAAGCTGCTGTGTAGCCATGGGGCAGCCATTCAAGCACAGGATACACAGTAGATAACAGATAAGTACTACTATAGTTAATATAAACAAGCTGCTGTGTAGCCATTGGGGCAGCCATTCAAGCACAGGATACACAGTAGATAACAGATAAGTACTACTATAGTTTATATAAACAAGCTGCTGTGTAGCCATGGGGAAGCCATTCAAAGGAGAAAAGTCTAGATAGCAGATAAGCTCTGTAGAACATAATGTTGTTATCTCTTCTCCACTATATATTCAATTGCTGCCATTGCTACACAGCAGCTTGTTTATATGAACTATAGTAGTGTTTCTGAAGCAAACACACTAGTTTTACCAGTGCAGGGCAACACTACATGATTTTCATTATATTAAAACACTTTTCTTAATTATTTTGGTGTTACTGTTCCTTTAAGCCCTCTACTATTCATCCTCCATTCTGACTTTCACAGGCACTTTATGGGCTTTAACAAGATACTGTAGGTGCACATCAGATTCATTATTCATTCAAGAAAATGAAAGGAAATGATTGGGTCATCAAGAGAAACCCTAAAGGTAGATGATCTGTATCACTCCTATACAATAGATGGAGCAGACTCATGGGAAGTATCTGTTACTCACAGCCAGCACTAAACTGTCACATCTTCCCATATAAAACCCCAAAAGGCTTCGAACTGAAATAAACGTTGCATCAAATGCACCAGATGCAAAAATAAAGTCAGCTCCCTCTGTAAATGTCATTACCCAAACCTAGAGAAATATCATTTTCTCTATTACCCTTGAGGAACTCGTTAAATACGTTTGCCATATAATCGGAATATTACACCACGGCGGTGAACTGCTCTACTGGATCTCTAATCTCTTTAGCAGAACCAGGAAAGATCGGGATAAACATCTGCAGGTTTAATTCTATTATATATTTTGACTTCACAAATAAGACCAGTGATTTAATTGATGTGGAATAGAATATTTTCCCTGATATTACACAAGAAAATGTGTTTTTTCTTTGAAAACAAATCTAAATATGTCTAGTCTGTGGCATAGGATGATGTAGGTCAAGTGAGGACAGTTGGGAAGGTATTATATTTACTCTCTCTCTTATATTTACTCTCTCTCTCTCTTATATTTACTCTCTCTCTTATATTTACTCTCTCTCTCTCTTATATTTACTCTCTCTCTTATATTTACTCTCTCTCTCTTATATTTACTCTCTCTCTTATATTTACTCTCTCTCTCTTATATTTACTCTCTCTCTTATATTTACTCTCTCTCTCTTATATTTACTCTCTCTCTTATATTTACTCTCTCTCTCTTATATTTACTCTCTCTCTTATATTTACTCTCTCTCTCTTATATTTACTCTCTCTCTTATATTTACTCTCTCTCTCTTATATTTACTCTCTCTTATATTTACTCTCTCTCTTATATTTACTCTCTCTCTCTTATATTTACTCTCTCTCTTATATTTACTCTCTCTCTCTTATATTTACTCTCTCTCTTATATTTACTCTCTCTCTCTTATATTTACTCTCTCTCTCTTATATTTACTCTCTCTCTCTTATATTTACTCTCTCTCTCTCTTATATTTACTCTCTCTCTCTTATATTTACTCTCTCTCTTATATTTACTCTCTCTATCTTATATTTACTCTCTCTCTTATATTTACTCTCTCTCTCTTATATTTACTCTCTCTCTTATATTTACTCTCTCTCTCTTATATTTACTCTCTCTTATATTTACTCTCTCTCTTATATTTACTCTCTCTCTCTTATATTTACTCTCTCTCTTATATTTATTCTCTCTCTCTTATATTTACTCTCTCTCTTATATTTACTCTCTCTCTCTTATATTTACTCTCTCTCTCTTATATTTACTCTTTCTCTTATATTTACTCTCTCTCTCTTATATTTACTCTCTCTCTCTTATATTTACTCTCTCTCTCTCTTATATTTACTCTCTCTCTTATATTTACTCTCTCTCTCTTATATTTACTCTCTCTCTTATATTTACTCTCTCTCTCTCTTATATTTACTCTCTCTCTTATATTTACTCTCTCTCTCTTATATTTACTCTCTCTCTTATATTTACTCTCTCTCTCTTATATTTACTCTCTCTCTCTTATATTTACTATCTCTCTCTCTTATATTTACTTTCTCTCTTATATTTACTCTCTCTCTCTTATATTTACTCTCTCTCTCTTATATTTACTCTCTCTCTTATATTTACTCTCTTTCTCTCTTATATTTACTCTCTTTCTCTCTTATATTTACTCTCTCTCTTATATTTACTCTGGGGACCCTTGACAAGAACAAATACACTTTGTTCAGTTATATCCCCTGATCACCCACCCACGCTCTTTCCTTTATGTCTAGTCTGTTCCACTATATACATGGCAGTGTGTCCGAACCTTGGGGGCACATTTACTTAGCTCGAGTGAAGGAATAGAATAAAAAAACTTCGAATTCCGAACGAATTTTTTGCCTACTTCGACCATCGAATTGGCTACTTCGACCATCGACTACGACTTCGACTTCGAATCGAACTAAAAATCGTTCAACTATTTGACCATTCAATAGTCAAAGTACTGTCTCTTTAAAAAAAACTTCGACCCCCTACTTTGCCAAGTAAAACCTACCGAACCTCAATGTTAGCCTATGTGGAAGGTCCTTTCTAACAAATTTTTGGTTGAAGGAAAATCGTTCGATCGATGGATTAAAATCCTTCGAATCAATCGATCGATCTTACGATTTTTCCTTTAATCGTTCGATCGAACGAATTGCGGTAAATCCTTCAATATTCGAAGTCGAAGGATTTAACTTCGAAAGTCGACTATCGAGGGTTAATTTACCCTCGATATTCAACCCTAAGTAAATGTGCCTCATAGTGTCCTGCAGTATCAAAGTCAGTAAATGGACTATTTATGCCTCTTAACTCCGCCCCCGAGGAGCAGCTTGACTATGAGATCCTGGGGTGACCCTTCAGAGGGTTGACAGCCTAGTGAGGGCCAGTTCCATTTTTGTGATTTCCTAAGAAAGACCACATAGCCAATACTAAAGAGCATCTCAAAATTCTATATGGGGCTTTAGTTGCAATTGGTCAGTTTAGTAACAATAAATAGCACTTCACTGATGCATATTGCACTAGCATCTTGATCAAAATTGGTGCTTGTGTGATGCCTGAGGGTTTCTTTTTTACACTTTTGTTGCTGTCAGCTGCTGTGACAGTTTGGGGAGATTAGTCGTCCCAAAGAAGAGGAGACTTGTCGCCGGGCAACTAATCTACCCGAATCTGCCTATGTGCCCTGACCCTTAGGGGCAGATTTATCAAAGGTCGAGGTGAATTTTCAAATTAAAAAAATTCGAATTTCGAGCTATTTATTTGTGTACTTCGACTAAAAATTAGAATATCGAAATTTACTGTCTCTATAAAAATTTGACTTCAACCATTCGCCATCTAAAACCTGCCGAATTGCTGTTTTAGCCTATGGGGAACCTCCTAGAACCCATTTGGAGTCAATTGGTGGACTTTGAAAAAATCTAAGTTTTTTCAGGGGAAAACTTTGAATTGAATTTGATTGAATGCGCTATTCCTTCGATGCGTACGATTCTAATTCGGCCGAATACGGACCTATTCAATCGAAACTTTGGCTTCATTTTGGTTTGGTCTTTTTGAATTTGAATTTCGAAGTTTTTTCAATTCGAAATTCGACCCTTGATAAATATGCCCCTTAGTGTAAGATTTTGGAACAATCTGCTGGCCCAGATATTCTTTGTACAATGACCTAATGATCAATACACCAATGTTTCTTCCTATTCTTGTGACCTCATTATGAGCTAATGGGACCCTGCACAATGATTGGCCATTGGCTTACACTGCATCACTTTACTCTCTCCCAAATGTCTATTTCATTTCACTTGCCGTTCTATGCTTTGCATTGATAAAATGCCAATAGACTAACACAAGAAAAAGTTAGGCCACTGACTAGAACATGGTTTGGAATCATTTTGCTTGAGTGTCTTTATTGTAAGACTTGGTATATATAAAAGAATGTTCTTCACCAATGCGCCAGATGCTTCACAGACAGGAGATGTAATACTTGGATTCTACGACGACAGATGATGCTTCTTTCCTGTCCTTCTGTTGCTAATAGAGAATGTAGAGGCAAAAACATAATTAGCATTTAAATGAAACAGTATGCGGTTAAATCATAGCCAGGCTGAACATGCTGGAGAAGTGGGAAAGGCTTTACCGAGTATCTTTTATCCCAGGACAGTGTTATTTCTAGAGGGATTAGGAAGCAGGCCAACTGAATAGCTTTTATAGTAACTTTAACTTCGGTAATAAAATACCAACCCCCGTTTCTTCTTGTTTTTTTGTAAATAATACATGGAGGGGTGAATAAATATTGCTCACATGTGACACATATTGTAATAAATAATGCGCTCAGATATCAAATATAAATATTTCATCACCTTGTCATTACAAGAGTTATAGAAAGGCACTCAACATTGTAGCTTAGTACCTATATTTGCACATAGCACCTTATAGTACATGAGTGATACTCAGAGTTCCCTGTATAACTCAGCCTGCAGCCTTGTGTCTTTATATGGTCACAGAACAACCCCTCAGTGACTTCTAATATCCTTATTATTTACAGTAGGGGGTACATTATCCCTTATAATACATGAGTGATACTCAGAGTTCCCTGTATAACTCAGCCTGCAGCCTTGTGCCTTTATATGGTCACAGAAGCACTCAGTGGGGGTCATTTATCAACACTGGGCAAATTAGCCCATGGGTAGTAACCCATGGCAACCAATCAAATTGCTGCATTCATTGTTCTACTTGCAGCTGGCTTTAAAAAGCTGATCACTGATTGGTTGCTATAGTTAACAGCCCATGGGCAAATTTGCCCAGTGTTGATAAATGAGCCCCAATAACTTCTAATATCCTTATAATTTACAGTAGGGGGTATATTATCCCTTATAATACATGAGTGATACTCAGAGTTCCCTGTATAACTCAGCCTGCAGCCTTGTGCCTTTATATGGTCACAGAAACACTCAGTGACTTCTAATATCCTTATCATTTATAGTAGGGGGTACATTATCCCTTATAATACACGAGTGATACTCAGAGTTCCCTGTATAACTCAGCCTGCAGCCTTGTGCCTTTATATGGTCACAGAGCAACCCCTCAGTGACTTCTAATATCCTTATCATTTACAGCAGGGGTACATTATCCCCTTATATTACATGAGTGTCCCTTGTGCCTTTATATGGTCTCAGAACTGAATAGTGGCCAGACCCTGGGCAGTGATTCCTGAATATGTGTACTTCTGTGCCTCTTAGTGCTCTTGCATTTCTGTCCGTGAAATTTTATAATTCTAGTATGAAGAAGGCTGGACTGTTACTTGGAGAGCTCTCAGGGCTGAACCGTGTCTCTTTCAAGCACATTTACCAGGCCAGCAATCTCAATTAATAGACAATCAGCCCAAGCCACAGTGGTTTGCTGGACATCATCTCTAATGGTGCGACGAATCAATTAGATATTCATAAACAAAGAAAAGGAAAATATTTAGTAAATTTGCATTAGGGAGACTAAGGAAAGCATTAGCAGTTCCTGGAGAGCATGTGAGTAACCAGGCTGAAACATTATTCTTATCCTTATCCCAGCACCCAATGTCAGCAATGGGCATCGGCACTCAAAGGAGTAAGATGATCCAAGATAAAATATAAAGTAGATTATAATACCTGTAAACTCACCATGTGGTTTTCTGCAATCTCTTCTTTATTTTCAGTTATTTTATGCTCCTACTTGATAACAGTTCTATGTCTAATATCCTTCGTTCTGAGTGCCTGCTCCTAAAATTGACATTTCTAGATTATTTTAACTGATGTTTGTTTACATAAAAAATAACTTGGCTTACTTAGTTGTTTAAATAGTATGTGTTAGATGGTTTTTATAGTAGCAGTGGATAGTAGTCTCTGGGAAGGGAGTGTGACTGTGGGATAGCAGGTATAGTAGGGAGAGATGGTGTCTATAGTAACAGTGGATAATAGTCTCTGGGAAGGGAGTGTGACTGTGGGATAGCAGGTATAGTAGGGAGAGATGGTGTCTATAGTAACAGTGGATAATAGTCTCTGGGAAGGGAGTGTGACTGTGGGATAGCAGGTATAGTAGGGAAAGATGGTGTCTATAGTAACAGTGGGATAATAGTCTCTGGGAAGGGAGTGTGACTGTGGGATAGCAGGTATAGTAGGGAGAGATGGTGTCTATAGTAACAGTGGATAATAGTCTCTGGGAAGGGAGTGTGACTGTGGGATAGCAGGTATAGTAGGGAGAGATGGTGTCTATAGTAACAGTGGATAATAGTCTCTGGGAAGGGAGTGTGACTGTGGGATAGCAGGTATAGTAGGGAAAGATGGTGTCTATAGTAACAGTGGGATAATAGTCTCTGGGAAGGGAGTGTGACTGTGGGATAGCAGGTATAGTAGGGAGAGATGGTGTCTATAGTAACAGTGGATAATAGTCTCTGGGAAGGGAGTGTGACTGTGGGATAGCAGGTATAGTAGGTAGAGAAGGTGCCTATAGTAACAGTGGATAATAGTCTCTGGGAAATGACTGTGTTAGTGTGATTTTACCTATAGTAGCGGTAGGCATAATACTTTATACCAGTCTTGATCAACGTGGAATCCTGATCTAATCATCTACAGACAGTTGGGGATTTTAAATGTTGATTTTAAATGTTGGATAGGGCTACAACATATAAATAACTGATCCAACAAAGTCTTTTTTACCCTGGTCATTTGGACAAAACCAGTCTCTTGATACAGTAGGAACTTAGGACAACTAATAAGTAGTAGAGAGGAATAGAGTCTTTTCCGTCTATGGCCACTTTTTCTTATGCATTTTATTCCTTCAAGTTAAACTCTGCTTTTTCTTACTGAACCCAACCTACAGTTACAATAGCTGCCCATGACACCAGTTTAAAGTAACTCAGGATGATTGTGGTAAAACATTAATGAGGTTTCAGTCATTAACAATGTTGTATAAATATTTTTGATGGAGATGTTCCTTAGTTACCAGCACTGATTAACTGGAACCTATACAATATGTTGGATTGTCACACTTCACCTTCCGCTGAAAAATCTCTCGGCCTGCAATTCCTCCCTTCCCACAAGTACCGTCGGCTCTGTGTTTATCACATATTATACAGGTCATAGACAACGGCAATTCTTATTTATCCACAGCTAAAAAGAAAACAATACAAATATTAGGCAAACTGTAATTTAATGCGGTTTACAAACATATGCAAAAGCACTCAAAGCCATTAAATATACTACTCACAGATTCTGCACAACTTGGACTTTGCACTACTAAGCCATGATAGTAAACATCTCCTTCTCCCAATTGGTCAAAGAAGTCAAAAGGAGAATTAGTAAACCCCCCTCCATATGAAGAAGCCCCAAGAGAAGGTGACCAAAGCCATAGGAAACACAGATAAATAGAGATAAATAGATAAATGTGCTATATATATATATAGTCATAAGAAAAAGTCTGAGCACCCCTCTTAAATATTTATTTATCATTGGCTGAGCTTTCATATAGGGATGCACCGAATCCACTATTTTGGATTCGGCCGAACCCCCGAATCCTTCATGAAAGATTCGGCCAAATACCAAACCGAATCCGAACCCTAATTTGCGTATGCAAATTAGGGGTTGGAAGGGGAAAACATTTTTTACTTCCTTGTTTTGTGACAAAAAGTCACGCGATTGCCCTCCCTGCCACTAATTTGCATATGCAAATTAGGATTCGGATTCGGTTCGGCCGGGCAGAAGTATTCGGCCGAATCTGAATCCTGCTGAAAAAGGCCGAATCCTGGCCGAATCCCGAACCGAATCCTGGATTCGGTGCATCCCTACTTTCATAGTAGCAACCTCCTTTTAAAAGTTTATTGGATTAACATAAAATATGCAATATTTATTATAACAAAATTAGATATAATAAATTTGCATAAATTTGGGCACCCCAACAGAGATATTACATCAATACTTAGTTACAAATGTAACAGCCTCTAGACGCCTCCTAAAGACTTTGATGAGTGTCTGGATTGTGGATGTGGCTATTTTTGTCCATACAAAATCTTTCCAGTTCAGTTAAATTTGATGGCTGCCGAGCATGGACAGTCTGCTTCAAATCATCCCATAGATTTTCCATGATATTCAAGTCGGGGGACTCCAGAATATTGTACTTGTCCCTCTGCATAAATGTCTTTGTAGATTTCCAAGTGAGTTTAGGGTCAATGTCTTGTTGGAATATCCGACCCCTGCAGCTTAACTTCAACTTTGTGACTGATGCTTGAACATTATCCTGAAGAATTTATTGATATTGGGTTGAATTCATCTGACCCTCGACTTTAACAAGGGCCCCAGTAGTCCCTGAACTAGCCACACAGCCCCTGAACTAGCCACACAGCCCCACAGCATGATGAGACCTCCACCAAATGTGACAGTCGGTAGTAGGTGTTTTTCTTGGAATGCCGTGTTCTTCTTCCGCCATGCAAAGCACTTTTTGTTATTAGCAAATAACTAAATTTCTGTCTCATCAGTCCAAAGCACTTTGTTCCAAAATGACTGTGTCTTGTCTAAATGAGTTTTTGCATACAACAAGTGGCTGTTTGTGTGAGTGCAGAAAGTGCTTCTTTCTCATGCCCCTGCCATACACATGTTCTTTGTGCAAATTGCACTGAATTGTAGAACGATGTACAGATACACCATCTGCATCAAGATGTTCTTGCAGGTCTTTGGAGATGATCTTTGGGTTGTCTGTAACATTCTCACAATCCTCCGCATATGCCGCTCCTGTATTTTTCTTGGCCTGTCAGACCTGGGTTTTACAGCAACTGTGCCTGTGGCCTTCCATTTCCTGATTACATTCCTTACAGTTGAAACTGACAGTTTAAACCTCTGAGATAGCTTTTTGTAGCCTTCCCCTAAACCATGATACTGAACAATCTTTGTTTTCAGATCTTTTTTGAGAGTTGCTTTGAGGATCCCATGCTGTCACTCTTCAGAGGAGAGTCAAACAGAAGCGCAACTTGCAATTGGTCACCTTTAATACCCTCTTCTCATGATTGGACACACCTGCCTATGAAGTTCAAGGCTTAACGAGCTAATCCAACCAATCTGGTGTTGCCAGTAATCAGTATTGAACAGTTACATGCATTCAAATTAGCAAAATTAGTAATTTTTGCACAGCCAATTTTTCACATTTGAACTGAATACTGCTTGTTCAGAAAACACCCCAGTACTCAGATGTTCCTGGGAAATGAAAGACATACCACTGTTACCTTTTTTGTTGAAAGTGGAGTAAATTATGCAGGCTGAGAGGGGTTCCCGAACTTTTTCATATGACTGTATATATGTGAGCTGATGGGGACATAAACCATAGTGATCTGAGAGTTCAGCACTAAGAATAATGTATTACCTGTCTGAATAAAGGAACAGACAGAGATGACCCGTAACTTTGCACCACCCCACACAATATTTAACATTTGACAAGAGGTCTGTATACACGAATAGATAAAACTTAACCTTTAATAAATAGCTTAAAAATATCCAGAATTTAGTGCAAGATTAAAAATTGTTAGTAGCAGGTTTGCAATTGACCAAATGGCGGGTCAGTATCGGCTCAAAAATTGTTGTAGCCGTGGCGTTTGGGTGTAAGTCAAAGGGGTGGGGGATCAAAAAAAAGACCCGGTATGTCCAGGTGAAACCACACCATATTAAACAACAAATTGAAGTGCCGGAAAAAGACAAGGGGTGCCAGGAGGCAACTCAATCAAAGACAACAATTCTCTATCGGTCCTTTCGCCCACCTGGGTGTCCCTTCCCACCAAGAAGATGCACCAAAATGGTACACAAAATTCCAGATAAACTGGTTACAGGAGGTATGATTCGATTAGCGCCAGCATTTCACCCGCCTGGGTGTCCCTCCCCACCAAGAACATGCACCAAATGGTACACAAAATTCCAGATAAACTGGTTACAGAAAGTGTATTTCTATTAGCGTCCGCATCCAGTAATTAATCAAAATGGTTGTGTGGCAAACACCAAAATGGTGAATGGAATTCCAGTTATCTGGTTAAGTAATTAACTTAAATGCAGCATAGGATCCCCGTGGTCGATTCCCCAAACCAACCCTTTCACCCACTTTCAGCTGCCCACCCGTCCAGCATCAAAGAGGTCTTTTGTGCAAACCCTGCCTAACTAAATCTAAAAATGCGCCTGACGCGCGTTTCGCCCAGCATTCGCAGGGCTTTGTCAAAGGCAATGAATCAGGAGCCGCGTAGTGCTCATATAAATAGATAACGAGTGGCCGTTAGTGTTTTGAATGAACCAATGCGATCGTCGCAACTCACGTGGCTAATTTAGCCAGCTTCTGATAGGCGCATACTCCATACCTGTCAATGCGCTCTTATGGACATGATGCGCGATCGTTAATTACTCATCGACGCATCCTCCATACCTATCAGTACGCTCTTATAGACATAGTTCTCGATCGTTATTCCTTCGTTGGCGCACATTCCATTATTATCAATGCGCTCTTGTGGGTACAGCGTGCGGTCAGTCCTCGATATTACGCAATTACTCTAAAGTTGTAAATGTGCTTTTGCGGACATAATGCGCGATCGCTGTCATTCATATTTGCAATGGGGAGTATATTCCATGATTACGGATGTGATTTCCTGCAGTCAAAATATAAAATAATATCGATTTGTTGCTAAAATAAAACAAGCATGAATCTGTGGTGAAATAATTGATGTGACCTAATCTCTTTAAAGTATACAATGTATCAATGTGCCACTGATAAGATTAGTGGAAGTGTGATATGATCTCTGTCAAGCCCACATTGTAGCCATATCTACTGATAAATTAAATGAAAAGAGATAATAGCGTATCTGGTATGGCTAACATGGAATATATGAACCGTATAACCATTAGAGCGTATAACTAAATACTCATATAAACACGTTCATAGTAATGCTCTCATTTAGGCCCCCCGGGCCCAAAGCATTCATAAGGAAGATCCATTCACTTTCTTTAGACAGTAAAGCTGTCTCTATATCTCCCCCTCTAATGCCCAAAGATACAAATGATAGACCCATTGCCTTCAAACCCACACTTGAATGATTGTGGTTTTCCCAGAAGTGTCGGCTAACCGGTGGTAACCTCTTATTGAATGACCTATTATGTTATCAGAAGTTGCCATGTGATCCGACGGTTCGTTTCAGACTGTTATATAATAACTTGATTAAGGAGGGTTTACAAACTGGAGTACTAAGCAAGGGTGAATCCAAGGCACTACACAATACTATATCAGTTATTCCAACCTTTTATATGTTACCTAAAATCCATAAAAATCTACATAAACCCCCTGGCCGCCCCATTGTATCAGGCAATGGTAACATCTGTGAACAGGCAAGCAAATATATTGACACAAAATTACGGAGATTTGTGACCTCACTTTCCTCATATATAAAGGACACTGGTGATTTGCTCCTCAAATTATCAGAAATTAGGGTGGACAAAGGAACATATGTGGTCAGTTGTGACGTAGAATCACTATACTCCTCCATCTCCCATAAACATGGCCTACAAGCCATACGATATTTTATGGAGACAGAAAGTAATTGGGATCCCCAATACATTGACTTCATGTCAGATCTCATAGATTTTTGCCTGAACCACAATTTCTTTGTATTCAATGATAAGTATTATCTACAAGTCAGAGGGGTCGCCATGGGAGCAGCCTTTGCTCCCACATATGCCAATCTTTTCATGGGCTGGTGGGAGGCCAACTGGGTATTTGGTGATCAAATGGCACACTATACACAGTTCATTGCGTATTGGTATCGCTATATTGATGACCTGGTTTTTTTCTGGAACGGCACTGCAGAGGATCTTAAGGACTTCCTTGAACATCTCAATACTAATCTTCTCAATATCAGACTTACACACAATATAAGTCTGAGTAACATGGATTTTTTGGATATCACCATTTCGATTACCGATAATGGCAACATAGAGACGGATCTTTTTCGCAAAACCACAGCCACGAATTCGATTTTACATTTTCAGAGCCACCACCCGGTTGCGACCAAGAGGGGAATCCCGGTGGGTGAATTCCTCCGATTACGTCGCAATTGCTCTGATGATAAACTGTTTAGAACTCGAGCTACAGAACTCACTGCACGACTTAAACATAGGGGTTACCCTACCAATATAATTCATAAAGCCTATACCAGGGCAATGAAGACCCCTAGGGATACGTTGCTGGTCCACAGACGAAGACAGGGGGATGTTAGGGCACAACCTATTCGTTTTGTTGGCACATATTGCAAACAATGGCCTGCGATCGATGCTGTCCTTAAGAAACATTGGTATATACTACATACAGATCCTGTTTTGTCTCCAATGTTAGGTCCTCGTCCATTGACATGTTGTCGTCGAGCACCCAATCTCAAAGACCGCCTGGTCAGAAGCCATTTTTCCAAACCCAAACACAATACATCCAAGGGTACATTTCCCTGTGGCAAATGCAAAGGATGTAAATATATACACAATAACAGTTTTGTCACGGACAGATTTGGTAATAAGCATTATATTACACATAGGTTCTCATGTAATACTGAGAACATAATATATATGCTATCATGTCCATGTGAGAGGATATACATCGGGAAAACCAACCGAATGTTTAAAAAGAGACTCTTGGAACATGTGAATAGTATTGACAATGCTCCAGCTTTATTACGAGCAAACAAGAAGTTACCACCGGTTAGCCGACACTTCTGGGAAAACCACAATCATTCAAGTGTGGGTTTGAAGGCAATGGGTCTATCATTTGTATCTTTGGGCATTAGAGGGGGAGATATAGAGACAGCTTTACTGTCTAAAGAAAGTGAATGGATCTTCCTTATGAATGCTTTGGGCCCGGGGGGCCTAAATGAGAGCATTACTATGAACGTGTTTATATGAGTATTTAGTTATACGCTCTAATGGTTATACGGTTCATATATTCCATGTTAGCCATACCAGATACGCTATTATCTCTTTTCATTAAATTTATCAGTAGATATGGCTATAATGTGGGCTTGACAGAGATCATATCACACTTCCACTAATCTTATCAGTGGCACATTGATACATTGTATACTTTAAAGAGATTAGGTCACATCAATTATTTCACCACAGATTCATGCTTGTTTTATTTTAGCAACAAATCGATATTATTTTATATTTTGACTGCAGGAAATCACATCCGTAATCATGGAATATACTCCCCATTGCAAATATGAATGACAGCGATCGCGCATTATGTCCGCAAAAGCACATTTACAACTTTAGAGTAATTGCGTAATATCGAGGACTGACCGCACGCTGTACCCACAAGAGCGCATTGATAATAATGGAATGTGCGCCAACGAAGGAATAACGATCGAGAACTATGTCTATAAGAGCGTACTGATAGGTATGGAGGATGCGTCGATGAGTAATTAACGATCGCGCATCATGTCCATAAGAGCGCATTGACAGGTATGGAGTATGCGCCTATCAGAAGCTGGCTAAATTAGCCACGTGAGTTGCGACGATCGCATTGGTTCATTCAAAACACTAACGGCCACTCGTTATCTATTTATATGAGCACTACGCGGCTCCTGATTCATTGCCTTTGACAAAGCCCTGCGAATGCTGGGCGAAACGCGCGTCAGGCGCATTTTTAGATTTAGTTAGGCAGGGTTTGCACAAAAGACCTCTTTGATGCTGGACGGGTGGGCAGCTGAAAGTGGGTGAAAGGGTTGGTTTGGGGAATCGACCACGGGGATCCTATGCTGCATTTAAGTTAATTACTTAACCAGATAACTGGAATTCCATTCACCATTTTGGTGTTTGCCACACAACCATTTTGATTAATTACTGGATGCGGACGCTAATAGAAATACACTTTCTGTAACCAGTTTATCTGGAATTTTGTGTACCATTTGGTGCATGTTCTTGGTGGGGAGGGACACCCAGGCGGGTGAAATGCTGGCGCTAATCGAATCATACCTCCTGTAACCAGTTTATCTGGAATTTTGTGTACCATTTTGGTGCATCTTCTTGGTGGGAAGGGACACCCAGGTGGGCGAAAGGACCGATAGAGAATTGTTGTCTTTGATTGAGTTGCCTCCTGGCACCCCTTGTCTTTTTCCGGCACTTCAATTTGTTGTTTAATATGGTGTGGTTTCACCTGGACATACCGGGTCTTTTTTTTGATCCCCCACCCCTTTGACTTACACCCAAACGCCACGGCTACAACAATTTTTGAGCCGATACTGACCCGCCATTTGGTCAATTGCAAACCTGCTACTAACAATTTTTAATCTTGCACTAAATTCTGGACATTTTTAAGCTATTTATTAAAGGTTAAGTTTTATCTATTCGTGTATACAGACCTCTTGTCAAATGTTAAATATTGTGTGGGGTGGTGCAAAGTTACGGGTCATCTCTGTCTGTTCCTTTATTTATGTCTATACCATATGACCCTGCACACCACAATATCTAAACTGATGGTTGGTGCTCCCTGCTGTCCATATACTTGTATTACCTGTCTGACCTGAGGTGGTTGATACAATGAAGTGCAAATAAAAGCAATAAATAGCAGCCAAAAAGTATGCAGTTCCTGATTTGATAAAGATTTTCTAGTAGAAGTAAGGCATGAAGATCCAAATTACAGAAAGATTCGTTATCCAGAAAACCCCAGGTCCCAAGCATTCTGGATAACAGGTCCAATACCTGAATATTCAAGGGTAAAAAGTGAACAATTCTCAATATAGTTGAAATACAGCTTTTTTAATAAATTATAAATATTATAATAATATTATCTACACCATAGACTAGACAAAGACTGTCCAAGTTAAGCCGGCCATACATGGTGACCCCGGCTGATCTCTACCTGATATGTGCACTCCATGTGCTGGGATTATGGAAGCTTGTGTGTTTGTGTGTTGTGTGGCCCTTGTCTAACAATATTTTCAAACTGGATGATAGATATTTGGTCAGTCAGTATTGGTCAGGCAAGCACTCCTGAGGAACAAGCACCAATAAGCTGGAGGTGCCAAGTCACCAGCTTTCATTGGCCTGTGTATGGCTGTGTATAAGAAACCTGACTGTATGCAAAGTTATTCTTCATTTACTGCTGTGGATAGGAATTGTCAGGCGGTCCCTAACTGCTCTGCAGGGAAACAATCATACTTATGAACAGCAGGGGGAGCCCCCGTCTTACTTCCCAGCCATGCAGAACTCAAGCAGCTTTGTTTGTTTCCCTGTAGAGCAGTCAGCGACTGTGTAGAGATTTGTATTGGATTTTATTTTTGACTTTACATCCCCTTTACTGTTTCCAACTCCATCTGCAGGGACAAAGATCATGGAGCCAGATTTAAACAGATAAACTGGGATTCTATTTGGAGGATTATTTTGCTGTAGCCACTGGTTCTGCAGAGTTGGAGAAAGTTTGTATTAAACAATACAAAAACTATAAAGTCCACATTAGATTACATGACAACACAGGAACCAGTGCAGTCTGTATATTCTGATTATTAATCCGTCTTGCTGTATCGGCTTCTGGCAGATATTATTTGACTTGTGCTCTTTTGATAATTTATGACGATCCCTAAGCAGCCCAGACCACACTGAGCATGTGCACAGTCTTGGACTTGCAAAGATGTTTAAAGTGGAACTCCAGCTTCCAAACCAAAATTTGATAAAGAAGCCACATAACAGAGAAGCCCCTAATATACCCATCACAGTTACCTGTTTCTTCAAAAAGTATGACTAAATGCCATTTTCTATGCTGAAATCCAGCTGTTTAACCGTTCTTCTCTTTCTGCATCATTTGAAATCCTGGCAGGGAAGGAGGGACTAAACACTGATGTTACAAATTGTAACAACTTCTCCACAGCTTACAGACAGCATGCAGGAACTACATAACCCATAATGCATTGCACTATGATGGTCTGTTGCTTATTGAAATCACATGTGCAGGGAATTGTGGGGTTTGGAGGATGCAGGCTGAGGACAGGTGGCTGTTGAAACAAAGTAATAGTAGTCAGCCAGCTCAGCAAAGTAGTCAGACAGATCAGCTGGAGAGCAGGGGCTAGGCTTAGGGAACTGACAGAAAACATTAAAAATCATGAAAAGTCTGCATATTTCTTAATTGATGTATATTGCAAAGTTGCTTGAAATTAGATTTACTTTTCAAAAAGCTTAAAGGGGAAGTAAAGTCTAGTAACAATAATACAACAATATTACATTGCGAGATGTGGATTTTTATTCTTATTGGTGCGAATTGTTTTTCTCTTTGCGACTTTAATTACATATCCCACTAAATGCGTAAAAGTTATGATATATGGTGGGCAAGGGATTCCCAGCGGCACAGAGCTTTGAATTACTGCTATCCTGGGTTTGAAACTGACCATGAACTTTGTTCTCCTTGGATTTGTGTTGGTTTCCTTCTACAGTTCAAAATCACCCTGGACGGCTCATTGGTAGGTTTCATTTGGACAAAATCCTATCATCTATGTAGAACACATAATTCTTTTATGGGTTTTGCAACTTTTTGTCCTTTAGCATGCAAAGCACTCGCACCTTCATACTGTAAATCAGTCCTACTATCACTTTCTATACCAAAATACGGAAGACCACTGGGACCAGCAAAAAAACCAATTCTGATGAATTATGACTTTTAAAACTCATAATTATGATTTTTAATCTCATAATTTTGACTTTAAAAAATCTAAATGATGACTTTTAGTCATAATTATGAGATTAAAAGTAATAACTTTTTAAAGTCATAATTATGAGTCATAAAATTATGAGATTAAAAATCATAATTTTGAGTTTACAAATCATAATTTTGACTTTTTAAAGTCATAATTATGAGATTAAAAGTCATAATTATGAGTTTAAAAGTCATAATTATAAGATTAAAAATCATAATTTCGACTTTTTAAAATCATAATTATGAGATTAAAAATCATAATTATGAGTTTAAAAGTAATAATTATGAGATTAAAAATCATAATTCAGATTTTTTTAAAGTCATAATTATGAGATTTAAAGTCATAATTATGAGATTAAAAATCATAATTTAGATTTTTTTAAAGTCATAATTATGAGATTTAAAGTCATAATTATGAGATAAAAAGTCATAATTCATCAGAAGTTTTTTTTTTGCTGGCCCCAGTGCTCTTCCGTACAAAAAAAAAACAATTAAAAATGAATTTTCCTTTTAAGGATTACACAGTTCTCTCAGTATTTAATGGGAAGCAAGAGTTTAGCATCCGGCTTTCTATATTTAGTAGAACAGAAGATTTGTTTCCTGTCCTGAAAATAACACATGGGAGCAGGAACTGTATAAATAGACCAGGGGATGCACAAAATTGAAATAGGCTTTCCATGGCTCCCCAGAAAACAATGAGCATATTGCATAGAAGTTATCAGACTTCTAAGGGTTCCAGAAGCATTTTTCAGTTAAAATGTAGCAACCCACCACCTCTTTTACAAAGCCACAGCAACATACTCATAACATTCACACTACTATAGATTTAATAGTAATCATGGACAGGAAATAAGTATTTAACCTAAAGCTTCCCTTATTGGCTGCAGGTCAGACCCCTCCCATGAGGGACCTGTTTTAGGACACAGAAAAAAGTTGAGCCAGACTATTGGATTAAAGGACAAAGTGCATAAGGCATCGGGTATTTAGGAGGGTTTTTTGCCTTCCTCTGGATCTACTAGCAGAATTCAACCCATAATAAAAAAAACCCTCCCCCCTGCCCACGGTAGACCCCCTCCCTATACTAACAGTGGGATAATAGTCTCTGGGAAGGGAGTGTGACTGTGGGATAGCAGGTATAGTAGGGAGAGATGGTGTCTATAGTAACAGTGGATAATAGTCTCTGGGAAGGGAGTGTGACTGTGGGATAGCAGGTATAGTAGGGAGAGATGGTGCCTATAGTAACAGTGGATAATAGTCTCTGGGAAGGGAGTGTGACTGTGGGATAGCAGGTATAGTAGGGAGAGATGGTGCCTATAGTAACAGTGGGATAATAGTCTCTGGGAAGGGAGTGTGACTGTGGGATAGCAGGTATAGTAGGGAGAGATGGTGCCTATAGTAACAGTGGATAATAGTCTCTGGGAAGGGAGTGTGACTGTGGGATAGCAGGTATAGTAGGGAGAGATGGTGCCTATAGTAACAGTGGATAAAAGTCTCTGGGAAGGGAGTGTGACCGTGGGATAGCAGGTATAGTAGGGAGAGATGTGTCTATAGTAACAGTGGATAATAGTCTCTGGGAAGGGAGTGTGACCGTGGGATAGCAGGTATAGTAGGGAGAGATGGTGCCTATAGTAACAGTGGATAATAGTCTCTGGGAAGGGAGTGTGACTGTGGGATAGCAGGTTTAGTAGGGAGAGATAGTGCCTATAGTAACAGTTGATAATAGTCTCTGGGAAGGGAGTGTGACTGTGGGATAGCAGGTATAGTAGGGAGAGATGGTGCCTATAGTAACAGTGGATAATAGTCTCTGGGAAGGGAGTGTGACTGTGGGATAGCAGGTATAGTAGGGAGAGATGGTGCCTATAGTAACAGTGGGATAATAGTCTCTGGGAATATCTAGTATAGGTAAATCTGAAAAGAGAGTGTGACTGTGGGATAGAGGGTATAGTAGGGAGAGATGGTGCCTATAATAGCAGTGGGAATAACTACATTGCACATGGGCCACATCTGCAATGCAAAATAAATGTTATATATATTGATATATATATATATATATATATATATATATATATATATATATATATATATATGAGCTTATTGCCTATATGTGTGCATTACATGTATAACCAAAGCATAATGATGTATTTACTGAATTCAGATCTAATTTCATGGCAATCTCATACAAAACTGAGAAATGTAGCTACAGTATAGTATGTAGTGAAACTGCAGAGGTGGAAAGAGGTAGAAAAGAGGTAACAGTGCATGATTTATGCAGGAGCCAATCGCAGCCCAGCGTTTAACAGATATGTAACCAATCCACGGACTGTTACATGAACATTGCTGTTCTACAAGCTCTACAATAGGGTTTCTCCGAGTTGATTCCCTTTTCTCAAGATCTGTAAGACATGTTGTACTTTTTAAAGGTTTGTTGCAGAGACAGAATCCCACGCAGGAAAATAAATTATTCTCTTAGAAGTAGGCAGAACTTAATTACATATTTTGAGAGCTGCTTTTTGACTATTATGCAGCACAGCAACATGAGGCTATGGTTACAGTTGGTAGAGCAGATGTCAAGGGGACTCAGCGTTCCAATGATTTCAGGGAAATATAACAAGAGTTCATTCAGTGCAAGTATCATTTAAAATCTAGCAAAAATGTTCAAAGATTTGCCTGATCCTCTAACTTGGTCAGCCATACTGTTATGAAAGACTGGTTGCTATGAGTTACTAGACCTACTTTGTTAAATAATACCCGCTCCCTTAGCTATTAGCTTCACTGATAATGACCCCCCAATACTTTCTACTAAGGAGATTAGCATAATCAGCAGTAGAAATGTCAAAGAAAGTTTTTACATATTCACTGCCGGACAAGTATCTCCACCTTCAGTTCAGGTCCAATAAGTTATCAGAGTTCTCCCCCAAGAGGGTTCCAGTTATGAACCACCTGGGTAGTGGGTTCTGCTTAGAAGTAGCACAAGGCCCAAATAAAAATAATACACATGGTCATTGGTCACTGTCTCTGCCATGGGGCCCATGACTTGAGTACTACTAGTTCATGCTAGGAGATAGTATGTTGTAGGTTATCCGCAGCTTAGTTTATATATAGTGATGGGCAAATTCGCAACAAATTCCCGCGATTCGCAGCTGGAGAATAAATTCGCAAAACCACTGCAAAAATTCGCCAGGGAAAATTTGCTGGTGTCAAAATAACGGACGCCGGCGTCAAAAACATGACGCCGGCGCAGTTTCATGAATTTTTCGGCAAAGCAAAACGCCCCAAAATCGCCCATCACTATTTATATACCCTTATTATATTAGTATATATTATATATTATAATGCACCAGTCTCTTATTAAAGTCTCTTATGGATGGTTGCTAGGGTGATTTAGACCAGGGGTCCCCAAGCTTTTTTGGTCCTGGGACCGGTGTCAATCCAAAATTTTTTGCAAGGGTCGGGAGGAGGGTCGGAGGGGTCCGCGTCCAATTCTAGTCACCGGCATCCAATTCAGGAGTGCTGGATTAATTTCGGTGGCCCAGTTCAGGACTGTCTGCGGCCGGGTTCTGGGCCGCGAACCGGGTATTGGGGACCCCTGATTTAGACTCTAGCAACCAGATGGCTAAAATTGCAAACTGGAGAGCTGCTAAATAACTAAAAAAAATAATAATAATAATAATAAAAAATGAAAACCAAATGCAAATTGAATGAATATCACTCTCTACATCATACTAACAGTTAACTCAAAGGTGCACAACCCCTTTAAGAAGATCATTCATGACTCAGTTATGTTTTTTTTTTTACTATAAGAAGACATTTTTTTCATAAGAAAAGAATCCGACAAACTCCAATGTAATCCAGTTTCCGTGTTTAACCGGTAACACAAAAGCAAGTGTTGAAAGGAGAGGAATATGTTTCTTCTTTGCCTCTCCGTGTTTTTCTGCGCTCTAGAATCCCACTAATTGCTCAAATGCCGCAGCCAAGTCATCATGAAACATTCCGTTTGAAGCTGACCCGGGAGCTCAGGTGGAACTTTTCCAACCAACAATGATAACAATTACTGAAGCAACTTTCCATTACATACGACGGGAAGACAAAAGACAAGGGAAGAGGAAGCCAAACAGAGAAAGGCTGAAGAGCAGATAAGTCAATGAGAATGTTGTGATATGGGAAAGCAATGGAGGAAGGTCAGAAATGGCAGCATCCAGTTGGCTGGAAAATAACATGAATATGAAAGAGCAATTCAGACTAACATTTCACATGACATGCACTTGTAAGTACAGGGGTTCTCCAAATCAGTAGGCCCCCAATATTCTATATGTGTACAATTACCAGTTCTCCATGGAAGGTTGGATTGCACATCTTGCCTATTCCTTTCTTACTCATATGTAGATTTTGATGCGACTCCCCAAGTATAATGTATTGGTTAGATGCATCCAGAGTTCATTTTAAAGCACGTTTCCTAAAACATTACAAATTCTCCTGTCTATTTTAATTTGGGGAGTGGGTCAGACTAAGATGAATAGGACCGACTAAGAAACCTCAGTCTCGGCTCACTAAC
Organism: Xenopus petersii; assembly: GCA_038501925.1. Classification (NCBI taxonomy): domain Eukaryota; kingdom Metazoa; phylum Chordata; class Amphibia; order Anura; family Pipidae; genus Xenopus; species Xenopus petersii. The sequence continues at coordinate 7,765,010 of CM076683.1, forward strand.
CATTATCTTCTTGTCTCATTCCTTCTTATTTTCTTTCTCTCTTCCGGTTCCCTTAATATTCCTTTTTTTGTATTTCTCTTCTACTCATTCTTTCTGTTCTAACTACATCTCACCATACACGGTGAGATTATTATTATTAACATGTATTTTTAGAGCACCAACATATTGTGCAGCGCTGGATCTGCTTTTATTTCTTTGACAAGGTCAGCAAACAGTGCGTCTATGTTGGATTTGGCCATCCATATACTGGGCCAAATGGGGCTGATCCGTCACTGGCCTGGAGGTATAATGTTGGATCACATAATGGCCCTTCAGAAGACCCATTGGACAAGGAATTGGATTTATGGGCAGTGCCCCATACATAGGCCAATATGCTGCCAACTTGGCCTCGATGGACCTGCTCACCAACTTTTATCAGCCCATGTATGGCCAGGTTTACTCTTTGGTCTTACTCTCTTTAATGACACAACTTTCCTTCAGTATTTCTGATCTTCTCTTGAGTTATTTTGCTACTTCCTGTACTCCTTTTCAATATTTTGTCTCTCATTTGCTTTTCCTGCTTTCTGCTTTTGCATTCAAGTACCATAGTACAAGTTTCCATTGTACCCAGGTCCATGAAACAACACTAAAATCAGTTCAGTAAATTAAGAGAGACCAAAGTCCTACTTGTAGAAATCCCTAGATCACTAATTGGCTTATTAGTGGTGACCAAGCTTAGCAACTGGACAAGCAAATCCTGCAGATTTCAGGTATCTGTGTAGACAAGTGGACTGAATTTTGGTCCACCAGGAGATCTTCGGGTATTCTTGTTGTTGATGTCTGACCCTGTATAAAGAAGACCTTTAGATAGAAATTTGCAATGCTCTTTAAACTGAATACTGCTCTGAAAGTCTCAGTAGTTATGGGGTCAGAGTACATCGGTGGGACCATGGCCAATCAGCAGAGGGAAAATGAGGTTACCCTACTCTACTAAAATTAGTGATTTAACTTTTATATTGTACAGATTCCAAGCATTGCCAGACAATCATTCTTCTGTTATGCAACATATCTATTATGCCACTTAGTATATTATTTTTTTATTTATAGTATATGTCTAATTTTTGGATGAAAGACTAAATTCTCAGGCATCTCTCACTCCATTCCAGTGGATAGAAATGAAAATCACCAGCCACAAAACTTAAGCTTTTTATAATTCCATTGTACTGCATCCAGATTTCTCTCTGGCTCAAAACCTTTCTCAAGGGAAAAATGGCTCAGCAAGGGGTGTTCTTAAAGGGATTGGGATACATTCCAGTTTATAACAGAAACATGTCTCTTTGGCTATATAAAACTGCCTAGTGTATGGGTCCCCAACCGCCGGGCAGCGGCCCAGAACCGCGCCGCAGACACTCCTGCACTGGGGCGCTGATCCCAGCGCGGAAAAATGAGTTGGACAAATTGGACGCCAGGGGGTGAAAGAAGGCTGGGGAAAGCAGGGGCCACCTTTATAGTACCTTTAAAGAATGACATCAATATCAATATTTTGTAATTAATTGTAGTTTTTATTGTCCTGATAAAATACAGGGTTAACAAATGACACTTCACAGTGATGTCTGGAATGAGAGCTGAAATACATTTTTGGATAGAGATAGAAGACCGTACCTCCAGTGTTCATATTGTGTACGATTTATACATGAAACATAAGTAAATCTAAAGAAGTATGGGGAAATCAATGAAAAACCGAGAGCCTCTGAACTGCTGCGCTGGCTCCAGAAATATTCGCCTTATTTCCAGATTGGTAGGTAGGAGCAAACTGGGGTGATCGTCGGGGGCCCTGCATAAGAGGAGGTGCAGCCCTGCAGAACAACTTTTGTAAGTAAGAAGTTTCATTAGGGATGGGCGAATTTTTTCGCCTTGTTTCGCCAAAAAAAATGACGCCTATAGACTTGTATGGCGGTGTGCGTCAAAAAAAAAACATTTTTTTGACGCCCATAGACTTTAATGGGCGTCTGCGACATTTCGCCGGCGGCTAAACGAAACGGGTCAAATTCGCCCATCCCTAATTTTCATGGTTTAGCAGATATAGGAGGACACGGTGGCTGGCAGTAAAGCAAAATGACTACAGTAATATCAGTGTTTCAGTGTTGTTCACCTTCCAACACATTTCAGTTGAGCTGGTTTCAGATAGCTCACCCGAAAATAAAGACTTCTTTGAATCACTTTCTATTTTATATTTGTGACCATTTTTGTAATACAGGTACAGAAATGTAAAATATAATTTTTCACCGTTTTTCTAAAGCATCTCAGGGAGGGGAGTCGCTGACTCTTGAATATTCTAAATTGATACATTAGTGCAGGGCTGTCCAACTGGCGGCCTGCGGGCCACATGCGGTCCGCGACCCCCCTTTATGTGGCCCTCCACATCAAAGTCTGCCTGATGTGTCTGTTTACCATTTTTAAATTTAAAAGGTATCACTACAGAGATTAACTGGCCCCTGCATTGTTTAAACATCAAATTCAAACTAATACCCTGCATTGTTCACACCTGTGATCCCCCTGTATTGTTCACACTTGTGACACCTCTATTGTTCACATCCTAAAGCCCTGTACTGTTCTACCTGAGAATCCCTTTAAGGGATAGGTCTCCTGATGCTGCACAGAGAATCAGATTTTTTATTTTGTGTGCAAAACAACTAGCCCAGGGGACACAGGCACCTTTGTGCTCTTGCACTTGCACCCCAAGGGTGATCATGATGGACCCCTACTGTGTTACATGCTCCATCCATTTATTCATAATTCACCTGTATGTGTCACGTGATATAAATGAATCACCTTGTATAAATGGTAAATGCATTCTGTCTGTTGGATTGAGTACTTCCCTTCTTATGTATTTGATATTATTCTGTATCAGCTGACACTTCAACAAGGCAGAGAATTCTTTTGAAATTTACACTTCAATTCCAAGGACTGACACTGTATCCGCACTAGCTGTATTTTATCTAGACTTTTCCGGCAGCGAGCCCATCGGAATAATAAGCTTTTGTCTTCGGATAATATTTTGCTTTGATCCTGACAATACACTCTAACCATTAGCCTGCATTCTTTGTGATAGTAATTACACAGCGTGCGTCTTCTCAAGCAATTGCCCGAGTGTTTATGTGCCGGAGGTGAGTCACAGCTCGGTGAACAACAATCGGCCGCACAACAAATGATTCAATGAATTTTTCTGCAGGTTATTGCAAAAGGAGACCAGTAATGTTCCCAGGACACCATAAGTAGCAAGTAGAACAGGCACTGGGGTAAGATACTTTGTTGGGGAGTGGGGACAACAGCTTGGGACAATGGTGACAGTAGGGTAAAATGAAAAATAGTATAAGTGTCACTAGATGTTACTGGGCCCCACAGCAAATTCAATATAGGGCCCCAAACTATTGATAAGTTGGCCTACGAAGATATATTAAAATTGCTCAATAATTAGGGTCTCACTGGGCCCCCTACACTTAGGGGGTTATTTATCAAAGTCTGATTTGATCTCAACATTTTCTGCTACAAACTCTGATCAAATTTGCTCGTTTTTTTACGCTTATTTGTTTTTACATTTTCCCAAATATCTGCTTTGCGGGACAAAAAATCAGATTATCTGATTTCTTTTGCTTTTTTGTGCGAAAACGTCGGGGTATTGGCACGGAACCCAGCGCAAATTAAAAAATCATTGGGACTTGACGCCTTTTGAAAAAGTCGAAGGACGAAACGCGTCAAGGCTAATACGCCATCGCTATGCACCTGAGGTTTACACGCAGTGGGAAAAGACGCCGGCAAATTTTCCCACCGAAATATCAACAGCTTGTAGACTCTTGGGGATGCTGAAGCAAAATATTTTATGCGATTTTATTACTGGAACATTGTGAGTGCATTTTTTAACATTTGTTTATTAAAGATATTTACAATTTTACACTATGTCAGTGAATTTCCATAGTGGGATGAAGCTTTGGAGCCGCATGTAAAATCCGCTGCTGATATCTACGCCTCTTTTCTGCACAGTATCCCGTAAACGTTCGTGAGTACCCCTCTATACAAATCCGTATGAGATAAAGTCTAGGATAATACGTTGGAGTGGATACAAGGGACACTTTTACTTTGTTATTTATTTATTGTATATGCTAATCACATAAAGGTGTGTGTACACATTTGGAAAATACTCCACCATATTGGCGGAAATCTCTCTTTTCTCTTTTATTCTTTTTCTCTGTTTTCCGTGGATCTGACCTCGTGCTGTGAGCGCTGGTTTTCCTTTGAAACTTTGAATCCTTGCTTTAAGTCTGAGGGAGAACAGACAGACGATATACCGGCAGAGGAAGCGGAAAACCAGAATCCTTGATATCCTTTTTATCTTTACTGCTTCCTCTATAGTTATGCCATTGAGTAGTGTCACTAACACACCAGCGTCACCAGTGGCCCTTCAATATTAGATGGTGGCTGATTGAGTTTTGTGCTATAAAATAATGTCATGTCACATATGTGATCTCACAAAGGTTTTCAGGGTCTGGCCACACGAGCAGATTTGGGGAGATTAGACACCCCAGCATCAAATCTCCTCTTCTTCGGGGCAACAGTTCCCCCTGCCCTCCACCAGCTAAAATGAAAATCACCTGCGGCAATGCACACGCGGCGCTTCGTTTTCCGAGGTCGCCGTAGTTTCCTTGTGAGTCAACTTTGGGCGACTTTGGAAATCGAAGCACCTCGAGTGCATTGCCGCAGGTGATTTTTCATTACAACAGGGGGAAGGCATTTCGAGGAGATTGTCACCAGACAACTAAATCTGCTCGTGTGGCCAGACCCTTAGAAGACACATACACTGTCTGTCAATGTGCCTGGACTGGGTCGGCAGGACAAAATGCCCAGTGCCACCCTAGATCTACTGCTTGCCCTGAGATGAGACTTGATCTTGGTGGCCGCAAGCAAGAAGTAGTACATGCCTGGCACGAGGTACAGGCTGGTAAAGGGGTGCTTCAGTGTAGGAGCCCCTGTGTCTGGGACGCTCTCAAGGTTCCACCACTGGTCCCAGTCCAACACTGAACGAAACCCGTCAGTGTCGTTTTTTTTCCTTATAGCCCACAGAGCAGGTAACAACATGGCTGCTTCCACTGATGAAATAAAAACAAAAATTCAGGTACATATGGTTACCTGGGCAGAATAACCAATGCCAATATATTTTACAAATAGTAAAAAAGAGACTGTAGACCCTCTTTATAAGTGAGTAAATTTTCCCTTTAAGTGGGTTTATTGATGGGCTAATTTGAAAAAATTTGCAAAACTGTGAAAAATTCCCCAAATATATTGAATTGCAGCAAAAAAATTTGCTCATCACTAGTGGTTACAGTTGGTGTTTCCGCTGGTAAAACTGTCCCACACTACACTCCAAAGCCAAACATATTCTGCACAACCACATTCCATTGCCCTCACACACACACACACACAAACACATACAGAAGCAGAACAGGTCTTTTTGCATGTACATATATAAATAAAGTAGAAAAATGAATGCACATTGAATACAGTGAGATAAAAGCAAAGGAATGTGCACAGGCAGAAACAATGGTGTTATCTGATTTGGTGAGACAGGCAGGCACTGAGGGAGGAAGCAGTGGAGGAGGAGGTGAAGTCAAACATCTCTTACTTAGTGCACTGCTAAATCACTTTACTCCATGAGATTAGAGAGAAAGAGAGAGAGAGAGAGAGAGAGAGAGTGTGTGTGAAATCCTTACAATTCCACTAATAGCAAGGATTAACAACTTCTGCCTTTTAACTGCATTACCTTCTCCAAGTGTCAAACTTTAGCTGCCATCACATGCCGATATTTGGTTGGGCAATTTGGTTGCTTTATTCGTCCACTCGTTTCTTTTTTCAATGTTGCTCCTACAGCTACATTTCTACTTTATCTTCCAATTTTCTTTCATCATTCTCCCTAAACTCACAGCAGCACAGAGCATAGGGCCTGGCCGGTAAAAATGATGGTTGATCCCAATGTTATTAATAGGGAAAAATGATACATATATAGGAAGGTCAATATTTTATACAAGAAAAAGTGGCAACCCTAACTAAAGCTTAACTAAGAATTATGTAGAAATGTTGTACATGATGTTTTGTGCTTCTGTACAAGCCCAAGGCAACCACAACCCTTTAGCAGTAAAGATCTGTGTCTCCAAAGATGCCCCAGTAGCTCCCCATCTTCTTTTCTGCTGATTCACTGCACATGCTCTGTGCTGCTGTCACTTACTGCCCACTCACAATATACAGTACACATAGAATAGAAATGTCACACTATAAGGCTGATTAGTAATTAATACACATAATTACTACATGGCAGCACGGAAACCAGTGCAATTAGCATCAGAATTTAATAATCCGCAAACCTGTAGCATCAGCTTATATTACAGCCAGGGAAGCTCATTTTCTGCTGGATAATTAGTGACGAGCCCTAAGCTTAGCTTCTCAACAGCCAATCAGAGCCCACTGAGCATGTGAGTGTCACAGACACTTTCCAAGATGGTGACCCCCTGTGACAAGTTTGAAGTCCTGGATCATTGCTGCTATTGACAAGCTCAAACTTGGTGCAATAGGTTCAATATATAAAATATGCTATTTTTAACCTTATTAATTTTTAGGGTTTAGTTCCTTTAAAAGACAAATTTCCATTTTCTTAAAACAGAAATTCAGAGCTGCTAGTGCATAGAGGGCAATCACCACATTCTCGGCACTAGCGTTGTGGCCCTTCATGATCCGCTCCGAAGTGTAGGTCAAGGGGATCCTCATCATTTGTCAAGTGGGCCGGCCCACTCCCTGATATGAGCAGCTCAATAAAACCACTCCCTGACTGAGGATCCTGGGACAGACAAATGGAAATACATAAATGGAATAATGTTTGAATACAGAATGCTATCTAATAAACACAACTTACAGAAGTATACAGTATAATAATAATAAGTTGACTGTGCGCAGCGCCGGATTTCCGTGTGCGGCGCCCCTAGGCCGCGCGGTCCGACCAGGCGGCCGCGCGGTCCTAGCGCCCACCTCACCTCCCCTTCCCAGCGCGCCGGCGTTTTTTCGCCGGTGCAGCTGCTGTAATTGAATGGGGACGCACGCGTCCCCATAGTGCGGCTGGGCGGCATGCCGTCCCTATTTTTTTGCCGCCCTAGGCCCGGGCCTATGCGGCCTTGCCGCAAATCCGGGCCTGACTGTGCACATCTTGGTTTCAAACTCCCAGAATTCCATGACTTTGTGTTCAATACAGACTAGAATGAATAGTGATGAGACAAGCCTGTCCCAAAGCTGAACTCCACTGGAGAATTAGAAAGCAAAAATCCCCCAAAATTTTACTTAGGCATCTACTTAAGCACACGTGGAGCTCCCAGTACATATCTAATTTCTTTCTTACAGAAATGGATTGGCCTGGTTCCTAGAGAAAGGAAATGGTTTGCATGGTCTGTATTTCAAAATGTCCGACATCACATGACTTCCTGTTTAGCTTCCCATCTGTTGCCAGGTAGCCATGGCGACAGCATTCCTTGCTACACATCAGATGAAAACAGGGCACTGCCAAAATATGCTTTGCCTCATTAGCCTTTAGAAATGTCACCCTCTCAGGCCCCTGTGATTCCACCTGCTCTGGGATGAATTATGGTTTTAGGCAGGTTCTTATTAAGGCATGGCAGGGAGAAAATATACATTGGACCCCAGATATGGCATATTGGATACAAAAATCAGCATTTATTAATGATTTTGACATAATACAGGTATGGGACCTGTTATCCAGAATGCTTGGGACCTGGGGTTATCCAGATAACAGATCTTTCCGTAATTTGGATCTTCATACTTTAATTCTACTAGGGATTTATATAAACATTAAATAATAGGCTGGTTTTGCTTCCAATAAGGATTAATTATATCTTAGTTGGTTAAAAGGAAATCATTTTTAAAAATGTTGATTATTTGGAAAAAATAGAATCTATGGAAGACAGCCTTTCTGTATTTCAGGGCTTTCTGGATAACGGAATCCATACCTGTATTATACATTTTGCTACATTTCTCTTGTCCGGTTATTATTGCTGGTCCCTCTTTCTGTCCTTTGAGGTTCCCATTGCCTCTCCTGCTGTCCTTTCCTGTTGTTGATTGCTTTTCCACTCAGATACTTTTCCTACCTATTCCTCCCTAAATAAGTATCTCTTTCTGTTATCTCTCTGACTTCCCAATCACCTATGTAGTAGTAGTCTAGGTGGCCATACATGCACCCATATTTTTGTTCTAAACAAATTTTCGTACAATATTTGGTGCGTGTGTAGCAGGAGAAGGGCTGACTGATTTCGGCAGGAGGCTATGATATTATAATAAATATGCCCCTAAAGATGGCCATAGATGTAACAATTACGATCTTTCTTGGAAAAGATGTTTCCAAGAAAGATCGTTCGTTTCAATACACACGTGTAGAGCTGAATCGTCAGATATACAGGTAGATATACGGTAAGAAACAATAGAATTCTACCTGTATCTGACGATTCAGCACTAACAATGACCGATGTTTGTGTCCCTTCAAAGGCACCCGATCAAAGTTTTCCGTCCAGCCCGATCGGCGAGCCGACCGATATCCAAGTCTTCTGTCGATATCGGTCGGCTCTTTTCCCACCATACACGCACCGAATATTGGACGAAAATTCGTTTTGTACGATATTATCTGTGCATCTATGGCCACCTATGGTCTGCAGAAGCATGCATAGTTAGTGCTAGTCAGGAATTAGCTTTAACTGCTCATGCTCCTGAGACCCAGAAGAAGATGTGGATGGGAAGAAAATGGCGCCAGTGAACTCCGCTGCACTGCTCTGCATTTTAAGTAGGGATGCACCGAATCCGCTTTTTTGGATTCGGCCGAACCCCCAAACCCTTTGCGAAAGATTCGGCCGAATACCGAACCGAATCCGAACCCTAATTTGCATATGCAAATTAGGGGTGGGAAGGGAAAACATTTTTTACTTCCTTGTTTTGTGACAAAAAGTCACGTGATGTCCCTCCCCACCCCTAATTTACATATGCAAATTAGGATTCGGATTCGGTTCGGCCAGGCAGAAGGATTCTGCCGAATCCGAATCCTGCTGAAAAAGGCCGAATCCTGGCCGAATCCCAAACCGAATCCTGGATTCGGTGCATCCCTAATTTTAAGATTAGGTTTTTAAATAAGGGCAAATTTACACTCTGCAGGAAGGGAGAGGTGCGGGGGGGGGGTTAGTGGAAGGCAGCTAACCAGGTCTGATGTTCCTAGGGGGTTTTAGTTCTCCTTTAAGTCAGGAATTCGAAAATAAGCAGCTGCTTTAAAGGTCACTGGGAGCAACATCCAGTGGGTACACGGGCCAATAAAAGCTGCCGACAGACCGAGTTGGCAGCTTATTGGCCCATGTGTGGGGCCAGGCGATGGGCTTTCCCAAACAATATCTGCCCGAAAGTTGGCCAGCTATCTATAGCTGAACTGCCTCATAGCTTAGTCACATTCCTTAGGATTATCGTTAATCTAATGCAAAACCACAGCAAATTCAGTTTAGGGCCCCAATACAAAGATGTATAAAACATATTATTTAGGCCTTACTGGACCCTTTACTATTCTGGACCCCCCAGCAACCACATGCTCTGTTCCTCTATAGCAGAGATCTCCAAACAGTGGCGTGTGAGCAAAACATGGTGCTTATTTTTGAATTCCTGGCTTGGAGGCAAGTTTTGGTTGCATAAAAAACAGATGTACTGCCAAACAGAGCCGCCTGTAGACTGCCAGTCCACATAGGGGCTACCAAATAGTCAAACTCAAAGCCCTTATTTGGACCACCCAGGATGCTTGTGTTGGGGACCCCTGCTCTATAGTTACTCCCTTACTTGAAGTGATGTCCTCAATTCACCCCATGGTTGCTCCTTCTTAATATATATAAATACATACAGGATCAGTGCATGGATCGCTCTTTATTCTCAGGACAATGCAAGTGTCAATGGGCCTTCCTTCCAAGAGGAGGAAAGGAAATGTAGGCACCAGCAAATGGACTTATTAAGCATAAAAATGTATGTTTTATAGAAACATTTAAGAAATAATTTAATGGGATTTTACCAGCTGAATGTTTCAAAGGGACAAAACCAGTGACAAATCTGCCTGCCTTGTGAGGTCTCAAAACTTCCTCTTAACCCCACCCATTTTGAAATTGGCTGACGTCTAGTGTTTTTTGTTGTCTGTATCTCTAAAAATAAAAATAAAGAGGTTCCTTGTAAGGCTGAACTTGATTAACATTGTTACAGAATGAGTAGAAAACTATATTTTGAACAGTTGGTAAGCTGCTTGTTTATTCTTCGCAGATCCCATGCAGGCACATTGATGCATTATTGGGGATTATTTGCTCACAGAAAACATATTACAGACCCCAGGCTAGAAAGCTGCCTACCCAGGAAGGTATTTGCTAGACAAATTCCCACTCCTTGATGGAATGCAGTCGACTATTGAAGTCTGTACCAAGATGCAGTGGCAGAGATATGGGATTGCATTCTGCAGCAGTTCTTTATTTCTGTGTCGGTTTCGGGCAGATAACATTCTGTACATAGTATTTGTGATAAGTGGTGCATAGCAAATGCTTGTTCTGCCCCCCTTGTGTAGCTACTGCTAAAGCAAGAGTTCTGTATCTCTACAAGGAATTTCCCTTGTATGCTCTGGAAAGAGCGTTATATCATTAAAGGAGAAACAAACCCAAACAATTTCCCAGTTTGCGATAACTGCGCATGCCGAAACGCCAGAAGGAGACACGAGGACCTGGAAGATGGCTGCCATGAACTCCAATCCCTGAATTGGCACCGAGTGGTAAGTATAAAGTTAGGGGCATTTGCCCGGGGTAGCAGCTAGGCTGGGGGTGAGGGGAGTTTATGTGGGGTAGAGGGGTAGGGTTTTTTTAACAAGGCGTTTGTTTCTCCTTTAAAGATACTGCTAAAACCACAGCAATTGGGAGGATAATCTCAATTGCTCTCACCTTTAGGGTGGTGGCACACTGGGGCTACTGTGGGAGAATTGTCACCCAGCGACAAATCACCTCTTCTTCGGGCGACAAATCTCCCCGAAGTTTCCTTGTGAGGCAACTTCGGGCGACTTCGGAAAAAGAAGAGATCCAAGTGCCATCCCGCCGGCTATTTACATTCTAGCCAACGGGAAGGCATTTCAGGGAGATTTGTCACACGAAGAAGAGGAGATTATTGAGATCTCCACACAACGTTTCAGAGGTACAACCTCCTTTCTCAAGTGCTCTCAAGTGCGAGAGCACTTGAGAAAGGAGGTTGAACCTTTGCAACGCTGTGTGGAGATCTCAATAAACTTTGATAATTAAGCACAATTGCCCAAGTGCGTGCCATCTGATTCTCTACTTGTGAATGGATAACGGAAACCAAGGTTTGCAGCAAGGATCCCAGATTGAGCACCACCAGTAAATACGCATGGATTTTGCAACACTATATCCAATACTATACAAACTATCCTACAACTGAACCCCCTTTCCTGACACCACCGTACCTTACTATACACACTATCCTATAACTGTCTGCTTCTTCTGTAGTTACATACACCCCTGATTATTTCCAACTTTCATTGTATTACAGACACAGGAGGGTGCTTGGACTTGGACCCAACAGGTGGGTATTACACAATGGTTCCTTATCTCTCTGGAGTGAAACATGTGATAGGACATCAAAAATGATCCGTCTTTAGTAGCGGTGTCAGTGAATGAGGCAAGAAGTGTGTTGAGAAATATTTGGCACACACAGCCCTCCTCACATTCTGACTAGGGCTGATTCATTGCTGGATTGAGGTCAATTCTGACTTCCACTCAAAACTTGCCAGAAAACCTTTTATCAGTGTTAAAAGATAAAGGAGCCGCTCTAATGGAACATTTGCTACCCAAAGGGCATTAATTATGGGATGTATTAGTTAAAGGGTTAGTTCACCTTTAGATTGAACTTTCGTAGGTTGAAAACACTGAAACTCTGCCATAAAGACCAATCTGCGTTGTCATTTATAGAAGCTCCCGTTCACTCAACCCATCCTGAACCTTTATGAAAAGGAAATAAATCCAAAGCCCCTTCCCTGGCTTTAATTATGGCACCTCCAGACTATGAAATAGTTCTACATCAACTGCATCTTACCTTGAACTTGTTCTTGAACACTGTACGTTCACCATTTTGGGGGGGGGGTTATGCAAACCAATGACCCCTGAGGTCAGTCCTGATTCTCCACAAATATGGAAACTTACAGTAACTAACTGAGTAGGGATTTGGAGAACGCCCTCTATCCTATTTTTGGAATGGGAGGAGGGTGTTCTTCTTATTATCTCGCTCTTATAGGCAATGGGAAATACACAAATAGCCTATGGTTGCTCAGACCCTGCACCCATTTTTTATGATCTATGGGGGGAGTAAAGTAGACTGTTATTTGGGCACCTTTAATGGATGAGGGTAGATGTCTAGAGGAGCATCAGATGGTACCCATTAGAACTAAGGGACAATTATAGATCTCCCAGCTAATTAAGAGCATTGTGGTTCATGGCCACTAAATAACACAAGAACTTTGCAGAGTACTGGGGGATATGCCAAGGTGTTTGCTGTGTGGGCTTAGGTTGGGCACAGTAAAGTAATTCTAGAATGGAATATAATGTGCATGCACCCACCCTAAACTCAACAGCAAGGGACACCTGGGGCAGAATAAAAATTGCAGCTGCACAAAGGGATGGGCACTATTAAAGGAGAACTAAACCCTTAATGAAAAAAAACCCTACCCCCCTACCCTACATAGACCCCCTCCCCCCCCAACCTAGCTGCTACCAATGGTAAATTCCCCTAACTCTTTACTTACCCCTCGGTGCAGCTTTAGGTCAGAGTTTGCGGGCGCCATCTTCTGGCACTTCGGTAATCTTCGGGTCTTCGTCCTTCACTTCGGCAATTTCAGACAGAAGATTGCTCCAACTGTACATGCGCTGATACACCACTCTCATTCCGAAGATTACTGAACAGAAGAAGATGACACCCGTGAACTCCGATGCCCTGAATCTACACCGAGGGGTAAGTAAAGAGTTAGGGGCATTTACCAGGGGTAGCAGCTAGGCTGGGGGGGGAGCTAGGAGGGGGGTCTATGTAGGGGTTTTTTTTGTAATTAAGGGTTGAATTCTCCTTTAAAGGATAAGTAAACCTTAAGTGAATGTAAACTTGATGAGAATACTATTCTAAGCACTTTTGCAATGTACATTTATTATTTATTTATTTTTAATTCCAAGACATTAAGGGATACATGTACTGTTAATATGAATGTTTTTTGTTACAACAGCGCCACCTGCTGGTCAATTTCCCACCAGTCTGACCACTAAGTAGTCAAGGAAGAAGTTGTCAGGAGAAAAAAAGAGGCTTCTCTGATGTTCTTCTGCTTAGGAAAAAAAATTAAAAAAATGTAAAAACTTGACAACAACTGCCCTATTCTCACCAGCTTGCCCTGTTCTATCTACAGCACCCCATTTAATGTCTACATTACAAAATGCAGGAGTTTCACCCAGCCCCCAAAAAACACAGTTGCCCTAATTCTTAGACAACAGAATATCTTCTAAATGACTCCGCCGTGTTCTGGTTAAGATAACTTTAACTCACTATAAAATCAAAGATGATCATTAAAGCCAAACGCTGTATTTTCCTATCTCAGGAAGAGATTGTGTTTTATCCACAGAGTCATTATCCGTTCACAAACTGCCTAGCGATCTAATGGCAACACATTGTGCTCGTGTCACAGAGCCAGGGAAGTTATAATAGAAAGTAATTACATAGAAGAGGTTCCCCGCACGCTGCTCATAGCTATTGCAGGAATTATATTTAAAGGCAGAATACTACTGTATACAATGCACTCAGTAATTAGCAGGCAGAACAAGAACATACTTTCTTTTAGTTACATAAGATATTTATAATAAAGTACCCCCTCTTGTAAAATATAAGGATATTATAAATTACCGAGGAGTTTCATGACCATATAAAAACACAAGGCCGAAGGTCATGGAATTCCAAGTTTACTTCTAATATCCTCATATATATTTTGCAACTGGGAGTACTTTATTTATTATAATACACAAGTTTCAGTGAGTCATGTGACAGAAATGACATCAGAACTCACCGTATATAACTGATGACATCAGAACTCACCGTTTATAAGGATATAATTTACAAGATATTTATGGCTTTTGTGTTTTATATATACATATGACATACATGGAATGTCCTGCATGCAAATAATGGGTGGAGCAGATGCTTAGGGGCTTAGTAACTAGAAAACGTTAATGTTCTATAGAGAACAAACAATTTAAACGGCTTTGTCTTAAATTAAAGGACATTTAAACCCTAATTCACTGGGCAGTAGGGTCCCACCTCCCACTAACTTGCAAGTCATTTAGACATGGCAACTGTGGCCCTTACTAACATCAACATTATAGGCCTTTGCTATTGTTTAACCCTCTTAATGATGATTCTGTGATCTGACCCGACTTTTGGCCAGATATAGATCCGGGAAGCCCGTTGGATGGCCTAACACACGGCCTATAAGCTGCTGACTCGGTCTGTTGGCTGCTTTTATCGGCCCGTGTATGGGGGCCTTAACGGGGTCAATACATATTTTATTTTTTTCACTTTTGCAATTGCACAATTCTGTTCCATTGGCGCTTGCACAGCTAAAAGGTGTTATTCCTTGAAAAGGCTTCGCTTATGTTTTCCTTTGTGATCTTACTCAGGATGATTTATCACTTTCTCAGTTCTTTTTTCAGCAAAATATAATAAAGCTGACTGGGCCCTGCAGAAACCAGTTCTGCTGCTTAAAGAAAATTTGTTCTAAGAATAGAAGGATAATGTTCAGTACAAAGCTTAAAGCCATAATTACACACTCCTATGTATTATACCTGTAGCGACTGATTTCTTGAAAGTAACTGTATACCTCAGCCTGCAGCCAGAAACCCTCAGTGACTTCTAACATCCTTATCATTTACAGTAGGGGGTACATTATCCCTTATAATACATGAGTGATACTCAGATTTCTCTGTATAACTCAGCCTGCAGCCTTGTACCTTTATATGGTCACAGAACAACCCCTCAGTGACTTCTAATATCCTTATCATTTACAGTAGGGGGTACATTATCCCTTATAATACATGAGTGATACTCAGAGTTCCCTGTATAACTCAGCCTGCAGCCTTGCGCCTTTATATGGTCACAGAACCCCTCAATGACGTCTAATATCCTTATTATTTACAGTAGGGGGTACATTATCCCTTATAATACATGAGTGATACTCAGAGTTCCCTGTATAACTCAGCCTGCAGCCTTGTGTCTTTATATGGTCACAGAACCCCTCAATGACGTCTAATATCCTTAATATTTACAGTAGGGGGTACATTATCCCTTATAATACATGAGCGATACTCACGTTTCCGTGTATATACTGTATATATATTTTTTCTCTGAGTGGTTTATTGCAGTATGACTGAGTGATTCAGTATCAGTGCATAGAAATCAATGCTAATCAAAGCTTAGGTGATTGTCTATTAAAGCAGCTGCAGTCATTTGCCAGATTAGTTCATATTCATTGTGTTTTCTCCTTATTCTTGTAATTAAAAAATAAATTAACCAGGAACACAAACATGGCAATTATTTTAAAATCAATTTGTTGAAGCATTTCAGCCAGTGTGAGAGGCTGGTGCACAGAGAAAGGATGTCACTAATATCATTTGAATTTTGCCCAGAAAGCCTTGATAAGAATCCCAGCATTAGCGTCTGGTTGGCAGAGCCATTCATCTGCTGATATTAGATTTTGTTCCAGCACTCTAATGACATGAAAAAAATATATTGTATATATATTGTAGAAAATTTGCATTTTCATGAAAAACGGCATGGTATCATAATGACAGGGAATTAAAGGGGAATGCTACCCCTAAACAGAAAAAAAAAAACTGAAAAAAACTATAACAAATATATATTTATGTAATAACATAGAAACCTATTAGATTGCCTAGAACAGTGATCCCCAACTAGTGGTTCATGAGTAACATGTTGCTCCCCAACCTCTTGTATGTTGCTCCCAGTGGCCTCAAAGCAGGTACTTATTTTTGAATTCCAGGCTTGGAGGCAAGTTTTGGTTGTATAAAAACCAGTAGCAAATAGAACCTCCTGTAGGCTGCCAGTCCCCATAAGGGCTACCAAATAGCCAATCACAACCCTTATTAGGCACACCAGGGGCTTTTTCGTGCTTGCGTTGCTCCCCAACTCTTTTTACATGAATGTGGCTGTTTTTTGTGCAAATAAAACTTGCCTTCAAGTCTGGAATTCAAAAATAATCATCTGCTTTGAGAGTACTGGGAGCAACATCCAAGGGGTTGGTGAGCAACTTATTGCTCGTGAGCCAGTGGTTGGGGGTTGCTGCCTTAATGGTTCGGACAGGGGGTGGGGCAGGTGACATCAGGGGCAAAGCTGGTGAAGTTGGGGGGTGAAATTATTTTGCGGGAGCGTTGACATCAGGGAACAAGGTTGTAACCTGTCTGCCACTGATTGGCTGGATTCCACATCAATCAAGTCCTGTCCAAATTTCAGAGCTTTGAAATCATATAGCTTGTGTAAAAACCTGATAGGTGGCAACCCTACGTTTGAGAGGGGCATTTTATCCCACCACCTAGGGGGCCCAAGTGGGTCAGTAAATTGGGCTGCCTGGGGGAAAGGCCATGCTACCTAAGCAGTTCTTAAAGTTACCTGGAGCAACTTTTTGGCACCCTCATAACCTGCAGCAAGATTCTCAACCTGTCTTATGGCTACAGCTCACCTGGGGTGGGGGCTAGGGGAAATTGTGCTCTAGGTAGGTTACTGCCCTATCAAAATTCTCTAAAGTTGTCCTTAAACTGGCCTATCCCTATATCCCCACAGGCTGAACAGACAGGTCACAGATACCGTATGACTTTCTATGCATATGCATGGCCATTCGCTGGCCAACAAAGCATCAGCAGATCATCTGCAATCCCAGATTTGCTCTGTTGAGACTGATCTCCTTCCTACCAATGTGTGCCTTGTGCAGAATGGTTCAACTTTCCCAACCAAAACTGGGCATATAGTGCCAGCTTAAAGTAGCAGTGGGTTAGTTATTCCTGTTTTACACAGAAAGATGAGCCTTAAAGGAACAGTTCAGTATAAAAATAAAAACTGGGCAAATAGATAGGCTGCGCAAAATAGAACATTTTTCTAATATAGTTAGTTAGTCAAAAATGTAATGTATAAAGGCTGGAGTGACTGGATGTGTAACATAATAGCCAGAACACTACTTCCAGCTTTTCAGCTCTCTTGGTTTACACTGACTGGTTACCCAGGTGCGATCCTGGCCCCTCCGCCGCCTGAGGCAGCAGCAGTTGCTGCTGCCCCCCCTCCCCCGGAAATTCGCTCTTAGGGCTCTTACTGACGAGCGTTTGTAGTTGCGCTCCCCTGCATTCCGTTTTTCAGCGTTCAGCTGCAGGGGAGCGCAGGAATAGACGCATTACGTTTTTTCCAATGGGGCTGTACTCACATAGGCGCGTGTAGGCGCTGAACGCAGGAAAAATGCAGCATGTTGCGTCGCAAACTGCGTTCGGCACCTACACGCGCCTGTGTGAGTACAGCCCCATTGGAAAAAACGTAATGCGTCTATTCCTGTGCTCCCCTGCGGCTTAACGCAGAAAAACGGAGCGCAGGGGAGCGCAGCTTCAACCTCTCGTCAGTAAGAGCACTTAAAGTACCAGGAGCAGCATTTTTGCTGCCCCTGGTACCTTGTGGGGCGCTGCCGCCTGAGGCGACAGCCTCAAATTGCCTCATTGGCGAAGCACCCCTGTAGTTGCCAGGCAGAAACCAATCAGTGACTTGAGAGAGGCCACATGGGTCATAACTGTTGCTTTTGAATCTGAGCTGAATGCTAAGGATCAATTGCAAACTCATTGAACAATTATGTCCCATGTGGGCCCCCTTTAAAGGAGAACTAAATGCCCTTTCTAATAAAAAAAACCCTACCCTCCATAGTCCCCCCTCCCTGCTCCCCCCCTGCACAGGAGTTAACACAAGTAAATACCATTAAGCCGGTAATTACCCCTTGTTGCAGAGTCAGCACATCGGAGCTCACAGGGGCCATCTTTAGCCAATTTGGTAAACTTCGGCTCTTCTTCCGGCACTTAGTTAATTTCTGTCACTTTCGGTGCATGCTCAGTTGTAGCGAACCGTGAAAATGCTCCAAATGCACATGCGCCACTACAGAGCTTCCTTACTGAGATTACCAAAATGGCTAAAGATGGCCCCCGTGAGCTCCACTGCACTGACTCTGCAACAAGGGGTAATTACCGGCTTAATGGTATTTACTTGTGTTAACTCATGTGAAGAGGGAGCAGGGAGGGGGGTCTATGGAGGGTAGGGGTTTTTATTAGAAAGGGGGTTTAGTTCTCCTTTAAAGTTGCTGACTAACTCAGAGTTAGAGAGCTGAAAAGCAGGAAGTAGTGTTCTGTTATGTTATACATCTGTTCACTCCAGTCTTTATACATTAGATTTTTGACTAACTAACTATATTAGAAACATTTTTTTTTATTTTGCACAGCCTATCTATTTACCCAGTTTTTATTTTTACACTGAACTGTTCCTTTAAGATCATGTCCTGCTTTCAAGAACTGCAGTTGGTCTATATAATGCCTCCTTAACTTCTAAAGCAGTTCTTTTATTAGCCTTTACAGCTGCTGCCTCCACCATTCCCAGCACCTGCCTCCTGACAGCAACCTACAGCATGATTCCGAATAGAGCCCACAGCTGGGAAGCTGCTCATATCTGTGGGAGACGCCTGTCATCGTGCGCAGTGCCCTTAGCAGTGACATATTAGATGGTAACGTGGCCGGCCTGGAATGATCAAGTGAGGTCACGGGATACACTGGTCTTCTAGTCCTGACACTAACATGTGAGTGCAATGACATAGCTGGGCTTTACACTTTCACCTACATATCTGTTAATATTGTCCCACTGGCTCTACTGGCTCTACTGTAGATCATCATCATCATCATCATTTATTTATATAGCGCTGTCAAGATACGCAGTGCTTTACTGTAGATGGGGCAACAAAAGGCTTAGAATCACAACATGCACCGTTGCCCTTAAAGGAGAACTAAAGCCTAACTAAAGAAGTAGCTAGAAATGTTGTACATTATGCTTTGTGCTTCTGTACCAGCCCAAGGCAACCACAGCCCTTTAGCAGTAAAGATCTGTGTCTCCAAAGATGCCCCAGTAGCTCCCCATCTTCTTTTCTACTGATTTACTGCACATGCTCTGTGCTGCTGTCACTTACTGAGCTTAGGGAGCCACTCACAATATACAGTACACATAGAATAGAAATGTCACAATATAAGGCTGATTAGTAATTAATACAGATAATTACTACATGGCAGCACAGAAACCAGTGCAATTAGCATCAGAATTTAATAATCCGCAAACCTGTAGCATCAGCTTATATTACAGGGGAAGCTCATTTTCTGCTGGATAATTAGTGACGAGCCCTAAGCTTAGCTTCTCAACAGCCAATCAGAGCCCACTGAGCATGTGAGTGTCACAGACACTTTCCAAGATGGTGACGCCCTGTGACAAGTTTGAAGTCCTGGATCATTGCTGCTATTGACAAGCTCAAACTTTAGCCTCGTGCAATAAGTTCACTATATAAAATATGCCTTTTTAGCCACATTCATTTTTAGGGTTTAGGTCTCCTTTAAAGGAAGAGCAACACCAGCAGATGAATGTGCCCTAAAGGTATTAAATTCAATGTTTAGATCTGAGCTTTGTAAATTCAGTCGCATGATATTTATTTTTGAAATTCCTGTTTTCAGGGTTGGTCATTAGTATTTATAATCTAAAGTTCTATTGAACAAAGTAGATTGGGTTGGCCTTTGTTTAGACAGCAGATAAAGGCAGAGCTGATAACTAACACGCTGCAATAAAAATCTAGACTTCTACTTTTATCTATACAGGGTCGAAATTAAATGAATTGCGTGTCAGCTCAGATTACTTTCCTTTTTACCAGTCCTTTAATTCTCCAACCCCATTTGTGTGTGCAAAAAAAAAAAAAACACTTACATGCACTTGTAAAAAATATAGGCTTCATTAATTAACAGGTTCAAGTGCAAAGTGCAAGAAGCTACTAAAGCCATGGTTTTTGCCCACAATCCACGTTTCTCCATGATGTTGTGCCTGGCAGAGAATGCAAAGCACTGTCCACAAAGAGGGAAACATATGGGTTGCTCAAGTTTAGATTTTGAGCCCTATATTTGCTGTCTTCTTAAGAAGGACATTAATTACAAGGGTCCTGGAGGGTAACTTGGGGTGCCAGTCACAGGCCCGCCTCCCTTTCACCAAGTGCAGTAAGTAAAATTGTGATCAGCGTTGCACTGGGGGCCCCCCACCTCAGCCACAACCTACCTCTGGCTCCCCCACACCTACTATCTTCTATTAGCGGGCATGCAGGAGGACCAGAGAGGAAGGTTGGAAGATGCAGTAGGCTTTGCGCAAGGAAGCTGGTCAGGGCCGATGGGGCCCACTGGGTTTTTTCCCAGTGGCCCAGGGTTAGGGTTGCCAACTTTTCAAAAAAAATGTACCAGCCAGTGGTGGGGGTAGGAACTAAAGGGTGGGCCGTGATGCAAAAAGGGGCAGGCCATAGCACAAAAAGGTCGGAACCATGGGGTCGTGCCGCAAAGGGGACGGGGCCACGTTGCACCATGGCCAGAAGACGGAGAAAAGTTAAGTTCCGCCGGATAGCCAAGGGCTTTTGTTAAGGGTATTACAAATTACCGGCATTAATACCAGCTCCGACCTTGGCAGGTGTTTTACCGGCCGGGTGGAAACCCTAATTGTGGTGGGGGTCCTGAACGGGGATAGAACGATGATTAGTTTGCACAGGTAATCCATACAAATTGGTGAGCAGTGGGGGGTCCTTTCTGGGCCCCACTGTCTCCAAGTCACACTGTAGGTGTAGGGTCTACTACCTGCTAATTATGGCTCTTAAAGGATAACTAAAGTTTAACTAAAGAAGTAGCTAGAAATGTTGTACATTATGTTTTGTGCTTCTGTACCAGCCCAAGGCAACCACAGCCCTTTAGCAGTAAAGATCTGTGTCTCCAAAGATGCCCCAGTAGCTCCCCATCTTCTTTTCTGCTGATTCACTGCACATGCTCTGTGCTGCTGTAACTTACTGAGCTTAGGGACCCACTCACAATATACAGTACACATAGAATAGAAATGTCACAATATACGGCTGATTAGTAATTAATACAGATAATTACTACATGGCAGCACAGAAACCAGTGCAATTAGCATCAGAATTGAATAATCAGCAAACCTGTAGCATCAACTTATATTACAGCCAGGGAAGCTCATTTTCTGATGGATAATTAGTGACGAGCCCTAAGCTTAGCTTCTCAACAGCCAATCAGAGCCCACTGAGCATGTGAGTGTCACAGACACTTTCCAAGATGGTGACCCCCTGTGACAAGTTTGAAGTCCTGGATCATTGCTGCTATTGACAAGCTGAAACTTTAGCCTTGTGCAATAAGTTCAGTAAATAAAATATGGCATTTTTAGCCATATTCATTTTTAGGGTTAAGTTCTCCTTTAAAAGGCTTCAAATGGGCCAACCAAGGCAGGAGCAAGCTTTGCAGTGCACAACTCTGCAGCCCATAGTCAGGCAGTGGGTTCATTAATAAGTCCTTGCATGCAAGGAGGGGTGCCAGTTTACAGGCGCATGTTTCTACACAAGCCATAATTGCCAGTTTGCAGGTGCCATAACTTGTGGGCAGGTGCATAAGTGCACAGGTTAGAATACATATGGATGCACAGAGCATGGCACAGCTCTCCCATGGGGTAAAATGTGTTTCCAGTAAAGCAAGCTTGGCAGTAACATACTCCCTCGCCCATTGCCTGTGCTGAGTACAAGATACATTTGTCACGCCTCACGTTTAGTTATACAGCTTGTCATAATACACGTCTAGCATCATTACCCTGAAAATCGGACTAATCGGGCTGCCTTTTGTTGGCAAATAATTGTGTTTATAAACTGATTTAGTGCCTCTATTTGAGTGTAGCCTAGTCATCATTCATGTCCATAAATTAATCCAAAAGTCTGGATTAATAAAAATATATATTTAAGCTTTGAAAAAAATAAAGTCATTGATGATTCTTGTTCTCAGATCCTAATTGCTTGATAATCAGCCCTCTGGTCCAGCCCACACACACAGAACACGAAACCAGGATTGCATTAAAGAAAAAAGACATAACTTTACAGCATGTTACTGTAATGCCTGCAAAGAGGCGGTGTCCCAGCTTTGGGATTTGTCTTTACAGAGCCACTATATGTCTGTTTTTTCCTGCAGAATTCCTGGCATAGTTTTATGGGATCTCTCTGTACAGACTATGAGCAAACGTAGGGGCTGTTCCTGCTGAATTGTGCTTAGTACAGAGGAATACCTATGCTGCCATAGTTTTATGGGATCTCTTTGTACAGACTATGAGCAAACTTAGGGGACTGTTCCTGCTGAATTGTGCTTAGTACAGGGAATATCTATGCTGCCATAGTTTTATGGGATCTCTCTGTACAGACTATGAGCAAACGTAGGGGCTGTTCCTGCTGAATTGTGCTTAGTACAGAGGAATATCTATGCTGCCATAGTTTTATTGGATCTCTCTGTACAGACTATGAGCAAACTTAGGGGCTGTTCCTGCTGAATTGTGGTTAGTACAGGGGAATACCTATGCTGCCATAGTTTTATTGGATCTCTCTGTACAGACTATGAGCAAATTTAGGGGACTGTTCCTGCTGAATTGTGCTTAGTACAGAGGAATACCTATGCTGCCATAGTTTTATTGGATCTCTCTGTACAGACTATGAGCAAACTTAGGGGACTGTTGCTGCTGAATTGTGCTTAGTACAGAGGAACACCTATGCTGCCATAGTTTTATTGGGTCTCTCTGTACAGACTATGAGCAAACTTAGGGGACTGTTCCTGCTGAATTGTACTTAGTACAGAGGAATACCTATGCTGCCATAGTTTTATTGGGTCTCTCTGTACAGACTATGAGCAAACTTAGGGGACTGTTCCTGCTGAATTGTGCTTAGTACAGGGGAATACCTATGCTGCCATAGTTTTATTGGATCTCTCTGTACAGACTATGAGCAAACTTAGGGGACTGTCCCTGCTGAATTGTGCTTAGTACAGGGGAATACCTATGCTGCCATAGTTTTATGGGATCTCTCTGTACAGACTATGAGCAAACTTAGGGGGCTGTTCCTGCTGAATTGTGCTTAGTACGGGGGAATACCTATACTGCCATAGTTTTATTGGATCTCTCTGTACAGACTATGAGCAAACTTAGGGGACTGTTCCTGCTGAATTGTGCTTAGTACAGAGGAATACCTATGCTGCCATAGTTTTATTGGGTCTCTCTGTACAGACTATGAGCAAACTTAGGGGACTGTTCCTGCTGAATTGTGCTTAGTACAGAGGAATACCTATGCTGCCATAGTTTTATTGGGTCTCTCTGTACAGACTATGAGCAAACTTAGGGGACTGTTCCTGCTGAATTGTGCTTAGTACAGGGGAATACCTATGCTGCGATAGTTTTATTGGATCTCTCTGTACAGACTATGAGCAAACTTAGGGGACTGTCCCTGCTGAATTGTGCTTAGTACAGGGAATACCTATGCTGCCATAGTTTTATGGGATCTCTCTGTACAGACTATGAGCAAACTTAGGGGACTGTTCCTGCTGAATTGTGCTTAGTACAGGGGAATACCTATGCTGCCATAGTTTTATGGGATCTCTCTGTACAGACTATGAGCAAACTTAGGGGCTGTTCCTGCTGAATTGTGCTTAGTACAGGGGAATACATATGCTGCCATAGTTTTATGGGATCTCTCTGTACAGACTATGAGCAAACTTAGGGGGCTGTTCCTGCTGAATTGTGCTTAGTACAGGGGAATACCTATACTGTCATAATTTGTTGGTATCATCTGTATAGGGTATGAGCAAACTTAGGGGACTGTTACTGCTGAATTGTGCTTAGTACAGGGAATACCTATGTTGCCATAGTTTTATGGTATCTCTCTGTACAGTCTATGAGCAAACTTGGGGGGCTGTTCCTGCTGAATTGTGCTTAGTACAGGGGGATTTCTATACTGGCACAGCTTTATGCTATCTCTCTGTATGGGCTTTGAGCAAATACAGGGGGCTATACCCACAGAACTGTGTTTAGCAGAATACTGTACCTGGTAGAGTTGAATTTAATTGTAATGGCTATAGGCATACCTTAGGGGTATCTGGCCATGTCCCTAATATCTAATATGGGCCAAACTACATTACAATAATCATGTTTTGTTCTAGGAACCATAGAAATCTATTGAAATACCATATCAGACCTGTAGACCTCTAGTTGGACAACCCCATAATTAATTAATCATTCTCAGGCTTAGTCCCTTTCTGTAGTGAGTTTACAACCGCAATGCTAGCTGACAATTGCGCCCCAACTGCCCAATCTCAATATGTTTGAATTTTCTGGATTTGCAGGAAGTTGAGCTTTAATGGGAATGGAAAGGCGGGTCATCTCTCCAGAACCTTGGATAGCAAAAACTTTTCAAACCACTATCAAACAAACATCCAGAGATCAGGGGTGCTTCCACACTTTTTTTTTGGTCTATCAGATCAGAGATATCTGGTCAGTTGATGAATAGCATATGTATGGGGTCCATTGACCAAACAAGACAGGGCTACATATTTTTTGTCATCTGACTGTCCAACCTGTAGCCTATATATGTTGCCTTTCCTATTAATAACATTGGCATCAAGTATAATTCTTGCCGGCCAGGTCTGTAAAATGCCAGCCAGGTGGTATCGCTTATTGGAACATCCTTAAGGGCTATATTTTGCACAAGACGTATGAGGTTATACAACCGGATTATGGTACCACCTACTGGAATTCAGGAATCAGGATAATGAATTAAAAGGTGGTCTTTTGACTGACTTTGCATAGTATTTACATATCCGAGTTATTTCTGCCTAAAACCAAACAAGCACTGTAGCAGCTTGCTGACAGATTTAGGGCAATGTCATGCAGGGCTGTTTTAGCCACTTTTTATCATGATGAAAACTAAATAGACGAAATCCGAAATTGAATCAGGAGAAATGTTTTTCTTATCTCAATATATCTGGCCTGTTATTTTGTGTAAAATCTATCTGAATATCCTGTAGGATTCTGTTCCTAATAATTAATATTATGACATGTTTTGCATTGCTGTACAGAAGGGTGTGTCATTTACAGACAAATAGATACATTAGGCAATGGGAGCGTTGCCCACAGGCTTACAATCTGTAGGGATGGACTGAGGTAACCAGTGCAGGCCAAATTGTCCGGGTGCCCTAGGCAACCCGGCCGACTACATCGCATGCACGGAAGCGGCAAAGCCGCGCAAGTTAGGTTGAAAAAGGACACACGTCCATCAAGTTCAACTTTTTAAGTCTAAATATAACCAGCCTAACTGCCAGTTGATCAAGAGGAAGGCAAAAAAAAAACATTGGTGCCGCTCCAATTTGCCTCAGAGGGGGAAAAATTCCTTCCTGATTCCATGATGGGATTGGACCAGTCCCTAGATCAACTTGTACTATGAGCTATCTTCCATAATCCATTATTCCCTCACTTGCTAAACACCATCCAACCCCTTCTTATACCTATCTAATGTATCAGCCTGTACCACTGATTCAGGGAGACAATTCCACAGCTCTCACTGTAACAAACCCCTTCCCAATATTTAGGCGTTGTAATCAGAGTTCCCTGTATAACTCAGCCTGCAGCCTTGTGTCTTTATATGGTCACAGAACCCCTCAGTGACTTCTAATATCCTTATCTTTTACAGTAGTGGGTACATTATCCCTTATAATACATGAGTGATACTCAGAGTTCCCTGTATAACTCAGCCTGCAGCCTTGTGTCTTTATATGGTCACAGAACAACCCCTCAGTGATTTCTAATATCCTTATCATTTACAGTAGGGGGTACGTTATCCCTTATAATACATGAGTGATACTCAGAGTTCCCTGTATAACTAAGCCTTGTCCTTTGTGTCTTTATATGGT
Organism: Xenopus petersii; assembly: GCA_038501925.1. Lineage (NCBI taxonomy): Eukaryota > Metazoa > Chordata > Amphibia > Anura > Pipidae > Xenopus > Xenopus petersii. The sequence goes on from CM076683.1 coordinate 7,791,217, forward strand.
CACAGAACCGCTCAGTGACTTCTAATATCCTTATTATTTACAGTAGGGGGTACATTATCCCTTATAATACATGAGTGATACTCAGAGTTCCCTGTATAACTCAGCCTGCAGCCTTGTGTCTTTATATGGGCACAGAACCCCTCAGTGACTTCTAATATCCTTATAATTTATTCTATTATCCCTATATGTTTTGTGGTGTAAAGCAATAGGTTCAGTTATGTGGAGCATAGGCCTTGGCTGAATAATTCAATGTGTACAACTGTGTAAAACTAGTAGCTTCTTCAGGAATATTATTGCTTATTTGTTCAGCTATTTTTTAACAGGGCAGGACTTGCTTATTTCTGCTGAACTTTAATCCAATAACTAGTATCAAAAGCCACAAGAGAATGGGTAAACTCCATACAGTCCTTGAGAGAACCCCCTGCCAAATATCTCTTGGCCACAGTTATGTCTTACTGCATGCCTTAAATTTGGCCAGATTTATGTTACGATCTTCTTGTACAGTTTCCCAGTTCCTTTTGGCAGTTCTTTCAGTTTACTGCTAGGAGACCAATTTGTTATAAATTCAAGTCTAAACAGTGTAAGTTCATGGCGTTTTATATTGAAATGCTCACAAAGGCAAAAGACATGGGAATTTAAACATTGCAAGGTTTTTCTTTTTGGGTCCTGTATAGGTGGAAAATGCTGTGATGTATTAAATAATACTGTTGTTTTTTAGGGTCCAGCAATGACCAGCCCCCCTACACTCTCTATTTCTCCTTCCATGCAGCTGGTAAGGTTGTGCCTTTCATTCAGAACTTCGTTCTGGCTGATAAAGCTTTTTATGGAACTGAATAATTAGATTAAGGCTATAAGTTTTTTTCATGATCTCCTTTGCCTTATATCATTTAGTAATATAGATTGCATACCTGCATCATGACCATTTCAGGGTTTTATACATTAAGATTCATTGGTTATTGTTCTTCGGATTGCTTTATGTAATGGTGTGTGCAGCTGCAGAAAAATTTATATGACTTGACCTACATCCCAACATGCGCTACTTGATCCCAGAAGTGATGTCACTAAAAGAAGGAAGTGATGTCATGCCTCAAGTCTGATGTGCCAGGGAGGAACTGATGTCATGTCTCAAGGCAGGTGCACTAATGAGGGAAATTTTCTCCTTTTTGCCTCTATTTAACTATATTAAGACAACTATCAATAGTTTGACTCCCACTGCAACTTAAATGGCCAGGACATTTGGCTTTTCCACTCAAATCCCAACTACTTTGTGGTTATCAGCAAATACCTGGCCAGGTGCAAGGCATAGTCCTTCCTTCTATTGACCAGCTGTTGGGTGGTATGCAGCAGCCAACTTCTTGGGAAATTCTGGCTGGCTAATTACCAATACAATTAACAAAAACATAGAACATATGAAACTGGACACAGAGTATTAATCTGGTCACAAGTAAATAATTGCTTTACAGATTCAATTCAGTCCTTCCTAGAAACCTGTGTCAATAACTCAGAATTTGCACACAGTTCTGCTGCTTTAGCTCTAACCAGATATGTCATTAAAGAAATGCAATATTGCATCTCACCGCCGGCATTATCTGCTTCTTACGTTGCCAGTTCTGCTGAGGACAGAAATGCTTTTGAATGATCCAATTAAATTAGTTGTTTTTTTTTTGGATCCAGAGTGCGATTAAACTCCCTATTATTGTATAGTGTCTGCAAGATCAATGCAATATGATAAGTGCTAAACAGAAGCTTTTTCACACTACAGATCTTGGGCAGATTGTACATTGAAGTGATTGGAGTTTAAATCCAATGGAACTGCTCAGATCAAACGGGCCCATCACAGACTGACATTAGCTGAATTACCCTTTCCAGACCAACTCAGCAGCTTATTGACTCATGTATAGGCTATACAACCTGCCAGACTGATTGGCTGGAAATCTTAGAAAATCCCATACAAGAACTGCCCAAGGCCATTAAAAGTCCTCTCCTATGTGGCATGCATAGGCCTCTGCTATGATCCAAAACAATCCGTTGGTTCAAAAACGTGCTAATCTGTTCCAAATTCAGTCTACGAAGGAGAAACATTGTGAGAATATTTAACAAAATGGGACATTTGCAATTCATATAACTGATATATTTTTCTATTGCAAGATAATGTAGAATGAATCGTGGATGCCGGAAAGTAAATTTTTATTTTTACTGGGAATAAAGTGGCACGTTTGTAACAATGTCTTTATGGACGAAAGCGCTGCTATTGGTTTCTAACGGATGTGCCTCCACCCAGTTTGCCATATCTAAAGAAGCTTGAGGTCGAGCAGCTTCCTGGTTTATGTTGCACTGTCGGGGTGGGCCAATGTTTTCATTGGCTGGGTCACATTTTACATTTGTTCATCAGCCTATCAGAATGTTGTTCTGCCCCCAAGCCTACTGTCACTCATAAAGCTGTTCCATGTCAAGACTCAGGGTAGAAATTGGTGAGTTGTGGAGGCAGGGGAGATTTCCAATAGAAAAGAATAGCAACACCAGAGTTTATATAAGCATAGTGACATGTCCCTATCAAAACTATGCAAACATGTTACTATACCTTGATGATGTGGGGTGCCTAGTTCTTCCATAATAAACCTTTAATAAGGCTGACTGTAAACATAAGCGACATAATTTCTTTTTTTTTTTAACAAAAATGGACAAAGAACAGAATCTGGAAGACGACCAAGGACACAATTACAATAATGAATTCAGTAAAATATCAAACAGACTGGCACATTCATCTGAACGTGCCAATTTTTATGGTGCAATTCTGCAGTTTAGAATCTTTAAATAAAACAATAAAATGCAGAACAAAATGAATAATGCCACTCACAGAATGGAGATTGTATTTGATTGATAACTGCTATCATTGCTCATGGGAATTAAACCACATTATATAATCAGTTGCATGATGGTTAGTTCTGCTGCCTTGGAAAATGATGGGCTTGATTCTGACCCGGGCACTAGCTACATTGTTTATGCAGGTTTCCTCCCATAGTCCACAAACCTACTTATAATTTATGTGAATGTGATGGGGAATTAAGAATGAAAGCCTCACTGGGCAAGGACTGATGTCAAAAAGTAAATTTTTTCTTTAAAGTATTCAGTAACATCTAGATAAAGACTATAAGTAATATGGAGATAGTAAGATATATATCATTCAACGGCTAGATAATATGAGACATATATGTTGTAAATAACAAAATAAACTTGTTATCTTTGTCCATGGCAATTGCCTAAGTATATAGCAGAGGTCAGGCAAGATTGTGTGAGAATGCTGATTCTACAAACGGAAAGGGGTTTAATGATCAATGAGAGGGTGGTTTGGAGTCATGGCTGGACATGACTGGTACAGTCGGGACAGAACTCTATACATATATAAAAATGTTTCACTATATCTGCACGCAACACTCACTTAAACAAATTTAAAATACAACAGACCAACCTGTATCCAATCAGAGCATTAGAATGATCACAGGTAGTGTTGCCACTTGGCCCGTATTTTACCGTCCTGGTCGGCAAAAATGATGGTTGATCCCAATGTTATTAACAGGGATAAAAGATAAATATATAGGTAGACTGGTATTTTTTCCAGAAAAGGTGGCAACCCTATTCACAGGGCTAGACCAACTTGTATCCAATCAGAGCATTAGAATGATCACAGGGCTAGACCAACTTGTATCCAATCAGAACATAAGAATGATCACAGGGCTAGACCAACTTGTATCCAATCAGAACATAAGAATGATCACAGGGTGTAAGGAACTTACCCTGGTGGTCTAGCGGCAGCAGGGTCCACGCCGTGTCCGCGGCGTGGACGCCCGCTGTGCTGCCTTCTTCTTCCTATGCCGGTTCCTCTAGGGCGCGAGCGCCGCACGCGTGCATTATTTAAAGGCGCAGTCGCGCTGGCGTGATGACGCCAGCGCGCAATTGGCGCGAGATTCAAATGTATAAAAGGGGAATTTGGCTTTCAGGTAATTGCCCGTTGTTAGGTTCTTCAATCAATCTTGATCCTGCCTGTTTGTGACTATTCTGATATCTCTAATCCTGACTCTGGCCTGTCTGACTATTCTAACTGCTTGTGCTGGCCCGGCCTGCCTGTTCCTAGTGGCTTCCTATCTTCCAGCATCCTTGTAAAACAGTCGTGCCCCATTGCCTGCCAGAACTTATGCCTTGCACCTCTCGTTAAGTCCAGGTGGCATCTGAGTACGCCGAGGGCTCCTCCCGAGGCCAAAGGCGGTCACTTAACTGGTGAAGTCGAGCCGAGACCAGGGTGCTTGGCATCTGTTCTGGTGTAGGGTGCCGACCGTGACACAGGGCTAGACCAACCTGTATCCAATCAGAACATTTAAATAATCACAGGGCTAGACCAACCTGCATCCAATCAGAACATTAGAATGATCACAGGGCTAGACCAACCTGTATCCAATCAGAGCATTAGAATGATCACAGGGCTAGACCAACCTGTATGCAATCAGAGCATTAGAATGATCACGGTGCTAGACCAACCTGTATCCAATCAGAACATTTAAATAATCACAGGGCTAGACCAACCTGCATCCAATCAGAACATTAGAATGATCACAGGGCTAGACCAACCTGTATCCAATCAGAGCATTAGAATGATCACAGGGCTAGACCAACCTGTATGCAATCAGAGCATTAGAATGATCACGGTGCTAGACCAACCTGTATCCAATCAGAACATTTAAATAATCACAGGGCTAGACAAACCTGCATCCAATCAGAACATTAGAATGATCACAGGGCTAGACCAACCTGTATCCAATCAGAGCATTAGAATCATCACAGGGCTAGACCACCTGTATCCAATCAGAGCATTAGAATGATCACAGGGCAAGACCAACCTGTATCCAATCAGAACATTTAAATAATCACAGGGCTATACAAACCTGCATCCAATCAGAACATTAGAATGATCACAGGGCTAGACCAACCTGTATCCAATCAGAGCATTAGAATCATCACAGGGCTAGACCACCTGTATCCAATCAGAACATTAGAATGATCACATGGCTAGACCAAACTGTATCCAATCAGAGCATTAGAATGATCACAGGGCAAGACCAACCTGTATCCAATCAGAACATTGGAATGATCACATGGCTAGACCAACCTGTATCCAATCAGAGCATTAGAATGATCACAGGGCAAGACCAACCTATATCCAATCTGAACATTAGAATGATCACAGGGCTAGACCAACCTGTTTCCAATCAGAGCATTAGAATGATCACAGGGCAAGACCAACCTGTATCCAATCAGAGCATTAGAATGATAACAGGGCTAGACCAACCTGTATCCAATCAGAGCATTAGAATAACCCCAGGGCTGTAGGTACTTGCAGCTATGTATACTATGAATGTATTACACTAGTCTGAAAATTTTTGTTGATATATTGGGCACTGCGCAGATGCACCACAATAAAATCTGCAGTTTAGTCAACTGCTGGCCTGTTTAGGCATCACCACTGGGGTCAATAGGCTCGCTACCTGGCATGGCAGACAATTATTGCCCTTTAAACTGCAGCTGTAGCTCCAATAGTATCATAGAGGCCACCTTGATATATGTGAGGCACACCTAAAAGAGCACAGAGTGGCCAAATAGAGGGTTCAAAGGCAAATCATAAAAGAGCCAACAGATATAAAACCATCATGCAGAATGGTTCATCTTAACAGAGCAATAATTCTGTGTTCAATAACGAAGGCTCTAAACTGTTAAATAAACCGTACTATGTTGTACCAACTGGCATTATTAGTCAGGATATTAGATAATGCTGTGAGCACTGATTTATCACAACAAAATACTTAACTGCCAAGATGTTCCACTTCTGGAATAATTATTACATACATTTTTCCAGATGGGAAGATACATTTAGTCACAGAGTTGTTCACTTTCATTTAAATGACAGTTCAGGTGCTGAATGAACCGCTTCAAAAGCATAATTTGCAATACTTGATCTAAAAATGTCAAGGCCACCCTTTTAAAAAATCAAGCTAGTCGCACTCCAATTATTCCCACTTGATGTATTGGAGACACAACAGGAGCTAAAGACTTATTTTTCAATGAATTTGTGGTCTGGTTGCTGGTATTGCTGAAACAGTATCAGCTCGATGGTGATCATCAGGCACATAGTGGCTTGAGGGCTAATGATGCACCTTAAGTCTCCGACACACGGTCATTTGGTGTCAGTTGAGCATATCGAAGTGCATTTAGCACTTTCTCATGCAATTGCGTGCATTTTAGTGAGTTTAATATGCATTATTCATTTCTTCAGTATTTTCAACATGTGCTAAATGCACACAAGTAGATCACGTAGCAATACAAATGCAATGAAATGCAAGAGGAGCTGAAACCTGCGTCTCAGACAGATTAAGAGAAACGCAATTGTTTTGGCAGACCAACAGTGATCCCAAAGTATCACAGATTGTGTCGTTTTTGAATATTTGCTATGCACCATGTCAGTGAGGACATGGTATACAGGCCTGGACTGGGAGTCAAAATAGGCCCTGCCATTCCAATTACATAGGGTTGCCATCTGGCCGGTTATTAATGTTATTAATAGGGAAAAAAGATAAATATATAGCACGGCCAGTATTTTTTTTCCAGAAAAGGTGGCAACCCTACAAGTACCAGCCCTCTATATGGTAACTTTTTATGGAACCATACAGCAGCCCCTCTGGCATTTGCCAGAACCCACAGATTGCCAGTCCGGGCCTGATGGTATATCTTCAGGTGATGCAGATCCTCTTTGCTTTCATTAGTTCAGAGCAAAAAGACTGGCCTTAAAAAAGTGTTGAAAATTTTAGCCAGGTTTTTGTCAGGAGCGCCCGATGGTGCTCCCGTCTCCAGTGGTGCCGCTTCCAAGATGGCGGCGCCCATGAACCATGTGGGCCAATGCCGGCGCGAAATTCAAAATAAAAGGGCGCCAAGGACGCCCGTTTGATGCCTAATTTTAGGTTTTGTTTTGAACATTCCTGGGTGTTTGTTAAATCCTATTATATTGATTCCTGGACTTTTGACCCTGCCTGAACCTCGACTTTGATGTTATTCTGCCTGCCTTTTGCCTGGACTTTGATTATGATTTTGCCTGATCCTATTTGTACCGCAAACTTGGACTTTAACCCCTGAAGCTTCCTCCATGGTCCTGACTACTCCAGCTGGGAGCCGACAGGCCCCCTGACAGTTTTGCTGCAAAAAAAAAAAAAAATGCCCATAGACTCTAATGTATGAAGAAGGAAAAGTTGAGCAAGTTGAGAAAATGTTGTCAGAAAATACGGTCAGTGACTTCAATACATTTTGGAAAAGTTCCTGCTTGCTACTGAGTTGGTAAATCGTTTAATAACAGTGATCTTTGGCCCATATATTGTCAACTGAAGGCTGTAGTTCCGAGACCACACCGGGATAACAGGAAAACAAAGAGGCTAAATAGATAGAATAATAGATTATAGTGTGTCAAGAAAAGAGACTAGGAGAATAGAGGAGAGGAAGAAAATAGTACTGAGATTACTAGTCTAAGGTTTTTGGTTGGCCCCTGGTGTCCCAGTCCAACACTGAACACACCATTATACAGTATGTCCAAACTGTGAGCTTCACCTGTTCTGAGAGGCCTAGAGCTCCACACAACATACTGATATAGGGACAGGCCACAAGGGGCCCTACGTCTTTCATTGCCAGGTCCAGCCTGTCCTGTTGAAGGAAAATGAAATCTATGAGGGACAATCAGGCTGAAACATTTAGTATCCCACCCAGGGCCATCAGGGGGGCACAGCGGGGACAGCTATCCTGGCAAAGTCTGAGGTGAAAGGGGGGCCCGGTGTGCTGCATCTGAAGTGCAAATCCAAAGCGACGAAGGAAGATGCGGCGGAAAGACCCGAAGCTGAAAGGAGGCGAACAAAGCTGAATCTGCCATCGCCCGAGGACAAGGAAGAAGAACCTATGGTAAATTCCACTGAACCTCAATGGTTTTGTTTTTCATTAAACCCCTGGCCCCAAAGATTTTTTAAATTTTATATATAATACCAATGTTTTTTTTATTTTCTATGGGGTTCCCTGACCACCAATGGCATTTTTAACTTGTAAGGGGGTGAGGCTTGGCCACCAATTTTTTTAAAAAAAATGTTATGGGGCCCCTGACCACCTATGTTTTTTTAACTTGTAAGAGGGTCTGGCCACCATAGTTTTTTTAAAAAAAAATTCTATGGGGGCCCTGACCATTGTTTTTTAAAAACGTTTATGGGGGGGCTGTTTTTTTTTCTTTTTAAGGGGGCCCTGACCACTACTAATGTATGTATGGACTTTATACTGTGTTGTGGGAACATTTTGCTGTAAGAGTCCTGTGATTTCTAATGGCGATTCTGATCACATACTTCCTTGCCCCTCATCTCTCTGTTACCAAACAATCCAACAACAGAAACGGCTTACGCAGTCTCTTATATACGCCTGGAAACTCCCGCCTCCTTACTCTTCGTGCACCAATCACAATTTGCCCCAGTCCGCGCCTTTTTCCCGCCCTCACAGACAAGTCCGCTAACCTGCGGCGTAACAACGTTCCTCCTCTTGCCTTGGCACGTGGCGCTGATTGGATACGTCGCAACACGTGCGGCAGCTGGAGAATGCCTCCTAGCCGCGCCTCTTGTTTATGTTGGCGCCGAGGTCGGCCCCTTCTCCGCCTCCATGTTGGGAAGGTCAGGAGATAGAGGAGGGGGAGAGGCGGAGTCTGTGGCACACAGAGAGACTCGAGAGGGGAGGACAGAGAGAGGAAAAGGAAAGCCTGTCATACCCGCCCCCCTCCTAAGGGAAACACAGGGACTCGCTGCGGGCTCCGTAACCCTTGGGACATCGAGCGAGACTCCCCCGGGAGCTCCTTCCGACCTAAGACTCGACCGCCCAACTGACAGGCCCTCAAGCCCTCCATTATCGATATATAGCGGTGTTTGCTCTTCCAGGGAACCCCCCTCTTCCCTCACACCGCCCCGCCTGGGCTTCATGCTGAGCAAGAGAAGGAAAGAGCAGGGAGCCGACCCGGCCTCGGACACACGGGGGATCCTGAGCCAACCGACACACTGGGACTTCTCCTCAGGCGGATAGAACTCTCCCTCCATCTTCCATTTCACCCTCATTCCTCTCACACACACAGGACATAAAGCCATTTCTATACACAGTCTGACTCCCAGCTTTGATATACACACGTTATATTCACATTTTATTCACCTTTTATTCACCTACTGACCCTGCCATCTCCCCCTCCTACACCAACATCACTATATATATATATATATCTATATATATAATATATACTTCCCTCATTCTCCAGCAGCCTCTATACACCCATTACACACACGCAGACATATATATATATCTACACACACATATATACCTATACAGACAGTCCCTTGCAGCTCAATATATCCTCTTTATTTGCAGACATTTCCACAGCATAACCCCTAGTCCAGTCCTTACATCCAATGAGATCACCTGCCGTCCGACATACAGGAATACACTGAGCCAGGCAGAGATCGTCCTCCCATAATACCTGCTTCTAGACCCCTCTGCTGCACAGTCCAGACAGCACTACGTACCCTTCCTGCCCATAACATTGGATGGTTTCCCCTTACAGCGTTCTTTACTGTCGGCACCAATTCCGCAAAGTATAGAGCAGAAAAAACGTAGATATTTCTCCACCAGCTCGTTCTCTGCCAGCCTAGCTACATACATAATCAGTGTTTTATAAGTGTATGCGTAGAATTAGGTCATTTTGTTCGTTAACATTCACATAGAGTTCACTTGTAGTTTGTAGAACATGTACAAATAGCTCTCTCTCTTTCTCAAATACAACATTGTCTCACCTCCCTATATACATACTTTGCACACTCTTCTTCTCCGACATACAGAGCCAGAACTGCCTCCATCTTTCCCTAAAACACACCAGCAACTCTGCCACTCTCCCCGGCATATAAAACACTCCAGACAGATTAGACTTCACGGCAGCAAGCTCTTCTATAAGAAACACCTGCGTAACAGCTTTCACCCTCACAGTGCATCCCCCTCTAGGCACAAAATACACTCTCACCATTTCATACACCCTATAACAACACTGCATCCCCAAGCCAGTCTCGAACTGCGGATTAGATAAAGAGGACAAGAACAACAGCCAATTCGTTTCCATGGACAACACGTCCATCATCACCCAGGTCTCTAACCCCAAGGAGGAGGGAATCCTGTCCTGTGCCCAGGAAAAGGGTGAGATTGGGAACAGAGGACTCAAGGGTGTGTGTGGGGGGGGGGGGGGGTAAAACTACTGTAATGAGAGAGGCTCTCATCTTTATTGTAAGGCTAGTGTTGCAGTTTGGTCTGCAGAAAAGGCTGCCTGGAGAAACATGCCTTGACTGATAATTTTGCTCTGTACAGGCCGGAGGAATAGTGCAGTATGCAGATAATTATTATACAGATTCCTGGGTTTAATCCCAAATGAGTTGCTCAGTCCCATTGCTAGTCATATGGAGAAGAATTGCACAGATTTTTCTGTTTACAGTATGGATCAGATTCTGAAGGTTGCAGCCAGGCTTTTCATTGCATAGTAGACTAGCTTGCTCAGATCAAGTTGCTTGAAAGTTTAAAGTGTGACAGAGGGCCTTCCTCTGAACTGCCAAAAATGCAACAACCGATATTCCTGTATTCTAATGCTTGAAATAATCACTGAGGTCTTGGCTGGAACCAAATAATCTTTCTCTGATGTTACTGCGCCTCATGTTTCCATTGGGTGTGCATGCCTTTTAAACATGGATGACTGTATACAGGCAGATGCAATGTACAACACTAGTGTTGTACTGATTTAAGTTCAATTGCAGAGTTTTCCATTTGGAATTCTTAACTGGCCACCAGGGAAGGCCTGTAGCATCCAAAATGTATGTGGGAGGGGCAGGCTTATTTTTATTTGAGTCTGGCTTGTGAGTCGTACCCTATTTTGAAACATGAAATAATATATTCAGAGTGATCTCGTTTGTTGGCATTCCGTGGACTGTCATCACTGACCTGTCTACTACAACGTCATCGGTCTGTAATTGCTCATATTGAAATTTGGGTTTGTTTGTGCATCTGAATTATTTCATGTGCTGTAGCACAGATAGACACGTGTGCTGCCTATTTCACTGGAAAGGGTTACTTATCATTCATTCCAACTTGCTCACTAGCTGGATTGTAATGTAATCATGATGTCATACATAAACATCTATGTAGGGCTTGGAAAGGCTTGCAGCATAAAAATCACCTGGGGGTCTGCATCTGGCTCCTTACAGCTGCACAGCTCTGGCACTCAGACCTGTTCTCATGCTTTACTAATGGGGCATGTTTTCTAAATAGCCACAGCTGTACAGGTGGACCATTAAAGGAGTATATATATATGTATACAATATGGAAGCCCCTATATAAGGCTACTTAAAGGGATTCTGTCATGATTTTTATGTTGTAGTATTTATTCCTAAATTACACTATTTACACTGCATATTATTCCCTGTTTGCTATAACTAAGGTAAAGCACTGCGTACCTTGTCGGCGCTATATATATAAATGGTGATGATGATTTACGTTACAATATAAAATTTCATCCCTTAACCAACAAGTGTTGTTTTTTTTTTTTTTTTAATATTGGTGTCTAGGTGCATCTCTGGTCATTTTGCCTGGTCATGTACTTTCAGAAAGAGCCAGCACTTTAGGATGGAACTGCTTTCTGGCAGGCTGTTGTTTCTCTTACTCAATGTGTCTCATTGAGATTCAATGAATCTCTCAATGGGGTAAATTTATCAAAGAGTGAAGTTCCGCCACTAGAGTGAAATTCCGCAGCTCTCAATTAATTTCTATGGGATTTTGAAAGGCATGTTTATCAATGGGTGAAAGTTCACCCTTTGGTAAATACGCCTATAAAAATCCCATAGAAATGAATGCAGAGTGGCGGAACTTCACTATTAACTAAACTCTTTGATAAATATACCTGAATGTGTCTCAATGAGACCTCGATGTTTACTTTTGAGCACTCTTTTTTTAGATCTACCAGGCAGCTGTTATCTTGTTTTAGGGAGCTGCTGTCTGGTTACCTTCCCATTGTTCTGTTGTTAGGCTGCTGGGGATGAAAAGGGAGGGGGGTGAGTGACTGAGCCTAAGTTACATGACTGGAGGCAGCTGGAAAACTGACAATATGTCTATATGTGAAACAGATTTCAGGGCCGATTTCTGCTAGAGCAGCACTATTAACTGATGCGTTTTGAAAAAAACACTTTATCCCAGGACCGTATCCCTTTTAAGATGCAGATTGCACAAGAACCAGTGAATTCTACGTCAGCACAAAGAAGTGGGGTAGAATTGTTGTACACTGTTTTGTGCTTCTTTACCAGCCCAAGGCAACCAGTTTAGCAGTAATGATCTGTGTCTCCAAAGATGCCCCAGTATATATATATATATATATATATATATATATATATATATATATATATATATATATATATATATATATACATACACACACAGTATAAGGCTCATTAATAAATAATAATTGGTACATGGCAGCACAATTTGCATCAGAATTTAATAATCAGCCCCGTAGAATCTGTTTATATACCAGATATACCAGTATTAGACAGTTCACCAGAAATAAAGACCTTTTCCAATTACTTTATATTTTCTATTCGTGACCATTTTTCTAATATTGAAGTGTAAAGTTTCATTTATCCCTTTCTAAAGCCGCTCTGGGAGGGGGATGGTCGTAGACTCTTTTTACTGTTCTACACTGATACATTTAGTTGATCCATTTGTTATGTTTTTCCCTGCTGAGCAGATTCCCTGGTTTTCATTAAAGGTAGCAGTTAGAATTGAGACAATAGTTGCTAATATTCCACAGATACTGATAAGAAATGTATCAACTACTTGTATCAACTAAATGTAGCAAATTGTAACAATTCAGATGGATCCTGGATCACTGAGCTGCCAGACGGAAACACTAGAGACACAAACATTAAACTTTCGACTAGGGATGCACCGAATCCACTATCTGTGAAAGACTGAATCCGTATCCTAATTTGCATATGCAAATTAGGGGTGGCTAGTGGGAAAACATTTTTTACTTGTTTTGTGATAAAAAGTCACACGCTATCCCTCCCCACCCCTAATTTGCATATGTAAATTCGGATTTCCAATACAGTTCGACCAGGCCGAATCCTGCTGAAAAAGGCCGAATCGGTGCATCCTTACTTTCAACTTTTTTTTTTTTTTTTTTTTTTTAAATTTTGGGGTAACAGTAAAAAATAAAAGATGGAAAGCATTTGAAGGAAGTCTTTGTTTATTTTGAACAATCGGGAAAACAACACAGCTTAAAGTGTTTGGAAGGTGAACAACCCCTTTAATGGTTCAGAACAAATTGTAGAATATTTGAAGAAGGTCCTTAAACAGAACATAACCCACAAAAAAATAAACTTCCATGTGTTTCTTCTATAATACCACAACAAAACTAGTGCCATTTTTTGCTGTCAGAAGTTTGTTGTTTTGTTGAGGTCTTTGGCTCAGCTGGGACACCATATGTGAACATGATTCATCTGTGTCCTGGAGATTCATCTGTGAGCTGGAGATTATGTTGCTGGTCTATAAATCAGTGTAATTGAGCAGCTTCAACAAGATGCCAGACACTGTTTCATAAAGAAAGTCTTCGGGGGCCATATTGTAGTAAAACATGGACGTTTCCATCTTGGAAAGTTGACTGTACAGTATCCATTCAGAATCAATACCACATGTTGTCACAATTTCTTGCCTCTGGAAGGGTTCTGGCAAGGTTTGCTTTGTATAGCATACATTTTAAGCTTGCCATGCAGGTACCAATTTCATATGATTTGTGTTATCTCGATGTTGGGTGGACAATCCTGACCTGTATCATGGCAGTCTTATCTTCTGATGCACCAGGCCTTTAACCAATGTCCTTATTCAACAAAAATCTTTCTCATTAAACTTGTGTTTAGCTAGAGGGGTTTACTTTAACCCTGCTGCCACCAGCAGAGCAGTCTAATAGTGTTGAAATTCATAATTTGCAGTGTAAAACCACTAGTATCATGAAAAGTATATGCTTTCAGGCTTGATAGTTGACCAAAGCAGGAGCTTAAATGAGATCCCCTTTGTACATGGACTGATAAATAGATCTTTCATTTAAAGGGCTAGTAACCATTTATTTAAAGTACTGGGGACAAGTGCAAGGGACAAATAAAAAAGGTTTTCGTTTGTCTATAGTTTTTGGTTTACCTTGAAAGTTGAGTCATGACTTGTTGCTTTTGGTTCACCTCCACTGATAATTGCATTGTGTATAATTAAGCGGTACAGAACACTAATGCAGGGATCCCCAACCTTTAGAACCGGTGAGCAACATTCAGAAGTAAAAGGAGTTGGGGAGCAACACAATCCTGAAAAATGTTCCTGGGGTGCCAAATAAGTGCTGTGATTGGCCATTTGGTAGCCCCAGGATTGTCAACCTACATTGAGGCTCTGTTTGGCAGTACACCTGGTTTTATACAACCAAAACTTGCCTAGAATTCAAAAATAATAACCTGCTTTGAGACCACTGGGAGCAACATCCAATGGGTTGGAGAGCAACATGTTGCTCGCGAGCTACTGGTTAGGGATCCGTGCACTAGTGTATGGCACGTTGCCATTATGGTGGCCGTATTTGACCCTTGGCTTTTCAACATCAGAGGGTTAAACTTTATGGCCTTGTATCACTGGTATGTATTAAACCGTGTGGGGAAATTCAGGAATGTAGCTGGCACTTTTTTTTTTTTTTTTTTTTTTTTTTTTTAATCATTACATAATGTATTACTTATGTCTAAAAATCAATGTAAACATTTAAATCTGCACTTCTACAAGCCAAATGTTAATGTTTAATTTTCTTTTTTAAATGCCTGATTTGTTATGTTGTAATACATTCGTTTCTACTTGATTTTTTTTTTTTTTTTTGTCTTTATGTCTGATCGCAGTTGTTTGTCATGGAGGAATGGTTTGAAATGCAGTGCCCTTTTCAGGTGGTTGTGATCTAATCATTTAGAAGTTGAATTGCTCACCAGAACAAAATATATTTGTGTATTTTGTATTGAACACTCTTTTTCATCATTCCTCCTGCAATGGCTTGTTTATATGTACTCGGCAGATTCCAAATATTTTAATGCCGTTTTCTCCCCTGGCTGTTTTTCCTATGCAGGGCTCCTCTTTGCCTCTACCCCAATATGCACAGAGTTGAAATTTCCATGCTTAGCTGGTAGGACCATGCCCTTTGTGTGCTGAAGAGCACAGTCCTGTGAAAGACTTGGCACAGAACTCTTAGGGGTTATTTATCAAAATCTGAAAATCTCTAATTTTTCCTTATTTATCAATAGATTTGACTGAAAATGTCCTGTCTGGGGAAAAAACTCAAATCATGAAAAATTCGAATTGTACAATTTTTTTGGATTTTCCCCAACATTTTAATTTTTGCCTGAAAACCACAACATTTTTGGATTATTGCACGAAACCCAGTTCAGATCAGGATATCTTTGGGACTTCTCCCATTAACTTATATACCACCTCGTCAGGTCTGAGATGATTTTTGGATTCTGACCTTTTACATTCATGTGGTATAATAAATCCCAGAACTATTACTTTTATATATATATATATATATATATATATATATATATATATATATATATATATATATATATATATATATATATATATATATATATATATATATATATATATATATATATATATATATATATATATATATATATATAAATTTTTTTTTTTTTTTTTTTTTTTTACAAATTTGTATTTTATAGTAAAAAAAAACCTAGTTGTTTTTGCTATTCCAACTTTAATAAATAACCCCCTTAGACTTGAAGTAAATCTTAGAGGCTTCTTGGTCAATGTTTAAAGTCATTCAGATGGTACAAGATATGCTCCCGATTAGCAATGGGCGAATGTGACCCATTTTGCTTCACCGAAATGCATTGAAGTCTACAGCGACTTTTTTTTTGGCCCACATTACAGTCTATTGCTGTAATTTTTGTGGCGAACTCCTGATTTGTTGCTATTATGCTTCCTATTCTGAAGCATATAGCGTTCAATTATGCCTAGCGAAACTTCGCTAAAGGTCTTCGCTCAGGCTAATTTGCATACGGCAGGAAATTATAAAGTTGAATGGAGGTAATATGTTGCAACAAATACATTACACAAGTCCAGGGAACCTTAATAAAGAAAATAGCGTTGTTATATTGCCCTACACATGAGCCCACTGTATAGTTAATGTTCCATATGTTAGAAAACGTATGGGGGAAACCGATTACCCAAAAAAATTATAAGGACTTTTGCAGGCTATAACTCTGAAAAAAGGAAAAGACGCCAGCGTTTTCTGGGACTTTTCCACTAAAAATATGATGTAAGTAACAGAAGATTGAGGAAGATCTATGCACTCCAATGCACTTCGCCTGGTCTGAGCTGGAGAAATCAAGTCTGGCGAAAGAGGCAACGTTCAGTAAAACCCGCATCTTAGTGAATTTGCGAAGTAACATCCATTCGCCAGAGCGAAAATTCACCTGGCGATAGAGTGCAAATGAGTGCTAGCTAAGTTATGCCTGCACCTGTAAGTAAATTGACGAGGTGCCTGAAAGCAGTAACACTGGCGAATTGTCGACAGCGTTGGTCACTTCGCCCTTTAGTAAATCTGCCCCATAATTTTGAAATATAGTGCCCAAGTGACTTAATGTATTTCTTGCCTCTGCAGTACTGAATATGCTAAATGCACTTTCAGTGATCCTTCAAATATAAATAAAAAAAGCGTTTTATAAAGGTTCAGTTTCATTAGGCCACCGGCACTACTAAATGAAAGAGGCACTTGGCAGAATAAAGTAGGTCTTATGGTTGGAGCTGATCCCAGTCATACATCTAGCGGAATGTTTCGGATAATCTGGAGTGGTTACTTTGCTAAATTTCTCTCTTCAAGCAGTGTGCACTCCCCTTCCCTTTTTAAGCTAAAGGGGTAGGTTTAAATCACTCTCAGGAATTCAGGAATTTGACATGGGAAAAAAGACATGCTCCTTTGTAACAACTCAAATTATGTATCTGGATTAAAATAATGAGTCCCGCATAACCACTGTCATTTGTGTAGTGGATTTCTTCCCCTTGCAAGTTCCGACGTGACCAGACAAGAGTAATATGTCCTTTTCAGACTGAATTGCTAAGCAGTGAGACAAAAAAAAATAGATGTTTATATAATCTCTAATCACAATAGCTAAGCAATTTCATTTTCTTATTAATTGGAAAAAAAAAAACCTCCTGTACAGGCTAAAGTGTGGTAGTGTGTATTCTCACCCCCCCCCCCCCCCCCCGAGTTACCCTTTTTGGATTTCTATATGCTTTATGTATTGATTAAAAAGGTAAAACAAACCGTCTATAATAAAATATATATATTTATATAATATATTCAAATATAATATACTTCAGTATCCAGCTTAGTCATGTAATCATGGGATATGGCTACTAAACATAAAACATATACCCTCTGTGGATATAGAAGTGACTTCAGAATTCCATAACCTATATAAAAGCACTCGGCCTGTGGTCTTCTGTCTTGATATAGTCAAAAACCCCATAGCGACTTCAAATATCCTTATCATTTACAGTAGGGGGTACAAAATCCCTTATAATACATGAGGGATACTCTGAGTTCCCTGTATAACGCAGCCTTGTGTCTTTATATGGTCACAGAACAACCTCTCAGTGACTTCTAATATCCTTATCATTTACAGTAGGGGGTACATTATCCCTTATAATACATGAGTGATACTCAGAGTTCCCTGTATAACTCAGCCTGTAGCCTTGTGACTTTATATGGTCACAGAACCCCTCAGTGACTTCTAATATCCTTATCATTTACAGTAGGGGGTACATTATCCCTTTATAATACATGAGTGATACTCAGAGTTCCCTGTATAACTCAGTCTGCAGCCTTGTGCCTTTATATGGTCACAGAACAACCCCTCAGTGACTTCTAATATCCTTATCATTTACAGTAGGGGGTACATTATCCCTTATAATACATGAGTGATACTCAGAGTTCCCTGTATAACTCAGCCTGCAGCCTTGTGCCTTTATATGGTCACAGAACAACCCCTCAGTGACTTCTAATATCCTTATCGTTTACAGTAGGGGGTACATTATCCCTTATAATACATGAGTGATACTCAGAGTTCCCTGTATAACTCAACCTGCAGCCTTGTGCCTTTAAATGGTCACAGAACTCCTCAGTAGCTTTCTAATCTCTTTCTAATTATTATTCCTTATATAATGCCTCTGCATTTTTTGAGTTCCTTCTTTTTCTTTTATCGTGTTCATGTTTTCAGAAAACATGTTCTGTTTGTTGTATAAATAATGGCAGTACCATAGACAAACAAACTGAAAGGACAATGAGAGACTCTGACAACTTCAGCTGCCGGCTAGAATTGTTTTATGAGCAAGCAAAAAAAAAAAAACCCTTGGTGCGTCAGTTGTTCTACAGTTTAAGGGTCTCTCTGCAAGACGGCCTCTCTGTAATTCTGAACTTTCTGGATAACTGGTTTCCAGATCCCATACTTGTATAGTGCTACTTCTGTACACAACACTCTAAATTACATGAAAGATTAAGTGCGAAGTATTAAGATGACCATAGACAGAAAGATAAAGCAGCATGAATCTTTGTTTCGTACGATTTTCGGACTGGGTGTGTATCGTCCCGACATTGGCGATTGGTCGTTAAGTTGATTCTGAATGTTGTGTATATGTATGTGTGTGTATATATATCTATATATCTATATATATATGAGAGAACATCACAGCTTCATTGTAATCTGCTTGAAAAGGGAACTAAAATGTTTTTTATGATTATATTATATATTGGCCAATAAATGTATCCCTTTTATGCCACTTTATTTTTTATTTCAAAAGGGTTGCCCTGTAACAGGAAATATAAAGAATTATTTTTTTTTTTTTAGAAAGGTTCAGTTTTAGGTGGCGCTGGGACATCCTGGAGGAGACCGCAGAAATGGGACTTGGGATAGGAGGGAAAGAGAGAGGTCAGGAGTAGACAAGTAGAGTTGGGTGCCATCAGGATAAAGTTATTACTGAATGTCAAAGACTGAATATGTTTCCTTGCAAAATGACTGGCTATGGGCCTGATTTATCAGTGTGCTGGTCCAAATTGGGCTGATCTGGTCATTTGCCTTAGGGTCACATCCATCCTTTTTTTTTTTTTTTTTTTGGGGGGGGGGGGTGGGGCAGCTCTACTGTTTGACTACCCTAGCATAAAGATTTTTTTTTTAGTTGGTCGATATTATTTGACTCCCAGTATACAGAATGCACTTGGTTCTTCTTCAGCTTTTGGTCATGCCCTTTGGGAATTGCGTGTTATGAGAACTTTGATGACCGTATTCTTACACCAATATTTGTGTGCGGCAAACCATGTTTTACATACAATATTGTACAAAATTGCCATTGGTTGTGTAGTCCTTACTGAATCTGAGAAGCTTGTGTCCTAGTGAGCATTACTGTAATTACCATCAAAAAACAGCTAAAGTTTTAGTGGTTTCTGATTTTTTAAAGGGATACTCCACAAAAACATAACTTAAGATTTTTGAAAAGTAAACATAATTTCAAGCAACTTTGCAATATTCATCAATTAAAAATATGCAGACTTTTCATGATTTTTAATGTTTTCTGACAGTTCCCTAAGCCAACCCCCTGCTCTCCTGCTGATCTATCTTGACTACTTTGTTGAGCTGGCTGACTACTGTTACTTTGTATCAACAGCCGCCTGTCCTCAGCCTGCATCCTCCAAACCCCACAATTCCCTGCACACGTGATTTCAATAAGGAAAGGAACATCACAGTGCAATGCATTGTGGGTAATGTAGTTCCTGAATGCTGTCTGTAAGCTGTGTAGAAGTTTTTACAATTTGTAACATCGGTGTTTAGTCCCTCCTTACCTGCCAGGATTTCAAATGATGCAGAAAGAGAGTTCAGGTATACAAATTATGGAAGGATCTCTTATGGGGGAAAACCCCAGGTCCCGAGCATTCTGGATAACCGCTCCCATACCTGTACAGATATTGGACCTGTTATCCAGAATGGTTGACCTGTGGTACTTCAGATATAGGACCTTTCCATATATTCCTTGTCTACGAAAGTCATTTTAACATGAAATGAACCCAATAAGATTGTTTTGCCATCTATAATGACTATATCTGTTTTATTATAACAGTACTGGTTTATTATTACAGAGAAAGCAAGGATGCAGAAAGGAAATTTTTATGCATTCATTTCCCATGGAAAATAACAGGGTGGTTAAGCTTCATCGATAAACGAGGATCTTTTTTTTTTTTTTTCCTTTTTTTTAATTGAGCGCTGTTCTTAGATCTACCAGGCAGCTGTTATCTTGTCTTAGGGAGCTGTTATCTGGTTACCTGATAAATGTATGTCACTCACAGCTGCATACTCATTTTTCTTTGTTCAATTGTTCCACCTGGCAGATATTCATTCCTTGAATGGAGAAGGAGAGCAATAATTCTGCGTGCAGTTATGCGGGGCACTCTATAGGATTGAACAAACAGCCCCATGCTAAGCCCTGCCTTGACTTCATACTGAAGCAAACCATTGATTTTATTTTATTTGTTGGTAATTGCCTTTAAGCTTTATTTGGAATCTAAAGGTAACTGTACCATGCAGGACAGTCCCGATTTTGACAGCTCAACACGAAGTCCCGGATTGGTACTGAAATGTCCTGACTTTGTCTCTTTGATCTCATGCACTGAACAGCCAGTATTTGACATACCGAAATAAGAAACTTTCTAAATACAATTAATTAAAAATTTTGTAGTGTTTCTGAAATCGAATTTCTCTTCACTATACCTCTCTCAGTTTCTCTTCATTCTGTCTTCATGCAGCAGTTGGGTCTTTAAATTAGATCTAATATATGTTATAGGGGGGATCCATTTGCCTAGAAGATGTATTAGAGCTCACTTTATTAGGGTAAGGGCACACACTGCGATTTGGGAAGATTGCCGTCTGGCGACTAATTGCCTCTTCTTTAGGGCGTCTATTTTTCACGAACGGCTTCCGCCGGCTATAATGAAAAATTGCCTGCGGCATCACCCGAAGTTTCCTCGTGAGGCATGCCGTAGACGTTTTTTCACTATAGCTGGCGGAAGACGTGGAAGCCGTTCAGGGAGATTAGTCGCCCTTAAGAAGAGGCGATTAGTTGCCAGGCGACTAAATCTCCCCGAATCGCCAGGTATGCCATTATCCTTAAAATCACCAGACATCATGTCTCTCTACATGCAGAATTAGTGCAAAAGGCAGTTATTTTGTTTGTACTGGAATCAGTTATTTGAGTGAGCTCTAATAGATCTGCTAGGAAAGGGAGCCTTACCTATAAGATATATTGGATCTAAAGGTCCCCATAGACGCAAAGATTTTTTTTTTTGTTGAACTACCGATTTTAGTGAATTCCAACCAATTTGTCAAATTATTGTGAACTTAGTGGGAATCAAACGATCGTACATCTTGCGATTTTTAGTCCGACATCTGTCAGAAAATTGAATCAACACGATGAAGCTTAATTGATTTTTCTTTTTCACGATTGTTCCCCTTTTAGTGCAGCCTTAATTTTAGAATGCACTAATTCGACAGAAAATATTGTAGGGAACTACAGTTGGCATTCTTCAGATATAGTTGAAGCAGGTGCTGGGTCCCTATCCTCTAAAAGTGGCCCTGATTGTACTTACAGGACGCACATTTTGCATTAGTCTTCATTTGCTAAAATAAGTGCAGCCAAATGTCCCAAAATAATATCAAAAGAGCCACTGAGGGGTTGTGTTTGTAATGTTAGACGATGAAAGAACTGCTCTCAGCACGACTGCTTTTCTGTTCCGCTGATGTATTTCTAGATTGCGAGGTCGAGGGGCCACATATCTCTGCCATGTCACCCAAGCAGGTGTTTTCCTGTTTCCAAAGCTGAGCCGGCCTATGTGTAATGTCTTCACGCTACAGAATGTTTAGTGGAGCGTCCGTCTCGTTCACTTACAACGGCCAGACTACGGATACAAGAGCCGTTCAAGTGGCTGACATTGGACAAATGGAATGCATGTTTTTCTGCCTATATAAATACATGGTGCTGTGTTCAGAATGCACTTGAAGTGTATTGAAGGAATAATTGTGTTCATATGTGTTGAAAATGCACCTGGTCGAACCATCATACGTGAAGTGCGTTTGGCAGCAGAGTGTTGTGAATGGTGTTCAGACGATGCCCCAAAACATGCCTAATGATGCTGATAAATGCAGGTTGTTGTTTCGTCAAGAAGTTGCACTGAAGTATTTCAGTTGCGAGTCTCCATGTGCACCCATGTAACTTTCCTTGTATTGCTATTTGCCTTCCATTACACCTCATGGGTAAAAGGCCCTTGTTTGTTTGCAGGTGACTAATCTCCCCTAAATGCTTTCCCGCCCACAAGAATACGAATCGCCGGTGCGATGGCATATGTATCGCTTCAGTTTTCCCAACTAATCTCCCCATGTGCCACCACCTTAAGGGAAAACCGAAGTGATCCTTATGCCATCCCGCTGGCGATTCCTATTCTTGCAGGTGGGAAGGCATTTCGGGGAGATTAATCACCTGCAGTTGCGAAGATTTGTCGCTTGTCAAAAGCAAAAAGAAATAGTTGCCAAAAGTCAGTTTAGGCACTACCAAAAGTTAATAGGGTTACAGTGAAGCAAAACAATTGTCGAGGAAGGGGGGATACTCACAGTTCACCCTAGTCTATAGGTGCAAATCCATTAGAAAACCAAAAATAGTTCAGTCCCTCCAAAAATCTGAATATAGCAAAAAAAATACACAAGTTTATTAAGACATGGTAGATAGCGGCCGAATGCATTCCGTGCCTTTTGGGGCACTTACTCTTGCTTGGCGACTAATCTCCCCATGTGCCACCACCCTTAAAGGATAAGTAAACCTTAAAAATAAGTGAATGTAAAACTGATGAGGGGGCTATTCTAAGCACTTTTGCAATGTACATTCATTATTTATTTATTTTAATTCCAAGATATTAAAGGATACATGTACTGTTAATATGAATGGATTTTGTTACAACGGCGCTACCTGCTGGTCATTTTCTGATCATTCTGACAACCAAGTAGTCAAGGAAGAATTGTCAGGAGAAAGAAAGAGGCTGCTCTGATGTTTTTCTGCTTAGCAAAACAATTAGAAACCTTTCTCAAATCTTTCCTTAGCAGAAGAACCTCAGAGCAGCCTCTTTCTTTCTCCTGACAACTTCCTTGACTACTTGGTGGTCAGACTGGTGGGAAACTGACCAGCAGGCGGCGCTGTTGTAATAAAATTCATTCATATTAACAGTACATGTATCCTTTAATATCTTGGAATTAAAAATAAATAGATAATGAATGTACATTGCAAAAGTGATTAGAATAGCCCCCTCGTCAATTTTACATTAACTTATATTTAAGGTTTACTTGTCCTTTAACTGCACTGTACAGCGTACTTTAGCATCATATGATGCTATAGAAAGGGAGATAGGACTAGAGGGGTTCCTTGCTTATGTTCACTGGTTAAAAGGATTCTGTCATGATTTTTATGAAGTAGCTTTTATTTCTAAATTACACTGTTTACATTACAAATAATTAACTCTACAATATAAAATTTCATTCCTGAACCAGCAAGTGTTGTAATATTGGTGTGTAGGTGCATCTCAGGTCATTTTGTCTGGTCATGTGCTTTCAGAAAGAGCCAGCACTTTAGGATGGAACTGCTTTCTGGCAGGCTGTTGTTTCTCCTACTCAATGTAACTGAATGTGTCTCAGTGGGACCTGGATTTTACCGTTGAGTGCTGTTCTTAGATCTACCAGGCAGCTGTTATCTTGTGTTAGGGAGCTGTTATCTGGTTACCTTCCCATTGTTCTGCTGGGGAGAGGGGGGATGATATCACTCCAACTTGCAGTGCAGGAGTGACTATAGTTTACCAGAGCACAAGTCACATGACTGGGGGCAGCTGGGAAACTGATAACATGTCTAGCCCCATGTCAGATTTCAAAATTAAATATAAAAATATCTGTTTGCTCTTTTGAGAAACGGATTTCAGTGCAGAATTCTGCTGGAGCAGCACTATTAACTGATGTGTTCTGAAAAAAAACATGTTTTACCATGACAGTATCCCTTTAGCATTAACTCTCTGCAGAGTAGGTCCTGCAGAGAATCGAGCACAGCAGCTGCCACTGACCATATACTTCCCTTAGGCAACTAGTGAACTAGGGCAACTGCAGGGCAAAGGTTGATGGTCCCGTTGTTCATGGCTATTTTAAGCTTTTAGTGCACTGCTCACACCTATTGACCTTTGTACACCCTGGGCTAGGCACTTTTTTATTTTCCTGGTTCATTGATAGATTTGATTTTGTTCTACCAGTGCAAGCTCCATGAATCTATATGTTTAGCACTTGGGTTAAAGGATACGTTGTCCATAGTGATGGGTGAATTATTGTGTGTGTATGTACCACACACACACACACACACACACACACACACACGGCACTTCCTCTATGTAAGCTTACCTATGTATGCGAAGGGTCTGCATATATAGGTAAGCGTACATTGAGGAATTGCCCTGTTTGTTATAGTTTTCAAGTGTGTGTGCTGTAGATGGATTTCAGGATAATTAGAGTTGTTTTCTGGGTATAAAAGCATAGATATGGAATTAACCTTTCAATGAAGCATCTGGCAGTTGCTTTGTGTTAATCAGATGGAACATTGTGTATTCAACCCTAAATCATAATTCTAGAAGAAAATTCCCTTTTCCTTGATTGTGTATGACAAATAGTATTTTTTTCAGTAATCTCTTACATTGTGGAGCGTTTCTTATGAATACAAGTATATCCGTTGGATTTAGGCACAAATTAACCTTATCTCTGGATGTCCTGTTTTTAAAATCAATGATTTAGCTGTAAATTTGTCCAGACTTCCAGCCTGACTCCTTTTAGTTTGATTGTTGCTCACATTCCCATATACAAGTGTCCAGCATACCAGGTGTGCTGCAGTATGTTTATGATTGCCATAGTTTTATGGGATCTCTCTGTACAGACTATGAGCAAACTTAGGGGCTGTTCCTGCTGAATTGTGCTTAGTACAGGGAATAACTATGCTGCCATAGTTTTATGGGATCTCTCTATACAGACTATGAGCAAACTTAGGGGCTGTTCCTGCTGAATTGTGCTTAGTACAGGGAATACCTGTGCTGCCATAGTTTTATGGGATCTCTCTGTACAGACTATGAGCAAACTTAGGGGCTTTTCCTGCTGAATTGTGCTTAGTACAGGGAATACCTATGCTGCCATAGTTTTATGGGATCTCTCTGTACAGACTATGAGCAAACTTAGGGACTGTTCCTTCTGAATTGTGCTTAGTACAGAGGAATACCTATGCTGCCATAGTTTTATGGGATCTCTCTGTACAGACTATGAGCAAACTTAGGGGCTGTTCCTGCTGAATTGTGCTTAGTACAGGGAATACCTATGCTGCCATAGTTTTATGGGATCTCTCTGTACAGACTATGAGCAAACTTAGTGACTGTTCCTGCTGAATTGTGCTTAGTACAGAGGAATACCTATGCTGCCATAGTTTGATATATACTTCTTTATGATTGATAAAGCCATAGAACTATTAAAACTTCTACCTTAATGGATATGTAAAGTGTTCTTCATGTCTAGCACTTTTTCCCCCTTCTATTTTGTCAGACTTGTTTGGCTTTTAACTTTTAATCAGCAGCTCTGGACCATGTAATGCACTGACGTGTTATTCTTGGCATGACTGCTTACTAGTGAGAAGGACAGACCTTTTCTTATGATGAAGACTGACCATAAGCGATGATTTAATTGCTCGGCACCAAACATTACTTAACGGGGTAAAACTGTTTTTTTCCACAAATGTCTCAAGGAATGTCTGGAGAAAAAAAGTCTGTGTAATGTTTATATAACTATGGCGTGGGTGGCTCTGAGTGGGCAGTCTTTCCTTGCTAAGGCTAAATTATAGCAAATAAGATCAGTTAATGGGGTATTTTCCACCTGGCTTTTTCTCAAGAGCTTTCCAATTGTCCCTAATTTAGTATGGTATTAAAGTTGTTTGCTTTTCTGTTCAGTCATTTTCCATCTTGCAATTGAAAATGTTATCTGGTTGTAGGGATCACTGCCCTGAAAACCAAGAAAGTAGAATAGAAAAAAATGTTTTAAGAATTTTTTAGTATACCCCAAGAAAAAACACCAAGACTAATCAATTAAACTTTAATAATGCACAGACTTTAGTAAGAAATAACTTACCAAAACTCCTTTTGCACTCCTCTTCAGAAAAGGCGATCCATCGTGCGGTGCTTGACTTCTCCTCCCTGCCTTTCTTCCTTATAGGAGATAGCCAGGGAGGAGAAATCGAGCACCGCACAATAGAGTGCCGGATCGCCTTTTCTGAAGAGGAGCGCAGGTGTAGTATCTGTAATTTATTCTTAATAAAGGCTGTGCGATTTTAAAGTTTAATTTGTCTTGGTGTTTTTTTATTCTTTGTGGTATACTAACGAATTTATTTAAAAAAAAAAAAAATGTTGATGTTACTGCTCCTTTAAAACCAGAGACAGTTCAATTAATATTTAAAATTCATTATAAGCAGTAGTAAAGGGCAAATGCACATTTAAAAAACATTTTTGGTATGCTATAAATTAACCTGTTATAATCAACTTAAAAAATATTTTATTTCTTTTATAAACAGCCTTCCTTTACTGCCATTTTATTGCTATGTGGATCATGGCAACGTCCTTCCTCAAAACATTTGAAAAATGTACCGCAGCGAAATTTTTGACCTTAATTACCATGTCCATCTTACAAAATTTAGCAGCTTGTACTTGATCCCAACTAATATAAAATTAATCTTATTGGAAGCAAAACCAGCCTATTGGGTTTATTTCATGTTTACATGATTTCTAGTTGACTTAAGGTATGAAGTTTCAAATTACAAAAATATCCGTTATCCGGAAAACCCCAGGTCCTGAGCATTCTGGATAACGGGTCCCATACCTGTATAGTAAATGGGAAGCTAATGTTTTCTTCTTTCATCTACTCTTATGTATTGCCCCTAGAACCTGCACATCCACATCATTGATGGGTAACTGGAGAAAACTATTGGCTTTGCTTGAACACCATCCTAGGAGTATTGTGCCTACAACTTGCCCCCCAAATCGAGGAGACGCAGCTTTGTTTTACACAAGCTCTAGTGAAACCCAAATGTAAAATACTGCTGAAATAATATCCGTCGATAAGGGGTAAATTGTATTTAAATAGAGATCCATAGTGCTGACAGATGCCAGCTTGGGCTCGTCGGCTATTTTGTTTTCTAGACCACATGATTGTCTATCTTTATAGTGATTAGTCTCGTCTTTGTACAAGCCAGGCACCTTTGGGTAAGGACAACATGCGTAAAATTTCCTAATACAGGTATGGGATCCGTTATCTGGAAACTAGTTATCCAGAAAGCTCAGAATTACAAGGCCCTCTTCCATAGACTACATTTTTTCCAAATAATCCAAATTTTAAGAAACGATTTCCTTTTAATCTGTACCTTGTACTTGATCCCAACTAAGATATAATTAATCCTTATTGGAGGCAAAACCAGCCTATTGTTTTTTTTTAATGTTTATATGATTTTCTAGTAGACTTAGTGGCACATTTATCAAAGGTTGAATTTCAAATTCATGTGAGTTTTTAAAAACTTCCCATAAAAATTAGAAATTCGACCAATCGGAATTTATTAAAGAAATTACATTTTTCAAACTCGGGTGAATTAAATCGACCAGAAAACTCGAAACAAATTTGATTCGATTTTAAAAAAACTCCATTCAAGTTTTTACTCTGAATGTCAGGAAAGCTGCAAACAACTCCAAATTGATCCCTGGACTTCCCCCATTGACTTAAAGGAGAAACAAACCCTTAATAAATAAAATAAAAACCTACCCTACATAGACCCCCCCCCCTTCAGCCTTTTACTTACCCCTTGGTGCAGATTCTGCCCAGTGGAGTTCACGGGAGCCATCTTCTTCTCTTCGGTAATCTTCAGAATGAGACTGGCGCTTCGGCAATTTTCGTGAGTTTCGTCACATCGCCGGTCTCATTCCGAAGATTGCCGAAGAGAAGAAGATGGCTCCCGTGAACTCCACCGGGGAGAATCTGCACCGAGAGGTAAGTAAAGAGTTAGGGGCATTTGCCTGGGGGGGGGGGGTCTATGTAGGGTAGGGTTTTTTTTAAGGGTTTGTTTCTCCTTTAAACAGCAAGTAGACAGGTTTTAGGTGGCAAATAATCTAAATTGAGTTCTTAAAGGGACAGATAATGATAAATCTCAGAAAAATCTAATATGAATTTTTTTTAAAAAACTCAAATCTAATCTGAATAACTCCCGAGTAGAATTTGACAGTTTTGACCATAAAAAAAAAATGTGAAACTTCGAATTTTGTATTTGAATTTTCAATTTGACCCTTGATAAATCTGGCCCTTAAGATATGAAGATCCAAATTATGGAAAGATCCATTATCCTGAAAACCCCAGTTCCCAAGCATTCTGGATAACAGGTCCCATACCTGTACTGTGAATAGCTGCAATTATGGGGCCACTTTTCTCACGGAGCATGTGATGATATCCCGCCGTGTCTTTAGATAAAGTTCTATTTGTCACTGTTGATCAGTCTAATGGCAATGTCATTGGGATTTTCATCTTTTGCCCGGAATGCATCTAACATTTCCTTGCTCCCCGTCCCTGACAAGTTGTCATTTCCAATGCCGTCACTTTGTTGCAGTTGTAGAGAAGCCTGTTAGGCTTCAGTAATGATGAGGCAAGCACACAGCCATCACACACAATGATTGCTTTTTCCCTAAGGCCTGAGGACTCTATGCAGGAATTTATGGGCCCCGGAACACTGGCTCCGGTTACCAAACTCTTGATTCCAGTGCTTCAAATTCTACCTGATGGCCAGAGCCTTTATTCCTTCGCCTTCCACTGAACTGCAGATAAGAAGTAGGGTGCTTCCCAGTTTGTAGCTGGAGGACAGCAAGAAAATAAAATTACCAACTACCCATCACGTCTGCCCTATATTTCTTGTTTTAGTTAGCCCTTAGAATACCATTGTTTCCCTCAAAGTAAAAATGTACCCAGTACCTCCTTTTAATATTTTTATTTTTTACATGTAAGTACATAGTAAGCTGACATTGTGATTAGAGGGTTTGTTCACCTTCCCAACACAAGTCTTTATTTTTTTTTTTCCCAAATACTTTCTATTTCTGACTGCTTTTCTAATATTGCGGCTTAAAATTTTATTTTTCACCTTCTTTCTGAAGCAGCTCTGGGAGGGTTGAAGGTCACCGACTCTGTAACTGTTAAAATGATTCTAAATTGATCATTTAGTTGATCCATTTGTTATGTTTGTCCGTGCTGAGCAGAATCCCTTGGTTTCATTAAAGGCTGCTGTTAGAATTGATACAATAGTTACTAATATTCAACAGCTGTCCAAAAATCTACTGGTTTTATTAAAGGGCACCTGTTGGCCAGAAATATTGCCAAGCAAAGGTGTGGTTTAATAGAGCCTGCACTCTGTTTGGGATTAATTATATCGTAGTTGAAACAGGTCTTTCCGTAATTTAGACCTTAAGTCTACTAGAAAATCATGGAGACATTAAGAGCTTTAGCACATGGGCAGATTCAGGGAGATTTAGTTGCCTGGTGACTAATCGCCTCTTCTTTGGGGCGACAATCTCCCTGAACTGCCTTCCCCCTGCTAAAATGAAAAATCGGCTGTGGCGATTCGATTTCTGAAGTCGCCCGAAGTTTCCTCATGAGGCCAAACTACAGCCTGCGCGGGTCCATTTTTTGGAACCCGGACCTGCAACACGCATTCTTACCCGCTTGGACCCGCTAGCCGACCCGCTGACTAAGAATCAGGAAGTGCTGTCATTGTAAACCGGAAGTGACATCATCGGAAGTGGGTGATATCAGAAAAAAGGAGTAGAAATTGCTATTGAGAAGACCCGCGACCCAACCCGCAGCACAACCGACCTGCGTCTATACCCGCTGCATGACTATTCCAGACGACTAATCTCCCCAAATCTGCCCGCGTGCTAAAGCCCTAAATAAACCCAATAGGCTGGTTTTGCCTCCAATAAGGATTAATTATATCTTCGTTTGGGATTAAGTACAAGCTACTGTTTTATTATTACACAGAAAAAGGAAATCATTTTTAAAAATTTGGATTATTTGATTATAATGGAGTGTATAGGAGACGGCATTTCCGTAAATTTTTAACTTTCTGGATAACGGGTTTCCCGATAACTGATCCCATACCTGTACAAGCTACTGTTTTATTATTACAGAGAAAAAGCGGACATTCCCTAATTCAGAGCTTTCTGGTTAACTGATTTCCTTATAAAGGATCCCATACCTGTACTCATTCACATATTACTATTGCTTGGACTAAAGAGTTTGTG
Source organism: Xenopus petersii (assembly GCA_038501925.1). Taxonomy (NCBI): domain Eukaryota; kingdom Metazoa; phylum Chordata; class Amphibia; order Anura; family Pipidae; genus Xenopus; species Xenopus petersii. The sequence goes on from CM076683.1 coordinate 7,821,866, forward strand.
GCCCTGTCAGTGAGATGGATTCTCAAGATGCCTGACCAACAGTAAAAGGGGAAATTATGGGAATCTTCTTGTAGGACGTTTCCCAGCAGTTAAAGCAACATTGCATATATTTATTCTCGGGTAGCCATGGAAACACAGCATCTTAAGTACATACATATATAAGAACTTCTGGCTATTTTTAAAAATCTACTTGGTTCAATGTTTCTATATTTAAAGTTTGCGAAGAAAAAAAAAAAAAAGAACAGAATGAAATTCCATTCTTAGCAGATTCTTGTTCCTAATAGGGATCTGCTCAAAGCCATTTTGCCTGATCTTCAAAGGATTTCCCCATGATTTATGTCTTTACTTTGGTGTCCTATCTCTGAAACGACACATGCTTCGACAGGATCAGCTTTACTCCATGTGTTCATCATTCACAAGACTACAGAAATACCCCACGCTGGTTTCTGGTGCCCCATTTGCAGTGTGCAAGGTTGCCCCCAAAAATGTTTATCCATTGACAAGTGGAGGCAGCTGTTAGGAGTCATTTTGAGCAGTGCAGCCCTCTGGGCAACACAGATTTAGCAAATGGAAAAACATTGCACTTCTGCTCCTTTCTCATGAATGCTGGCTTATAACTAAGATTTATCTATAAGACTCAGGGCACACGCTCAGATATGGGGAGATTAGTCACCCGGCAACAAATATCCTCTTCTTCGGGGGCGACTAATCTCCCCGAACTGCCTCCCTGGCACTTTGAGCGATTCGTTTTCCAAAGTCACTCGAAGTTGCCTCATGAGGATATTCGGGCGACTTCAAAAAACGAAGCACTCTGCCGGCGATTTACATTCTAGCCGGTGGGAGGCAGTTTGGGGAGATTAATCGCCTCTAAGAAGATTAGATTTTTCACGGGGCAATTAATCTCCCCGCATCTGGGCGTAAGATTTTTGTAGCCAATTATTAACAACCACTAACTTAAAGGTATTCTGTCATGCTTTTTAGGATATATATTTTATTTCTAAATTACTCTGTTTACACAGCACTCTACCATGTAAAATGTAATTCCGAACCCAACAAGTGTGTGTTTTGTTTAGTTGTAATATTGGTGTGTAGGTGCATCTCCGGTCATTTTGTCTGGTCATGTGCTTTCTGAAAGAGCCAGCACTTTAGGATGGAACTGCTTTCTGGCAGGCTGTTGTTTCTCCTACTCAATGTAACTGAATGTGTCGCAGTGGGACCTGGATTTTACTATTGAGTGTTGTTCTTAGATCTACTAGGCAGCTGTTATCTTGTGTTAGGGAGCTGCTATCTGGTTACCTTCCCACTGTTCTGTTGTTAGGCTGCTGGGGGGGAACGGGAAGGGGAGATATCACTCCAACTTGCAGTACAGCAGTAAAGAGAGACTGAAGTTTATCAGAGCACAAGTCACATGACTGGGGCAGCTAGGAAACCGATAATATATTTAGCCCGATGTCAGATATCAAATTTAAATATAAAAAAAATCTGTTTGCACTTTTAAAAAACGGATTTCAGTGCAGAAGTCTGCTGTAGTATCACTATTAACTGATGCATTTTGAAAAAAAAGTTTTCCCCATGACAGAATCCCTTTAAATTAGAGTTTTAGACAGCCATACTTGTTGAAATTCACTGGCACAGGTTACAGGGAAAACCATGCTCCTGTATGGGAGGGAGGGAGCTACCATACTGTCCACAAAACGTCCAATTAAGTCATGGCTTTCTGTGCTGTGGTTGCTTAGACACACTTTCCCATGGGAACTGAGCCTTTGTCGATTTTCCATCGATCAAAAATTACTTTTTTTAGGCTAACATTGGTGCTCGGTAGGTTTTAGGTGGCGAAGTAAGTAGTCAACGTTTTTTTTTTAAAGAGACAGTACTTCGACTATCGAATAGTTGAACGATTTTTAGTTTGAATCGTTTGATTCGTAGTCGAAGTAGCCAAAAAAAAACTTAAATTCGAAGTATTTTTCATTCTAATCCTTCACTCGAGCTAAGTAAATGTGCCCCTTAGTATGATGTATAGTTATTCTAATACAATTTGCAATAGCTTTGCATTTTTTATTTGTGGTTTTAGAGTTATTTACCGTATATACCGGTACTAGAGTATAAGCGACCCGAGTATAAACCTAATTTTACCTACGAAAACTGGGAAAACTTATTGACTCTAGTATAAGCCTAGACACAACTACAGCCCTGTCTCCAAGCAGCGCACATTCTGCCAAAGCGACCCCCCCAGCGATCAACCGGACTTCTTTGCAAAGTTGCAAAGAGAATTGCCAAAAGGATTACTGTATGCATTGTCCCACTGTCCCACTACCATGTGCAGAGGGTGCTGTTTGATATTGCCATCACTGTTAATCTTTCGTATAACCAACAGAGGGTGCTGTGTGATATTGCAGTCACTGTAATTCTTTCATATAACCAACAGAGGGCGCTGTGTGATATTGCAGTCACTGTAATTCTTTCATATAACCAACCGAGGGTGCTGTGTGATATTGCAGTCACTGTTAATCTTTCATATAAACAGAGGGCGCACTGTTATTCTTTCATATAACCAACAGAGGGTGCTGTGTGATATTGCAGTCACTGTTAATCTTTCATATAAACAGAGGGCGCACTGTTATTCTTTCATATAACCAACAGAGGGTGCTGTGTGATATTGCAGTCACTGTTATTCTTTCATATAACCAACAGAGGGTGCTGTGTGATATTGCAGTCACTGTAATTCTTTCATATAACCAACAGAGGATGTTGTGTGATATTGCAGTCACTGTTAATCTTTCATATAAACAACAGAGGGCGCACTGTTATGCTTTCATATAACCAACAGAGGGTATTGTGGGATATTGCAGTCTCTCCCCAAGTGTACTGTTGGTATAGGAATGTGACTGAAATCTCAGCGACTCGGGTCGGGTACCGCTGACCAGAGTTTAAGCCGAGGTACAGTTTTTCAGCACATTTTGGATGCTGAAAAACTCGGCTTATACTCGGGTATATACGGTAGCTTTTTATTCAGCAGCTCTCCAGTTTGCAATTTGTAGCAATCTCGTCACTATGGTTCAAATTACTAGGGATGCACCGAATCCAGGATTCGGCCTTTTTCAGAAGGATTCGGATTCGGCCGAATCCTTCTGCCTGGCCGAACCGAATCCTAATTTGCATATGCAAATTAGAGATGGGGAGGGAAATCTCGTGATTTTTGTCACATAACAAGGTAGTAAAACATTTGCATATGCAAATTAGGGTTCGGATGTGGTTCAGTATTCGGCGAATCATTTACAAAGGATTCAGGGGTTCGGCCGAATCCAAAATAGTGAATTTGGTGCATCCCTACAAATTATCCTAGCAACCATGCATTGATTTGAGTAAGAGACTGGAATATGACTAGGAGAGATCCCAATTAGAAAGATAAGTAATAATAAGCAGCATTCGCAATAAACATATAGCCTTACAGAGCATTTTTTAGATTGGTTCAGTGACCCCAAATTGAAAGCTGGAAAGAAGGCAAATAATTCAAAAATATAAAAGAGAAATAATGAAGGCCAACTGAAAACTTGTTTAGAATTAGCCATTCTATAACATACTAAAAGTTAACGTAAAGGTGGACCACCCCTTTAAAGGAGAACTAAACCCTAAAAATTAATATGGTTAAAAATGGCATATTTTATATAGTGAACTTATTGCACGAGGCTATAGTTTAAGCTTGTCAATAGCAGCAATGATCCAGGACTTCAAACTTGTCACAGGGGGTCACCATTTTGGAAAGTGTCTGTGACACTCACATGCTCAGTGGGCTCTGATTGGCTGTTGAGAAGCTAAGCTTAGGGCTTGTCACTAATTATCCAGCAGAAAATGAGCTTCCCTGGCTGTAATATAAGCTGATGCTACAGGTTTGCTGATTATTCAATTCTGATGCTAATTGTATTAATTATGTGTATTAATTACTAATCAGCCTTATATTGTGACATTTCTATTCTATGTGTACTGTATATTGTGAGTGGGTCCATAAGCTCAGTAAGTGACAGCAGCACAGAGCATGTGCAGTGAATCAGCAGAAAAGAAGATGGGGAGCTACTGGGGCATCTTTGGAGACACAGATCTTTACTGCTAAAGGGCTGTGGTTGCCTTGGGCTGGTACAGAAGCACAAAACGCCATGTACAACATTTCTAGCTACTTCTTTAGTTAGGCTTTAGTTATCCTTTAAGCTGGCTATACACAACCAGATTTAAGTTGCCAATTCGGCCCCTTTAGAGTCAGCAGCTTAAGTGTATGGATCATTTGCTACTTCCTCCCAGACGTTTATTTTTCCAAAATTTTTCCAGATATCTACTGCCCAGCAGGCCCGGACTGGCAATTTATTAGTTCTGGCAAATGCCAGTGGGGCTGCTGTAAGTTGCTATAGACAGTCACTAATTATTGGGCTGGTGGAGGGCTGTTTGGGCCTCTGTGCAGTTGAAATGCCAGGGCCTGTTTGACTCCCAGTATAAAAACCCCTTGGGACTAGGACTGCATCAGTGTGTTGCGGTCTTGCAGGCCTACTAATATTTAACATTTTTAAAGGTGCAGTATCTCTTTAAGGGTAATGTAACACAGAATGCTTTGTCACTGGAAAAAAATCACCTCTATTGCCGGTGACAACTCCCCAAAATACTTGTATCTTTTCCACTAGAGGGATTCCCATGAAGGTCCGTACAACCCTTACACTTATCAGCCACTGTATCATTGTTTGTTTAGGCAAAGCACAAGCCGGCAATAACACATCTGCCAGGTTTTGCATGCGCTTTGGCCCAGATTAGCTACATCTCTAATGGTTTCATTTCTAAACTCCCCAGTTACTTAAATCCTAATTAAAAACCGTGTTCCAGAAATGTAAATACAGAATAATTTTGAGCGCGGGGCGAGTGGTATTTATCAGCGTTGTCACATTGAAGCACAGTTATGAGTCCATTAAGCGTCTCTATCGTTGTATTGAAACATGAATCACTTGGGAAATCTACTCAATGATGTAACCAGACACAATGTTTGCCGAGCTTTGCCGCCCGACATGACCAGCGCTCTACAATGAAAAAAATTTGATTATGTGTTTTGTGCCGATCTAGAGATTTGTGTTTAAAGGGGAAGTAAAGTCTAAAATAGAATAAGGCTAGAAATGCTGTATTTTGTATACTAAACATAAACATGAACTTACTGCACCACAAGCCTAATCAAACAAATGATTTATGCTTTCAAAGTTGGCCACAGGGGGTCACCATCTTGTAACTTTGTTATACATCTTTGCAAGACCAAGACTGTGCACATGCTCAGTGTGGCCTGGGCTGCTTAGGGATCGTCATAAATTATCAAAACAGCACAAGTCAAATAACATCTGCCAGAAGCCGATACAGCAAGACTGATTAATAATCAGAATATACAGACTGCACTGGGTCCTGTGTTGTCATGTAATCTAATGTGGATTTTATAGTTTTTGTATTGTTTAATACAAACTTTCTCCATCTCTGCAGAACCAGTGGCTGCAGCAAAATAATCCTCCAAATAGAATCCCAGTTTATCTGTTTAAATCTGGCTCCATGATCTTTGTCCCTGCAGCTGGAGTTGGAAACAGTAAAGGGGTTTTAAAGCCAAAATAAAACGCAATACAAATCTCTACACAGTCGCCGACTGCTCTACAGGGAAACAAACAAAGCTGCTTGAGTTCTGCATGGCTGGGAAGTAAGGCGGGGGCTCCCCCTGCTGTTCATAAGTATGATTGTTTCCCTGCAGAGCAGAAGCTTGATAAAGGGGTGGAAAAGCTCGAAACTTCACTTAGCTTGAGGCACAAATAAAGCAACAATTTTTTCACCATAATCGGAGTGCTGCTGAAGTATTTTCTCCTACAGAGCAGTTAGGGACCGTCTGACAATTATTATCCACAACAATAAATGAAAAATTAGCAATGCATACAGTCAGGTTTCTTATAAAAACAGTACATATTATAGGTTTCTTTTTCATTAAAGAAAGTAGAAATTGATTTTACTTTTTTTGCCTTTACATGCCTTTTAACCAACAACTTGTTCATAACAGCCCCACAAAACAAAGATGCTTCCTGTGCTTAAATTTTCCCCAGGATAAACAAAATAATCTTGTCTTTCTATTGCTTGGCACAGGCACGGCGCTTATGTAAATGCTGTAGAAATGTAAATGAAGATTGGATGTCAGGATGCTTCATCTAAACAAACGTCTCTTACTGTTAGGTCAACCCAGTTATGAGTATCCCTGCAGTAACAAAGCCGTTTTACCTCTATGAAACCATGTCACATTTGCATATGTCTGTGTCCTTCATTCTATATCCTTGTGACTCCCCAACATGTCTAGAATATAACTCACCCTCTGTGCTAGAGGCTTCTGCCACATGCCTACAATAGCAGGGAAAAGGTTTGGAATGTATGCTCTATGTTAGGGGCTTGTGAATTAACCATGCATTTACACATATTAAAGGGATACTGTCATGGGAAAAATTTTTCTCAAAATGAATCAGTTAATAGTGCTGCTCCAGCAGAATTCTGCACTGAAATCAATTTCTCAAAAGAACAAACAGATTTTTTATATTCAATTTTGAAATCTGACATGGGGCTAGACATTTTTGTCAATTTCCCAGCTGCCCCAGGTCATGTGACTTGTGCCTGCACTTTAGGAGAGCAATGCTTTCTGGCAGGCTGCTGTTTTTCCTTCTCAATGTAACTGAATGTGTCTCAGTGGGACATGGGTTTTTACTATTGAGTGTTGTTCTTAGATCTACCAGGCAGCTGTTATCTTGTGTTAGAGAGCTGTTATCTGGTTACCTTCCCATTGTTCTTTTGTTTAGCTATGGGGGGGGGAGGAAGGGAGGGGGCGCTATCAGTCCAACTTGCAGTACAGCAGTAAAGAGTGATTGAAGTTTATCAGAGCACATGACTTGGGGCAGCTGGGAAATTGACAATATGTCCAGCCCCATGTCAGATTTCAAAATTGAATATAAAAAAAACCCATTTGCTCTTTTGAGAAATGGATTTCAGTGCAGAATTCTGCTGGAGCAGCACTATTAACTGATTCATTTTGAATTTTTTTTTTCCCATGACAGTATCCCTTTAAAGTAAAGATATCTTGTAATAGGGTTACAAATCCTATACTGCCATAGTTTTTTGGTATCTGTACAGACTATGAGCAAACTTAGGAGCTGTTCCTGCTGAATTGTGCTTAGTACAGGGAATACCTAAAACTATTAAAACAACGTGGTTGTTGACCATTGACTTAGAGTGTAATATTCTGAGACAATTTGCAATTGGTTTTAATTTTTTTTTTATTATTTGTGTATTATTTTATTATTTTTGAGTTCTTTAGCTTTTTATCCGGCAGCTCTCCAGTTTGCATTTTTTTCAATCTGGTAGCTAGGGTCCTAATTTCCCTAGGAATCAGGCATTGTGTTTTTTTTTTTTTTTTTTTTTATGAATAGCAGAGGACTGAATAAAAAAGCATAATAAGAACTGTGTAGCCTTACAGAGCATTTGGTTTCAGATGGGGTCAGTGAAACCCCCTTTGAAAGCTGGAAATAGTCCGAAGACAAATAATTTAAAAATGTATAGCAAAACAATAATGAAGACCAATTGAAAAGTTGCTTTGAATTTGCCATTCTATAACAAACTAAAAATTTACATCAAGGTGAACCACCCCTTTAAACGGCATTTCAATTAACATTATTTCATTTTCTCTGGCTGAAGGGCTGCAGGTTTGACACGTCTCTATTGAAGCTGATGAATAAGACTGTGTGTACGGCAGCTACACAAACAAGTGCATATTGTTGTCAGAGTGTGCTAATGATACAATGTGTTAGTTCAGAGACAGGTGACTAAAGCTTCAAGTACAAAGCCCACTCCATACAGACAGCTGTGTGTTTATTACGGGCAATTGGGAATGTTTTTTTTACTTGCACATTGTTTTGCCTTATCTCTTATTACTGTTATGCTCTTCCACTGTCTAATGAGAAACTGATCTTAACCATAAATAATATTGACCTTTTATATGCTTAAAATTTCATGTAACCACATATTTTTTCTTCCCACTAAAGCTGTTGTGATACGATCCGTTATCCCCTTCTTACCCCTAATTTTTTTTTTTGTTGTTTTGTTTTGGGTAAATGTGGCACACTTTTAAGTCCCATGTTCCATCACCCTAAGAGTACATGGGTGTTTCTGATAGCGATGCACCAAATCCACTATTTTGGATATGGCCGAACCCCCGAATCCTTCACAAAAGATTCAGCCGAACACTAATCCGAATCCTAATTTGCATATGCAAATTTGGATTCGGTTTGGTATTTGAACCTTTTGTGAAGGATTCGGGGGTTCGTTGAATTGAAAATAGTTGATTTATGCATATGCAAATTAGGATATAGTTCGGCATTCGACCAAATCTTTCGTGAAGGATTTGGGGGTTCGGCCAATTCCAAAATAGTGGATTCAGTGCATATGCAAATTAGGATTCAGTTCGGCATTCGACCAAATCTTTCGTGAAGGATTTGGGGGTTCGGCCAATTCCAAAATAGTGGATTCAGTGCATATGCAAATTATTATTCGGTTCGGTATTCGACCGAATCTTTCGTGAAGAATTCAGGGGTTCGGCCAAATCCAAAATAGTGGATTCGGTGCATATGCAAATTAGGATTTGGTTTGTTATTTGACCGAATCTTTCGTGAAGGATTCAGGGGTTCGCCCGATTCCAAAATTGTGGATTCTGTGCATATATTCGGATTCAGTTCGGTATTCGGCGAATCTTTCGTGGAGGATTCGGGGGTTCGGCTGAATCCAATATAGTGGATTCAGTGCATCCCTATCAGAAACACCCACGTACTCTTAGGGTGATGGAACGTGGGTCTTAAGAGTGTGCCACTTTATCCAAAAAATGTGGTGGCGAAAAAGAAGAGCAAGGTGATGGAACACGGTGGCGCCCGAAGAAGAGGCGATTTGTCGCCGGGTGACTAATCTCCCTGAATTTCCACTTGTGTCTCTGCCCTAAGACTAGAGCGGTTGTTTGCCTTCAAGCAGACATTCAGTATGATGCAGCCAGTGATATTCTCAGGCAATTTGCAGATAGTCTTCATATTTTAGTTTTTGTGGTTTAGATTTTCGTTCAGCTGCTCTTGAGTTAGGTATTTTCAGCAGTGATCTGGTTGCTAGGGTCCAGTTTACACTAGCAACCAGGCAGTGGGGGTGAGTAGAAGAGAAATAAGGAGGCTTCTGAGTAGAAACATAAGCAATAAAAAAGCCCTTTGGTGTTATGAACCTGGGCATGTATGTATGGGCTAAATTTGGGGCATGCAAGCTACATATTTCAAGACACTGTCATTTCGTGGATCAGTGGGCGACACAGGGGTAATGTGCAAGTCTAAGCTTCCAGCAGTGAGAGATTGTGTTGCTGAAATGCTAAAGTAAGACTTTACCAGTAGTCCTTGCACAACCCACAAACCCAAATTCTCATGCCAATATAAATATACTGTATACTGAACAAGTGCATCTATCAGCAAACGCATCGGTTCTACAGGATCTCCTCGCATTTCCTTATTGTACAATTAGTACAGGCATGGGATCCGTTATCCGGAAACCTGTAATCCAGAAAGCTCCGAATTACGCAAAGGCCGTCTCCCATAGACTCGATTATAATCAAATAATCCAAATTTTTAAAAATTATTTCCCTTTTCTCTGTAATAATAAAACAGTAGGTAGCTTGTACTTGATCCCAAGTTCTTAAAGAAATTGTTGAGTATAAAAATAAAAACTTGGTAAATAGGCTGTGCAAAATAAAAAAAAAAAATGTTTGTAATATAGTTAGTTAGCCAAAAATGTAATGTATAAAGGCTGGAGTGACTGGATGTGTAACATAATAGCCAAAACACTACTTCCTGCTTTTCGGCTCTCTTGGTTTCCACTGGTTGGTTACCAGGCAGTAACCAATCAGAGGGTGTCACATGGGTCATAACTGTTGCTTTTGAATCTGAGCTGAATGCTGAGGATCAATTACAAACTCACTGAATAGTTATGTCCCCCCCCCTTATAGTCATTGACTAACTCCGAGTTAGAGAGCTGAAAAGCAGGAAGTAATGTTCTAGCTATTATGTTACACATCCAGTCACTCCAGCCTTTATACATTACATTTGTGCCTAACTAACTATATTAGAAACATTTTTTATTTTGCACAGTCTTATATATTTATCCAGTTTTTATTTTTACACTGAACTGTTCCTTTAAATTTGCATTATAAGCAATCTGGTAGCTACATTGCAAGTTACCCTAGCAACCATGCATTGATATGAATAATAGACTGGAATATGAATGAGAGGCCTGAATAGAAAAATTAATAATAAAAAGTAGTAATAATACATTTGTAGCCTTATGGCATATTTGCTTTTTAGATCATTGACTCCCATTCGAAAGCTGCAAAGAGTCAGAAGAGAAAAAGGCAAATAACTATAAAACTATAAAAAAAAATAATGAAACCCAATTGAAAAGTTGCTTATAACTATAACCTACTAAAGTTGCCTTAAAGGTCAACCACCCCTTTAATCCTGATTGGAAGCAAAACAGCCTGTTGGGTTTATTTCATGTTTATGTGATTTTCTAGTAGACTTAAGGTATGGAAATCCAAATTACGGAAAGATCTATTATCTGGAAACCCCCAAGTCCCAAGCATTCTGGATAAGAGGTCCCATACCTGTATTTCAATGGCCTTGCAGTGACTTCAGCACAGTCCAGCTAAAGCCAGGGATGATGTTTACATTACAAAGCCTGATTCTTTTACATTTGTAGCTTTTTCATCTGGTCACAAGAGAGGGGTTTGTTTGTTAGACTGAATTTCAGGCTGGAAAAGGAATGCAGTGAATGTACTCAGTGCCCAGAATTTGCTGCTGTTCCAAAGCAAGGTTCATGGCAAGCCCCCAAATGAGGCAAATAAATCGCTGTCCAAAATTCCCAGAAGCCCTTCTAATGCTGGAACCAGATGGTTACAGGGAGGGGTTAAAGGGGTGGTTCACCTTCAAACAACTAGTTGTTTTCAGATTGATCACCCGAAATAACGACTTTTTACAGTTACTTTCTATGTGTCGCTGGTTTTCTAATATTGAAGTGTAAAGTGTCATTGTTCACCTTCTAAAGCAGCTCTGGGAGGGGGGGGGGTCACCGACCCTGTAAACTGTTCTAAATTGATACATTTAGTTGATCCATTCTTATCTTTGTACCTGCTGAGCAGAATCTCTGGGTTTCATTACGGTCGCCTGGCGACTAATCGCCTCGTCTTTTGAGCGACTATATCCCCGAACTGCCTCTGCGTTTTTCCCCATAGGCTACAATGCAAAGTCGCCTGCACTAATGCACATGCGGCAATGCGTTTTCTATAGTCGCCCGAAGTTGCCTCGGCGATGCGTTTTCTATAGTCGCCCGAAGTTGCCTCAGCGAGGCAACTTTGGGCGACTATTGAAAAAGCAGCGCCGCGTGTGCATTTGCGCAGGCGACTTTGCATTGTAACCTATGGGGAAAAACGCCGAGGCAATTCGGGGAGATAGTCGCTCAAAAGACGAGGCGATTAGTCGCCAGGCGACAAAATCTCCACGAATCTCCTTGTGTGGACTAGACCTTAGAGTTGATACAATAGTTGCTAATACTCCAGAGATGCTAAATTCTGATGCTAATTGCACTGGTTTCTGTGCTGCCAGGTAGTAATTATCTGTATTAGTTACTAATCAGCCTTATATTGTGACATTTCTATTCTATGTGTACTGTATATTGTGAGTGGCTCCCTAAGCTCAGTAAGTGACAGCAGCACAGAGCATGTGCAGTGAATCAGCAGAAAAGAAGATGGGGAGCTACTGGGGCATCTTTGGAGACACAGATCTTTACTGCTAAAGGGCTGTGGTTGCCTTGGGCTGGTACAGAAGCACAAAACATCACGTACAACATTTCTAGCTACTTCTTTAGTTAAGCATTAGTTCTCCTTTAAGGCAACCTCCTTGTTGTAGTTAGAAATGGAGAAATCAGTTACAAATTGCAGCTGTTGGGGGCAACAGAGCTGCATATTCACCTGCAGACTAGTGATGTGCGGACTGGCCTGATACCCTCAGGTTTGGGCTAACCTCACACTCCCTTTTCCGGGTCGCGACCTTCCAAATGCCGGCTACCGACTTTTGGGTTGAACTTTTATAGACATGCACCTCTCGCCCCGCCCCTTCTATGGCGTCATCGGCGGGGCCGTGTCTGTAAAAGGAACCCGGAAGTCAGATGGGGGTCGGGAAAAGCCTGACCCGCACATCACTACTGCAGACAACCCACACGAGTGGAGAGAAGTAATCAAGGGTAACCCAGCAGTTTTTATGGCAATATCCTTTTAGGAAGCCAGTACATTTGCTAACATAGCCCAGACTAGTGAGCTGGGAAAATTGTCGCCCAAAGGCTCCCCAGCTATATTATACTTCAGCCTTAATCGTGTGATTTACTTTCCGTTGCTGCTTTACTGCTTTGTTTGCATCCAGCTGGAAATAAAAAATAAATAAAACCTCAATGCCAAAGACCTCTTTTGGAGCATACTAATTATGAGTAATTATGGTTTTTTATTTATGTTCTTTGTGCTTTACCGCTTTAGCTGCAAAGTGAAACCTTAAGGATCATTTATTATTTAGTTCAACAGTGGCACTTAGTGGCAAATCAGTGGCACTGCAGTGAAATAACTTCTTTATAATCTTCTAATATATATAGGCTTGTTCTTGTCAGAGTAGTATTGGGGTTTCCTGATGCTTAAGGGGGAAAGGAGCAAGTAAAACATTTAATAAGATTTATATGGGCAATAAATGCATATGGAAATTTAATGCTGATTTAACTGCCCCTCATTATACTCTATACAATGCAGACATAATAAGTGGCGCTTGCAGAGTATTCTTACTCATTCACATCTGTCCTAGCAGAACATACAATCTCTAATTCTCTATTCACTCACACACTGGGTTCAATCACATTAATAGGTAATATAGTCTGTATAGACTATATTGTGAAACGTTATAATATGGAGCTTTGCAAGATGATGCTTGGGTTCAATTCCTACATGCTCCCACCTTCACCACCATATTAGCATGTTTACAAGGTTTATGATTATTTCCATATTGCATATTAAATTACAGCACTCGCTTAGTTTCAGCGAAGGCAGTATTTGGTGTTTGGTGCAAAAGCAGAATCATGTTAGGAGAAAATTGAGAGTGCAGAAAAAGATAATTTCCTCCCATCTCTTCACTGCTGTGTATAATGAGACTTGTATTTGCAGCTAGGAATGAATTGGGTGGATGCATTGTGGGGAAAGGTGAATAATTCCATCAGTCATTATTAAAGGGATACTGTCGTGGGAAAACGTGATTTTTTTTCAAAACACATCAGTTAATAGTGCGGCTCAAGCAGAATTCTGCACTGAAATCCAATTCTCAAAAGAGCAAACAGATTTTTTTTTATATTTAAGTTTCCCAGCTGCCCCAGTTGTGACTTGTGTCTGCACTTTAGGATGGAACTGCTTTCTGGAGGCTGTTGTTTCTCCTACTCAATGTAACTGAATGTGTCTCAGTGGGACCTGGGTTTTATTATTGAGTGCTGTTCTTGGATCTACCAGGCAGCTGTTATCTTGTGTTAGGGAGCTGCTATCTGGTTACCTTCCCATTGTTCTGTTGTTAGGCTGCTGGGGGGGGGGGGGTGAGTGATATCACTCCAACTTTCAGTACAGCAGTAAAGAGTGACTGAACTTTTTCAGAGCACAAGTCACATGACTGGAGGCAGCTGGGAAACTGACAATATGTCTAGTCCCATGTCAGATTTCAAAATTAAATATAAAAAATCTGAATCTGAAATGGATTTCAGTGCAGAATTCTGCTGGAGCAGCACTATTAACTGATGTGTTTTAAAAAAAAAAAAAACATGTTTTCCCCATGATAGTATCCCTTTAAGACTTAATACACACAGCCCTGGTTTCAACCTAAATCAACCCCATCCACCTCCTGTTAACTTTAATAGGACACTGGCACTTAAAGGAAAAAAAATTAGAAACCTTTCTCAAATCTTTCCTAAGCAGAAGAACATCAACTTCTTCCTTGACTACTTGGTGGTCAGAATGAGCAGAAAATGACCAGCAGGTGGCACTGTTGTAACAATGTATTCATATTAACAATACATGTATCCTTTAATATCTTGGAATTAAAAATAAATAAATAATAAATGAGCATCATTCACTTATTTTTAAGGGTTACTTATCCTTTAAGGCAGGAGTCCCCAACCTTTTTTACCCGTGACCCACATTCTAATGTAAAAAGAGTTGGGGAGCAACACAAGCACGAAAAATGTTACTGGTTGGTGCCAAATAAGGGCTGTGATTGGCTATTGGTAGCCCCTATGTGGACTGGCAGCAATAGGAGACTGTTTTTTATACAACCAAAACTTGCCTCCGAGCCTGGAATTCAAAAATAAGCTCCTCTGTTGAGGCCACTGAGAGCAACATCCAAGGAGTTGGGGAGCAACATGTTCCTCAGGAGCTTCTGGTTGGGGATCACTGCCTATATTAAGGCCTATATATCCCATTCAGCTGAACGTAAGCCAACATCAACACTTTGCATTTGCCTATGAGAAATAGACCTGGTTTGTTACACATTACTCTTTTGGGATGAGCTGTAAGATTGCCCCATAAACTAGAGCATGTATTTAAATGACTGCTTCTGTATGTTTAGTTATCCGTTTTACTGTTCCATTCACGATTGCTCCTATTAACATGAAATTCTTTTCTGTTTTTCTTTCAGTCTCCCAATGCAATATTAGCCTAAAAAAGCAAAGGAACAGAAGCATCTTCGGCTCCTTATTCTGCTGTTTCCGCAGTTACAGCGTAGAGCAACCAAACTCGAATAATAACAGTAGCCCTCTTCCTCCGCTGGTGGAAGAAAATGGGGGCATTCAGAAAGTAAGTGATCCATTCCCTTCCCCCTGCCCGTTCTGTTTTATAGAGATACATCTGCTTGGTTGTACTGCAGATTTTAATTTTTAGATAGCAGATAAGTACTACTATAGTTTATATAAACAAGCTGCTGTGTAGCCATGGGGGCAGCCATTCAAGCACAGGATACACAGTAGATAACAGATAAGTACTACTATAGTTTATATAAACAAGCTGCTGTGTAGCCATGGGGGCAGCCATTCAAGCACAGGATACACAGTAGATAACAGATACATACTACTATAGTTTATATAAACAAGATGCTACATTATATTTTCATTATTTTAAAATATTTTATTTTTTTGGGGTGTTACTGTTCCTTTAAAGGGTTCTAGAACAAGAGAAAGCATGTGAGTGGTTGTGAAGACACTTAAGGCCAGCCTAAGAGACAATCGCATTTTGTAGATGACAACAGCATTCTTGTTGAATCGCAGGATGGTTTTTTAATTGCCTAAGGCATAGAGGAGGGGCAGGCAATATTTGATTGACAGCTGAGATTTTTAAATGCGTTCACAACAACAGCTATGAATGATTTAATAAAAAATAGTAATTGGTTTTCATGTTTAATTTGAAAAGGACTTTTATTATACAGATTTTTGTGTCTGGTCCATTCTAAACAGATGTGGGCATATCAGAAAACCGAGCTAGTGAGAGAGACCAAATGGGTTTCATTATAGTTCAATGTTAATGTCAGGGGCGGAACTACCGGGGGAGCAGGGGATGCGAGCGGGCCAGGGACCGCACCCCCTCAGAGCCCCCCCGGCAGTCCGCACGGCGCATATTCCCGGCCGCGCCGCATATTTGTGGCTAGTTCCGGGTGTACGGAGGGGGCGGGGGGCCCGGCTGCGCATCCTGCGCCAGGGCCCCCCCCCCCCCCCCACTAGTTCCGTTTCTGGTTAATGTTCTGCTCTGTGTAGTATCCTTGTATGACTGTAAGCTTGATTTATTGCAGTTACTTATTCTTGTTACACCTCACATTTTCATTTTCTGTCTTCCCATTTGTTTGTTAAACCATCTCCCCTTTTTTCCCCCTAGGGTGATCAGACTCAAGCCCTTACCATTCCCAGTGTATGTATTTTTTATTTCCCTTACATCCTTCACTTTGTTTTAATTTTTCTTTATTAGTTTTATCATTTTTTTTCAATAATAAGTCACCACCAGCTGTAAGTGTTATGTAGAATGTTGCTCCTGGGATTGGGTGGGATGTGTTCTCTCATGTTAAAAAGTGTCTGTGCACTGCTTCCCTCACACTTAAAGGGTTAAGTAAACCTTAAAAATAATTGAATGAAAAATTGATGAGGGGGCTATTCTAAGAACTTTTGCAATGTCCATTCATTATTTATTTTTTAATTCCAAGATATTAAAGAATACATGTACTGTTAATATGAATGAATTTTGTTACAACAGCGCCACCTGCTGGTCATTTTCTGACCATTCTGACCACCAAGTAGTCAAGGAAGAAGTTGTCAGGAGAAAGAAAGAGGCTGATGTTCTTCTGCTTAGGAAGGATTTGAGAAAGGTTTCTAATTTTATTCCTAAGCAGAAGAACATCAGAGCAGCCTCTTTCTTTCTCCTGACAAATTCCTTGACTACTTGGTGGTCAGAATGGTCAGAAAATGACCAGCAGGTGGCGCTGTTGTAACAAAATTCATTCATATTAACAGTACATGTATCCTTTAATATCTTGGAATTAAAAAAAAAAAATAAAGAATGTACATTGCAAAAGTGCTTAGAATAGCCCCCTCATCACGTTTACATTTACTTATTTTTAAGGCTTACGCATCCTTTAACGTATAGTATCCTGGCAAATAATTTTTTTCTTCTTCTTCTTACATTCATTTGCGTATAGAGAAAACTAACTTCCTTTTTTACGTTCTTCAATAGCCACCTACTAAATACCTCCTTCCTGAACTGAAAGTATCCGACTATGGGAAGAAGTGCGTGGTCATTGACCTGGATGAAACCTTAGTGCACAGTTCATTTAAGGTATCTTTTACATCGCTTTCCTTGTCTTCTTCACCGATATTTATTTCCCTCGAAATTACTGCTGAAGTTGGCAAACAATCCTGCAAGGAATGGGTTGATACCATACGGTCCTGATTCTCACCAGGGCCGTACTTTTTACGTCTGTATTTGTCTTTACTACCACTGCTTTATCTCATGCTCCTGTTTCATATCAATAACATTTTTCTGTAAACATTATATTATTATATGAAGTACACTAACATATTCTTCCTCTTCTCTAGCCTATAAACAACGCAGACTTCATTGTTCCAGTTGAAATAGATGGAACAATACATCAGGTATGTCTTAAAAGCCTCTTTATGCATTTAAAGGAACAGTAACACCATTAAGGTAATGAAAATATCTTGTACTGTTGCTCTGCACTGGTAAAACCAATGTGTTTGATTCAGAAACACCACTATAGTTTATATTAATAAGCTGCTGTGTAGCAATGGCGAAAATTGGAAAAATAGTGGATAATAGATAACACCATTATGTTCTACATAGCTTACCAGCTATCTGCTGTGTAACCTGAGCCTTTTTTCCTGACTGACTGCCCCGATGACTACACAGCAGCTTGTTTATATAAACTATAGTAGTACTTATCTGTTATCTGCTGTGTATCCTGTGCTTGAATGGCTGCCCCCATGGCTACACAGCAGCTTGTTTATATAAACTATAGTAGTACTTATCTGTTATCTACTGTGTATCCTGTGCTTGAATGGCTGCCCCCATGGCTACACAGCAGCTTTATATGAACTATAGTAGTACTTATCTGTTATCTACTGTGTATCCTGTGCTTGAATGGCTGCCCCCATGGCTACACAGCAGCTTGTTTATATAAACTATAGTAGTACTTATCTGTTATCTACTGTGTATCCTGTGCTTGAATGGCTGCCCCCATGGCTACACAGCAGCTTGTTTATATAAACTATAGTAGTACTTATCTGTTATCTACTGTGTATCCTGTGCTTGAATGGCTGCCCCCATGGCTACACAGCAGCTTTATATGAACTATAGTAGTGTTTCTGAAGCAAACACATCAGTTTTAGCAGTGCAGGGCAACTCTGCATTATATTTTTATTACTTGAAAATAGGGATGCACCGAATCCAGGATTCAGTTCGGGATTCGGCCAGGATTCAGCCTTTTTCAGTTGGATTTGGATTCGGCCGAATCCTTCTGCCCGGCCGAACCGAATCCTATTTTGCATAAGCAAATCAGGGACGGGGAGGGAAATCACTTGACTTTTTGTCACAAAACAAGGAAGTAAAAATGTTTTCCCCTTCCCACCCCTAATTTGCATATGCAAATTTGGTTCTGTATTCCGCTGAATCTTTCACAAAGGATTTGTGGTTGAGCCGAATCCAAAATAGTGGATTCGGTGCATCTCTACTTGAAAATACTTTCATTTTTTGATGTTACTGTTCCATTAACTTCTGCATCCATTGTTTGGTTTCATTAACTGAGGTCAAAGCATGAAATGAAGCAAGAAGCTGATGGAAATCCAGAACTGGCGGTGGCCCGGTTCAAGTAATCCAGGATAGGCTGTTCACAATCTGCGTGGCCTATTCTTGTTTACTTGCATTGGGAGGCAGCTATTCATGTCAACTCGGCAATGTGTAGAGATATCTACAAGTGTTGTTTGCTAAATTTTATGCTTTTACGTTTTTTTTTAAAGGGGAACTATCATGAAAATTTCAATGTAATGAAAGCTTCAGCTTACTGAAATAAGAAACTTTATAAATACAATCCGTTAAATATTCTGTACTGTTTCTGAAATAATCAAGTTTACTTCACTATTCCTCTCTCAGCATCTGTTTCTCTTCATTCTGTCTTCATGCAGCAGTTGGGTGTCAGAAATTCATTGACAGTTAATCCAATATATCTTATAGGGAGGCTCTTTTTGCCTAGAAGATGTATTAGAGCTCACTCTATTTAAAATCACGAGACATCATGTCTCTCTACATGCAGGATTTATGCAAAGGCAGTTACTTTGTTAGATGTTATTTGTACTGGAATCGGTTATTATAGTAAAAACAAACAACATATTTTTCAGGTTTTTGACATTCAGATGTTAATAAATAACCCCCTTATAGTCACATGGTAAATGTCTTCTTTAAATCAATTGTATAAACGGTGACACCGTATCTTCTGTTCTTTTCCTGTGCCTCTTTTTCTCATATAAAACCAGATCTTTTTCATAATAGTTTAAAGTAAAATGCACACATTTGCTGTTCTTTGTTTTCCTATTGGCTGACCGTGTCATTTCTTTATTGCTCTGTAGGTCTATGTGTTAAAACGACCCCACGTAGATGAATTTCTTCAAAAAATGGGCGAGATGTTTGAATGCGTTCTCTTCACAGCCAGCCTTGCGAAGGTAAGTGGCCCACATTCCTACCTTGCACCACAAATCAAGGCTCCATTGTTCATTTTCTTTATTATGTGCCCTAATTTCTGAGGGAAAGTGTCTTACCGTTTCCCCTTTTTTTTTCTTGCTTCTTTGTCTACCAGTGTGTCTTTGTACTTTCTGCTAGTTTGTGGGTAAGTGTTCCCATGGTAATAACAACATACGGGCTTTGTTCAGGAAACCTGTATGTTAATATGGCACGTTATCATGGTGTTAATAGTGGGTTTAGTTTTTTTTTTTGTATGGCTAGACAAAGATTGCGGATTGGAACTTAGTTTCCTCATAGATTTTCTTTGAATAAGGGGTCACTTTGTCATACTGGTCCCTCAATTCTGTGGTTATTTCAAACATAATCCGTTAAAGGATAAGTAAACCTTAAAAATAAATGTAAAATTGATGAGGGGGCTATTTTAAGCACTTTCGCAATGTACATTCATTTATTTATTTATTTTTTAATTCCAAGATATTAAAGGATACATGTACTGTTAATGTGAATGAATTTTGTTACAACAGCGCCACCTGCTGGTCATTTTCTGACCACCAAGTAGTCAAGTTGTCAGGAGAAAGAAAGGCTGCTCTGATGTTCTTCTGCTTAGGAAAGATTTGAGAAAGGTTTCTAATTTTATTCCTATGCAGAAGAACATCAGAGCAGCCTCTTTCTCCTGAAAACTTCTTCCTTGACTACTTGGTGGTCAGAATGGTCAGAAAGTGGCCAGCAGGTGGCTTTGTTGTAACATTATTCATATTAACAGTACATGTATCCTTTATTATCGAGGAATTTGAAAAATGTACATGGCAGAAATGCTTAGAATCGTATTCTCATCAAGTTTACATTCACTTGTTTTTAAGGTTTACTTATCCTTTAAAAGAAAATCTAGCAGTAGTTTGGGATTAGTAAGTAGTTTAGGGATTAGTAAGTGTTTAGTCAAAACAGTGGCCATTAAAGGGCAACTGACATGGTTATAATAATGTCACTGTATCATTATTATATTTGTCACATGGTATTATGTTTATAATTTTTCACATTTTGCATGACAGGCCACTTACTATTGCAAGGTGCAGTAAAAAGTGCAAAATTGCAACCATAAATGCTATTCTCATAGGTGCTGGTGCATATATGTATGAAATTAAAAAAACAATAGCCCAGGTGCTTCCCCCAGTGGAGACCTCCATATAGAAAAATTAGGAAGACTAGTGGGACATAATATTATTTTCTTCCAGCAACACTTTAGTTGTAGTCGGGGAGACCTTGCCCCCTTGGTAGAATGTTAACATTAAAATAAAATTACCTTTTAATAAAAAGTCCCATAAGCGCTTCTAATTTTTCTGTATGTTTATATATGTACTCACTGTTAAATCTTTTAAACCATACTAAAAAAACACTTCAAAACTCTTTTGCGAAACAGATTTTTTTTTTCCAATGAAATACCAAACATTGGGTAGATTTTTACAGTTGACTGTTCCGCTTCAACATGACAAATACAAGAGTCCTCTGCACTCAACCCATTATCAATATATTTAAGACATTTTGTGCATACTGCTACTGAAAAATGCCTTACCCTTTAAACAAAACTTCAACATGATCCCCAGTGCAAAATTTAATGTTAGGGGACCCATTCTTTAAAATAAATTAATGTAAAATGGATAAGGGGGCTATTCAAATCACTTTTGCAACATTCATTATTTGTTTATTTTTAATTCCAAGATATTAAAGGATACATGTACTGTTAATATGAATGAATTGTGTTACAACAGCGCCACCTGCTGGTCATTTTCCCACCAGTCTGACCACCAAGTAGTCAAGGAAGTTGTCAGGAGAAACAGAGGATGATCTGATGTTCTTTATCCTTTAAGTCTTGGAATTAAAAAAAAAAATGAATAATGTACATTACAAAAGTGCTTAAAATAGCCCCCTCATCAATTTTACATTCACTTATTTTTAAGTTTTCTGACCATTTTGACCATGAAGTAGTCAAGGAAGAAGTTGTCTGCCTGGTCTGATGTTCTTCTGCTTAGGAAAGATTTGAGAAAGGGTTTTAAGTTTTTTCCTTAGCAGAAGAACATCAGATCAGCCTCTTTCTTTCTCCTGACAACTTCTTCCGTGACTACTTGGTGGTCAGACTGGTGGGAAAATGACCAGCAGGTGGCGCTGTTGTAACAAAATTCATTCATATTAACAGTACTTTTATCCTTTAATATCTTGGAAATAAAATAAATAATGACTGTACTTTGCAAAAGTGCTTAGAATAGCACCCTCATCAATTTTTATATACTTATTTTGTAAGGTTTACTTATCCTTTAAAAGTAGGCGTAGGGGACACAAGTATTGGCTATGTATTGTTTGTTTTCAGAATTCTTTACACGACTGTTGAGTTAGTGTGCTGTTTAACTAGACGATGGGTCACTGCTATTCTGCTGGGCTTTTTGGTGGTCTTTAAAAGGAACTATTCTGGATCTGCCAAAATCCAGCCAATGTGTGTGTTGTACGTTTCTGTTTTTATAGAAATATAAATGTCTTTTTGTTTGTTCTCCATCCATCTCAATTTGGTTGTTGTCTGATTGGGATGGTTATTTTTCTGTTATTCCCTCATTATTTGATCTTATCGCAAAACCTGGAAATAGCAAAATTTGTATTTGTGTATGGGTTCTTATCTGTATACAGCTGCCTGGCAAAAGTTGCACAGTACTTGGGGGTTGGGTGTAGGGAGTTGTTTCTACTGTAGTGTCCGTGTCCCTCCAGCTAATGTTAAGCAAGAACACCCCATTGCCCCCTGATCGGATGAGACACGGGTACATCCATACTTTATATTTTTGGCACAAAGCTGCAAGTGTAGTTTTGTATCATTGACATACACAAAATAACTGCAACATTCCAGTCTAACTATATTTCTCTTCTCACTTCAAAAGTATGCTGATCCAGTGGCTGATCTGCTAGACCGGTGGGGAGTGTTCAACGCACGACTCTTCCGAGAATCCTGTGTTTTTCACAGGGGAAACTATGTCAAAGATTTAAGCCGCTTAGGTAGAGAACTGAGCAAAGTGATTATAATAGATAACTCTCCTGCGTCATACATCTTCCACCCAGAGAATGCAGTAAGTATGGTAGAACTGTTTGGAAAAGGTATCATTAAAAAGTATTTTCTTCAGTGCTCCCAGTTAGAGTCCTGCATCAGGTCGGGTACCTGCAGAATACCTGCAAAGTGGTCAAGTTTTGGGCCAAAAGTCCCCAATTCCTTGGGCGAGCGAGCAGTCCTGGGTAGAGTCCTGCGCGGAACCAATTTGTTAAACCCAAATGCGACCTGGACCTGCATCCCACATACTTACTCGCTACCCGACCCAACCCGCAAGTTCCTTATCCGCAACCCACTTACCATCAATAAACCGGAAGTGCTGTCATAGTAAACAGGACGTGACATCATTAGAAGTTGCCGTGATCAGAAATAAAGGAGTACAACAGGTAGTGCTGTCGTAAACCGGAAGTGATATCATTAGAAGTAGACGTGATCAGAAAAAAAGGAGTAAAACTCGCTATTGAGAAGACCCGCTCCCCCGGAGAACTGCTGACCCGCGTCTATACCCGTTCCCGAAACAGATTTTTGTGGGTACCTGACCCGCTGCAGGACTCTAGTCCTGGGTACCCAACAAAGGTGCGTGCTTAATTCCTCCCACCCTTGTGGTTCTTCCAGTTTTTACATTTTTTGGGAAGTTTCATCACCGGAGTGACTCCACTTCTGGTTTAGCGTGTCATCCCGGGTTGGAAGGTTAGTCAGCCTATTTCGGGTCAGGTAGCGAGTTGTTGGTTCGGGTTGCGAGTACGGGTTTCAGCACAAGACTCTACTCCCAGGTAACTCTTGAGCATGTGCATGCGCTGTACACACTTTGAACCAAAATTAATGTGAATCATTAAAAAGTTTAGTTTAGAGATTTTTACAGCATGGGGGCACTAAAGTAGATGACAGCACAAGAGTCGCAGTGCAATTTTGAAAGAAAAGTTAGGGGTTAGCAATTATTGTCAATAAGCCAATAGCTGGCCATGTTTATGAACATCAAATACTAAGAGAAACGGTGTCTGAAAAGCCTTTATGACTGAATTTATAACATTTATATGGCCAAGTTAACCTTACACCAGGGATCCCCAACCTTTTGAAGCTGTGAGCAACATTCAAAAGTAAAAGGAGTTGGGGAGCAACACTAGGATGAAAAGTGTTCTTGGGGTGCCAAATTTGGGCTGTGATTGGCCATTAAGTAGCCTCTATGTGGATTGTCATCCTACATTGAGGCTCTGTTTGGCAGTGCACCTGGTTTTTATTCAACCAAGACTTGCCTCCAAGTCTGGAATTCAAAAATAAGCTCCTACTTTGAGGCCACTGGGAGCAACATGTTACTCACAACCTACTGGTTGGGGATCACTGCCTTACACCAACATGAATAATTCCAGAATTGGCTTGATGTTTACTGCATATCTCCTGTGCTTATTTATTGCAGCTGTAAGTTGAAAAGTATGTGTTGTAAATCATGCATTTGTACATTATGAAGTAAGGAGAGAGATTTTATATATTAAACTTTTTCCCACTAACATGTCATCCTTGCTGATAGGTTCCTGTAATGTCTTGGTTCGACGACATGGCGGATACAGAGCTGCTCGATCTCCTTCCTTTCTTCGAGGGACTGAGCAAAGAAGAAAACGTTTACAACATGCTAAATAAGTTATGTAACAGGTAGCCCTGGCCAAGCTCTCCGCTTTGAAAAAGCTGCGAATTGCAGCAGCTTCAGACTGAGCCCCATCTCTAACTCTTCGCTTCTCCACCCTGACATGTTTTGCTCTGAACCAATAAGCTCTGACAAACAGAAATCCATCACAAGAAGATCAGCTCTTGTTCTCCCGAAGGGTTTGAATGATGCTGTGCAGCCTTTCACAACTCCATTGAACTCAATTCTCCAACCGAGTAAAACATTTTGTTGCGGAATGGAAAAGCCGCTTGCCGATTCTTCGGCATCTCTGGGGGTCACTGAGCAATGGACGGTGGAAAGACAATATTTTTAAAGATAAACTTTTTGTCTCTAATTTTTCTTAAAATTAATATGGACTTTCAGGCTTTTATAACCAGAAGAAAACAACACACCAAATGAAACTGAATCTACAAAGAAGAACATAGTAAATGGTTGATGCTAAAAAAAAAAACATTATCCCTCGTCCGCTATGGTTGCTCCCTAAACTATGCAGACTTGTGCGTTCCCCTTTGCTTGGAGCAGTTGACCTGACTCTAGCGCTTTCTTCTTACTTTTTTTTTTTTTCTTACAGGATGAAGTGCCTTTTTGAGTGTCAATTTTAAAAACAGAAAAAAAATAAAATTTCTACAGACCTGTAATCTTTATAACATCGACACGCTTCGAACAGTGAATCTTTATAAAAGTAGTCTCGTTCATGCCAACAAAATACACAAGGATAACGAACAGGTGCAGTGCAGTTTGCATGACACCAAAACAATAAAACTTTTTAATGATTCACATATCGAGATTTTTACAGCATTTTTTTTTTTTTTAAATGCTGTTTCGACATCACTTAATTGAATTGGACTGCCATCCTGCCATCTTTAGTGTTTTGGTCAGCCCATTTAAAGTGGAACTATCGCGACAATTGAATTTAATATACACTTCCTCAGACTGAAATAAGAAACTTTCTAAATACAATCAATTTAACTATTCAGCTTTTTTCAGAAATAATCAAGTTTATCTTCACTATTCCTCTCTCGGCATCTCTTTCTCTTCATTCTGTCTTCATGCAGCAGTTGGGTGTCAGATGACTGATCCAGTATATCTTATAAGGGGGCTCCTTTTGCCTAGAAGATGTATTAGAGCTCATTAAAATAACAGATTCCAGTACAAACAAAATGTAACAAAATAACAGCCTTTTGCACAAATCCTGCATGTAGAAAGACTTTATGTCTGTTGATTTTAATAAAGTGAGCTCTGATACATCTCCTAAGCAAAAAAAGACCCCCTATAAGATATATTGGATCTAACTGTCAATGAAACAGATACTGAGAGAGGGATAGTGAAAATAAACTTATTTCAGAAATGGTACAGAATTTTTAATTGTATTTAGAAAGTTTGTATTTCAGCATGCTGAAGTTTCTTACATTTTCATTTTTGCCATAGTTCCCCTTTAACAAACGTTTATGGTGGCTGATTTAACCCCTTGGCCTCATTTTCCCCGCCTCTGCTTCTGCACATCTCCATTCCTAGGTTATATTTTCGTCTTCAACCCCCAAATATTTTTTTTTTTTTTGCTTTTAAAATAGGAAGGACCGGAGAAACCTTCAGTGCTATGATGTAAAGAAAATGGTCTTGGTGAAAAAAAAAAAAAGAATCTATTTATTGATAACAAGGAGTTTTCCTTTTACGATTGAGAAAATAAGCTGGATGCTTTGAATTATTTGTAAAAGGTTTTATTTTTTTAACTGCTGCTACTTGTTTAAGTCGCCAAATGATGTTGACTACCGGCTGTCAAACTGTTCTTTGCCACGGTGCCTATGCTTTGAATACATTCACAGATTGCTGCAAACTCAGGCAGTACATGAAGCAGACAGATGCCCACCAACTTTTCTGTATATTTTATACCCTCCTATTGCGCTCTCTTTTATCTTTACTGCAGGTATGTGTATTTTCCTCAGGAACAAATTCCTTTTCCAATAAAATTTTTCTTTTACAGCAGTGAAGAATTCCAGCTGGGAACTTGTTGGGGCATATATTCTCCTTATGTTTGTACATGCCGAGCACTGGACAGATAATTCTTTTACAGGCAAAATATACCCTATTTGTATTTTATCTTATCGTTTATTTTTCTGTAATATATAAGGGCAGAGCTTGTGTGTGCAATATATACTTTCTCTGCTTTTGTTGCATTCTTGCATATGAGCAAGCTTTTGTTTTGCTTTCCTTAGACATGACATTCTCTTTGGGCTATACCCCCTGATTGCGTTGTATTAATGTCTGCAATGAATGCCTCTGTAAGGTAAGCAATATACAGCAGCTCCGCTCATATCTATGTATATAGGCAGATAACTGTTTTGTGTGTACACACAAAGCTGCCCGCCATACCCATTTAACAAACATTAGAAGATGGGGTGTATTTGGCCTTTAAAGAATAAGTAAACCTTTAAAATGAGTATAAAATTGATGAGGGTGCTATGCTAAACACTTGCAATGTACATTCATTATTTTTTTAATTCCGAGATATTAAAGGATACATGTACTGTTAATATGAATAAATTGTATTACAACAGCACCACCTGCTGGTCAGTTTCCCACCAGTCTGACCAGCAAGTAGTCAAGGAAGTTGTCAGGAGAAAGAAAGAGGCTGCTCTGATGTTCTTCTGATTAGGAAAAAAATTAGAAACTCAAATCTTTCTTAAACAGAACAACATCATAGCAGCCTCTTTCTTTCTCCTGACAACTTCTTCCTTGACTACTTGGTGGTCAGACTGGTGGGAAAATGACCAGCAGGTGGTGCTGTTATAACAAAATTCATTCATAGTTATAGTACATATATCCCTACTAAATAAATAACTGTACATTGCAAAAGTGCTTAGAAAAGTCCCCTCCACAATTTTCCATTCATTTGTTTATACGGTTTACTTATCCTTTAACATTCAAAACATGTTATGTTGCTAGCGAGAAGCCACCATTAAATTTGTATTCTTACTTTTCTATCCCTCTGGTGAAACTAAAGGTTTTTTTTTTTTCTTTAATATTAAATCTTTGTTCCTTTTTTTCTTTGCCACTGTACTGGTCTCTGTTTGCAGCGTTTATCGGTGAAAGTCTTGTAAACAGTAACCTGATGTTTGTAATAAATCTCGATGGTGCATATACATCGTTTTAAAGAAAATCCTGTTATTATGTTTTTTGGGTTTTTTTGCTTTAAATCTTCGAGGCAGATTTATTAATGGTCATATTTCAAATTCATGTGAGTTATTTAAAACGCCCATAAACTTGAAATTCAACCAATTTATTAATAAAATTTTTTCTCAGCTCGGACAAATTTAATCGACCCGAAAACTTGAATCGAACTCGATTCGGATTAGAAAAACTCTTAATCGATCCCTGGAACTCTCCCATTGACTTATACAGCAAATCTGCAGGTTTTAGGTGGCAAATAGTCGAATTTGAGTTCTTAAAGGGGTTGTTCACCTTTTAGTAGGATGTAGAGAGTGATATTCTGAGACAATTTGCAATTGGTTTTCATTTTTAAGGGTTTTGAGTTATTTGCCTTTTTATTCAGCAGCTCTTCATTTTGCATTTTAAGCAATCTGGTCACTAGGGTAAAAATTCCCCTAGCAACCATGCATTGATTTGAATAAGAGACTGGAATATGAATAAGAGAGGCCTAAATAGAAAGATTAGTAAAACAAATTAGCAATAACAATACATGTGTAGCCTTAAAGAGCATTTGTTTTTTAGACTGGGTCAGCAAATAATTATAAAACAATAAAAAAAATTAAAACCAATTGAAATGTTGCTTAGAATTAGTCATTTTATAAAATATTAAAAGTTAACTTAAAGGCACAAAGTATTATAAATCTTGAAATTCAAATTTAAAACTCGATTCGACTTTGGAAAATTCACAATTGAAATTTGAGAGTTTTGAGCAAAAAAAAGTGAAAATTTTCATTTTCACTTCGACCATTAATAAATCTGGCCCTTAATGTTGTTGTGAGGATTATTTTCCATTGAGACGGATCACTCAGTGGCAAATTCTGTTCTCCCGAAGGAGTGTACATTTTGGTTGATTCTGTTTTATGTATCACTTATACAGTGCCAACAATCTATCAAGCGCTTTACAACTGGCAATAAAATAAAAGGGATCTGGCAAGAAGTGTAGATATGATTATATATGTGCAAAATTTTTCAGGCTTGTACTTATAATGGGACGTAGGAATGTTTAGAGCATACCACTTAATAGCACATAAAGTACATTTTCATAGCAGTCTAGTAGGAGCTGTTTAGTTGCTCATACACTACCAGGTCTGCTCTTTTGGGGGAATTTTGGCAAACGGGCAGATCTGTGGTCTCAGTTTATCCATGTGCCGGACCAAATTGGGCTGATTCAATCCTTTGCATCATACACTGGGGCCTTTGGGAAGTTTGTCTGACAAGAACCACGTCCGTGGAGAGCAGCCCTTGTCTGATGGGGTTTTTAAATCCTCCGGATTTCTTTCTGCCGATTTTCAGCCAAGTAACTGTCAGATGGGCCCCATAGGCCAATAAGATGCCAACTTGGGACAAGGTTTAATGATATATGGCTACCTTTACTTTTATTGTTTTTAAAGTGACTTACCCCCATCCTATTTGCAGTGTTGGCTCACTATGTGTGTATTAGCTGCCCTTTAAAGGTTGTTAACCTTTAAAATAAGTGAGTGTATAATTGATGAGGGGCTATTCTAAATACTTTTGCAATTCAAATTCATTATTTATTTTTATTTTATTTCCAAGATATTAAAGGATACATGTACTGTTAATATGAATGAATTGTTACAACAGAGACACCTGCTGGTCATTTTCCCACCAGTCTGACCACCAAGTAGTCAAGGAAGAAGGTGGCGCTGTTGTAACCAAATTCATTTATATTAACAGTACATGTATCCCTTAATGTCTTGGAATTAAACAAAAAAAAAAAGTCCATTGCGAAAGTGCTTAGAATAGCCCCCACCTGTTTTACATTCACTTATTTTTAGGTTTTACTTATCCTTTAAAGACAACAGATACATGAGAGCCTCACTGCCTGCCGAAGGCCATAGACTTCTGCTTATGGCATTGTTGTAACTTGCAAACCTTTAGTGTATCAAATGATCTACACAATGCTTGTGAATGGATAATCAACAATAGAATATTTACATGAGATATGATCCAGAAGCTGTCAGAAGTGTTTATGAAAGGGTCTAAATAGAGCTGCCCACTAGTGAAGTGTGGGCCGGCCTGATACCCGCAGGTTCAGGGTGCGGGTTGAGCTCTCTTCCTGCTCTCCCTGCCCGCCACCTTCTAATGCCAGCTTCTGGCTCTATAGCCGCGCGCCTCCTCGCCCCACCCCTTTTGTGACATCATCTGCGGCGCAGATCTATAAAAGGAACCCAGAAGTCTGTTGTGGGATTGCGAGCGAGGTGCGGGCCGGCCCAATACCGGCGGGTCGGGTGGGTTTGTGCCAACCTCGCACTACTCTTTGCGGGTTGATCTCTATTCCTGCTCTCCCCACCCGCCACCTTCAAATGCCAGCTTCATCATCTGCTCGCTCCCCACCCCTTTTGTGACATCATTGGCGGTGCGGGTCTATAAAAGGAACCCAGAAGTCTGATGAGGGCGGGTCAAGGTAAAACCACATCACTACTGCCCACCACAGGAGCAATGTAATATCATATAATCTGTAATAATAAGACCGCACCTGTTAATTGCAGAGCACTTCTACTGGAATTTGATATTTTTAGGGATGCACCGAATCCAGGATTCAGTTCGGGATTCGGCCAGGATTCAGCCTATGTCAGCAGGATTCGGATTCAGCCGAATCCTTCTGCCCAGCCAATCCAAATCCTAATTTGAATATGCAAATTAGGGGCAGGAGGGAAATCGCGTGACTTTTTGTCAGAAAACGAAGTAAAAAATGGTTTCTCCTTCCCACCCCTAATTTGCATATGCAAATTAGGGTTTGGTATTCGGCCGAATCTTTAGCAAAGGATTCGGGGGTTCGGCCGAATCCAAAATAGTGGATTCGGTGCATCCCTAAATATTTTAATAGCCCAGGTTTGGACTGGGCTAGGGAGATGCCGGAAAAAAATACTGTGGGGGTGGGGGGGCCCGTAGATTTGTAAAAGGGGGTATGAAGGACCCCCTCCCCCAGTCTAACGTCTAACACTATAATAACTGTAATAGACATGATCCATTATATATCACAGGAAGTGCAATTAGGTTCAGATATAAAGATGGCTGCCTCCATAAGATGAATGAAATAGTTTTAAAAGACAACCATATATTTTATGTATTTAGGATTGATTGGTCCGGGGGGTGATGGAGTGACAGCGGAATGCATCAACTCAAGGCTCGGCATTCCAACAAGATCAGTAGGGCAAACCACATATTGTCATTCCTATAAAAGCTTGGGAAGGTAACCCTATCGCTGTGTTAAATTTTAATTTTTGGTTCAGAAACAATGCTTGTCTAGCACATTAGCCCTATTCTGTCTAATGTACAGGTTATAGTACAAGGTGTGGAGCATTCAATCCTCCAGTGCCTTCATTCACGTGCTAATAATAGCGAGAGATCCCTTTACATGTACTGCTGACATACATATACCGTAGCTAACCTGTAAACCCTTCTTGGCGTATTTACTGTGCTAGGGACCGAAAAACAAAAAATAATAAGAAAATGCCCTTAAAGGAGCAGTTCAGTGTAAAAATAAAAACTTGGTTTTTAGAGCTTTAGAACATCAGAAAGATGTTCTTCTGCTTAGGAAAACCATTATAAACCTTTCTCACATCTTTCCTAAGCAGAAGAACATCAGAGCAGCCTCTTTCTTTCTCCTGACAACTTCTTCCTTGACTACTTGCTGGTCAGACTGGTCAGAAAATGATCAGCAGGTGGCGCTGTTGTAACACAATTCATTCATATTAACAGTACATGTATCCCTTAATATCTTGGAATTAAAAATAAATAAATAATGAATGTACATGGCAAAAGTGCTTAGAATAGCACTCTCATCAATTTTATATTCACTTATTTTTAAGGTTTCCTTATCCTTTAAATGATTTAGCTATTGATATGATTTTTTTGGCTCATCGGAGGGACCCAATATGTTGCTTACTACTACATCGACTTCTTAAATAACAGGCTTGTTTATATTCTGTTTGGAAAAGAGACCCGACCTTATGAAACCTAAAGCTTTATAGAGGAAAGAACCATTTCCTTTAGCAGGAAAATAATATAATCCTCATCAATAAACAAAGCTTTTGTGTATCTTTTATTTAGGACTGGCCGGGAGCTTGAATTCTGAAAATAATGTTCTGCAAGGCAAAACGGCATAGAAAGTCTTATTCCGGATGCCAAGGAGCAAGTTATTGAGAGGTCAGGCTTACTTGAGGGATCACAAGTTTGTAATAGTCCAGACCGCTTGGTTATTTTTGTTAAAGGGGAACTTGAAATTTGATAAAGACGCCCACATAACAGAGAAGCCCCTAACAAACCCATCACAGTTACCTGTTTCTTCAAAAAGTATGAATAAATGCCATTTTCTCTGCTGAAATCCAGCTGTTCTTCTCTTTCTGCATCATTTGAAATCCTGGCAGGGAAGGAGGGACTTAACACTGATGTTACAAATTGTAACAACTTCTCCATAGTTTACAGACAGTATGCAGGGACTACATAACCCACAATGCATTGCACTGTGATGTTCCTTTCCTTATTGAACACGTGCAGGGAATTGTGGGATTTGGAGGATGCAGGCTAAGGAAAGATGGCTGTTGATATAAAGTAGTCATATGGCCATATGGAATGCATTTTAGGACATCGTCAGGGGAAATCGTTATTGCAAGAGGAATGCGACATGGAATGCTTTTTTACTCACCTATCCTCCAAGGCTGATGTCACACCTCGCTCCCTCCTCCTCAGCCGTCAGCTTTTGCCTATCACTCTTCCCTCCCCAGCCATCCGTCCTGGGTCCTAGCTTCTCCCTTCTCAGTCGTCGGCTCTTGCTCCTCACTCCTCAGGGTGCGCATATTCAGCCCTGCGGCCTGATAATAGTTACATGTTCTTGCCATTCCTTTTAGCCAATCTGCGTTTTAAGTTTTTTTTCATTGCAGCAATCATATTTGAGCTACAGCTGACCGCTGAGGAGGGAG